>JADWOT020000008.1:13780654-14429897 GCA_036345935.2 Taenia hydatigena
GAGTGTGTTGTGATGACTAACGCGGGAGATGTACCGAGGGACGCGTCGGGGACGACGCTCGAAAGAGGAGAGGGGCAATGTAGTACTTTGTTTGTTAGAACTGCCGGTTTCTGTCAAGGTCACAGAGGAGGCCGTATTGCCCTAGCTGCGTGGGCTGGCCTCCAGGCCATGCCAGCAGCCTATTTCCTTCTGTCCGGTGAATATATGTATTCCACCCTGCCACTTTGCCTTCTTTTGCCTTAAGGGAGCCTCGGGACGCTACAAATGCCACAAGGTTTATACGAAATACATATAGCCAACATGAAACAGGGCCGAGGCAACATGTATGCACATTAGGGCAGCTCAATCAGCGAATGTGCAAATGGTTCGGAAACAAATAAACATTGGAAAAGCTAGAAATAAAGTTTTGTTTTATTTGCCTAAAGATGTTTTTAAAAAGTCTAAAATTCCAAAGGAAGCACAGAACTGGACAAAATAGGTAAAAGTCATTCCGATGCCTAAAAAGGTTACTTGTATCTGTTCCATCCTGCTTTTAATCGTAAAATTAAAAAGATTGATACAAATAAATTTATTTTAACAAAAAGAGAGTGTGCTTATGATCTTTTTTTTGCGAAATTCTAGATTAACATATGTTTTAATCACTCGGTTTGGTGGCTCTTTCGTCCACTGGTTGTGAAACCTTGTGTCCTGGTCTCCGCGATGGCTTCCCACCTCAACTGGATGCTCATTAAAAATACGCATTGCTTTCTCATGAAACGAAAAGGCGAACAGTTTAGTCGCGATCCACTGAACTTAAAAGGGAAAAACTGCTTCAAGTACAGTGGCATGGTCCATAAAAAAGCAATTGGGATCAAACAAGAAAAGGGAGGGAAGGGTGTTTATTTTATCACTAAAAGAGTCGGATTCGATCATAGGCCCAAAAAGGCGCTTGCGCGGATAAAGTTTGTGCGTGGTGACAGGAGGACTCTTCAAAAAATCCGCAACTTCACCTGCCGCACGAAATACCGAAGGGAACTAAAAATGGTAAGACTGTATGTGATTTCGTACATACTCTAGCTTGCCCTACGGAGGGCCAGTGCAATTTTGCAGGCCAACAAGCGTAAACAGGCAACGTCAACAAAGGAAACCAAGAAGAACTAGTATATATACAATAAATGATATGGTAAATCACTGAGCGCTTTGTGCTTATGACGGAGATTCCGGTCCTCGTTTTGTCCACAAGTGGCACTGAAAGAAATGCACTCTCACCTAATTGACTAACCACATACACCTGAACACACAATTCTTGCCATTTGCAGGAAGATCGAGTATCCACATGGCGAATCGCAAGTGTTTACACAAAGCTAATTTCGCCAGATTAGAAAGCGAGAGATAAGTCCTTTTATTTTGCATAGGAATGTAATAAGAAGGGTAAGATATTTGTACGGTGTAGACAAGTCGAAGGTACAAAACTGGGTGGCGGGTGATTTGTTGCAGTATCAGACGAGGAACTGCTTGTTCTTGAGCATCAGATGGACAGTTGATCCCTGCCCCGGATTCAGGGCTTCCACAAGTGATCTGTCAACACTGGCGAAGTGAAATACAACTTCGTTCCACAAGATTTGCCTATGTGACGAGATTTCTTTGTACGAAATCCCATGCAGTGACACGACCACATCGTCACGGTCGCTTCTCCCAGTCCGTTCTCCGTCGGTCCACTCGTGCGCGTTTCCGCTCGAAAAGTTGGAGACATCGAAGACTGTCCTATTTCCACCGTCAGAGCTGCCCAGTTGATTGAGACGCACGCCTCCACGGGTTGTGAAGGTTATGTGATCAATTAGCCATCCGTGGTTGATCTCGAAGCCAGTTATAACGTCGTCTTCGGGGACAAACACCGTCTGCCTACACAGAGAAACGGTTTAATGCGGAGTGGTTGCTTACACTGTGTAGTGCTCTTCTTTGTAGCGCCCCCACTCCACGGTCTCTTCTATTCCTGTCTCCAAATTCCTGTAGGTGACGTCAAGCCCTACGGGAAAGCGTGATAAGTGACGGCCTGGGTACCTGCCAGCACGTGTCGCTCGTCCCAGTTTCTTGTGATGTAGCCAGTGAGCGCTGCGATCTTCCACTCATTTGGCGGGTAATTATCATGTGTCCGATGCCCCCCTTCGAGTTCGGAGTAGCTTTTTAGCAGGACGTGATCGTAAAGCATTAACTCACTTGTAGTTGACGGCATATATGGCATGGTAGCCGAAGGCGGGGGATACAAAGGTTGAAACATGAAGAGGAGCTAAGACCGTGATCTAAAGGGGAAGCAGACCCCATACCAAACATTGAATCAGTCGTGGCGACCTTCACTTCCTTGGGCTCCGTGTTATGAGCCATGTACAGACGCTCGACGAACTTGTTGGAGGGTTGAAAAAAGTAATACCGACTGTACCTGGGTCACTTTGCTCATATACTTTTCACCAAAGTAGATAAATCCATCTGGATGTTGCATCCAGAGCTGACCCCTCTCGAGAATTTCCACAACCCATTCAATGGGTACTTTTGAAAGACATAACTCGGCTAGGAAAATAGCACTGTTAGCAAGATACTGAAATCGTGCTGCAGTCAGCACAATGCGTAAAAATGTGAAGACCGGCAAGTGATTCACTAGTTGTTTTCCCAAATACAACATCCACAGAAAATTGACTTACTATCAAAAATAAGGGGATACATCCTAAAGAAATCCAGCATAACTCGATGAACCGACTTCATTTTGGAATTATCGAGGAAATGGACGAAGAAATCTCTCAAGCCATTTTGCGTTTCATCATCAACGTTAGGACGAAGTAGCAACTCAGTTAAGAGTTTGTTCAACCCACGCAAGCAGACATCGATCCCAAGTGGCATGTCAAATAATTCGCATAGACGAAAATACTCGTCCAGTGAACGGTCCTCTTCAAAGCTTCCTGTGTACGCCAGGTGCAACAGACTTCGAAGATCGGATGGAGACGATGTAAGAGATGGCGGAATTCTAATACGACTTTTCAGTTGGCCTTTTGAGTGAGCCAACATCAGCTCCTTGAGACGGGAGGACAAAGCACAGATTGAGGAATGTGCATCGATGTATTCCTCTTCACCACTCTCTGCACCAACGATCCATGTCACATCGGTCAATTTTCCTTCCTTGTAAAAAATGAATAGCCGGCTTTGCATGCTAGAAAGGAAATTCCAAAGGGCCTCATCCATCCTGAGGAACCGGTGCTCGAGACGCCACAACAACGATACGAGGAAAGGGCTGACTCAAATTGCCACCAAACAAGCGCACTGTGCGAAGCAGAAGGTAACAACTCATGTGGCTTCATTTTTCTTCGACATTGCACAGTGTGAAAATCAAAGGGCTAAATGGAAATTCTCGTCAATTATGCTATCACAGGTAGCTGCTGACTCCGCTTGTTGCTAAATGACATTATCGCTTGCTGATATATTTCTTGTTTTCTGTGGATACCAAAGCTTTCCGGAAAAAATTTGTGAGAATTGTGACTTATAAAGGCATAATTATGTTTACCATTGAAACTACACGTTGTAGTTCGACAAACAGTTAAGTCTAAATTTGCTACGCACCATTATTTTTGACCGTTTGTAATCGTAGCTGCTATACTTTAGCAATTAGCAGAGCTCTTGGATTTGTAACTATCTAATAACTGAATAAGTTTGCCTCAAAGATTATTGGTTAAATGTGTGCGCTTTGTTTGCTACTTTGATGGCCCACGAGGTGGAGATCGACCTTTATGAGTACCTTGGGATCTCTTTTGAGAGTTCCGCAAAGGAGATTAAAAGGGCCTACAAGATTAAGGCGAAGGAGTTGCACCCTGACAAAAATAAAAGCGATCCACTAGCAAGTATGTTACCGCGTGTTTGACTCCACTTTCTCAGAGGAAAAGTTCCAGAAACTCAAGGAGTATTACGACATTCTCCAGAATCCTACTCTAAAGGTGAGTTGTTTGCTGATTTGACGCGTGCAGAGTCAGTATGACCTAAGAATTAAAGCCAAGATCGCCGCTGCGAAAAGGCATGCTCAACTCGATGATGAGCGTCGTCGCCTAAAAGAAGGTATTGCGGGCCTTTTTGCTCGATATTAATTTGTATTCAGTTATTCTATCGCCGTTTGTATGTAGTTCTTGAGGCAAGGGAAAGGGAGGCTGCTGCACGACGCAAGGAGGCCAACAGAATGGCCGAAAGGGACAGAGTTGCCGAACGACTCAGAAAGGATTGGGAGGCCTCACGCGAGGCTGCTGTTTGTGCTGCTCAGCGGGAACATTTGGATGGCGCTAGAGCTGCTTCGAAAACATCTGGTGATCATGTTATCGTTAGGGTAAGGCTAGTCAACTTTGAATCGTGTTCATACCTCGGAACTACTTACTTTCAAAATGTCTATCACATAAGACGTCTACCTTTGTGCGAAACATGCATGCTCACTTGTTTTAATCATATTTTTAGGTGAAGTGGAAGAAGCAACATGAGTCTCTCCTGTACGATAGGGAATTTTTGTACACTTGTCTGCGCGAGGTAACATCTGTTCTCTGGCATTGCTTTTACCTCCATTTTTCAACCTTTAGTTTGGGACGGTGTTGAATCTAGTAGTGGGGAGGAAATGCAGCGCAGTGGTGGAATTTGCTTCCAGACAGGAGGCCGTAGGTCTTTTATACCCAAGTGATGGTTTTGGGCTCTCGCCTTCCCTGCAATGAAGATGCTCTTTTTCGATTGGTAGGAGAATGCCATAAAAGCAGCGTCGGTAGGATCGGTAGGGTACGTGGAAAATCCGCTGAAGGTTTCATGGCCCGCTGGTTTTGCTCCTCATGGCGATTCAGAAGCTGATTCTGCTCTTTCCCCAACAAAGCACCCCAGGCCTCCATCACCCACGGCTCATCAGCCATCAGACGACGTAAGATGATTGCTCGGGTTTTTTCGTTTTACAGATCCTATTACCTCGGCCTGTTGGCCGTACTCGTTTCTTCTGCAGCCTTAATGTTCAGTGGTGGCTGGTAAAACCGTCTTTACCTTTCCTTAGACACCCTTTGAAACCTTCGAGTCTGACATCCTGGCAAAGATGGCACGCTTCGGTTGAATGGAGGCATTTCATCACAAATGTACATATGTATTGCTCAGAACAAGCCCATTATTGAGATGTTTTTTAGTTACCTTTACTGGGTGGGCAAGATGGGTCGCCTCTGTTAGTAACGAGTGTCTTGGTTGGGATTGTAAACTTGTAGGCATTTTCGTGGTGGTTGAACCACGCTGCGGGTGGGTGTCGTCTCTCGAGTGTTGAATATTGCGTATGGTTTATTAGTTGGAGGGATGGCGTCTGTTGAGGTAAGCAGTACTCGCGAAGCGTACCGCCACGACGGTAATCGCGGTAGTTGATGCTTGTCTGTCTACAATGCAACGGTTGCAAAAGTTGAGAGGAGCAAGAATGCCTGCCTTTAAAGTCCCCGGAGTGGCATGCACGGGTGCAGCCTAGACTACGTAACCTACTTTTCTGTGAGTGAGTTCACCGTCCTGTTAGTTCTTTAGCCGCATGCCAAAGTACGTCCGTCTCTCAGTCACTGCCCGTAGATCGATCCTGATGGTGTGATCCTCCCGAGGCGTACATCCAAATTAGCCCGGTCCATTCAGCCTTGCGAGGCTACTCGAGGTTTCATGGTGGTGGCGACAACAAGCAATCCCAGTGTGGAAGTGCAATAACTCAGTATATCTTGGGCCACAGAAGGAGACCTGCTACAAGCGACTGAATCTATGGAGGTCCACAGTAGAAATGCGATCGGAGCCATGTCCACTTTTAACATCCATCCCAACCTCAAGCCTAGTCTAGGTGGGTAACATCTTTGACAGCATGGGTTGGATCGTGACCGGGACATGTTTCGACAAATGCGAATGAAAAAAAGTGAATTCTTTGGTTACTAGCTGACGTGTTGTTTCAAATAATGGATTGCGAGATTTTAAAAGCCTGGCATTGCGGGCAAATAAAGGAATGAGATGACTTGTGGATGCTCATGATACAATTGAATCCTAGTTGGATGATGAACAGAATAAAAAACAACCTTTTTTGGTACCGATAGCCTTACTTGCCCTAAAAGAAGGGATAGCGGACGGCATTATCAGGATGACTTGATAGAACTTCCCAGGCATGGGGACATTAGTCGTTGAAAGCCACACTGCCTCGAAAAAGGCACCGCGTTTTATTTGCTGCAGGAGTGAAATAATGGGATACTCAATTCTTGGGATGCTTGGTGTTTGTTTGATTTCTTAAGGGGGAGGGTCAAAGAGTGGGTATGCAAGTCAATAGTCACTGTGGTAGATTTTGGTTTGTTTCATCGATCCAACACTAAAAGTGCCTTCCTGTAGCAAAGTTGTATCGGGCTTTGTACGTGAAATGGACCCAGTGAGAACAAGACATCGCCTGGTCAAATGGCGAGAAAAAGGCATAAGAGAATTGGATCACTACCGGAACAAAGTCTTATGCGATTGGGGATGAAGGGATGACATGGTATAAGCAGATAACTCTGAGTGTCCAAACACTGTGAATGAAGTAGCAACTCCGGAACCGATTTGAAAAGTGACAGCTAAAGAAGTTTTTTCTTTTACTAGTAGCGGATGAAGTGGCTACTGTCGAGGTTCTTGAGGTCCTAGATCGATCGAGTATGTCGATTCCTTGATCAATAACGCAACACTCAAGCATCTGACAGGCAAGAAGTATTGGTATGACTAGTTGCAATGATTTCTGGGAGCCTGTAGACACCTGCCAATCATATGCCACCATTTATGAGTATACTTTACAAAACGTGAATATACCATGACCCATCAAGACGGCATCCACCATCATTGCTACTCCCCGTGTAATCAGATGTCGGTCGTGCCAAATCGGTGGGCGGGATTCGAGCTTGTCTACATTAGGAGTTGTGTTTGATCGGGTTCCAAAATGATGAAGATTTCTCATCAGACTTGCTGTTTAGCGCTTGGGGAAGAAAGAATGGCATTAATAATCGACATGGATAATCTGATTTTTTGCGCAAAAGCCCCATTTGATGAAGCCGCGCCTAGATGCTAAGGACGGGAATGAGGGTGGCTGTTTTTTCTTCAGCAAACAATGCGTTCTATAGATTCGGAATTCAAAGCCTGTGCGTACTTACTCTTGTGACCTCGTTACTATAAAGACCATAAAGACTGTCCATACAATGGATCAGTTCGAACGAAGCGAAGAAAGTCACTGAACTAGCAGTAGATTCCCTTTTTGCATTATTCTTCAAAATGGGCTGCACGTACGCAAGCGGAATGCAATATTCCCATGCTTCCAACGAAGCGCAACGACCTATCTGTAGTTGGCATCCTTACTCTGGGCTGTTCTATTCAGTAATGAAATTCCTAATAAAGAGGAGTTTTGTGTCCACTCACTTCTACAGAAAACGATGCGTCACAGACCTCCAAACCATTTATGCGTTGCTCATCCTTCTAGCTCTTATGCACATCAATTAGCAATGTCGGTGGTAGGCTTTCATATATGCTTAAGTAGTGACCTTAAATAGGAAAGGAAAAGGAGGTTCGGTTCCCAGAAAATGGGCTTACCATTCTCTTCCTCTGCTTGTGAAAGAGTAAAACGGGCGCTTCCGATCTATCACAGTAATCACCAAAGCTGGAAACAGAGCTTTCTTCCTGTAAACTGAGTAACAAAATTCCTTGTAGTGTGGCCCAGAAGAACGATTCCATAGGTCAGGTTACAAGGAAACGAATTAATACATATCGGTGTCACGACGGAGATTAGCAGTGATATCTAGAGTAGGCAGTTGAGTGGGATTAAAAAACACCGGGATTAATTTTAATGAGCGGCAAGCTCCAGATGGAACAGAAGCCTTTACATTGTTACTCATAATCACAGAGAACACCAAAGGCCAAGTGGAGGGCGGACAATAACAGGTTTAGGAGGATTTGACTCGGGATGCAGAAGCATGGGCAGGAGTATTAGTTGTGATGGCGTTGAGGCTGGGAATGCGTTGGAAGAGGACGCTAACGAGGAAGGTAGCAAGAGCCCCGAGAGCAAAGGCAACGGAAGGACCGACCAGCCACATCAATCCACCAATCAGACTGGGCCCTACGGAACGTGCCAGACCACCTAGAGAACGGAAGGTGCCCATTGTCTGACCCTGTAGAAGAAAGAGATCGTAATATGTGGTGGATTGAAAGTCTGGAGGGTAGACTAAGAAAATCACCTGTTGTTGAGGTCCTACAGAGAGTGAGGCGAGACCGTTGAAGGCGGGGACGAAGGAGCCAGAGGCAAAGCTGAAGAAGACCAGGCCTAAGTAGAAGAGTAACTCGCTGT
Source organism: Taenia hydatigena (assembly GCA_036345935.2). Lineage (NCBI taxonomy): Eukaryota > Metazoa > Platyhelminthes > Cestoda > Cyclophyllidea > Taeniidae > Taenia > Taenia hydatigena. The sequence continues at coordinate 13,788,990 of JADWOT020000008.1, forward strand.
TCGAAAAACCGAGGACAAGATAGGCCAGAGCTTGAATAACCATCGCCTGAAGGAGAGGAACACCGGATTATCCGAAATCACGAATATTTGAAACATTTTCACCACAATGCCAACTTACCCAGCAGGCCGTTTTAGCCTCGCGGCCACCCTTGAAGCGTTTCACGAAACCACCTAACATTAATGGAGACAGTTGCAGGTAAACAAATATACACTGTGATACTGTATTCGCGCAGCACGCTGACCACTCACTTTGGATGATAATCATAGTTATCCCAGTGGTTAGGAAGATTCGTCCCTGGTCTCGACTAAAATATATTGAGATTTAAAATCTGTCATCAATGAGAGGTAATTGAAAATTTGTAGGCTAATTTTCTCAGTGAAAGCCTGATTGATGACATTCCTGATTGCCACCACACTAACCAGAAGTGATTTTATATTTGGTACCATCACCTCGCCGAACCAGCATCGCGGTTTTTACATTTTACTTCTTTAGGTAGTACATCCCTAGTAAAACGGTGTCATTGTAGTTTGCAAATGAATATCGTCGCCTCCAACTGGAAGGATGAGTTAGAGTCCAGAGAAATATGTATAGATGGTGATTTTACAGTCGGTAGGTAAAAGACAAGACGATACAAACAAATTATCTAGTCGAAATTCACCTTGTTTAACTGACAATACTTTCGAGTCACCGAATTTAACTGTAAATAGTGCCGGTTGATCAAACTTGGATGAGGTCAAATGCATAACTCACCCAGTATAACCGAATCGAAGTTGAGCAAGAAATAGAAGAGAGCACTCAAGGCCGGAGAAGAGAAGCATGTTAAGGAAGAACACTTGTGCCATTTGCTGCAATTTCGCTTGCACTGAAGGGGAAGTGAGCAAAACACATCGCAAATGATGCCAGAGTTTAATCACGAAGCGCGAGAAGCGAATAATCACTGTGTGAAAAGAATGCTAGGTTTCCTTTGTAATTTCCCAGCTATCAGTCATTTCAGAGTGATTACAAAATTAAGAACCTGAAAGGTATCGGTATGCTATATCCAGCTCAAAAAAGGCGTTACTCTCTGCTCAGAGCAGCACGTTCTGTGACTGCTCCACACGCAAGACGAGGCATGCTTTACCAACTACTGAAAATTGACAGCAACAAGTCGTGTCGTAAACGGCTTGACTAAGTTCGGGCCAACAAAACAGATTAAGGACCATAACGCTAAACAGAACATATCATTTGTGGGCTGTGATGACAAATAATCGACTTAGGCTCTGAAAACGAAAGGGTCAAAACCTAAACTTTGGTAGTTGCTACATTGATTCGGGAAAATTTGTGTCAATCGGTGCTGGGTGGTCGAACTACAATCACCTATATCATTAAAACAATGGAGCACTTTGAAAGAACATGACTAAACCTGATGCAACAGTGGTAAAAAAGGAACAGTTGCAAGACATCTGTACGTACCAATTTTGTCTGCAATGTTTCGGAAATGGAAGAGTTCCAGGGGATTGAGCAGTTTCAGCGACTGCCAGAATGATCGACTTGAAGCACTCTGGAGGGTTTAAACAGCAGATAAGGTGATTGATAATCAGCAGTCCCTTCAAGACAAAGTATTGTAGCCACGCATTTGCGAATTTATAGATTACGTCGCTTAAAATTAGGGTATGGGAAAAGGTTGCAGGTAACCTTTCCAAAGACGTATTGCCAGTCGGAACAGCTATCCCCAAGGCCCTATTTACCACTAAAGAACGGCACTTTTCAAGTTCAAAAAAGAGCAAATTCCATCCTGCTATACCTTCCAAAGCGGATTTGGTAGGAGTGCTTGGGCTCACCTCCTTTTTGACTTTAGCATCACCACGGTTCTTATCTGGTACAGATGCAGTCTCCGGGAAAGAAAAGAGACAGATGTAGTCAAGAACGGCAAGAGAGGCGGCAATCAGACCAATGTGGGGTTCAAGAACGCTGACACCGGCCTCAGGGTTGAAAAAGAGACGTCCGAGAAGCCAAGCACTGGCTGGAGGACCGACCAGGTAGGCAATGGAGTATGCAACACCGACGGCCGCCATACCACGGGTTCGTGTCTCACGATCAGAGACGTCCGAAACCATAGCCGAAAGCACGCCGACATTGGCACGTGATATGCCGCTCAGAATGCGAGCCAGCACGAACCAAATGAAAGAGGCACCGGAGGCTGACCAGAGCAGGTAGGAAATGACACCCAGAGTCTGCATTAAGTAGGCGAGAGGAGTGAATGGCAAATGCAGCAACAACAGTAAGAAAATGAAGGCCTACGTGAAGGGTGAGGAGAATAGGTTTACGGCCGAGGGAATCAGACATGGCGCCAGACGTGGAAGAGGAGACGTACTGAGCCAGAGACATGAGTGAACTTGAAATGCCTGTGAAAGAGGGGATAAAATGAGTCACTCTTCCTGCGAGCAGCAAAATTACATATGTCATACTTTCTTTGATAACGTACTGCCAATAAATGATGCGTCGCGAGACGACAGCTCTGCTCCCTCACGCACGCCTAAAATTTTAGTATGGACGAACCGCCTAATGGCAACCAAAGTCATCTAAAGAAGACAACAAACCCACAGAGTTTAAGAAATCAAAAAGACAGAAAACTAAACAAAACTATCAAGGGACCACTTACATCCTTTTCACACATTTCCTTTATAATAGTAGGAAGCCAAGGCAGCATAAGGGTCGAAGCCATCAGATCAATTAGGAGGTAGCAAAACATTATGAACAAAAGTCCTTTCCTCATCCTTCTGTGAAAAAGTTCGCGACATAAAAAGAAACATTTTGGGGGCGTACGGAAGCAATACGTGCAACAAAGACCCGAAAATAAATCACATCATGCCAAAACTGCCTTATTCTGCCCAAATTACAAAAAGTACAAAGGAATACTAGCAAGCTTAAATGTAACTAAAACATTTTTATGCATAAAGGTTTTAATTAAAAATTTCATAAGTCGAGCACCACAAACCAGACCTAGGCGACATATTTAAATGGTGCTTAATTAGGCGTGTTTTCTCACAAAAAGTTCCAACTTTACCAAGCAATGCAAATACAGTGCCAAAGGCAACCCTGGAGAAATGCGCAGACCCGCCCACTAGCCGATGACGCAATGCCACAATGCTTAAATTCTGCACGTAAAGTGTTTGCCCTTCGAGGTGCAGCCAAACACTTGTTTAACTTAACTCACAGTTACTTAAAAAAGTACTGCCAAGATGCCATAACTACTTTTAGACCAAGATTTTTTTGTGATTTATAAGAAAACAGTACTGCTGCAACACTCTTGAACTTCCTACAACCACTGGCAGAATTAATTGGTAATTTCTAATGTTAAGGATGGATGTAATAGTAAATGCTACTTCTAAAAGATTTTGAAGTGCACTTTGGCTCAATTCTGGTGCAAAAGTGATAGTGTTTTTCTCTGAACATACCATCCAATTAAGGAAAAGGTGCAAAAATATACGCGTTTCCAAGTACGATATCGCCAGAACAAAATGCACAAATACGCTAATATCAAAAATCCAGAGAGTCCCTTAAAGGTAAAAGAAGACAAAATATTAGAGTAAAATGCATATATTCAATAAAGAAAGGAAATGTAGCTGCTGGCAATGTTACAATATTACTGTAGTACTTTGTTCGTTAGAACTGCCGGATTCTGTCAAGGTCACAGAGGTGGCCGTATTGCCCTAGCTGCGTGGGCTGGCCTCCAGGCCATGCCAGCAGCCTATTTCCCTCTGTCCGGTGAATATATGTATTCCACCCTGCCACTTTGCCTTCTTTTGCCTTAAGGAAGCCTCGGGACGCTACAGTATATCCTGCCGATTGGGTACTAAGCAAAATCAAATCCTCCTTGCAAATTAATCAGCCATAGTGCTGCCAAATTTTGTTCTTGATAAACTATGCGTGTAGTTCAAAGGCTGACAATCCTTCGTGCATAAAGCTACCAATGAAATCATGTGACATCAAGTTACTTGTCACTTAATTCTCTCAAAGATAATATCAGATAATGTAGACGGGGAAGGTTGTGCAATTTGATACGTTATAAAATACGTCTTCATACTCACTTCTCTGCTAGCGCAGAGGTAATATAACAAAAGTTGTTAAAAGTGGACATGGCTCCGATCGCATTTCTACTGTGGACCTCCATAGATTCAGTCGCTTGTAGCAGGTCTCCTTCTGTGGCCCAAGATATACTGAGTTATTGCACTTCCACACTGGGATTGCCTGTTGTCGCCACCACCATGAAACCTCGAGTAGCCTCGCAAGGCTGAATGGACCGGGCTAATTTGGATGTACGCCTCGGGAGGATCACACCATCAGGATCGATCTACGGGCAGTGACTGAGAGACGGACGTACTTTGGCATGCGGCTAAAGAACTAACAGGACGGTGAACTCACTCACAGAAAAGTAGGTTACGTAGTCTAGGCTGCACCCGTGCATGCCACTCCGGGGACTTTAAAGGCAGGCATTCTTGCTCCTCTCAACTTTTGCAACCGTTGCATTGTAGACAGACAAGCATCAACTACCGCGATTACCGTCGTGGCGGTACGCTTCGCGAGTACTGCTTACCTCAACAGACACCATCCCTCCAACTAATAAACCATACGCAATATTCAACACTCGAGAGACGACACCCACCCGCAGCGTGGTTCAACCACCACGAAAATGCCTACAAGTTTACAATCCCAACCAAGACACTCGTTACTAACAGAGGCGACCCATCTTGCCCACCCAGTAAAGGTAACTAAAAAACATCTCAATAATGGGCTTGTTCTGAGCAATACATATGTACATTTGTGATGAAATGCCTCCATTCAACCGAAGCGTGCCATCTTTGCCAGGATGTCAGACTCGAAGGTTTCAAAGGGTGTCTAAGGAAAGGTAAAGACGGTTTTACCAGCCACCACTGAACATTAAGGCTGCAGAAGAAACGAGTACGGCCAACAGGCCGAGGTAATAGGATCTGTAAAACGAAAAAACCCGAGCAATCATCTTACGTCGTCTGATGGCTGATGAGCCGTGGGTGATGGAGGCCTGGGGTGCTTTGTTGGGGAAAGAGCAGAATCAGCTTCTGAATCGCCATGAGGAGCAAAACCAGCGGGCCATGAAACCTTCAGCGGATTTTCCACGTACCCTACCGATCCTACCGACGCTGCTTTTATGGCATTCTCCTACCAATCGAAAAAGAGCATCTTCATTGCAGGGAAGGCGAGAGCCCAAAACCATCACTTGGGTATAAAAGACCTACGGCCTCCTGTCTGGAAGCAAATTCCACCACTGCGCTGCATTTCCTCCCCACTACTAGATTCAACACCGTCCCAAACTAAAGGTTGAAAAATGGAGGTAAAAGCAATGCCAGAGAACAGATGTTACCTCGCGCAGACAAGTGTACAAAAATTCCCTATCGTACAGGAGAGACTCATGTTGCTTCTTCCACTTCACCTAAAAATATGATTAAAACAAGTGAGCATGCATGTTTCGCACAAAGGTAGACGTCTTATGTGATAGACATTTTGAAAGTAAGTAGTTCCGAGGTATGAACACGATTCAAAGTTGACTAGCCTTACCCTAACGATAACATGATCACCAGATGTTTTCGAAGCAGCTCTAGCGCCATCCAAATGTTCCCGCTGAGCAGCACAAACAGCAGCCTCGCGTGAGGCCTCCCAATCCTTTCTGAGTCGTTCGGCAACTCTGTCCCTTTCGGCCATTCTGTTGGCCTCCTTGCGTCGTGCAGCAGCCTCCCTTTCCCTTGCCTCAAGAACTACATACAAACGGCGATAGAATAACTGAATACAAATTAATATCGAGCAAAAAGGCCCGCAATACCTTCTTTTAGGCGACGACGCTCATCATCGAGTTGAGCATGCCTTTTCGCAGCGGCGATCTTGGCTTTAATTCTTAGGTCATACTGACTCTGCACGCGTCAAATCAGCAAACAACTCACCTTTAGAGTAGGATTCTGGAGAATGTCGTAATACTCCTTGAGTTTCTGGAACTTTTCCTCTGAGAAAGTGGAGTCAAACACGCGGTAACATACTTGCTAGTGGATCGCTTTTATTTTTGTCAGGGTGCAACTCCTTCGCCTTAATCTTGTAGGCCCTTTTAATCTCCTTTGCGGAACTCTCAAAAGAGATCCCAAGGTACTCATAAAGGTCGATCTCCACCTCGTGGGCCATCAAAGTAGCAAACAAAGCGCACACATTTAACCAATAATCTTTGAGGCAAACTTATTCAGTTATTAGATAGTTACAAATCCAAGAGCTCTGCTAATTGCTAAAGTATAGCAGCTACGATTACAAACGGTCAAAAATAATGGTGCGTAGCAAATTTAGACTTAACTGTTTGTCGAACTACAACGTGTAGTTTCAATGGTAAACATAATTATGCCTTTATAAGTCACAATTCTCACAAATTTTTTCCGGAAAGCTTTGGTATCCACAGAAAACAAGAAATATATCAGCAAGCGATAATGTCATTTAGCAACAAGCGGAGTCAGCAGCTACCTGTGATAGCATAATTGACGAGAATTTCCATTTAGCCCTTTGATTTTCACACTGTGCAATGTCGAAGAAAAATGAAGCCACATGAGTTGTTACCTTCTGCTTCGCACAGTGCGCTTGTTTGGTGGCAATTTGAGTCAGCCCTTTCCTCGTATCGTTGTTGTGGCGTCTCGAGCACCGGTTCCTCAGGATGGATGAGGCCCTTTGGAATTTCCTTTCTAGCATGCAAAGCCGGCTATTCATTTTTTACAAGGAAGGAAAATTGACCGATGTGACATGGATCGTTGGTGCAGAGAGTGGTGAAGAGGAATACATCGATGCACATTCCTCAATCTGTGCTTTGTCCTCCCGTCTCAAGGAGCTGATGTTGGCTCACTCAAAAGGCCAACTGAAAAGTCGTATTAGAATTCCGCCATCTCTTACATCGTCTCCATCCGATCTTCGAAGTCTGTTGCACCTGGCGTACACAGGAAGCTTTGAAGAGGACCGTTCACTGGACGAGTATTTTCGTCTATGCGAATTATTTGACATGCCACTTGGGATCGATGTCTGCTTGCGTGGGTTGAACAAACTCTTAACTGAGTTGCTACTTCGTCCTAACGTTGATGATGAAACGCAAAATGGCTTGAGAGATTTCTTCGTCCATTTCCTCGATAATTCCAAAATGAAGTCGGTTCATCGAGTTATGCTGGATTTCTTTAGGATGTATCCCCTTATTTTTGATAGTAAGTCAATTTTCTGTGGATGTTGTATTTGGGAAAACAACTAGTGAATCACTTGCCGGTCTTCACATTTTTACGCATTGTGCTGACTGCAGCACGATTTCAGTATCTTGCTAACAGTGCTATTTTCCTAGCCGAGTTATGTCTTTCAAAAGTACCCATTGAATGGGTTGTGGAAATTCTCGAGAGGGGTCAGCTCTGGATGCAACATCCAGATGGATTTATCTACTTTGGTGAAAAGTATATGAGCAAAGTGACCCAGGTACAGTCGGTATTACTTTTTTCAACCCTCCAACAAGTTCGTCGAGCGTCTGTACATGGCTCATAACACGGAGCCCAAGGAAGTGAAGGTCGCCACGACTGATTCAATGTTTGGTATGGGGTCTGCTTCCCCTTTAGATCACGGTCTTAGCTCCTCTTCATGTTTCAACCTTTGTATCCCCCGCCTTCGGCTACCATGCCATATATGCCGTCAACTACAAGTGAGTTAATGCTTTACGATCACGTCCTGCTAAAAAGCTACTCCGAACTCGAAGGGGGGCATCGGACACATGATAATTACCCGCCAAATGAGTGGAAGATCGCAGCGCTCACTGGCTACATCACAAGAAACTGGGACGAGCGACACGTGCTGGCAGGTACCCAGGCCGTCACTTATCACGCTTTCCCGTAGGGCTTGACGTCACCTACAGGAATTTGGAGACAGGAATAGAAGAGACCGTGGAGTGGGGGCGCTACAAAGAAGAGCACTACACAGTGTAAGCAACCACTCCGCATTAAACCGTTTCTCTGTGTAGGCAGACGGTGTTTGTCCCCGAAGACGACGTTATAACTGGCTTCGAGATCAACCACGGATGGCTAATTGATCACATAACCTTCACAACCCGTGGAGGCGTGCGTCTCAATCAACTGGGCAGCTCTGACGGTGGAAATAGGACAGTCTTCGATGTCTCCAACTTTTCGAGCGGAAACGCGCACGAGTGGACCGACGGAGAACGGACTGGGAGAAGCGACCGTGACGATGTGGTCGTGTCACTGCATGGGATTTCGTACAAAGAAATCTCGTCACATAGGCAAATCTTGTGGAACGAAGTTGTATTTCACTTCGCCAGTGTTGACAGATCACTTGTGGAAGCCCTGAATCCGGGGCAGGGATCAACTGTCCATCTGATGCTCAAGAACAAGCAGTTCCTCGTCTGATACTGCAACAAATCACCCGCCACCCAGTTTTGTACCTTCGACTTGTCTACACCGTACAAATATCTGACCTTTCTTCTTACCTTTTTTACGTAAAATAATTTAGTTCTCTTACATTTATGGTAGGAATCGCTAGAGCAACGTTTTTAATAGTTTTCTAATTACACTTACGGCTTTAGATCAATTGGCCTTTGATGTTATACTGATGGAAACACGGGGAGGTAGCGGAGCACACATTGAAGATAACTATGATGATGCTTTGCAATGAGTGGTACTGGAGTAGGCTGATGTTACATCCTACTACGGCACTGAGAGACCTGGCAGTTGTGTTTTACTGAGGTGGAAATAATTCCAACTTGGTAGTACAGATAATTTACTTCAAGTTTGAACGTAACAAGTGCATTAAGAAATGCATTCAAGTCCAAACCTGTCCACTTTTTATCGGCCACAAGCACATTCCACCTTTTTAAAACCCATAGCCTTAAATTATGAAGTTAGACGTGCTGAATTGTTTTGGATGATAGTGGACTCTGTGGTTGGCGAATCCGTAGATCGCTCTTCTCGCTACAATCGGCTCCTTCTTTAACTTCAGTATTGCGGCGATTCACTCACCATGCCAACACATTCCCACGGCGACTGAACGGATGCATCATTGAATGTAATCAAATGTGAGGTCAATATGAACAACGTCATGACAGTTTCTATGGTCGGATCGGTTTCAATTAATCTTGTCTTTTTTAAAAAGTTCTCGAGAAGTTGAATGTTTCACGAGTTGATGGAATTCCAGTGGGGCTCATGGTGATTGCCTCTCACGGTACCTGCATAATTGACTGTGTCCATACATTTCCTGGCCTGGTAACTCAGCAAAAGCAATACAAATTACTATCAGACTGCATCCGACGCTAGTAAGTCATATTTGGCTTTAACCAGTGGAAGTGCAGGTTGCACGTCAAACAGACTCGCCTCCACTCGCCCAACTCCCATCAACCCGTCGTTTTACTTTTGTTTTGCTCATTTTGTGGTGGTCTGGGTAGAAAAGGCGTCTGAGCAGTTAAGTATTTCCACCCTCGAAGGCACTCAAACGAGGTGTGTCTACAGGGTCATCATCCACCTCCCTCCTCCCCGGCCATGTCCTCCATCCAGGGCGCACCGTCGACAAATAAGTGTCAGCAGGTGGACGCGGATGACTTGATTTTCGAGGACTTTGCACGTCTTCGTCTGATGCAACAGCAACAGCAGCAAAGTCAACTACAAGGTCAATGGACTGCTCCGTGAATCGCACACTCCGGCTCTTACTCCTAGTCCTTCGCACTGCACTACCTCAAGGAGATCACAACGACACCAAGGGTGCTGCGTTTTGCATAGCTTTCTCTCCTGTGTACATAATGCCAAACTCTCCTCCTCCTCCTCTTCCCCCCTCCTTCTCCCCGCCACCCTTACACAACCTACCTTTCTACCTACCTACTTACCTACCTGTCTGTGTCCCTACTACTGATGTCGATGGAGGAAGTAGTGACAGTGTCATTATTTGATGGAGGATGTGGTGGCTGAGATTGCTGAAAGTAATTTGACTCTGATCAATCACCACCGGTTTGTATATCAACACTTGCAGAACCACCACCTTCCTTTGATGATGAAGAATCGGAGAGTGATACTAGCAAGTGGATTTTAGATGAGCGCTTCTTGAGCCATCATTCGTGCTTGGTGTTAACGGCAAAACAAATTTCTTGCAATTCCGTCGACGAAACGGAAGTAGCGGAAACTACCAAACAAATGTACGGCATAGACCATGCTAAGGTAGACGTCAGTAGGGTTCAAAACCAACTATTTCTTTATTCCGTCTAAGCTGTGGTAGTGCGTATGGCGGTTTGGAGTGTTTGCTGGTTTATGTGGTTAGCATACCTTTCTTCAATGGAATAATCCAAACTATCCATCACCTCGCCAAGCCTAACCTCACTTTATGCCTGTAGCCAACCGTAGCAATTGTCAACTTACAGCCAAGATCTCCCTACTCCTCAGGGCTCGATACAACAAGGAAATGAGTACAAAGAACTTCTTCTTCTCCTGAAAATCGAGCTTGCACTTAGCAAACCATTAACATAGGGCAAACCATATCGTCCTACTGCAATGCAAAAGGAGTAGAGAGGAGGAGCAAGTTGCCTCACCTTATCTTCCCTGGTCTATTCATGATGTTTCTTTATGTGCTCATCGCATTTCCCTAATACTAAGCGGATGCATGATCACAGGGGGTAGAAGTGGCGCAGTCGGGCTTGTCTTTTTCCCTTACGCGAGCCAGATTCCCAATAAACTATTCTCGTTGGGAAATGATTTAGTTGAAGATTGCGGCTTGGATTATTTCAGACACTAAAAGTCTTCTAAAAGTGTTCAATTATTTACTCCCTTTCCTAACAATTACTTGAACTTATTTGATTATCCCATAAATTTATGAAACTATGCGGTCTGAGAGATCTTGCATGTGGTTTCCCATGGTATTCAGCGAAATTTAAAAATATATTTAATGAAACAAGTTACTCTGCAGTTAGCGGTTAAGTCGCAAATTTCGCAACACTTTCGATTGCAGATACAAAAGCCCCGATCGACGCGGCTCAGACGTCAGAGTGAGTGGTGACTTCGGTGATACCTAAGAAAGCGCAATATGATTTTCGGATTTAAGAGGCTGAGGAAGAGGAGATGAAGGTGGCAAATCCCTGGAAGTGGAATATGTTGTCGCCGTCGATGCCTTAAAATTGAGGAGCACTTGATTAGCCATTAAGTTGGCACTGACACTGAGCCCTGTGGGGAAGACTTCGAAGGAGAATCCATCAAAGGGAAAAAATTGAGGAATGCACGAAGATTAACTTCCTTATCCCTCATGACTTGCCTCTTAATCTTCTTAGTAAGGAGATTCTGCTATCATAGTATGCGAGCAGCCTGGTTAGGTGACGTTTTGGACGAGAGGGGATGGGAGAAAATCAGGGAGAGAAAAGGGAAGGGTGAGTAAGAAGGTAAAACCACTATCCTCTATCCATTCCTCAACACGGTCGGATTTACTGTCGTCAACACCTTCCAATGCAAACAGGCTTTTCCTTACTCAGCCGCTCACTCTCTTCGCAACCCAAACCATAATGGGACGATTTCAGACCTCTGAAATCAGTCCCTCAGCAAAAAGTCTAATAACCCTAGTCAAGACAATTGAGTGGAACCGCTCAAAGGTGGAATACGTTCAACAGTCTGGGTTTCTAGGTTAATAATGAGGAGTAAAGTTTGGCAGTAGGAGTTGCAAAAACGTAACAAGAAGGATAGGTTATAAGAGATAAGTGCAGTTGCATAAGAAGGATGTAAGCTCTAGTGGTTTAGTCAGTGTACAATGGTTCCCAACATTATTTGACCTTAATCACTTTTACTCCTCAATTTTCAACCTTCAGTTAGAATCCTGGACACATTCAAACCTCGAAATGGACACTTTTCTTGGCTTTGAGGCTCATTTAAACGTAGAACAAGCAGTGGTTAAGTAGTAAAATGAACTTGTCGAGAGTAAGGACTTCACTCTTTAAGTTCCACCTGTTTAACGAAGTCTTCATTAAAGGATCCCTTATTCCTTGACAGAATCCTGTGGTTTGCATTTTTCAGCGCAATCCCTCTGATAAAATCATAAAATTAATCTCAAGGTAGGCAAGAGCTCAGTAATTTTTAGAAAACGAAGCCTTTTGTAGATTTTATTTTAAATGTTCTGATGGATGTGACTTCTGTGCTGATCCCAGTGGAAGTCAACATCCAAAAGCACCACTATTTCGTAGATATAGGTAATTTAACTTTAAAGTGGTTCTTAACAGTGATTTGATTCTACCAAGGATTTTGACTCATACACAATGAACTTTTTCAGGTCGAACAATGCCATCACACAATATACCATTGAAAACAGAGAGGAGCTAAGAACATGAAAGGTGCACAATGGGATTAGCTGGTGAGATTGTGAGGAGAAAGTGAAGTGCTTTTTCTTTTTGAGAAACGAACATGGCTGACCATAAAATAGATTTTTTGCTTCTCAAACAAATTTTCTGGAGGCAGGAGATTTGCGTTTGATGATGGGAAAGGATTCCACCTTAAAAGGGTAGCATAGGTATAACAACGCTTTCATTTATTAAAAGCTACTTAAAAGTTTTAAGTAGCACTTCTGAGCACGGAAACAATGACGCCCATGCAAGCGATTAATAAAAGTTAGTGTTTTGGGGCAAATAATAGGTTAATTTAAGCCAATCTTCGATGTACAATGAGCGTTATATGTTATGTGGCGCAAAAGGTCATTAATTTAAAAATGGACTTGAGTCTACCTACCTTTGTCTGTCGTTTTAGCGTTCTGCCCTTCTAGTGCACAGTCAGCAGAACTAGAGTATGGATGGTTTTTATACTCAAGGCCAATCTCTATTTTTGCAAAGTAATTTTAGGCATACCTATTCGCTACCTTCTTGGCGGTGAACGAGGCCAGCCTGTCAACTGAACAGCTCAGTCAATTCGGCTTCATGAGCTAAGATTACTTACGGGGGTGAATTTATGATCCCCACAGGCGCAAGCTTCCAAAAATACCGTATCATCCGAGCTTTTGATAAACTCTCACTGTGGAATGGCAGATAAAGGGATGGAATTAAGAAGTAATTGACAAAAGAATTAATACTGCGTAAGTTTAAGGAGACTTATACTGACTTTCACCAGCAGATCAAGTCTATGCGTTCACATTTACTTTTGCAAAGTTTGTTGTAATTTACACGAGTGAAATTCACAGGAATCCGCTCTGTTGGAAGATATGCAAACTGGTACATAGAAGGACTAGGTACATCGATAGCAGATGTTAAGTAAATAAGCAATAAATATCAAAATTAGTTTCTAGCAGTTCTTCATGATACAGAGTGAATAACTGCATAAGGCGCCTTGTTAGGAGGATAATTGACACTGTCGTTTCCATTACCCTACAGCCGCCAATACACAGTACCTGCTCACTGAACACATCCTGGCCCTGCCGGTGGCTAATAAACTGTCCGCCATTCGTCCTCACGTTCTGTTACCTCAAACACTTGGTTTCTTTATCAAGAAGAAAAACGTTTACTCGATCAATCGGATCTCGAACGGCGGATAAAACTCGGTGGTGATTGTATGACCATTAACGAGTGAACGACTCCTGGTGAATGCTTGCATTTATGGTCCAAGAAAAGTGCAAAAAAAGCACGGTCTTTTGAAAATGACAGATGAGTTATGGCCTATGAAATGGGATGATGAACTAGATGGGGATAAGTTTGAACGTGCCCTTCCACTTAATGAACTTCGGAATGCACAGGCACATGAGCTAGCAATTGAACAGGTTGATCAGCTCTGCCTGCTCCTAAGGAAATGTTGCGCCGCTTAGAGTAGATAGATCCCAGTCGCAATACCTGTTTGGTCTTGGGCGAGAAACCAGTTGTTCTTCATTTCCCCATGCACGCACAAACACAAAGCACGCGTGATCTTCTGGTGCGTATTTTATGCGTGTAAAATAAGTACTGAGTGAAACCTTTGAGAATGACTAGCGACATGCATGTTTGCTTAACGAGCATTGTAACACAGATGAGCAGCAGCCATTTATTAGCAAAAGCCAGTCAGTCAACAAACATTTCAAAATGCACCGAGCATTTTTATTAACAAAAGTGCAAGAAGGAACAAGTAAGTTGTTTTCCCGAGGTTTGTTGCTACATAGCACGCTACACTCATTTCCATAGTAGCTTCCACCAAGATTTTCATTTCTTAGATGGTTACTGCATGCTGCTAATGAAGTGATTATGCTCCTACTGTCCCTGACCCTTTCCTTCGGGTCCACATTCACGTCTTATAGAGCGTGGACGGAAGCATGCTGAGGGAGATCACCGAAAACGAGAACAGCATGATTAAGAAAGTCAAGAGTATGTATATTTACGTGGCTTAGGGGAAGTTTCAGTCTTGCGGCTTCATTTTTTATACCTGATCTTGGGGAAAATTCCTGCTGAAATTAAATGATCCTATTGAGTGCATCAGTTAGAACTTATTATAGAGTCCCGAGACTTCAAAAAAGACAAAAGAAGAGAGCTACTGGCATGATCTCGATGGCATACCACCCAGCTAAAGTACAGTCGTGGAACCTTAAATACCGCGAAGCCAAAACGGGAAGTTAAGCTAACAATTAACGTGCTATATAGCCTTTTCTTATTTTGATCATTGTCCCTAGGTTCTGGTGCTGTAAAGAAAAGCACCCCAGAACCAATCACACTGGCCGTTGAATTCGCGTGCAGACGGGAAGATATTCGGATCCAGTTTAATTGCCTTTATGACTTGATTACCATTCTCTCCTCGAATAAAAACTATCTTCTGGTTTGTTTTTTAACCAAAATGCTGTAGGCAATCGGCAACCTCCAGTTTTGCCAAGACTTAGTGGTGGTTTAGAGCTATTAGGGGCTGAAAATCCCACTGCACTTTTATACGACGTTAAAGCTTATTATCTCTGGAAAGAAGTTATAAAGTGCGTGACCAAAAGCGAGCCTCTCATCTGTACCCAAGGGAGCTAGGTGATCAGAAACTCTTGTTCTGTTTGGAGTGTAGGCTGCTACAACGACATCTTGGAACCCAAGGGAACGGGTAGAGGAAACGCATTTGTTGGGACGCGGACATTATAGAGCACACAAATGGGTCAGTCGGTGCGGTGCTCAACTCCTATCACAAAGTCATTTCATCACGTCGTAACTTAGAGAGACTGGCAAGCCAGTACCATGGCTGGCAGTGTGCAAATGAAATGTTGCCAATTTGTAGGCATTCAGACTCAAACTCACAAATCTGGTAGCTGGTTCATTCAATTCCCATACTGAATTTGCATTTTAGAAAACAGAATATTCCTAGCGCTTTCTCGCCTACAAATCATTTAAAGTAATTTTTTACATTTTTAAGGCATTTTATAAAACATTTGTATCATAGTTTTTAAGACACCTTTAAGATGATCCAGTGTGGCAAATGCACTCACCGCATGATCCGTGGCAGTAGAGAAGCGTCCTTGATATATTTTGTTAGGGATGTGCTTACTGAGGCTAGCAATCTAGTAAGTAGCGCCGTCACCTCAGCTCAAATGCCAGTTTATGCGCTGTTTTGCCTAGATAATGCGCTGTCAGTGTATCCAATTGGCAATAACAGTCTGATGAGGCATCAGCTCGAGCTCCTACAGACCGTATGAGGCATGGATGCTGGAATTCCTCCCTTTTGGAGTGGTGGCCGCACTGCCGCTGTAGTGGATCAGCAAGGGCGAAATATCTATTAATCGGAAAAGTTTAAGCGATGCATTCTTCCGCTTTCGTGAACAAGTTCCTTTTAAAGCTCTCCTTGCCACGATTTTAATCAGTCAGACCTTCGATAAAAGAATTTTACAGACTATCATCAAGGAAATGAAGGAGGTTTGTTAGTTTTCGAATTTTTCTCTAATGTGGCTGCATAAAGGACCAAACGTGATCTTTCGCAAAATATCCGGTACTCTAGACCGGAAGCCATTATTTAAATCGGCAGGTAACATCAGTAATGAAGTAGTGAGCAAAGAGACTTTTGCTCCTAAAGGGGACTGCGAGGCTTATAGGGCAGTAAGGGAAGACGCTCTGCAGATTAGCTGCAGGACTGGCAATGCTTCAAAGCCTGCCAGCTGTTTGTTTGTCAGCGACAATCACGACCACGGTGGCTTCACCTCACAGTCTGCGTGGTCATCTCTGTGCGCATTAGCTGATCTTGGACGTCTTGTCAACGCCAGGTGAAGTCTTCCTGTCTCGAAGGCACTGTGCTTAGTTAGAGAGGCTTGATAAGTCAGTTGTTGTAGTAGAAGACTATGCTGAAGTGCATTCTCTCGCCTTTTGAACTCAGAAATCCCAATTAAGCCTAAATGGCCTTGGTTAATTGGCGATTCTGCTATGGACAGGAAAGAGCAGTAAAGAACTTTATAAACTTGTAATCCCTTTATTTGCTCGAATCGAGTTATCAAATTATTTACTTTTTATAATAAAAGGTCCTTCCTCTTTTAGTTATTCGTGTTATCATTGCACGAAGTATGATATGCAAATGACGGACACAAATGTGCAGATGAGGCGTTTGTGACGCGACTTGCCCGATGAAGTACTAGGCCCACCAGTCTACCGTCAGTCAAAATGTCTACTTTTGTCCGTTGGAGTTCGGGTTGAACTAATGGAAGTGCCCACCCCAGCGACTGACCATTGATTAATCCCTTTTCCGAACTGGTGATTTATGGTGGGATATTAGACTTCGCATTCAAGAACGTAAATACCGCCAAACTAAAGAGCTTTAATTCCAAATTTCTCTCTGTTTTGCAAATCTTAGCTCATTTTTAGTTTTCCTCTGAGAAGAGGCCTATGATTTCTTAATATGTACTTCAGAACATCAGTAAAGCGTATTTCACCATACCATTAAGCCTGTTCTATCATAGAAACCGATCACAATAATTTCAACATCATGCCGTCAAAAATTTCACCAAAACACACAAATTCAAACGATATACTTCAATGTGTGCTCAGATCTGCTTGAAAACACCTTTTGGGTGACAAGTGGGGAGAGGGATGCAATCAAGTAGCTGAGAAGGCGCCATCGAGATGTTGAAGGAAAAGCGAAGCTCCGATTCCTTTGTAAAACTTGGCTCATTTGTGAGGTCCCGCATTATTCTCTAGGATCTCTCATTATGTGGCAAGAAATAAAGTTCCTTAGTCGGTGCTTTTTAAGCACAAACTTATTTCTGGCATAGAATCAAGCCTTACAATTGAACAAGCCGTTCCTTAACGGAAGAAGCCAAGACTTATATGTGAAGGTGAAGATATTCCTGGTTCCCCCGGAACCGAAACCACAAGGAAAAAGCGAAAAGTGTCTAGCCGAAATGGGGTTGGGATGATGGGTGAGAAAGAAGCAACACAGGGTTAACTTTTTCGAGCTGAGGCATTTTCGCCTTATTTTACCTTTAAGCAATATTTTCTGTCAATAAACAAAAGTTATGGTTAGTGAGTAGCTGCTCATGCTCTTGATAGAAGTGTTAAAAGAAAATGAATCCAATTAACTTGCAATAAATTCAAGGCGTTAAAACGCTTCGAGAAATGCTCATTTCTAAGGTTTTATTTGGGATGTCATCGATAATGAGGTAGACTTTCATGAATACATACTTTGTTCACTAGAATTAGCTGTCATACTATTATTACATGGTGCTATGCGCGCAAACTTGGATTTTGCCGATGGGAAGAGGCTTCGACGTCTTTTTGCCGACGCGGATGGGTAAGTAACGAGCTGCGTTATGGACGTACGCAGCAGTTAGCTAACATGGTGGAGACTGTTGAGGACACGAGGTGAATTTTATTCTAGCTTTTAGTTGGCCTTAAACACTGGCCGACTTCGAAGGACGTCTATCTGTGGTATTACCTAATCCGGAGAAATTGAACAATGTCACAATTTTCTAGAATACCCGGGAATCGACCAAGACAACGTGACTGTTGTTGGGATTGCCTTCAGCTCCAGAAGGCGTTCTTGCTGCATGCTTAATCTCAAAAAAGTTAAACGGCGTAAGAAGGTGAAAGCAGCTTTGTTGCAGAATGAGGAGGCCACTACCAGCATAGTGGGGATCAATCGTGGCAAATCACAACAAAAGACCAGAAAAGCATTCTAAGGTAACAGAATTGAAGATTGGTACATGTTTGGTTGCTGTTGTCCCTAATTTGAACTATAAAAATGACAGATGGCTTTGTTCTTGTGTAATGCTTTCCTCGTTGAGATGACCAATGATCTGATTCTTTTCCAATGAGACTCAAGTTTCCTGGGAGCCAAGATATTCCACCTCGAAACGAACAAAGTGACCCTAGCAACCTTAAGGGACTATAATCAGGCAGATGCTTGCAAACATTCCAACACTGCATATAGTTTTTACAATGACCCTAAAAGCAGAAAAGATTGATCTAACTATTTATGCTTTGGGCTGGTCACTTGCACGGACCTTTGAGTCGCCGTAGTTTGTACTTTGCTAGGTAACCGTAGCAGTAGCATCTCAACTTTTCCGTACCTTAGTAATGGATATTCTTCCGCAGCACTTCGACTTGTTACGACTTCAAGGAAGACTCAGAGCACTAAACTACAAACACTGGGTTAATCCTATTCTAACAGGACAAGCTGGTTGTGAAGTCTGTCTTTAAATAAGATTTCATTACTGAGAGAAACAGGACCGAGCCTCGATTGATTTCGTTTCCAAATTGTGATCGTCAAATGATTATATCTAGAACTGGCACCAAAGAAGGGGCGAGAGGGAGGCCGAGGTGGTGTTTTCCTTCTTTCCTTCCGGTCTAAGATGCAGTATGAACCCTTGTCACTGATAGGCTGTGTGATAGGAGGCGTGAGCTTTTGCGCTGTTTTTGATACACTAAGAACTGACCTGATAAGTTCTTCCTGCTTCCTGAGAAGGATGAGGCAGCCTGGCACATAAACGAGTTACTCCGCGTCAAATGAGCATTTTATGGAGTGAAATCGAGAAAGTACTGGGAATCACTATGAAACGGGCCATATTGATGGTCTTCTGCGTATTCAGTCCCTGTAGTGCGAAAGTGTCATCATTCCAATCCAAGTTCAAAGTCCCTATGTACCGCAAACAATTAGTGCAGAAAAATGCATGGGTCATCATCACTGATTTGCTGCATTTGCCGCATCACCGCTCTTTTTGATGCTGCTGTTACTGCTCTGTGCGATTGGCTTGGTCAAACATGAAGCAATTTCAATATCCTTAGAGAAATACGATAAATGTGATAAAGGCGATTCCTTACTACTTGACCTCTTTTTTGACCTATGACAGCAAGGTGAAGTCACTGATGTGGAACATGAGATTACAGGTTTCAGTAAAAGAATGAAGGGCAGGTAGGAATGAGTGTCTATGATCGAATAAGACCGAGGACGATGGACAGACCTCAGACCCGTGATAGAGTATATCCGAATGGATGAAATTTCCCGAGGATCTGTTCATTGCGGTGGTCAAGGTAACCTTTGGGCAACTTCGTGGATCAAGCGGCCGATCCTCTTTTTTAAATGGAGTCATCACTAAGTGACTGCCATGGTTAAGCATGAGAAATAAGTAGAAGGATCAGTCGCTTTTCTCGACTTCTTCATCCATGTGATGGACATTTGCGTGGCACCAGAAAATGCAACAGCCATATCAACTTCAAATGATTTAAAATCTGCAAAGCGGTAAGAAACTTCATCGCTCTAGATAAGCGAGTGGACAAAAGATGTATCAAACTTGAAGCTGTTTACCCTCTCGTTGCGGGAGGGGCGCACAAGAGAACGTGAATGTCGAATCCGCCTTAAAGGGAATCAGAACACGCCACAAGTGAAGGAGCCACTTAATAGCCGGTTGGCGCCTTGGTACCAAGAGATTAAATCCAATCCGCTAGGACTACCTATATAACTCACTTTCCTCGAAGAACTGATGGAAGGCCACACTTCACTTTCAGTTCAAATTTACCCTATAACCTTTGACCTGATCTACTATTACCTCCCATCTCTCACCTACTGCCATCCTAACTGATAAATTCTAGGGGCTTGACAACAGCGTGAAGCACTAGTTTCCGTAGCGGCTCGAGAAACAGAAAAGATGATGTAATGCACTTGGCTAGAAACGCTCAAAATGTATCCTTCCTGGCTTGTGTGGATACCTTATCTATGTACTCTATTTCATTTAGGAAACTTTCGTACTGCACGTCCCTTAGGGCCACTGTGCATTCATTTTCCCTGAACTTGCAGTGGAAATAATATTTTATGGTACCTACTGACATCTTGTCGAGGCAAGAAGGCAAATAAAATGAATGGGGAATCTGAATGAAGGTTTGCAGTGGTATTGAAAATGAATTTGGGTTTTCAGCCTTTGATGGTTAATTGTGATTGCTGAGGTAACGAAAAGTGGACATCAATTTTGATCAATTCAGGCTGTTTATCATTGACGCTGAAAGCTGTCCTTTTAGGGTGGATGGTTGGAACTGGGTGAAAGAAAGCGCCACTAAATTATTTTATTCTAGTTTCTTAATTGACGGACATTTATCTCCCAATGGTGTGATCTGAGAGTTGTTACTGCCCTTCATCTTCCACTTTGAAAAGTTTACTTTTCTTTTCAGGGCTGTTGAAATGCGTAGCAATGAAAATTTGCCGAGATGTAAGTGAATCAAACATTCTTGATTTAAAGGTATTAATAGTGTGGCTTATAGACACGCGATTTACTTGTCACCATTCACTTGCGTTCATTGTCTCGATCATCACAGTGGAGTCGCTACGTCCTTGCAGTTCCATCACCTTCCGGCCCTTCCGGGCTGCTGTGTATTAACACTTTATAGCCAAACATGAGCTGACTCCTTGACTCTTTAGCTCTGCCATCGAAATGACAGTATGCTTAGATTCCTTTTAAGATTACAGTAGCTGTTACTTTGTAATGCCAAGCATGTAAAAGCTGTTGACAGAGGGGTGGGTTGTTGATAGCAATAGAGTGAGTAGACACGCTCCAAATGGAATCTTGATTTGAAATTGCTGAGGTGGTAGCCTCTACCGTCGTTGATGCAGCCTGTCCATTTATTCATTGCCACTTCGTTGGTTGGGTTGCTCCTCTATTTAGTATAGTTTCATTTATTAATCCCGGTTCATTCAGTCATTCATTCGAATGTCTTTACTTTCCGTCGCCTTCGAGTTTTATTCCTTAAAAGTCCTTTCAAACCATCATGAGAGGATAAAACTTGGACACTGTCTACTATAATTCCATTGACAGGATCTAAAAAATGATTTGGTTAAAGTAAGATCTGCCTTCAGCCATCCATCTTGTGAGAGTCTTACACTGGTTGTACTACCCATCTCAAGCACTCGATTGGCTTGAACTTGGAAGGCGATGCCAATCAAGCAGTTCAAGCATATTCTAAATGATTTCTGGATTTGACGCAATCGAAGTATTACGGCTTCACTGTAATATGGTGCCGGCGAAGGTTAGTTCCATTGATGGGAATACTTCAGGAAGGGGCACAAATTTGGCAGTTGATATCATTATAAGCATGATTAGGTGGTACTCTTGAATTCAGCCTTCACGAAAGTTGCGCAGAGACTCGAATCTTCCCGCATCTATGCTGCTGGTCCGCGGGCTCTCCTGGAATCCAAAACTGTTGAAAGAAAAATTGTGAAAATGCGTGCAAATTGCATTGTATTTCCAATCCTGGGTAAGCATTTGCACTGCAAACTGTTGATGCAACTTCCTATTTATTGTTCATGGTAACACATCCATCCCGGCTCTGTTGATTATGCATGGTTTCATGTTGGATGTGTCAATATGATCACTCTTCCATATCCTATGTTAACCGACTGCATAATTAGCATTCTACCATTTGGATACGCCAATTGAGCCTATTTTATCAAACACTGCAAAGGCAATTTGTTAAAATTCGTGTGAAGAAGTGATAATCGGAATTGAAAAAACTTTTAAAGTCGCGTAAGAGAGTTGTTCGAATCATCTACACCTGATCTGGCCGCCTACTACTTTCCATTGTTGGTTTCTCAACAGTAGCCCAGTAGCCAAAAAATGGATTGACATCCCGTCTCATCAATCAAAGATCACTCAATCCCATTCAACCGCCGCATCATCCCTGATGCTCATTTGAGAAACTCGATTATCTCCACCCGAATTTCACTTCACTGAACTCAAAAGCATCGCAAGCGTTGAACGTTGGATAATTTGACTTTTTGGGTAGCTGTAAACCCCAAAAGGGTTGATACCCACATTGCACTAGCCAAATCACCCACTCCATTTGATCTTAAGCTTTGATAAGGTTCTTATATTAAGCAACTAAATATGGCTTTATCCACAAAATGCATCCAAAAAATTAATACTCTTTTTTCACTCAGGTCGCTGGTAAACAGCGACATAGATTGGCACCTGATTCGAATTTCCTGAAAGAATACTAGTCGATGAATATTCCTGTAAATATCTATATCACCAAAACCTTAGCCATTTAGGAGGCGTGAAACCAGTCGCCTCTCCCCATTCAAAGCATTCGTCCTTGTTGGCATCTGGTGATGGGTGTCAATAAGCAGGATAGGAGACGTTTAAAGAAAAAGAATTTGTAGACGATTCTTCTCACCCGTTGTCGCAATTGCTGCAGCCGATGAGTAACCTCATTCCGTTTGTTGCCACCAGCACTGCAAAACTGAGCTGACTGTCCAAATGCACTTGCATGTGCAAAAAGCAGCTACTCTACCTCGCCTATATCAGATCTTGCGTCCGGCCACTCATTTATCTTTTCGAGATCAGTCCATCTCCCCTTTATCGTCCACATCTTATTAAGTCCTAATTATTAATCAACTAACAACATCCAATCTGTTGTGACCTTCCCTTACTTTACTTTTCATGCAATTGTTAAAATGCCCAAAAATTGGTCCAAGGACCAGATGCACTTGAGTCCACTTATCAGTAGGTTGCCACCGTTTCCCATCAAAAAACTCGCACTACAAAATGAATCAGTTCACATCTATTTCCACCATCACCTCACCATGAATTGTGCGTTTAGAAGAGGAAAAAGAAGTAGAAGGAAGCAATTATGATAGCGGATGGAAAGCGATCAAGGTAGACAGGCAGAAAGTTGACAACACGAAATAAAATCTAACCTTGTGGATGAGAGAACTGGGGATGGAGAAAGAGACCAAAGAAAGATAACACTAAACAATGACACTGTCACTACTTCCTCCATCGACATCAGTAGTAGGGATACAGGCAGGTAGGTAAGTAGGTAGGTAGAAAGGTAGGTTGTGTAAGGGTGGCGGGGAGAAGGAGGAGGAGGAGGAGGAGGAGGAGAGTTTGGCATTATGTACACAGGAGAGAAAGCTATGCAAAACACAGCACCCTTGGTGTCGTTGTGATCTCCTTGAGGTAGTGCAGTGCGAAGGACTAGGAGTAAGAGCCGGAGTGTGCGATTCACGGAGCAGTCCATTGACCTTGTAGTTGACTTTGCTGCTGTTGCTGTTGCATCAGACGAAGACGTGCAAAGTCCTCGAAAATCAAGTCATCCGCGTCCACCTGCTGACACTTATTTGTCGACGGTGCGCCCTGGATGGAGGACATGGCCGGGGAGGAGGGAGGTGGATGATGACCCTGTAGACACACCTCGTTTGAGTGCCTTCGAGGGTGGAAATACTTAACTGCTCAGACGCCTTTTCTACCCAGACCACCACAAAATGAGCAAAACAAAAGTAAAACGACGGGTTGATGGGAGTTGGGCGAGTGGAGGCGAGTCTGTTTGACGTGCAACCTGCACTTCCACTGGTTAAAGCCAAATATGACTTACTAGCGTCGGATGCAGTCTGATAGTAATTTGTATTGCTTTCGATTCTTACATGAATAGATGTCGGTTAAACTAAACTGGTGAATGCGATTTGAGCTTGTCTGCAACACTACGAGGGTTTAACTTCAATCCAAATCTGCGGAATCTTTTTATCAGTTTCTTTGTGCGGTATTTTAAGTGGGTGCGGTGGCAAAATGCATAATCAGGAAATTATTTGAGGAATTCAATTCCAGAGACGACTAATCACCTAGACGAAGTCACCACTCTGGAACACAAAGTAAAATAAGTGGAAGTTGGTGTGTGCTTAACGCAAGGGGATTAATAAAACTATTTATTTCCACCTACACCAACCATTCAGAAAGAGCGGGTCGTAGTGGAAGCTACGCTGCCAACCAAATGGGTTCTGCATACCATGCAATAATAGGCTACAGGCAATAGCACTGAAAAACCATCAATTTGTTCTTATGCGCAGCATGAAAGGGGCTGCGCATTTATGACTACTGATTGATCGACCGATTGACTGACTGGCATGTGACGAGAAATGGCTGCTGCACTTTCATGTACTCAAGTTAGTCCAACAAACAAAACATTCGTTACTTCCAAACGATCCACCACCTCACTACCATGCCAGGCAACTCACACATGCTGCTTGTAAGGCACAACCCTTCATCCTCAGAAGACTTCCCTTGCTCTGTAGGCATCGTGGATCATACACGCAAGAGGACCTCTTCTGTCCTGATAAACGGCCAACTGGTTACAATTCATTTCTGCATTTACCCACACATTTTTCTCCGAAGATGTTTCGCCTTATTCAAGGTGACCGTCACCCTGAACGCGAAAATGGAATTAAAATTAGATAATTACGTGATCACACACGAAACAGAATAGGCAGAATGGAAATAAAAGTGGGATGGAGATAGAGGTTGATAGACCAACATCATCTGTCCCCAAGGACAAAAAGTTGAGAAAAGGTGGTATAAGAAGCAGGCCCATGTCAGACCGGAAAAGGACTAGACCGTGCCATTATAATGGCAGATATTTCAAGAAGCCCTCCACCATATTTTTATGTGTGTTCCCAAACGAACGAAAAAACCAGATTTTGTCGCCTTATTCACACCAATAAATGGGCTATTCTTTGAGGCGTGCGTCCCTTAAAGGATGATCAAAACATTGAAAACGCCATCAACAACCGATACTCTTTCTGGGTCATTTCTATCTCACCGAAACCTGAAATTGATGCAGAAGTCTCACTGTCATGATGAAGAGGTCTTGTGACGGTTAAAGCAATAAAAATGGAATATAATGTATCAAAAGGACGTGAAAAGGCGGAATTCAAGCGGGAGAATGAGTTAAATGATGTGTGCATAACTACGTTATCCTATTTGATCTCATAGGAAGCGGGCCCCACGTCGTCACCCACTTTCTGGGTAAGGGTTCCTTGTAACGCCTTGAGGGATGAAGCTGACGCTAAGGAATGAGTACGTAACAAATAATGCCAATTGTAGTCTAATCTTTCCTTGCGAAATGGAATTTTCGTAGGCTTGAAAATTTGCTTATTTTCGTTGCCCACTGTTAGCGGTGAGATGATAGTGTCGAAATGGATAAGACAGAGTAAGTGTAAGGATTTTGAAGGGTCCAATCCGCGTCCCCACTTATCATTTGCATTCTTTGGATCATTATTTTCTTCCTACAATCCAAATGAAAAAAAATGCGCATCGTTCACAGAGTTGCCCCAAAATGTCACGTAGATTCAACCAGGATTGCCATTGACTCTTGGCACGAAGGGCTCAGTCAACGAATAAGTTGTGCTCTCCAAATCGTTTTTACGGCAAACTATCAATTTAGCTTGTCTGCAATTGCTTCCATTGATACTCCTCCGCTTTCGTGAATTAGTCCTGCAATTCTCCTTAACAAACACGGGAGAGGATGCTTTGTCTTCGTATTGAGTATATATCCATAAAAAGATGAGTTCTTCCTCTCGTGCTCATCTATCTACAAGATATTTAGCAAAAGATAGAATTCAGCTCATCTTTGTCACGATTTGACCATAAGCTTCACCCTTGTCTTTACTTCGAGGTGACGACTCGCACCAACTTATGAGGATGGCCAGCTTGTTAGATGGAAGCAGTCGAATAACGTGCTCAGACACGGCCAACCACTACTCCTCTCCCACCGCCTTCCTGCCTCCAACAAAGGGATAGAGTAAAACAGTTTAAAAACGCTCTAAGGAGAAAAACAATTATCCTGTGTGCTGCTAAACCTCACCAAAAACTGGATCCATCAGTCTGAAAATACCGATTCCCTCATTCGCCATGCAGAGGTTTGTACTGGGAAAGTCGGAGATAGCATCTACCGAAACTTGCACAAACACAATCAACCTGGTCATCCAAGCGTCGTAACGTTTGCTCTCTCAGTGGATCGCCTAAACTTGCGTTGGTTCACCTTCCAAACATTATTTTAGCAAAACGGATGTTACCCTTTGATGATCGCCGAGTCCACTCAAATGCCGGTAAATCACCTCAGATGGCCTTAACATTATGGTGATGAGGTAAAACCAGATGTAATTGAAGCAAACGCAGAATTTCTTTTAAAGCAATAATTTTCCCACTTTTGACTTAGGCAGAAATACCTACCTCGTACGTCTGGGGAGGGAAGCCGTGAATAAATATTTTTACTTTAGGCTGGTTTGATAATTCCTTTATCGAACAATGGAGACGCGGGTTATTGTAGTGGCGTCTACTTACTTAATCACTTGTCAGCCAGGAACTTATGCCACAGTTCAGCTTGGAGATAAAAAGCATGTCTGCTACCTGAGTCAAATTAATGTTAAAAATGAAATTACGTCCAGATGAGGAATATCCTGTATCCATTTTTAATATTTTGAACTCAACCAATCAGTCGTCATAAACACAAAAATACGCGTCAAGTATGTGTGACGTCTGGGCTTCAATATAGAGACATGAGGAAATAATGATTTCGCCTTTAACCAATTACGCTTTCGCAAACGAGTAAACTTTAGGGATGGGAAAAAAAACATAACCTTCAATATCGCCATGCGATTTCACGGTGAGGAAATATTATTATGATCAATAAACATAGTACAAGGACATGCTCAGAAGGTTAAACTGATGAAAAAGTGGTAAAGCAAATATATGCACAAGAATAGACGTCCAAACACACACATATCAAGAAAGGTGGCCTTGGAACTCCAAGGAAGTGGTGTGGAAGGTTGGCATCTGCCTTGTTGCGTAAATGCCTACTCGTAAGGAATACGTGTCTCTGTAATCTAAACTAATTTGTTCACAAAGTCATTAGTGTAGATTTCCCCAATACACAATCTGCTTATTGAGTGGCAAAAACGATTCTGTGGTATTCACAGTTAAATGCTTTACCACATTGAATGGCTGCATAACAAAGAACTACGGTCCTACAATTAACGTTTCGAGGTTGTAGGATTTCAAAGAGAATTCGCTGAGGAGTAGTCTCGAAACGTGTTCCGTATGCCCGAGAAAAAACCGCACCACCTGTTACATCCTGCATCAAGACCATCAACGGATTGAGGGGATCAGAATATTCCACGAATGTTTCCGACTGCAAATTGGGAGATAAAGATTGGAAGCGAAGCGAAAAGTGGAGAAGTAGCATCGCATCGTGTCAATCATGGCACTGACCTATGTTTACACTGCTAGCCTTCCGGACCCCTTCTACGTAATTGATGAGGTCCACTTGATGCAACACTACTTCATTCGGGTCTTCTAATTAATCAACGTTCACCCATCCAAAAACGCTAAGTATCGACTTTAGGCTGATGACGGAACCCTTCAGAGCATAAAAGTGATGGGATATATTCTAAGGAGCAAAATAAGAACAAGGCAGTCTATTCCATATGTTAAAGATTAAGCCCACAGCAGAAGGCAACAACTCAAAAATAACCATAATTGTCTAAAAATCCAAATTCCTCTCCCTTTTTTAACCCAAAGTCCGACTTTGTTCCCAGGAATTGAGAGAAGAAATCCGAATTCACAGATAGTTGGAATTAGCATTAGTTCACCCAAATATCATTTTGAAGTACAGATAGCAGAGACGGGACTACGAATCCGCCTCCACTCTTACCCGTCGAAACCTGGTTAAGCTAGGTGTTCCTTGCCCTCGAGGCCTTCGAAGCATCAAGCACACTCAACAATCCTAAATCAATTTTAAAAAATACCCTTCTACATTCGCGAATCAAACCCAATGTTAATTCTTCATTTTCGTTGATTGTGAACCCAAATGACTGAACGTCCGGAGTGTCATAAACTCGTCACCATAGCACAGTTCAAAACTGGGTACAAATACCACTAGAGTTGATGTCGAGCCTCTAGATTCACACCATTATCATCGCCAAAACTAGCATTTCTATTCGTTTTTCCCTAACTTCAGGATGTCACATTTTCAAAGTGTCTCGTCACCCTCGCTTTATCTTTCTGTTTGGACATTAGTGTGATAAATAATCTCTTATGCGGCATTCAAGGAAATCCCTCATTTCAAATACACTTGGCTACATTCAACGCAGTTTAGATGACAACTGACTTGCTAGAAATCGCCACCCGTGCATCGTCACTTAGAGAAATCCTACATTCCCAAATTAGTTCAAGTTGAACGTTACCTCTACTCAAATCACCGGGGGGACAACATTCACGGTCCTTTCCTTTCACTCACCCGTTGCTGCCAGAGGGCCGAGGGGAATCCCGTAGACCAAGAAAGGTTTCTAGAACATCCACAGTATCCGTGGCGGCAGCAGTGGTGGAAGGTGGAGAAGGCGAAAACGCAGCCATGCCATCGGGCACCTCCGAGGCGCGCAGAAATTCCGCAATATGCGAATTGGGAGGTGATTTCGGAACTCCACTATTGCTACCACCACTTCCGCCACTAGCAGCTCGCTTTGCCAGGAGGCCCATTTGTGGTCGCGAGGCTCCACCACCACCGTTGGGAGTAAGCGATGGGGGAGCCTCTGATGGTAGTGCGGAAGCTAGAGGGGCCTCTACTCCCTCCCCTCCACTGCTCTCATCGCCTGCACGACCTGCTTCGGTAAAGTGGAATTCCTCCAAACAGTCCCCAGCACCCTCCCCACCACTGCCAGGGGTAGTAGCACTGGACTCAGGATTCGGATGAGTAAGGATGAAGGGTAACTCCAGGCAGACATCGCTGAAAGGTGGATTTACAAGTAGAAAGATCATATATGTGATAAGATTTGAAGCTTGACAATTAATAATGATTCACAATTGGAATCTTGATTAAGAATAACATTTCAAAATGAACGCGCTTGGACAGGACCAAGCATATGCATTGAGATATTTTTTATAAAAGAGAAAAAACATGAGGGGAGATGAAGAGCATAAATTGGTCATGTCTAAGCGTCTTACAAACCAGTCGCTCCTATAGATAGTCAACCCAGAATGAAGAGTACCATCAAACTCATAGATTAATGATCTAGGGAAGAAGGTATACCTGCTACACGTATGAGAGTACAAATTTATTACTGAAAGCAGATGTACCCCTCATAGAAATATAATTCCTATCCTCCACTATGAGGATGCCAATGCCACATACGGAAGCGGCAGGTTACATACTTTATATTGGAAACTGCGAGAGATATTCAAGTTAAATAGATGCTTCTTATCCCACAGGTTTGCTTCTCCAAGGGCTTGCCACCGACACGTAAGCCATAGGCCGCTCTATTCCAGGCAAAAAACAGTGGTGATAAACAACGCTGCTAACATCGCTGATGCAAAACTTGAAGGCGCAGTTTTCTCATAAGACATGAATACAAAAGTTTCGAGAGTGGACAATCTTATTCCCGCCAATAACAAACTCAGGCGTGGTGGTTCTGTTGGTAGTCCATAACAGTGATGTCCTGTAAACGAACAGTCAGGACGTGGACCTACACAGCTAATCGACCTACAACCCGTCGAAAGATTGCACAGTACACTCACGAGTGCGAAAATACGCAAATATGGAAAGTTATCACACGATGGCCATCAATATACTACCCCTTGAGGTGTCCCAGAGTGGTTCGGTTGCACCGGTATTAGTTAAACGTAGGGGGTAACCAAATAAATGAAACAGGGTAGTGGGTCGGAAAAGAAAGAAACGGTTACAGATCCTAGAACTGTATTCTTTACCTTTGCGAACCCCAAGATGCCCGGTTGGATTAAACGACATCTGTAATTTTTCGTACGAATGGACCAAATTCACTGCTTTACCAGTAACTCATTGAGCCGGCTGCAATATTTTAAACTGTCTTTTAACTCGGCTTTGGTGACGGGCTTATCAGGGCCCTGCCATTGGTGTTCGCCGGAAAGCCTGGCCTCTGTGCCATGCCAGTAGCCTCCATCCCTTTTGTAGGTCGACAATACGTATTCTGCCCTAGCATTTGTCCTCCCTCGTCTTCACGGAAGTCTCAGAGCGCTATATTGGTGGCAGCAAAAAGTGAACCGATTGTAAAGGAAAAATACCCTAATTTCTATTGCTGAGTGCTAAACCTTAGCGACTAAACAAGGGCATATTTTGGGGATGGGAGAAGCCTTGACGCCACCTAATAAAAGCGTCGAAAATGGCGCCCACCTCCTCTAGCAACTGCTCTGGTCTCGCGCTGGGCAGGAATGCTATTAAAAGCTGAAGCGACTGAGTCTGAATAGGTTCATTACGAACCTGTCTACAGTAACTCCTCCTCCTCCTCTCCACCAAATAGATATAGCTGGACAGCACTGAAGTGAGAACAAACTGGCAAAGATTGGTAGACGCAGAACTTTATCCTCAAGTAACTATTTCAAATCGCGTCATTCAAAAAGTAACTCTGCCTTTAGACCAATATTCCTACAACTAGCGATGAAAATATTGGATTGCCAGCACATTTCTCCTCCTCCCAATGCGGTTCTTAACCAGATCAAAACTCTCCAGACTTGGTAAAGTCGTTAGGAGGATCAGTGCTATCTTGGTTACAGGCAAATTCAATGAATGGTGCGGCCGGTACGAGGGTATGTTTTGTTTTTTCTCACATCAACGACTACTAACGCGAAAGGATGATCGGGGACGACGCTCAAAAGCGGAAAAGGGCTATCTAACACTTCTACTGTTGGCTTAACCCTCAGTTTTGGAAATGGCATGATCTCCAGATCATGCCAGTACTCCCTCAAGCCCCCTTGTAGTTTGGCGATGCACATTCGACCCGAATATCATGTAGTCCGCTAACACCTCAATGGAGATTTTAGGAACGACGCTTCAAACCTAGATATCCAATTCACTTTTCACAAAAATAATGGAAAGAATAGGAAGAACGTTATCAAAGGCTTCTTGTATCTTTTTTTCATTTGGAAATGAAGCTGATGGGAGGAGAATGCGCAATTCATGGTATCGGAGCATATCAATTGGCCCCCACAAAATCGAAGATGGCTGAAAACCTCCACGCCAATTCCACTGAAGAAAGCCAAACAGTGTGCTGGCTTTTTACCCCGAAGGCACACAGCCGGAGCCACCGACATGGAGATCAAGTTTTGACAACGATTAAATTCGAAATTAAGGAAATTCCCTCCCTTATTTAAAGCGCTTCATTTTACGGTACTCTACAATGAATAAATTTAGCTATATATCAGTTAGTCTTCGCGAATGCACATTCTACTTCACCAAACAAACGTTAGAAGTAATAATTACTCCTAGGAAGTGTTGCCGTGCGATTGAGTAGGTTTCCAAAGAGGCTAAACAACTTCGCGATTGGTAGAAGAATAATGTTTGGATAAACTTTTAGCTCAACTCCATTTACCTTCTTTGTAGCCAGAAGACCACTTTTAAAGCAGCTGACTAAAAAGATAGCTAACCTGAATGACTGACTTGGACTTTTCACAACTTACGACTTCAACAGGATTAAACATTTCACTTTGGCTTTCAGTGCATGCTAGCAAACTGTCGATCACTAATTACTTGCTGAATCACTGATATAATCAAAGTTGTCCGCCACATCAGCACGAACACCATCATAGCAGCATTTTCAGAGGATCAAAAATGGGAAATTATAGTTTACTCCTGATTGCGGTGATCATTTCAGTGTAAAAAACGCAAAGTACGACCAAGAGATGGCAAATCAAATGTAGAAGGTAAATATTTTCACCCATACATTTTGGATCCGAGTTTAAGCGGTCATAAAAGAGGTTAAAATTTCAGCCGTTTTCCAATTAGGAGCGAAATGTCAAACAATCACACGTTCACACTCTTCTTTGGCTGTGTAATTTAAACTCCACCAAATTTTCTGATAAGGTAGTAAGTTCAAATCAGAGGTGGATGCACGAATGTATCGACAACGGCACTTAACTCCTCTATCTCATCACTACAGCCATAATTCATGACATCAATTGAGTGAACACCCAATACCTCCTCATTCACCTCTCTACTAGCTGGATAGAACCCAGAGAGTTATGGCTGGAGAGCAATGAAGTGAGAATAAAGTGACAATGAGGGACAGCCACGAAACCCTATCCCTACAGAATTGTTTTTAACCTCGTCCCCCATTCAATGACTCTACTTTGGGCCAATGTTCTTATGACTCGCGATGGACATACGAGATGGCCAGCACATTATCCTTTCCTCAATACAGTTCCCAAACATGACAAAACTCCTCATCCAATAGAGCCGCCAAGGGAAATCAGTGATTTTGCAGCCCAATACTGTCTCGGCTGCATGGAAATTTTGTGACTGGTGCAGTTGATTCGTGGATATTTTGGTTTTCAAAGCGTCGACTACGTTGTGACGGCCGACACTTGAGGTTGAATAGGACGAGCGAGAGAGATGTGCCTCAAAAGAGGAGAGGGACTATGTAATGCTTTGAGAATGTTTAAGTCTCAGTTTTGATAACGAGTTACTTAGAGGCTCCGCCAATATATCTACATCAGGCGACATAGCTTTTGGGCAATGTTGTTGCTCCCACGCCCTTCTGTAGATCAGTTTTTACCTCTTCTCTCGTCCTCAGGGAAGTCTAGAGGAGCTACAGCAATTACAAGGAAAACCTTACAACTTTATGCTCAAAAACATCTGTTTACAAAACAAATAGAGACTGGAAGCAAAGGATCCCTCCCCCCCCCCCCCCCCCCCAATGAAATTGAAGTAAATTTGATCCACAATTTTCAGCAATCACTGTGGCTAAATCGAGGAGATATAGGAAACTTGGACAACAAAACTTTGACCTCTTCCATCGTCAAACTTACCTCTCACTTATCGTGGTTACTAAAATAGTACCTAAAAGAGGACAGTACTTATGTGAAGGCTTGTCTTACAAGTAAAAGATTGTCAAGTTTTTAGCAGTCCGGACAATAGCAAAGCTCGACCTCAATTTCATGAACGAAAGTAAACTAATCTGTGCATAAAATTATGTTGAATGGTTGCCTTTGTCAACTGGGGCTTTGACGTGTCATCTGTTCTTCCATCCTTTCATTTTATTCAACCCGTCAGAGGCGATACGATTCCTCAAAGCTTATTTATAGTTAATAAATCCCCGCAAGCGATATTGATGATAAATTGGATCAAAATTAAAAAAATACCATCCGTATGGAAACATCTATATGATCAAAATCACCGAAATTTTGCTTAAAAAATGAGCAGTTGGGGTTCGCTCGAATTCCAACTTGTGGAGAAACAAAACAGATGTGCCTGAACTATGGCTGGAATAACTTAGTTAACTTTAACAACTCATTAAACGCAAAATCAAAAAATCGCCGTATTTTTTTCTAGGAGAGAACAAAGAACCAAGAATAATTTGTGTAAACCCACTGATGCTACCAAGAGATAAATTATCGCCATGTGTGAGTGTGGATCGGTGGTTAATTTCCACGACGTAAAAGCAATTCTTCTATGGAATAATGAACCGCCATTTGTTAGTTCAATAGTGTATGGAGGAATGGAGGTAGAGAAACGATTAGGAATGATAAAAGCAGTTACCCTCCAGCGATTTGTGCTGCAACTGCTGCTGACTCACCCCGTCTCAGAGGCTACCACGGTAGCAGCAGCAGCAACAACAACACCATGCCAACAGACTTGCCCAATGAGTATAAAAATGCCATATTCTGGTGTTCCGCAATCCTTGTCCTGTTTCGCCCCTTCTTCACAATTTCGCAAACACTGTCAAAATCGCAAGTAAGTCGGCAAAAGTGACTCAGAACTTGGAATCTCCCAAGTGTCCTCTTTTGGAAGGAGAAGGAACCAGTACCATTAGAAGTCGGAGTGAAATCTAAACATTGTTCGCGAGTGTAATGAATTAATCAGGCATTTTCAAATGCAAGAGACAATAAGTCCTGCAAAGAAATGAGACGTTGAGTCGAGTATAGACGACTCATTGCCGCAGGCAGCAATCAAACGATTCAAAGGATGAGAGCGAGAAAACCTCCAGACTGCGGCAGAAAAGATGATGGCAGGCAATGTTGGAAACATCGAATTCATCTTGCAGAAGGGATATATGCTGCGAACTTCTACGATAATCAACACAAAAATTTGCCTAACATAAGTGATTCACCTTCAAAAGTACCACCGAATGCATTGATTTTGAATCAATAGAAACGGTGGTTTTTAAATTTCAGTCTTCATAAATATTGATTGATGTATACTTTCAAAATTATGGATGAAATATTGACCAATGCCAAAAGGTGGTTTCTTCAAGAAAAGGCAAAAACACCAATTATGACAACCAACTACGCTCATAGTCACTCCGTTTGTTTGACAAGTAAATGGTTTCATCATCGACGAATCTCGATAAATTAGAGAAAGTCATTTAGTGTTCTCTCTGCCTCCTCAATTATGCTAGTCCAAATTTGGGCGTTGAAAACAGTTAATTTTGTTAGCAAGAACGTTGCTTAAGAGGCGCCTTCAGTTTCGTTGCGACTCTGCTCCAGCCCGCGCGACTCGGGAGAGGATGACCGAAAGTTTGAGTGATCGTGTCATCCCCTCCCCCACTTACCCCAAACGCATACACAAATCGAGAAGATCGCTGAGAGTACGCACACGTTGAAGGCCACATCAAAAAACCAATTTAGTGCTTTTAGGGGAAAATTCAACGAAGGATTCTTTTGCCAAGTTTATGGGGAGATATGCGGACCCAATCCTACACCCATAATCCATAATAAATATTTTGTCACCCTGAAACTAACATTTTAATGTCGGATAGAAGATGTGCCCTTCGCCAAGCATTTCCTACACTTACTCGATTTTTACAAAGTCATAAATAGAGACTAACCATGAAGTTGGCAACTTTCTACTCCAAAGGGGAGCACAGGACCGTTATAAGTTGGGATGAGGAAGTGCAAACGTACCTCAATCCAAATCCCAAAACGAGACGAATCTTGACCTTGTACTGCACAACAATACCCAGAGCCTCTCGAGAGGAATTGGTGGGCACGCTGAAAGATCAACCAAGGTGCTTAAGTAAACTCATAAATGTTATTTATCCCCTCCTCTTAAAAAAAGTAGGCTACAGGCATTTTGGACAATTCCAACTTCCAAGTTCCAAAATGAATTCACAATACCAGCGGATTGATTCAATTAAAGATTAAAAAACCCATTCCAGAAACTTCAGTCTGTCTACCCCAAACAGATTTCTGTCGTCCAATCTACCCGTGTCAAACCAAAGAAAGACATCCGACACCATATTAGGTGACAATGGAGCTGGTAGAACAGTACATTGAGGAATTCTGCAGGCAGTCAAGACAGTTACCGACCGATATGCTCAACATAGCCTTCTGACAGAAAAAGCGATATATCCCGTTTTAATCTAGAGCGAAGCTGGAATGGACAGTGAGATCACGTCTTGAATATTGACGCATCCACACAAGTCATTCCAATCTCCCGCGACTCCGCCATCGCGATGGTGGCACAAGAGATCTGCTCACAGCGCCTATGCTACCACTCTCCTACCCGCTCAACAATAACGCCAAACTTGTGATAACTCGGCTCGGCCGATTAATCCAACCTGTTTATTTACGAGTCGACTTTTCATTCTATCCTACCAACACTGAAGGTTGGCGTTAAATTAGTCTAGCAAAGGCACGTTAAGTGAAAATCATGCCATCCATTTCGAACCCATTCAAGCCATCGAGCAGCGTTGGAACGGTAATGCTAATTAAATCTTTTTAGGCGCGGATGCAACAGCTGCTTTCAGGTTAGATCCCTCATTAAGATTAGAATCGTCCATCAAAATGAAAATTCACAGTAAAAACGTCACCCAACGTGCTAAACTAATGCCCATTAGCCGACTTCTCTCGCTTACTTATGCATATCTTTCCTAAATGATTTCAATACCTAAAATGCCTACAATTTACGAGGATAAGTGCTGCAAATCAGAGGAAGGGATCGAGTAACAGTGGTTGAGCATAAAAGGACTTTAATCGCACTCCTCAGATTCCAGTTTCCGTCTTACTACGCTGCATTGAATTTCAGAGCGGCGTTATTGAAACAACTTCAAAGAACCTTTTGCTGATTAGCAGGACTTCTGCTAATTTGCAAATTACTCAGTAAATTTAGCTATTGTGCTCTAGTAAAGCACTTTCGATAACACTTTGATGGCAATTGAACAACGAAAAAAACAGCACCCGCCCAACGACTTAACTCCAGTAAGGACAGAACGTGGTTCACTTCCAGTAGTTGTAGATTTCACTGAACCTCCTCAGGTTCAATGAGCCTACTTACCTGTGAACATGTTATTACTACTAGAAGGCTTCTATCATAGAGTCAAATTAAATTGTCTGAAGGCTAAAAAACTGTCAAGAGAAGCCATTTCCAGAAAAGGAAGGGACCGATTGGCTAGAGCAGAAGAACTCTCACAGGCTTCAAGGCATACGAAGGCCTTCTTAAGCTCCATAATAACAATCATCAGGTTTTCAACGAAAACAAGAAATCAAATGAGCTCAGTAAGAAATTGGTCAATTTCGAAACTTCCGCAGAAAGAAACCACATGGAGACTACCAAAAAGCTTTCAGAAATTCGGCAAATTGTAAAACAAGGCTTAACAGAGTTAATAGGACAGATTTAATTTTAAAGTTAATACTAGACTTAACAGTTGTCAATAAAGTAAACGCCAGTAGCGTCGTTTTTACCGTACCAACACCTTATCGGATCTCAACCGAGCCAATAAAAATGGATAGTTGGAAAGACCTCCCGTCTGTCTGTTGGGAAAATAGAAGCATACAAGGTGGGCATCAAATTCATTCGCAATGAGACACAGCCATGCCACGGCTTCTACTTTTATGAGAAGTTATCTTGAAGCAAAAAACTTACCTTGGCCTACTCCTTCCTTATCTTACTTTTATTTCTAAACTGTCTATTCAATTTCGCGTAAATTTGCTCAAGCGATAGTCATGACCTGGAGAAATGCCAGGGGAAGTCATCGCCACAACTCTCAAGAAGCCCTAACATATTATGCCATGATGGCTCAAAATAAGGGGAAGATGGCAGGGGTACATCGAGGATTAACATGCTGACGGAGTGACGCACCTGTGGCTGATAATCCATGCAAATAAGCATTCGAATGCACCACCAGGTCATCCCACTAAAGCACATGTTGCCAACTAGATGGGCTTTTCGGCCGCCTGATGGAATTGTCTTCACTTCTTAAGAAGGGTAAGTACCCCTACTTTCTGGGACTTACAAGAAGCTCACGAAAACAACCATTCTGGACTGGTTAATGTTGTTCCAATAGAGTGAAAAATGCAGTCTGAACGCACAAAATAAGTACCAGACAATTGGTGCCTAATGGTTGGGGAATGAAACAGAGCTGCATGATGGAGTGAAAAAAAGATGGGATCGACTTTCATTGGCTTAATTAATTCCAAAATCTGTGTTTAAATCAGTGGCAGGGATTTTGAAGTAGAACTTCATAGGTGAAGATCTTGAACCCAATCGTTTCAAAAATGTGGACCAATTAATAATGAAAAATTTTGGTAGTCACGAATGGAAACGGGATTCACGCAATTTGCTTAACACTGCAAAAATTCTCAACCCATTATTAACCCCCCAGAGGTGGTGAGACTTCCATCTGCTCTTTTATTCAAGAGGTCAAGAGATGATTCGTCTGACGTGGTAGTGTCATATTCCCCGTTTCAACCCTCACTTCAAAACTAAATGAGATTGCAGATAAATTTAAAGAGTTAAAGAAGGCATGTAAAATTGTCTTTAATAAAAAATCAAGCCATCGAAACCCGGCAACTAACAACTCCCATTCCTCATTTAAAATTGGATTAAAAATCTCTTACAAATGCACAAGATTGTGAAGTGGGCAATTATCCTTTGAGATTTAACGAACAATGTAGTTATTGACGAATATTTCGCTCAACTTGAAATGCTAACTTGGACATAAAATGCCACTGCAGATCTCTATCGCATACTTTGAATGGATTATCTCACGTTTCACTGAAGCGCCAGTTCGTAGAGAATGCCAACTGTTAGACACATTTGGATTCTCAGGCTAAGCCTCAGTCGAAAAAACCGGATGTATCGTGCTTGAGGCTGAAATGACAGCAGCATGAAAACATTAAACTCCATCAGAGCCATTGATATGCCTAAGCAATGCAGGTATCGGTGCCCTCAAATTCCACTTTTGAAAGACTCGCTTTCAAAGCCAAAGCAAGTTATCAAACATGCAAATAGGACTTCAAAGTTGAATGAGGACCACGTCAAAATCGAGGGGAAGAGAAGGAATGCGACGCCTTTTTCTTCAAATTCATTGGTGCTGTAGTTAAGATTTTTATGACTACAAATAAAAGCCATACCCATCTACTGTTGCAATATTCTACCTTCCTCTGATCCCATTGACTAATTTTTGGCCTCATTACCATCTGAAGATGGTACGGAAAGAAACTAGTCTTTCCAGACATTTGTTAACTTTGCACAACTCAAATTAAGTAATTCTTGAGACTGATTATTCAACAACGCAGATTTCAACTAATACAAAAGGCGCCTCTCGAAGCATCGGAAGGATAGGCTTCACGCCAACGCAAACGATGGTGGAGACGGGACTGCATTTGGAAACCCTGCGCCCTCAGACCAAATACTACTTGAGGCCAACGCACACCTCATGGTCAATAACTTAATGACGCAGACTTCCTCGGTTCAGTAAAATGCATCGATAGTGCAGAGTTTTGCAAATTCAACGCACATGGTCGAGGAGGCAAGGTTGGTGTCTTCATTTTTGAGGTCACCGTCCAGCGCTAGACCCGACTTGTCCCGATTGTCCGCAAGGAGGGGGCAGAGGCGGTACACTTTGCACCAGCCCGTTTGGCTCGGCCATATGGGAAAGCCCTCTCTGTGCAAGGAACGTAGAAGAAAAGATAACAACCAACTGATCAATCATCGGTCGCGCGTTTTGTTTTCTGCTAAAATATGAAATCTATCACCAGCCTTTTGAGGTTATGAGACGAAGCACTTCTCTAATAGGCTCAAAATGATATAAGCTTTGCACCTTGTGATACCCCATCAAATATTGATATGTTGCGTTTGTCTTATTTTTAAAAAATACCAAATGGAGGCTTTCATCCTGCCTGATTATACAGCTCGTCCTTCTAGCCTTCCATCTTCCTTATGCTTCCATAAAAAGCCGTTTATCGACTCCCACGTTTCATTAAATCTTCAAAAGCAAATCTGGCATTCCAGTCCTAGCTGTCTTATCTTAAGGCTACAAAATTAAATATTAAAACATTATGCATGTTTAGATTCACCGTTAGAAGCAATTTCAAGATAAATGGTTTTACCAGCGTCTACTTTCGCATTTCAGGCGCAATAGATCACAGAATAGGAGAAGAGTCTCATGAAAAACTCCACTGGGGCGGCCAAATAGGAGCAATTCACTAGACATGAAGGCCGTGTTTTTTGGGGATGCAAACCTCTCAAGGACTAGTTTAAACTTGTGTCAAATAAAAATCATAGTCTGCTAAGCAAATCTTTACGTCTCTTGTGCACATTGCAAAAAGTGTCATGTCATTTGGATTGCTGGCTGACCGACCGAATAATTGACACGTAATGAGAAACAGCCACTGCGCATGAGTTAGTTCAACAAACGAGCACATCGTTGGTTACTCTCAAACAATCCAATGCCCAACTACTATACCACACAACTCATGCCTGCCTTCGAGGCACGTAAGCCTTCATTCTCAGAAGACTTCCCTTGTTTCCCAATAAATTGCCACTCCCCAAAAGCCGAACAATTATATTTTAGGTCTGCCTAATGGAAGCGCGACGTGAACGTGTGAAGAAAAACTTCTTTCGCCTGATAAATAGCCAGGACAATTCAAACAATTCAAAGAAAGCTCTACTCTCAATTCCACAAAGCAGTAGAAAATTTCATACGCACCACCGCGAAACACCCATGAGATCTTATTTCTCACCCTCTGTATTATTTCCCGATGACATTTTACCCAACTCGAAGCGATTATCGCCCCTTCTTGACCCAATTACTAAACTATCTCCAACGAAGTGGAAGGATAAAGTGAGGAGGAAAAGTACAACCGAATGGAAGTAATTAGGGCTTAATTTTTTGCTTCCAGTGACAAACAACATCTGAAAGTGGGATTTGCAGCTAATCATGTCAACAGATAAAATCACTTAAGTAATTTTAGTTTTATTATTTTCATCATCAAAATCACATAAACTTGTTCTGTCGCCTTACATTGTTTACAATAAAACGGACCAGGAATGTACTTGCATTTGGGAAAAGCTTCGAACAGATTGCTTGAATAAAGCAGACTTTTAAAATGTTTATATCCATTTCTTCTTTCAAATGAGAGATATGTTCTAGTTGAAACTTAAGCTAAACGGAGAAAATGCTCATGCGACTCACCAAATTACAAAAAACCGAAATTCGCCAGGCAAAATGCGGGCGCCGTCCTCAGGTTACTTGATTACCATTACAGATGCAGAATTTTAATCAAAAGGACGAAACAAACGCTACCATCTTTGAGATGGCCGAGCATCGCTAGTAGGTCTGTTTGCACAATTTCTTTCAAATAGGAGTGTTACTTTTAGGTCACAATGGCCATGAATTTACTATTTATTAAAGAGGTTATTAAAACGACCAAGCAACTTTTGAGTAGGCTGTTACAAAAAACACGATCTGGCCACTTGCGGTGCAACTCAGTAAGTGGCACTAGAATGATTTCTTAAATTTTTAAAAATTATTTTGCTACTGGCCAGCCTCCTGTAGTATGATTGGAGTTTGCGCTATGCGATGATGGATGAGCAAAAGCAAAGTTGAACTGTTTAAACCTTCTTCTATCAGACATACGATAAGTGTTCTTTATCGGTTTGTGATGAGTTTAATGCAATGAAACATGCGTAGGATACTCCCCATCTGAGGGGAGTTAGTGGAAAAGAGCCCTCTGACAATATGGAAGAGAACGCTAAAGAAAGCATCCTACATAATTTTAAAGGGGGTTAACAGTGCTGCAGTGATGACACTAGCATATCTGAAAAAGGACAAGAACAAGGGTGCACACCCTAGAGGAAAAAAATTGGTATTTAATGGGGGAGTAGGAAGAGAGGGAGGTAATGAGGGGCAACGTGAATAACTTACTCGGAGTTAATCTCGGCGACGTTGCACTTGTAATGACTCGCGTTAGGAAGACAGATGACCGTGTACTGTCGCACTGTAAAGGCCAAACGTAATGGAGGACGATGAAAGACAACATTTACATTTCCACGTACATACAAGAATCGACATTTTGATCTAACTTTGGATAAAATCCGTGCCATCCCTAGCACCTATCCTGTTTCGTGTTTAAGGTCAGAATGAAGCTCTTCACCTCTTTTTTGTGAATTTCACCGCTATCGTTCTCAAAAATGGAAAAATTTGTAAATGAGAAGATAATGTCAGGATCTCCAGATCAATAAAGCCACATCATTAATGCAAATCGCTAAACATGCCACGTTTTCCCCTCCTTCCAAGTAAGAAGTAACGTGGTAGCCCAAACCTTGAAATGAGAGGAG
Organism: Taenia hydatigena; assembly: GCA_036345935.2. Classification (NCBI taxonomy): domain Eukaryota; kingdom Metazoa; phylum Platyhelminthes; class Cestoda; order Cyclophyllidea; family Taeniidae; genus Taenia; species Taenia hydatigena. The sequence goes on from JADWOT020000008.1 coordinate 13,830,770, forward strand.
ATTGCCAAGTCCTTAACCAAAATAGTCACTCAAGAGGAGTCATACGGTGATTCGACAGGACTACTCCTCAAGCTGGATAATCGAAAGAATTTGTGGTCATGACAGACTCTACATGACTACCGTGTTCAAGATGGCGATGAAGAGGGCTACCAGCAAACACACCCATAATGCTGAGAGCTCTTCAATATCTGCCACTAAAGACATTGAGGCCGGCACGAATGAAGGCTGCTTAAGAGAGGAGCGTAGTCAACTTAGACGGCGCAGTAGAACGGATGACGGTTTCATGAAATCATCATTTGCCCTGCCCATTATAAAGATTTGCTACAAAATTTATAACACCACACCAACCTTGCTTGTAAATGCAAAGCTAATAATGAGTAATGCAAAATAATCATTCAAGCCCCTCGAAAACTAGCTAGAAAGGCTGTATCTTCCATTCATTAAATTTGTATACAAACTTTTAATAAATGTATTTAGTAAAGTGAACGACGAAGAGCCGTTATCCCTTGAAACAACAAGGGAATAGAGGCTCAAAGAAAATTAACTTCAGGAGATAATGGTAAAGGGGAGCATTGATGCGATTAGCAACAACAAGACTAGTTTTTAAATTTCTGGAAGCGGCGGATTTAGAAGAGCACAGATTCATCTCTATCAGCACAAAAATAACGCTACCGGTGTGACAGATACAGAGCTCTCCAGATACTCTGCAGACCACAATCACTTCCTGAAAGGAGAATTGAAATTGATGCAACTCGATGAGAGATGAAGAGGAGTACCTGGATCCACCTCCTGATCTGTCCAGATAGAGTACCAAGGATCACATCTTTACGGAAGCGACTAAAATACTACTTAGTCCCATCAGCATCACCGTAATTGCCAATTTGCCTCCTCATCAGTTTACAAAAGATGTATCACAGTCTCCAAAACGAAAGTGGATAAATCGTACGCCCTAAAAGTAATCTAACGTCAGCTTAAACAGGATTTAATCACATCAAAGACAAGGTAGTTGGAATAAGTGAAATATTTCTGCCGTATCAAATGACGAAAAACTGTAAAATCAGGAGAAATAACAACAGCCACAGCTGAGGTTCTTGCAACAGACTGATTTCCTCAAGTCAATAACTATCGCCACGTCACTAAGGAATAGGCTAATCAGCTACTTAATGCATCAAGCAATCTTTTCAAACCGAGCTAAAAAATTCGTCTGCTTTGTAATTGGCGCTAACCCCCTTCGACAAGTACAAGTGAAGCCTCATGTAGCGGACACAAAGTAGATGACACTAGAATGCACACATTGAGGTAGTCATAAACTTATGTGCTGATTCTGCATTTCCAAATGAAAGGAACGACTATTTCAACTTGCGATTTGAGCAAGGTAGCCAAATTTAAGGATCTTGACTAATAAGGGGTGGCTTTTTACCAGAATCTGTGAATCTGTTAATCACTGATGTGTTTAGTGACCCTGTGATTAGTGAATTCGTCGTGTCGATCTATGAAGAGAATGAGCCATTTTGGTTTTGTTTCTTTTCAATGCCAAGGTCTATTGTTGTTGAATAAACTATAGTGACGAAGAACTTAGCCAATAATGCCGCTAGAAATTTGAAAGGACAACTTACCAATCAACTTGATCTTTTTGACAGTTTTCGTGGAGTTGTTGTCCACAAGTACATTGACAACTATTGATTCGCCATGGAAGTATTTCTAAAAAAAGTTGGTGACAAATAGAGTTTTTGCAAATAAGTATGCCCACACACTGGTGGCATGGCTTTGTATTCATGATTTCCACAATATCATTTACACCAGTCCTTCTGTGCGCTGATAATAAAGCAGTCTCCAGACTTATAAACGATCTCAATTTCGCTAACTGCATAACACACTACAACCGTGGTAGATAAATGAATCTATGAAGACTCGTAATCGAGGGGCCATAGCAACCGGGTCGGTTTTTTGTGAATACTAAAATCTCGGGTTCCGTATTACGCACAGTAACAGAGACCACAATTGAAAGAAGCGAAATCTTCCTCAGCGAAGTTCTTACTACATTTTATAGATACGCTTAATCGTTGTCATGACCTGGAGGTTCGACTCAGTTGCAGAAAACTGCAATGGCTTGAAAAAATAAACTTAACATCCTGGACACTGTTGTTGAAGAACATCATCTAGCCTTCAGAAATGTAGCTAGTAAATGCCCACCAGGACATTCGTAATTTAAAAATAACTATCATCTATTGGAACCCATCACTATCGATGTGTCTAAAAGCCGCCTCACTAATGGAGAGAATTATTGCGTGCCCTACTTCCCTATTTCACCTGATTACTGGACAAAAGTCAAAGCAGAGGAGCGACTACAGGGAGCACTAAGAGTGATAGGTATGAATCAGGATGGCATGTGGCTACGCTGAACCTTTCAACCACCTATACTGCTCGTCGCCCAACCCTTCTGCACGTTAATAAAGGCACTCCCATACATTCTTGCCTAGTGCATCCTATAAGGGTAACTTGAGATACTCACGTCAACGAATATTCTCCCTTTTATGTCGAGACAAAGCGGACAAGTTTTGCGCATTTCCAAGGTCAAGTCTTCGACTCAGCACCGATGTAAACGCGGTGAGAGTAAATTTGCTTGCAATGATCAAAGTGCACCACACTGCATCGGTGAAATCGCAAACTGGATTAAGCTTTGAGCTGATCAAGACTTACTAAAGTCATCCATTTACTCATGCAACAAGGCCGGTGGTTATTCATCATACAGGTGGAGTTTTGGTGATTAGATGAAATGGGAGACCCACCTGTTTGTCAAGGGAGGCTTCGACACGCAGACTGCCGAGACTCATGAGGAAATCGCGAACGACCTCTGTTGTCGGTTGGGGACCTGCTTCATCGGGCGCGAAGGTCAACTTGCGCACAATCATGCGCACCGAGTTTCTACACATCGAGAGAAAGGGGGAAGAGAGTAGGTAAGCACTTCAATTTGTCGTCATGCCTTATTCACTCATTACACCAAACGCTATTCGAAGGGAACCTTCTTGATAGTAAAGAGTGCCATAAGATCTCCTGACGACAGAACAAAATATTTCGTTGCTAACATTCCAAATGTTGACTCAAGACCTAGGGGCTATGATGATTGGTACTGCTATTATGTATCTAATTTTATTCCTCTAGAGCTCAGTAGTATCCGCCACCTTGATTCTACCTCGGACTCCCTAAGCGACTCAATCAGATAAATGAACGAAACAATGGGTGCAAGTTAGCTATCTACATCTTCGCCAGCGTGGACACACATTCAAAGGATCAAAGATTATCCCTCTTCTACGGAAGAACAATGGAGTGATGATGTCGTTCGCTACAATCGAAAATCGCTGGGCCACGTTGATGAATTTAAAGTAACCCATCCTGTCATTGAAATAATTATTTTGATTAAATCCGATGTTTTGTGAAGGTGATTTAGGCGGGCAAGGAGGCCAAATCTTATGCACATATTCGGTCTCACGGTTGCATCCGATATCCCCTCGTTATTATGGAAAAAACTTGCCAAAAATATTCTTTTTTTTGCTTTATAAAGGCATTGAAAACCCTTCTAATATTCGTTGAGTTAATTCACTACTTTCAATGTTACCGCTAGATGTGATAACGTTAACTCCTGTTGCCACTGGTTTACACGTAATTTATTTTTGACTATAGGTAATCCCACTGAAAATCTCGGAAACCCAACAACTTCATCTAGCTTTAAGCTTTACCTATCAGCTAATTCGGTCCTCAACTTTTAGAGTTTCCTGCGCTACTAATTCGTGAGCGTGCAACAAAACTCATACATAAGAATAAGGCGACCAGATTGAGAACGTAGACTATAAAATGAAGTGTGGAATCAAGGTAGTGATGAGAACACATTGAATTATTGGGTTACCCATGTCCTAGTGACTTTCCATGCTTGATAATTTGCCTCATGGTGCTGTGAATGGGGCCCAACGAGAGTGGTTGAATTCATAAAAAAGACATTCATCCTCAATAACAATTGAGGAAACGTTGATGGTGTTTGAGTGTTCAATGGATAGGAAGAGGGAGAAAAATAAGGTTTCATTCATCATTATTCAGTCATTAACAACAAGCCATATTGACGCGCATCCCCAAAACCTATCGCGACAGCAAGACAGAATACCTTTCTCTTGGTCTTTACTCGGTTACTTCAAGAACTCCTTGCAACATAGAGTAGTTAAGAATTGCCCAAAATTATTGCTGGACTAGTCATACACGCCAAACCTTGTAGCTGCTAGTATACATCCATTTCGTTCTGCAAATCATCCATTCTTAACACCTGCCATACCTCAAATACGATTGAGCCTCCGACTACCCGGTGTTTTGATTTAGTTGTGCTGCCAATTTTGTGACAAAACTCCCGTTTAAAAGCATTAGGAAAGCTATTTCAATAGGAAATTGGTCTCCAACCAAAACATGAGTTGCTTATAAATGCACAAATACAAGCACAGTTCCCGACAAAGGTGGGCATTTCAAACATGTTTTTCGCAATAATCTTTATTACTTGGCTAATTGCCTCAAATGCTGCTAAGAGTGTAGGATTTCAGGAGAAAAAGTAACAGACATCAGCATTAAATGATGAAGGAGGAAACTCCAGTACGACATAAATGTATGCGGTGACGATTTCTCCTTTGAAATCTGCTCCTTTAATTCGGAAATCCTTGATTCCATCAAATACCTCCGGCTGTTGAAACATTATCACATATCAAAATCAGAAGCTGCCACAAGATGCGTGATTTAAGTTTCAACGAATTCGTTCAAATTTAGCGCCTTCAAATCTTTATCCTTGATCTCAACCAAGGACAGTCTCGTGCGAGATTCGCGGTTCCCCACTAATTCATGGATTTACGACAGATCCCAAATTTAATAATACCGCAAACTATCAACCCTACCCTTAATGCCATTAAGAAAACGTTTTTTGAAGCATTTTCAAACGCATTACTAAAAAACCGGTAGGTTCATTCAGTGCATAAGCCTAGTTACTTCCAAAGATTGACACTTCACACACCATTCTGCATTAATTTTTATGACAAACTATTTGCTTCTTCACACGACTTTATTGCTTATAATAGAAAACATAACATTTGCGGTGCATGGTGGACGACAAAACGATAACGCGGTGCAAATGCGTCATAAATGGAATTAAAGTACGGAATAGCACGATTCTATTGGTGTCCTGTTCCATGGACAGAAGGGTCTTTCATCTAACTGCTGTGGAAGCAAAGCAGATTTATAGTTCACTTGATATAATCCCTCTCCTTCTTAACATCGCCTGCCATGCCCCGCGATCTTTGGTTATGAGTAATGTCTAAGTGAGAAGGGCTTCGAAAATGAGGGCCCAACATTAAAAAGCAAAATACGAAAATTTGTCAATGATTAGCAGTTGTAGCCAAATAAACCCAGTCTTCCATGATTCAACTTCTGCACTAACGTGCAACTCTACACACACAATGCCCGACCAGCGTTCCAGTTCTTCTCTAAGTGTAAAAAACCTACTTCAGAACTCATACGCCTTATGAGGTCCGCAAAGATGGCTTAAGCGCTAATATTAAGGGCAGTCCGAAAGAATGCATCCTAATTTTTCAAGTTATGCACAAAGCACTTTTGCTAGCATTGGCGCGTTAAAGGGTGCATACTTCTAAAGGAACCGGAGAAAAACCCATGAAAGATAAAGAAAGGCTACTAAAACCAAGCCGACACTTGGTCAAGTTGTGCATTATAACGAGAAATTGAACGAGACCGTAATTAACTGGCCTGGAACCATCCATGGAAGCGGTGAAGCATGAGTAAACTCCGAATATCGTTAAATAACACCGAAGTAGAGGGAAGAGACAAAGTCTGACTGTAACTGCTGGAAGTCACTTGGTATCATGCATCATGGTTGCGAAAAGCGAATAGAGCATACAATATGTGGTAACGAAAGGACACTGTCTAACCTCGACCCATACATAAAAAACGAGTCATTCTAGAAGAGTTAACAAAGGCGAACCCAGTGAAATTTATGTTATGCATAAAACCGCTAACTTTGGAAGCTTTCTTGCTGTGATCCAGGTTAACCCTATCATGGGCAAGGGGCGCCAGAGATGACGCTTAAAACGAGGTCGCAAATATGTCCTGCTTGTGTTCACAAGTGCGTGGCTCTTTTAAACTTCTGCAGCGTTGACAACAAAGCGAGCACCAAACATCGTACCCCGTTAAATGCCTGACGGTTGAGGTTATTTCCTTCAATTATCTGCCTCTAGCACGAGAAAAAGTAGTTCCATTACCGTTTTCAAAGTTTGCCTTACATTCTAAACTGTAATCTTGTTTTGCACGACGATACGACCCAAAGAACTCAGCATTCATGCCATATAAAAGTTGCCATTGTGTCGTAGCTTTACCACTAGCAAAAAGGAGAGTTAACAACATGCGAAAATGAACCGTAGCAGCCAACCTCCGTGGTGTCGACGAAAAACAATGGACATCTGTTAAAAGCCAGGGCCATTTATGGGTGATTGTAGGTCCTCAACTCAGAAGAGTAATGAGGAAGAGCACAAAACGCTCCAGACAAGAAATTACATAGGATGACAATGACAGTCAAATGCTTAAGCTAACCTACCGATTTTCGTCTACGTTACATGTTAAGGGGGTTTCCTGTGAAAATGCATTTACTCAACTAAACGCATCATTTTTTGCCAGGTGCAGAGAGTGCGGTCATGTGTGGTTACACATTCCCCATATCTTTAACGTAGTCATCGACGAAAATAGTCCATTGCTAATGGATTGCCTTTGAATCCCTGTGGATCATGCAGCTATAGTTTACTCGGATCCAAGTTAGACGATAGTTCGGAGAAACAGCAAATCACCTAAAAACATTCCTTATGATCGTCGACCAAATAATTGCTGATGAAATACAAGGCGCCTTGGATAGTAGAGAGAAAACTTGAAACACGAGCCAAGTTTTAAAGCAAATCTTATCTCCCTTTTCGGCCTTCGCACAAATGGCTGGGGTAGTATGGAGATATCATTGCCATTGCGTTAGCCTCTGACTACAGGGATTATGAAATTGAATTCTTTCCAAATAACACCAGATCTTGCATGCTTAACATCAAGAAGAGCTCATCACCAACGCTTAAGAGTTATTAATGACGAAGGGAGAAAAACCTCGAAAACGACCAAATATTGACAAGCATGTAAACCTTCTTTAGTAAGTGCTGAGTCGCCGAGGAATTATTATTTCCCATTCCACATTTCCCTGAGGGCTTAGAGGGAGTGTGGCGTTCAACATTAATTCATTTGAGACAGGTGTCCACCCCTAAGTTCAAAAGAGAACTCAAGAGACAAATCTGCTACGTGGCGCAACCTGCATGACTTAAGAGCCGGTAGCCGAAAGTATACACAATCATGCTACCACAAGTGCTTTCCTTCCTAGATCTTCTAACTCGAGTGCATTGCATTTATCCTCCACTCACGACGAATTTAATGATATGTCTTTCTCAAATAAGCTTGAGTGATTTTTCATGCTAAAAGGCAAATAAGAACTCATTATGCCCGCCATTAAGGTATCCTCAAGGACATGGAAAAAGAAGTGCTACCAACGAAAGCAGAAGCGTTTTGGGTACCCATTATTAGTGGCAATCGAGATAAATTAGAAGGAATTATGTTACGATTTCCACATTCCGCATAGGATCTGATTATCAAGACATTTGGTATTTGTTTAGACCTTTCCTGGGGAAATTACTCAGGAGGAGCCATACATCTCACATAGTAGGCAACAATGTACAAAAAACTTACACCACAGCTTCCCAATTAGCTTTAGGTGTCAACAAGAGGCAAAGTTAGCTGTCAAATGTGCAATTCACAAAAAAGCTGGATTTTGGTAAAATCAAAACTCATGACGCAAGGAAATTACCAACACTCATGGAATTAATTGGAACTTTATTTCCCAATTGCCAACGCATGAACAGAGAGGAGATGGCCGAGGGAGGCTAATATTGACGAATACGTATGCGGTCCATCCCCCTCCTCCATGCCATTAGCGTGGGAAAAAAGGACGGAGGGACAGACAGGCAGGCTACTTTCGCGTACAATCATGACAGCGGTCACTGCCGCCGCCAGAGCCTCAATAAAAGAACACATGAAGATCAAATGACTCACCGTTTTTGAGCTCGAGAGCTATCCTCGTCCACCACGTAGACTTTAAGTTCGTAGTCAACGCGGCAGGGCTGAAAGATGAGGAGAAAAGTAGACCAGCTCGAGATTTACACATTTTTGTCCATTTCGATGGCAATGATGCGTAAATTTTGGTGCACACCTTGCGGCCTTGCATATGTACTAACCTACAACTCAGAATTACATGCAGTGGCCGTGGCCAGTTTGCGGTCGATGGCACAGCAGAGGAGATAGCTTGCACATAAATCTACACATCAGGGGCCACAGAGACCAAACCAAACTAATACTGTTGTTGTTACTGTTAGCGGCATGAGAAACACGAAACGCGGAGCACCCAACCGCCTCTTCAAAGGGAAATAACAACCCGCCCTTTTGCCCACTTGCTTACCTGCCTAAAATAACAGATTAATGCACTAAGAGTTAGACTGTCGTGAGATGTTTTAAACAAATTAATCATAAGAAGAGACTAGCCAACACATACGTTGGGTAGGAGACACGATCCACTAGTGAGAATTAAACCTTTAAACTCACATAGCTGTCGATGATGTGATTTCTAGAGGGGGCTAACAAAAGGGGTAAGAAACTTTAAACAAGGAACCACAACAAATTTTCGAAAGGTGATTGCGATATTTTCATGGCTGGCGAAAACTAAAGGGCTCAAATGCATTTTAACTTCTGCAAATTAATTCATGAAAAAGGCAGAACGGATGGTCTAATGATAATAAACCCGCCTTTCGACTTCAACGCTATCGTTGATGATATGCTCCCATTTATTCTCTAATAGCATGCCAACAAAGAACGAGTTCTATAGGATAGTGACAATTGGACTCCTCTATGAGGCGTCCGCAGAAAAATCAAACCTGCTATTGATAAGGTTGAATAGAAATAACCAAATAACACAGAACTGGTAAGGTTTGACCTCTTCAAAGGAACTCTGCTCGCAGGCCTGTTAACGCGCTGGAAAGCGGATGGCAAACGAATTAATTTCTGTAACAACCCGAGGATGAATTGAATATGACAGTTGGGCCTTCACCATATCTCACCTCACACTTCACGGAATTTTGACAACAAACCGAAGGCAAGGGGATAAGTATGTAGAACTCCAAATTTCAATCATACATCGAATTGAAATGCACCGAAAACTCGACACGGCTAGGTGAGGAAGATACTGGCAGGTCCGAAGAACCATGGGATGAGTTCCAAATCAATAAACGAGGATCGAGAGCAGTTCTTTAGCTGTGTTTTGGTTATGCGGACGACGAAAGGCAGGGCCACTGTACCTGTACCCAGCTGCATGAACTCCGAGGGATGCTGGTAGCCCTTCTGTACGACGACAATACGCATTTTGCCCTGGTAATGCCTTTTTTCGTCTTCAAGATGTCTTGAGACGCTATACAATCATGCAGTTTACGCATATTAGGATAGAACGCGCCTTGAAACATTCAGTTCACCTATTTCAAACGACCCACTGAGTTTAAATGAGGAAAAAGTGCAAAGTAGTGGTGGCGGACTTTTTGTCAAAGAAAACGAAAAATTGTGATGAGTTTGATAATCATACACCCGAATAAACTCCATGATTCGATAAGGGATTACCAATTAGTGCTCTTAGTTATCCTCTCTAAATGTCATAATCGTTTAGATCAAGTTAAGCCTAATAAGTGCCAGGATATATTTAACATCAAAACCATCTTCTATTGCACTAATGTGATGGCAGAAGAGAGAATAGATGATTCAGTGGCGCGTTTTTGACTGGAAATTACAAAGTACTCACCCAGAAATTAAGCTTGCCCTCGGAGAAGCAATTAAAGCGGAAAAGAAGTAAGGAGAAACATCGTTTATAAAAAAGGAAAGGAGGAACTCTAAGGGAATTACCGACTATTTGCCCCTTGTCCGCTTAAAGATCAGGATAAGAATCATTTTTACTCCCTTTTGAAGAGAATACCAACAGAGAATAGAAGAAAGTCGCGAGCAGGGAAGAATCAAAGGAGATTCAAACAGTAGAGATCAGTCAAGCAACGGGTGCCGTGTTCAATGCTTTGCAAACTCCACGCGTTCCAGCCAACTATAGGGCCAAGATGGGGCAGAAAAAACCACACAAACAGCATTTTGGCCAAACCTTTCGAGCAGTGCTCTTACCTTGTGGAGACCAGAATCTGCGACCAGTTGGGGAAAACGCGATTACTTGTGCACAGGCACAAAAAGTACCACGGAATAAGCTTCAAAATCAGTTAGGTCGATGAATGTGCAACAAATGATACATGTTTAAGCAAATCTAAAGGACCTAGTCAAACTAGAAAATTCTGACAGAATAGCAACAACACGTCTTGTGAAAGATAAATAAAGTGAAGGCAGCCTTCCTCGTTGCTCTGCTACCACCTCTTTCCTTCGCTTACCCGCAAAACAACTAGTCATGTGGGGAGACGTCTAAAACGAGGTAGTTACGAGTTACTCATGGATACTCAATGGATAAAATAAGCTTAAGAACGGCGAGGTTCCCGGTGCAGCAAGGTGATGACGTGAAAATTAGTTCCCAACTGTGCAGCCGAAACTCCAGCAAGCAATTCTCATGGCTCTCGAATGAGCATTTTCAAAGAGTCTGCCAAAAGCCTCTTCTACTTGTTTGCAGTTGTTTACAAAAGGGCACGTTAATGATGGGGGAAGACCACTGAAATTTTGATTGCCCATTGACTAACGCAAATGTGGACAAGTTCAGAAAGGTATTCGGAAACAATTTTAATAAAATATCCTGTGACAGCAAGAGCCTTTTGAGGCCACGCCGAATAAGAGTATAAATACTTTCTCCATGAGAGATACAAGAGAGTGACGATCCTGTTGCTCGAACGTCGATCACAGAACACCAGCGAGTCAACGATTTCGTCGAAGGAACCACCAGATCGTTTGTGCTCACACTTGCATACAGGGGACAATTTATAACTGTACGCATGGGTTGACACATTCACAAAAAACACGGACACTTGATATAGAAAGGCAGAATTGGGTAAGGAGTCTGATAGGGAATAATAGATAATCAAACCTCAACAGAGACTGTTTCGAAAGGGGTGTGCAAAAAACAGGGAACACATTGGGATCCCAAATTTGAGTCTAAATGGAAGCCAAAATGAGAAAAGGAATGTGTAACAATCAGCGACATGGGAGATAGCCTAAGGCGGAACGTAAGTGCAATAGAAGCCGCAACTCAATGGGGCATGTGAGGCGAACAAACAAGCATACTTGTCACTGACAAAAAATGCGAGACACGGATAGATCTGAGGTTCTATTAGCATTCTAGAATTTTAGCACCCGTAAACCCTCGATTGAAGGTCTTGAACTGGCTGCATAATCAATGTTCCAAACGCGAGTCAGTTAGCCAGTAACGGTTAGAGTGAGACCGATTTCTATGCCAGAACAAAAACCCACACCACAAGAGGCGAGGCTTCTGTGACTGCGCACACAATAGCACAGGTCCCTTCTCCTTAGCACTGTTGTTTAAATAGGGTCTTGCCATAAACTCCTGCTGTATACGTGACGTCCAGAGTTCCTTACTTGAACTTAGTACCAAAAGCGTGCTTCATGCATCCTTTACCATCTTATGGTGACTGGCTGCATCAAATTGTGATATGAAAACCAAAAAAAAATGTGACGTAAAACAATAAAATGGGTGCAAAAACTCATTGAACGGAAGATAATTGCATTTCGGCAGTAGGCGAACCGGTCAGAAGACAGAAAAAGTTGACGGTGTAATAGAACAGTAGAACGTCCAGATTACGGTGGTCAAGCTCATTGTGACACCCCGGTAAAGAACATGCTGATTGCACTTGCCTGTTAAATGAAACGAAAGCATGTTTCGGAAGTCTCGCGCCTATATATCTTGTATTAACCGGAGAGAGTCTAATCTCAAATCCCTCAATTTGTGTCATTTTACACAAAATAGCGCTGCAACAATTGACCATTTCGTTTTGGTGACACCTCGTCGTCAATGCAAAGCACCCATAGGTCTGATGAAATACGGTCGAGATTCCAGACTCAGTTAATTATTTACATAATCGCAAACTATCGATTCCATTAATTCAACTCAGTAGTTTTAACCCACGAGACTTCACTAGATGACGCCAATGCTCTTTTAGAGAATAATTTGGCTCCAAACTTCAGTTGTTGAAGGAAGAATTAAATAAAAATTAATCTCGAGGGTTTTGTTCTTGTTTAACATGTGCAGAGCTGGAACTACCATGCCCGACCGTTTGATTCTACGGACTAGAGGGTTCATGCAAAGCCCAAAACTGTATAAATGAAATATCACCGATGAAAGGCAGTCCACGAGAAGCTGAGTTAATTGCGCAATTTCGATATAGTGGAAACGACTTATTGACACTTCAAAGATGGAAGGCGGTGATGATAATTGACTCGCAGATAGCGAAAAATCGGCACCATGATGCCAAACACGAAAACACTATCAATTCCCGATTTTCAACTGCGAATTATGTGTTGGCATGGTGTTGACTCGTGCGCGTAGCATAAAAACGAATTTTTAGAGAAAAAGCGGTCGACCACGGAGAAGATCGGGAAATGCAGTCGTTCATTCATCAACATTCGTCATGCACTCGTCGATTGAATGCCTAGTGTATTTAGTGCCAATCAGCTATAATTTGAAGGTAAGATAGCGGATGAGACATCACGTAGGGGACGAGCAAGAACTCAAACCAGCATTAACAATCGTGAACCAGAATGAAAGAGGACCAATTCCCCGGAAACTGTGCGGGCCAGCCAGTCCTACGGTATCACATGCAGTAATAATGACGATGATGACCATGCCGACAGGCACAAATAACGTTGATAACAATGCATGGACGCAGCAGTCCAAAACCTTGCATTTGCAAATGAAACAGCCCCAAAACAATTGTTAAGGAGGGCAAATATGCATCACCAATGGCCTTGAGATGATACGCTAAATGCCACTGTAATTTATTTTCACTGCACCTATGATCACGTAAGGTTTCAACTTCCCCGTGTTTCGGCCTCCACACCGATAGCATGCAATCCCACTAATATCTGCATCCGGAATCGCAAGCCTGAGGCGCTGCGTTGGTGATAGTGTGGTGAGGATCACAGAAAAAGGTGTCGCTCAAGGATGGTTGAGGCTTCATGGATACAAAGAGGAAAGGTTTGTGAGAGCAAATTCAGGCGTCTACATTGGTCCACCGGCCCTTAAGAATACTGATCAAAAGAGAATGAGGATGTTGGAAATAGGCAATTAAGCGGCACAAAAACAGCGAAGAAAGTTGAAGAGGAGATGGAAAATGAAAGTAGTTGCGAGAAGCATCGGAAATTATGAGCCTGATTTTCTGAAGAAAAGAAAACCGCTTCAAAAAGAAATATGCACCAGCTTTGGGCATTGCTCAAAAGTGATTCCACGTAATCCAGTTCGTAGGCGGGACTAAACAGTTAGATCCAGTAACTCGATAGACCAAAAAATATGCTAAGTGGTCAAATGGTCCTCGTTCGCACCTCAACACTCAACCGTAGTACAAAGCTCCGGTCACCCAGCCTGTGCTACCAGTTTTCCAGCTCTGGCGTGATTTCAAGAAAGCTGCTTGTCGAACCATATCGCACTGCAGCTCTCACTCAAAACACATGGAGCACAGGAATCACCATACAGGTCCAGTCAAATACAAAAAGCAACTTTCTACCAATTCACCGTTTGATTCACGAAGATCAGGACAATGATATATAGTGATAAGCCTGGCTCATCAGGCGGAGAGCATAGCAGAAGAGAGGAAGGACGCTAAGCCAAGAGGGGAAAGAGGCAATGCCAAATTTGACAAGCTGAAGGCAGAATATATGCCCAACAGGCACGAGAAAATTACGTTGAGCACGTTTTTCATTCGACAATATGAACCACGAAAGGGGCAAAATACTCACCTTCCCGACATCGGAGGAGTGCAGCAGGAGAGAGACCGAAGCAGGTGTGTAGGTGGGGAGCTGAAAGCGACAGAAATGCTTCCATTTTTACAAAAGTCCTGCTGAATTTTATAATGTGTGGTTTTGTGATATAAATGAAAAATTAAAGAACCCATGAACCGACTTTACTCAATAAAATAACCTTTCTGACCTACAATCGAATCCCTTTGTAACGAGGCAGACTTCTGCAACTTTTCATCTCTGAAAACAAAAAAATCTAACCCACATCACCACTTTGGAGATCGCATTTTGACTCCCAACCGTCTATTTCCCATGCGATCATTGGAGTACCTAACATTTGCGCCAGTAGGCGACGATCACTCGGAGGTACGCCTGAGAAGTACGGAGGGAATGAGGTAGTGGTGAGTTGGGTAAGACCATGAAAAGGACTTTCTCTCTGAGCAACTAGCAGTGAATTGTTTACAAAAGGATTTTCTTCAAAATCCTCGAGGTGCATTACATCAAGTGAATTAACCAGTATCATAACCCCCTAGTCTTCAGGTACTAAACAACTCCTTTGCGGTCCACCGCCTTCCGAGGATGACAGATGAAGCGACATTTGCATCAGAATCGCGACAGACAGTGGATCGCTTGGCGTTAGCAAATAACGCATTTATTGGCTGGACGAATGTTTGAACACGAAAGCACAGTAACTAACATTCCACTGTCAATCAGCGTGTGAGCGAGGAGTGAATTGTTGCTTTTAAGCCTATCACCTGTCCTCTGTTATTGTGATTCATGTGGTACCTACTTGCTCAGCTGGGTGGCTTACATCACGATTTTCTGCTCCTAGAAGAATCGTCTAGATGGAAACGAAGTCACTTTACCGGTCATGCTAAGTTTGGCATCACTTACAACCGTTATTGACACGCTACCTTCCAATCATTTTAATTCACCTTCTAAAATGGAGTTTCCTTCATCTGACAATCGACCGTCACCGGAATCGAATTGCTTAAGCCATTTCCGGATGATACGCCTTGCCCCCGCACCTACTTCAAAGACCGCGTGAATAGCCTGATGGGAAGCTCCTGTGGATTTGGGATCGAGCTAGGGTCTGTTCGTGAAAGCGACAAGGCGAGTTACAATCATCAGTTTGGTTCAACCGGCATTTGACGATGTGAGGCTCCAAAATAAAAGTAGTTGAGGGGACGATAAAGGATTAAATGTCTAACTGCCTAATTCCTTAACCGTTATTTACCAAATATGTAGTTGAATGAAGCTGGAAGCTATAAGAGGTAAATTAATGCACACGTAGGTATCTTAAGAAGCCAGAGTTCCTGCCTGTGAACTCGAAATAATATCCGCCATAAATAACTAAGGCGTTCTTAAAGATAACGCCATTTGAGCCCAACTCACGAAGTTATTAATTAAAGTATTCAGATTTTCCAAAGCCAAAGGCAAATACAGTCTAAACCGTCTTTTAACTAGAGCTCACGACACCTATGCAGTTCCCATTGTTACTATTGCATACATCATAAACGCTATCATTCGTTGGAGACGACAGGATGGAGGTGATGCTGATCTATTTTTATTGGTTACATCAATAAAATAATGTCCGGAAAATAGAAAAAATTGGTTTAGAAGTTTAGGAAAACAGTGCTAAACACTTGAGGACAAAAGAAGACTGGAAACCACTTCTCGAATAAGAACACTGATAGGGTAAATCTTACCTTGACTTCGAAACACAATTTTAATGAGTACGAGAAAAAACGGAAAATGGTGAGTATTCGGAGCTGAAATGGTGCTGAAAAGCCAGAAGCCGAGTAAAGTGCGCTCCCATAGGCCACTTGACCCATTACCACATCTAACTCTGTGGAATAACACGAGATGTTCTGCATCCTGAGTGCCTCCGAGAGCAACCTCTGGTCATATGCCATGATTAAGTCGGCTAGTCGAGAGGATGGAGATTAACCTATGGGTGAGAAGGATTAATAAAATGGTCCAATAAAGCCGATTTCGATAACAATGAGATATCTAAATGAAAGCGAAAAACAGAAAGACGCTAGCACAACTCAACCGCTATCATTTCGTGTTTGAGAAGTAAAAAGATGACCTTTCATAAGCAGACAGAAAGAAGGGAACATTCTTGAGATTATTGACAGCAATGACAAAACAACACCTAATCACTAATCAATATTTGTTTTCTCAGTCTTATCCACATCTCCTCGGCTTTTTCAGCCCCTTACTTCAGCCTTCACAACGGTGGCATGAGGCTCCGCCACTAGTCTTCCGACTCCTCTGTACACTGAAGCCCAAAGCCAACCTTCAGGTACGAACATCATGATGTCAAAGAGGTGACTCGAGAGCTACAAAAACATCTCTTGAGAAGAGTGAATAATTCTCAAATTTTTTGAGTGACGGATCATGGCGGCTACCCGGCTAAGAATGACTTGAAGTGGGCAATGTGCAGATGAAAGAACAAAGTGCTCTTATTACCAGTAAGATATGGTAAACTTAACCTATGCCCAAAATTAAACGTATTTTGAGATAGGATCTTCCAAGGTTGGAAGCAAAGAATACAGCCTTGTGTAAAACCTGATCTGAGTGGCCAATAATCTAATATTATTAAAACAAAATTTAATCACGGGAAAAATGAATGTATAACCACAAAAAATTTGCGTGATTTTCATTTATAGAAATAAAATTTATGGAGTAAACATTAACCTTGAATTTCGACAACAACTAGTACATTCTAAAGAGATGCGAGCTCTAATCTCAAAGGGCACTGTTTTGGTCTTTAGTTGAATATCAGATCCTCTTATTTAACTACAATGAGAACGGATGTAAGGAACACTGCATGTAACCGCACACATGGGTGTCCGCACGTCGGATGTAAAAGGATCTTGAGTTATTCTATTCTTGGTAGGTGGGATTCACAAATCACCTATGAGCATCTGGAAGCTTGAGAAATAGTGAAAAGGGACGCTCATAGGCAGGCGATGAAAGGTATGACACTGGGTTATTCATAATCCTCCTTCCTTGCCCCACGTGTGAATTTTACCATTGTCGTCGCAAATCAGGGCAGACATTTATTCAAACTAGATATTAACCATTCTTTTGAGATTTTGCTTCCATAACGCTAGGAAAGAGATGTCCCGCTAACCTCTTAAAGTTCATAGTAAGTCTAGTTACCGACTGCCATCCCCCATGCTGTCATCAGCGATGCTAACAAATCTGCCTATTAAGAGAAATAAAAGCATCTAGCACAATTCTTTCGATGCTAATCTTCACACCTTAGGGTTCGGGCTCAGCCTCAAAGTAGACAAAAGGGATCACATTTAGGGGTGAAGCCCTTCCCTCTCCAGCACATTTGCCCGTATCCCAATCCATTAATTAGACCTTATTGGACACGATGAATGGGCTCTTTAAGGGCTTTAAGGCTTTAGCAAGACGGCCATAGAACCATGTGAGAGCGTCCACACACAGAGATGCACGCTAGAGGCTAGATGGCCTGCAATTCGTCCTCGTGTGTGCAAGTGGATAGACGGTGTTCACAAAAGCAACCTGCAATTAAGTCTCTAAGAATGGTGAGAAAAAAATAAACGACTACTCTCTCTATCTCGCATACACTGCATGTGATCGTGTGTCCGATTACGCATCCACCATAAAAGAGAATGGTCCAAATGAATGTCACTTCAGATGATGTGACCGCCCACTCTATCCTTGCTTTATTCAAAGGTCATTCAAGTTGTCCTAATTGAAAGGAGTCCTTGAAGGCCAGTATCAATGAAAATCGCTCGGAAGATTAGAAGAAACGGCTTCTCCTCCGACGCACGAGGAAAAAGCTCGGCTACAGGGTCAAGCTCACATCACGGATAAGTAGAGACGAACTAATTCACCCACACTGGAACCTAGTAATGCTATCCAGCTCCCGAATAAAGCCGTTCGTCAGGGAAGAATGTATCATTATTTTATCCCTACGTTTTAAATCTAAAGCCTTATAAACGCTCAAAGGAAGGCCAATTTTTCCTTTGTGAAAAAATTCGTATCTACAAAAGTGCATGAATCTGGCCTTTAGTTAGAAAAGAACCGGCATACACGGGAACGAAACTGAGCGAAGGCGCTGTTAATTCTGAGAAAAAATGCTTTAACCTTGACAATAGTTGCGGAGATGAGATATGTAGTGAACGGAATAAAATATTGGCTATCAAGGTGAGACATCAGTGAATTCAACCACAAAAATTTGTATTGGTGAAAATAATGATCTTTCACATCTCAGCCTCTGGCTGGATTTAAAGAAAAGTGGAGTACAAAGATAGGTGAGCACCACTGACTGCAAGAAATTATTCGATTTAATTTAAAAAGCCCAAAAAATTGGTCCACTTGATCTAGAGTGATCGTGGAAAATGACTAGGTGCCACTTGATAACCCACACAGGTTTTTGACTTGATCAAGTAAGACCAAACGATTTAAAAAGGTAACTGCTACGTTTACAGCCAACCACAGGAGAGAATGTTTTGGACTTGTACAAATGTGTAAGGGCGATTCGCAAATGTGCATAACCGAGCAAACTCGCAAATGTTTGAAAGCAAGATACATCCAGCACTGAAGCAAAGGATGAAATCTGGACACGGCGAACAATCGTTAAACATTAGAAATGAATAATTTAGCATAAGGATAAGTAAAGTTCCATTCCGCAATTTCTGAGACCAGATAATTAGCCACTAAATGTAGCAGTAGAATTAGCAATAGCCACTGGTAAGATCTGCAATCAAGAAAAACTCTGCATAAGCAACAGACCTCCAGTAACACGTTTTCTCAACTGAAGCACATTAACGATAGCCGCTTTACTCGCAATTCCACAAGTTCATGCACCAACCACATGCTCCATGATTCTGAGGTGGTGTAGTGCTTTGTGGAGTATTCATCAATGCAAAACGCTCCACTAGACCCCAAAAATTTCCGGCCAACAATAAACATGAATCGAGTGATTTATCCAAGCCACGAGATGAGAAATTTCTATGCCAAATCGGGCAGACTACATCTCAATAACTGTAAAATTTGAGAAAACGGTTAGTTCTTTAAGGGTAAATGCTAAGACAGATTCACAAGGAATCATTGCGACAGCTGTTTTTACAACACAGTACAGATAGTTTTGCAATCGAGTCTCAATAAAATGCAATTGTTTCGATCCTCAGCTTTTTTTCAACTCCAAAACGTGGGATTCGATTTCACTGCAGAATGAAAAAGCAGACCTGTTCCAACCGCCTTGGTCACAAAACAGATTTTAAGACTACGCTCTTCTCAAGTGTCAGCCACAGAAAGAGTAGTCCGGTCTGTGCTGGAGGATTTGCTTCTGTGTCAAAAGTAAAGGATCCATTCTCGACCATTGTTCAAATCAGATACGTCAGCGCCTTATTAACGGGACCAATGAGGGTTGTGACGTATCCTCTCACTCTTGCCAATGATAGGAGCAGTTACCAAGATCCTGATCAAAAATTCCAAGCTCTTTTTTCATTTTCTAACGCTCGATTTCACCAATTTAAGCTTGCAAAAGCAGATTCCAAAAGGTAACCAGTCACTTAGCTAAGCAGTGAAGCTTATCACACGCATCCAGCCGAAAAAAAACAATGATTCAAGTTAAACCAGTAACTAAGCAATACCCCACTCATGCACAGGGTCGCCATTCGTCGGTTGGTCAGAGCGGTTTGGCGCCTAATTTTTACAAGAGACGTTCAATCCAAGCCTACGACAATGTGTTGGTGAGACAGTACGGAATTTTAGCTAATTAATATGGCTTAACGCTCGTCATAAACCTGACACATAAAGTATGGAGAGCGAAGTTTAAATTGCACACTCTGAATGTGCAATTACTGTCCGAAAGTACGCATATCTCCTGAAATTTGAGACAGTAAGCACGCTGAATGATAGCATAATTCCTAATTTCTCAATATTTGCCACCAGTTTTGAGTTTAACTCACACGTCACAAATATGTGGCATGCTGCCCATCAGTCTGTGCTAACTAATATACATCAAATCATGCCGCAAACGGGTTGACCGAGACGAAAACAATAAGAGGTGTCGGACGCTCTTGGCCAGGGAAATATCTGCATTGTTTGGTTTTTGAGTGCTATTTGAATTGGTGGGAAAAATGAGTGAGGATTGGAGGCATATCAGGATAGTTAATAAATTGTACGCCAATCTATTTGCCTTGGTCTCTGGAAGCGAAAGCGATAAAAAACTGAAGTTGGATTGCGAAGAGGTTTGCAAGATATTACTCCTCAAAACCGTCGACTTAGAGCTTCAATTAGTCGCTTACACTCTGTGCGCTGGAGAATTTCACTATGAATGATTTTCTCTCACCCCTAAAATTATATACTACCGTTGGCCATTCAGTCAAGCGATGACACGCTTCAGTCAACTGCAACTTGCAAAATGTTGAGCCAAACTACAAGTTTTGAGGATGGGATTTTAGCCCAAAAAGAATAACTTGTCGTTTTGAAAACACACACTTCCTTCCCTCTGCATAAAATTCACGCCAGCGTTTCCATTTTCTCTGGAAAGACAAACCTCCAAAGCTAGTTCAAATAAAGCCGATAAATGGGGCTGGAGGTGAAATCAGAGTGCTGAAAGTGGAGTTGCGAGGAGGAAAAAGCTCCAAATAATAATCTGTTTCGATTATTACAAGAGTTTCTTCTGTTTTATAACTATTTCTTAACATATCCGGTAAGTTAGTCCCGAGCAGTTACAGCTAACGGGAGACGAATACAGCCGAAACGGCGGAAAGTAAAGTTCTTGAAAGACAAAGCTTAGCACCGCTGCCGCGATTACATTAGATCACTTGGAGACACTGTATCCACCAGACAATGCAAGTTCCAGTAATCGGTGAAAAGCACCTCACTTTCATCTCTAAGAGTAAGGATTGCCGCCTGCTATTTGCAAGATTTCTGCCGCTAGATTGAACCTTTCTGTTTCAGATATAGCAAAGTGAATCAAATTTCCATATTTGTATTTGAATATTTTAACCCTTAACTACCTAATTTTTCAAAGACGTGTTTTGAACCAGATCTACCTTGTAGCGACCTAATTAATTACGCCAGTTTCAAGGGATTCGATCCTTCGACTAATAGATGAGCGCCTACTACGCCATATGCACCAAAATGCAATGGTGAGGGACAGAGCTGCCCGAATTGCTTGAGATCGAATGTATTTCATTTGATCCCTTGCTAAATGAATGTTACTTCTTCCAAGCAGAAAACCATCCTTTGCGAGCTGCTTAAAAAGCGTTTCAAAGCGATTTAATAACCCGTTCTCGTTGTTGAAATAGTGGAACTAAAAACAACCTTTTGTTTCCCTCGGTAAGCGCTTTAAGTGAGATGGTCCGAGGAGTACGATATGGCGAAAGTGTCAACAAGTAAGCGCCGAGAAAGTATCATAATTGTGGAATGGAGGTAAGAATCAAAGCAACTGTGAGGATTCAAAATTGTTTACTCAAATTATACCACCCCACTCTGATAATGACGAGCGAAGTAGGTCAAACACGTCAAAGCGGTCACTTGCCGATGCAAAAGGAGCCCGAGTTTTCTACCTTCAGCAGTTGGCAGGCCTACACCCTCCCGAGAATAGGTCAAACTATTGGCGGGTATGATAACCCGAATTAGGGTAGTGAAAGGATACAAGGCAAAGTCCAACAAATCAGTTTATCTTCCACCCTGAAGCAGAGCGAAACGAAGTTGCGCAGCTGTCGATTTTTAAATTTTGCGACACATGATAGATTTACATTCGAGAAAAGCCGGTGTATCGAACATTTGATTAAAAAAGCTGGGGACTTTTAACATCCTTTTAGCAAGCTAATAAATATAACGATCAACCACACGCTAAAGCTTCTCACAGCTAGAAAATGAAACTGTCCAAATGAAGACATCGCGTTACGTTCACACCGAATGGAATGACATAAGTCCCATATTCTCTACATGATTTCATCAGTTCTAGTGTTAACGCAGCTGAATGTAATCTGAATGGTTGAAAAATGCTGACTGAATGATGAAGACAACGCAAACAACTTGCGCGTCGTTCTGTATTAAAACAAGGTATGAGTAAGTGAGGAGGTATTATGAAGATGTTAAGACACACAAAATATGTGCGAGGTAAGTGTCCCTTCACACTTGAAGCATGCTGTCTCAGTTCTCTGAAAGTCAATCTGACTTCCACTTCAGAGAGTGGGAATTAAGGCAGAAAGATGTTGAATCATCAGCATTAGTTATCAGACACTACAAACTATTCGACCGTATTTCGTTGCAACTTCCAAATCAAAGAGACGGCCTTCATTATTGAATGAATTAGCCGTTTTTACGCGGAGTTAAGAACTTCCCTTGGACCTTAAAAGTGTGAGCGAATGAGAACCCAGCACAAACCGTCACTGAGAGCACGCCGACTTCAGTCCAAGCCCTATCAGATGGATACCCAACGAAAGTGAGGCCATGATTAACATCTCTACTTTAATGGCGTCATTTGTACAACTCCCGCAATTTGTAAAGCAAGTTGATTTTGCGAGTTCTATACAGTTGAAAAATTGTCGATGGATATGTGTTTAGTTGGTCCGGAAAATCTGGTTTATCATCTGAAGCTGATAGTTATGAAAACTGGGACTCTTGAGTTACCTACTTTTGGATTTTTTGCTATAAACTAGTCATGCTCTCAAGCTATTCACATCTGAAGAATCAAATCACCTGAAGAACGATTCGTTCCACCAAAGGCCATTTGAAAGAACTGCTCACCTGAGTAACATCGAGCCCCCTCCCTACAGGAATTCTTGTTAAAGACTAAGTATATTGTTTTCAATGCTAAAAACACAATAACGAGGCAATTCTGTCCAAAAACTTTGCTCCCAGCAAAGTGGCAGGAGATAGCATTAATTTATGAGCTAATGTGAGGTGTTGACCAACTAATCAAACTCCCCAGGGGAGTGTAAAGGAAAAAAAGGACTGATCGACTTGAATTCTAAAGTGAAGACACGAGATCAATAGGTGAATGAGGCCCTCTAAACGTGACGAAACACACTCCTAAGCTCGGTTTCAATTCAGAAATATTCGATAGTTGGGATCCTTCCCACTGCTTGCAAGGATCAAGCATGCCAAAAGAGTCCGACTCTCGGATCCCACGCATTAGTATCCACCACCGTCGATATTATAGGTGTAGTAGTTGTAGAAAAAGTGAGGATCAGATTGCATTTACTCGTGGGTGAACCGGTTTCAAGATAGCCCTACACTCTCACCAAAACTTGGTGAGAATGATTCACAATAACGTAACGTATGCTGGCCAAATATCAGGGCGTAGTAGACTCCTTTTAGACGTGTTTTGATTGCATTCCTTTGCAGCTTCAAGTGGATGCCTTTTGCGTGAGTGCGTGTGTACCGTTTCCATGAAATATGCGCGCCTTGGTGAAGGAATCATCAAGAAGACAAACAGTTCTGCCTGCCTGAATTTCTGCTCAGGATGAGGAGGGCTATCGAGATGTCAAGACAACAGAGAGTTGTGTGCTGATATAGCCACCGTAAACAAAATCTTAAACCATAAAAACGACCATTATTAGCAGCCAGTTCCAGCTTCGTAAATGACACCAATGTACTAGGGTGTGGGGGAAGAGGAGGATCAGGCTGGGCATAAATACCCGTGCACTTTCCATCCTGTTTATGCAATTTTGACATTAAAAATCTGGCACGAGGCACAACGAAAAAACGTCTAAATGGTAAATAGAACGCCCTCGGGGTGCCCAATTAAAAGTCAAATACCACAGCAGAGCTTGGTTACTAAGCAGACGGTTTGGTTGCAATGACAGACACAATCAACTAACAGACAGGAAAGCTTCTGTCGTACAGACCATGAGACAGGAGGCAACAAAACATTTTTTGGACGTAAACAATTCGTAAATGTGCATAATCATTATGGTGATAACTCTACCCAGTGATACCTCAGCATACATGATTTTCAAGTCGAATGGCAGAGGAGCTCTAACTGCACATTATCGGATTGTAAGGGGCATTAGGCGACACAAGTGAAAGCTCGCTCATTGAAAAGTGCTTAAGCCAGTAATTTACCGCCGTCAAAATCTTGGTGAAATGTGAAAACTCGGTTAGAACAATTTTAAGTTGTTCTAACAAGTAACAGAAATGTGTAGCGTTGTAAGGAATTGTGAAAACATAGGAATAGGATAGATTCAGTCATCGCTTGAATGCCAAAAATAGTAATAAACCTAGAAAAGTAGCCAAATCGAAGGCTCGGAACGACGACGGCATGCCTCAATCACCGAAGATCTACGTCACTAAGAGTGAAAAATCAAAATTCATTCCACACAGTTTGAAGGATGCTATTCAACCTTGACGGCCTCATTTTGTGGCACTATTCTGAGTTATACTTATCACTTCAGCTTCTGCCTCGAGCTATCTTGCTTATTAAGTAGCAACTTCCTTAGAAGAGTTGGCAGCATGGCAAAACCAGAGGCATCATTGGAGGGATTAGTGAGTGTTACGTTTAAACAAATGATTAAAGTGGAAAAGAAGCTAGTCATCCATGTGAAAGACAGCTGGGTTGAGATCAAGGCATTAGAGGATAGTGATGACCTAACCTAAAACTACATAAAAAAGAACCATATTCGTGTGAAAGGTCTGGCTAGGCGTTGATTGAGAGACTATATTGAACATCTCGCACTGACGACTAAGCGAACAATCTCAAGTTTCCAAACACAATATACAAAGTTTTGACAAATTTGCGACGAAGCTGTGCTTTTGAACGTTAACTTAGTATAATCAATGAAGGGACGAAAATTTGGGGACATCAATGAGGGGTTCGGTGATGAACGAATGGTGGTTTAAATGAGAGATTCTATTTAGGTGGAAGACTTAGGTTTCGAAAATGAGCCAACGAGCATTATTTAAAAAGACCCCGAGATGTAATCAGCTACGCTGGAAACTAAGCGCGGGCATCACAGGCACAATGACCAAACTGCTTCGTTCAAACTCGCACGCAAAGGGAAAGCGACACGTTCTATCGCGTCTAGTCAACTGCCATTGAGGACAAATGTGGTTCAAAGTACGTTCGAATGGGTCTAACTGAAAATGAGGGGAGATGATTGAGGTTAAGCGTAGTTGGTGCCCGTGTGCCCACTTTCCCACGCACTCTATTTTCATCCTACGCCTGTATACCCCAATGAGTCACTGCAACCTTGGCCATAAAAGAGTAGACTGTCCGGACAACACAGATGCGACACGGAGTCCAGACGCACCCAAAAAAGGCCCCTTTTCCCTTCCTCGTCTAGTGTGCGAGCCAAAGCGTACCTAATACGCACACCTGTGTGTGTAGAGGGGCACGACATAAATCAGAACCCTTGTGAATTATTAGAAATAAAAGGACGCATTTGCCAACTTTTCGGCTGCCTGGTTGATTGTTTGAACTATATGGAACAAGACAGAGATGAAATGCAGACGATGTTACGTTCCGTCGTAATATGAGAGAGATGAGATTTTCTCATGGAGTACTTTACAGAATTCATGAAACGAAGAGTAAAAACGTAGGCGGATGATAGATTTTACCTAACTTTGTGTAAATAAACTTTTGACCTACTGATCCCAGTTCTTAATACGTGTAAATTGGCCGAAATAGTGACGCAAAGAAAGCATGACTTCATACTGAGGCAATACGCAATGAAGATAGCATGGAACCTCGTCTAATTCATTCTTCAAGATGTTTCCGCCTTATTTTGTGGCCAAAATCAGGGGAAGGGGGGGAGGGGGGAACAACGCTATTGGTGACTTTTAAGCACGCTCAATATCAGGAGCTCAAAGCAAAATCAGCCACCAAAATAAGGTTGTTTGATTGCTCGAACATGACATCAGCACTTGCACACTACCAAACCGACAGATTTGGCCGCGACTCAGTAGCTAAAAGATGCAATTATCCTCACACCAAAACCAAATAAACAACGAAAAGCGACGCAACATGTGGTGGTAACTCTGAAACTGATTTCAAAATCGGAGCAGAGACTGTAAAAAAATCCTACCTGCTAAGAGAGATGATCGCTCTGTTCCAAAAGCCAATAAAATACTATTCCACACATGCGAATGCTGAAAAAGCGCTTAAGAGTGGATACGGCTGTCCAGAATCCCCTGAGGAATATTTACTTCATTCGCTACCAGTGACACATGTACTGCAAGTGTTGCAATTTGTGATAATTGGTTGGATCGAATTGTGTGCCAAACAGGTTGGTCGAGTTTGAAGCGATAAGAAGGATGCAGGCTGCCCTCCGTTTGGGGGGTGATCACATCTTTGAGTTGTAGAGGAAGAGGTGAATTGGCAACCTCAATAAGGTTGATGCCACTGTAAGGCAAATCATAGGGGCTGTGGTAATAAATTTTCACCTGGAACGCCGATAATAAAGGCGCCCAAACAAAAAGGCCACCCTCCTTACCTCCCACATTTCGTACAAAAAGAACCATCGCGAAGCATCAAACGAAACCGAGAAGAAATCTGCTTAACTTACGAACCCCGAGGGTACATAGGAAACACAGGCGCCGTGGGAATTTGGATGTTTTCTGCACCACCCAAAAGGCACCAGTTAGCAGACAGGAGCAAAAGTGATTGGTTTGTAAATAAGGTCGGAGGAAGCGACTGTCGGCACAAAATATCGGACTTAGTTAGAACCAATTTCAGCACGGTCCAATGCTTCAATCCTTTAAGGACCTAAAGGGCAGATGTATCTAGAATTACGCTTCGATGAACAGTGAGTCATGCTGCGGTGAAGGTTCTTTTAATTTCTCCAACTTATTCCTTACTACGATGATATAAGACTATTCGTGCAATAATAGCCGCTCGATAGCTTGGAGTGGTTAATGATAGAAACATCTGGAGAATCGTGTGTTCAATTGATAGCTCAAGAGACAACCCAAGGGCTGGATCAGTAGGACCTACTCTCTGCGAAGGATCCATTCAGAAGACTGGCATTTAGATGGATTAGCTAGTTACTAAAAAAAACTGAAGTTGTACACGGAGCGAGACATGAAATAAGGACTAAAATCATTCTTGAACAACCACAAGCAACAATAGCATGGGGGCACTGAAAAATGAGCTTAATTTTCGGGGTTCTGGTACTTCCTTGAATGAGCTGAGAATAACCTATAAACAGGTGATTGACACTTGAGACATCAATGGTGACTACTGATATCTTCAAACCTCTTCGATACAGGCTTAGACCAATCAAAGAACGCTGAAAAAGTGGACCCGAGAGGTCAAATTTTGAATGGACTAACACAAAAAAACTTAATTACCAATCAATCATGAGATGAGGCAGATGGTTACTCGAAACGACCACATTCACAGAAAAGATGAGCAGCAAAGGTTCAACAGTCACTATTAGGATGCGCTCGTGAGGAAGGAAAGCAAAGATGCATAATTACCTCGAATAAAAGTTGACCTCAGTTCAGGCCGAAGAGGAAGGAAGAGAGAAGGTAGTTGGCCACACCTAACGCATGTTTACCCATCCACCAAAGAAATCAAGACTGCGATGACATCTTTTTGAGTAGAAGGAAGTCAAAAACCACACCCACTAGACTAACGAGTTTTAGCCCAAATGGGAAGCGATTAGGACACGCCACTTTCTCAGTAAATGCCAGGGTCGTATGATGGTTAATTGAACTAGTGCGAACAGCAGCACTTGTTTATTGTAGAGACTGTTGTAATAGAATCGGTATCTGAAATCAAAGTATAAATGTGACAAATGCGTACATGGGAGAGCAAAATGTCACGACTGGAATTGGCACAGTATTACGTATGTAAAGTACCGACGAGATACCAGATTGAAAAGGAATTGTTTAGTCCACATCATTGAATGTGCAATAAACGCCACAAGGAATGATCAGTTAGACAAGCGTAGTAGCTTATTTCTGTTTATAAGTATAGGAATACGGGATAGTGATGGGTCATGAGTGCAAAACGTGCGTAGCCCGAGAATCACCGAAAGGACGGCATGTCATTCGGTAATTACCTGGGTGTCAAGCGCAAGGCTAGCCACCAAATACAGATAAAAGAAAAAAACTTCGTTGAATTTCAAAGACAACGACAAATCTACCTTGAAAGTGAAGGGATAACTGTCCGGACCCAGCTTTCGAATGAGACGCTCCTGAAGGCGGGAAATTTTCGAGTGTGAAGCGCTTTCAACCAGTGAACCAGAAGGCGGATAGACTTGTTTGGTGTTAAGAAACAAATCCCTGTGCCAATCAATACCGTGGAACTCATCTCCATCGCGACCGTGTCGGAAAGCGCACAGCAGGTGAATAAAAACCTTGCGACCCTTAACGTATTCCGCATCGACTAACACAACGCCTTCTAAACAAAGAGGATGAAAACCCCTGAACATCAGAGGGAATAACAAACTCTCATTGGTTTAAACGAAACCTACCGATTGGATCCACGTGAGTTAGATGGTCGATAAAGTCCCGTTTCCCAAGGTAAACAGTTACCTGACATATCTGTCAAGACTAAAATCTCGCCATACCTTTCCGTTAGGTGTAGATTTTTTAAAAATCCTTAAGAATAGTCAAATATCAATTAGAATATACCTTGTTCCATGTCTTTTGGGCTCATCCATCATAAACAAGCAAGATGGGTGACTTTATATGGGCTTCTTCCAATAACGGATACCACAGAAGCGCAGGTAAATACTGCCCAGGATGTGCAAATACGTTGCCGAAAAATGAGGCAACAAATACGTTACACAAAACCAGGGGCTAAAATGTCCCTACTCGTTATGGACAGTCACGACACTCCAAAAAAGGTCGAATAAAGGCGGTAGGTACAACTCATAATAGAGGGCGGAGGCAAGTTAACAAAAACAAAACAGAAATTCAGAAACATATCAACCGCATTTGGGCCATTTTATTATTTGGATTTAAGAGCGAGGAGTTGTATCGACCATGTGCCTATGGCTAGTTGTGAAAACCTCTGACTTAAAAGTAGATTTAACACAGTCTCGGTGGGGTAGAGTCAAGCGTATAACCAGACCTATCAATTCGTTTATGCTTTAGTGCTACCTAGTCATATCCAATTAAGGATCGTGCTATCACACTACTGATATCATTACACGGGCACGGTAGAAAAGACCGCTACGCAACTATTGTAGATGTATCATGGCTAGTGAAACTGCAACACTCATTTATTTTTAGAAATATTTCTAAGACAGGAGGTCTAAATGTAGTAACAGCCTTATGCATGAGGAGCATAACGCTGATGAAATTGGCCCCTCAACTCCCATTAAGACTCTCTTGGTCCCTTCTTATTCAAACCTATAAGGATTTCCTAAAGCAATTGATTAATTCGTACTAAAGATAGGTTTAGGGAGAGGAGATAAATAAATGCATTGTCTGTAGTACTTTGTTTGTTGGAACTACCGGTTTCGGTTGGTGGCCGTACTGCCCTAGCTGCGTGGGCTAGCCTTCGGGCCATGCCAGCAGCCTATTTCCCTCTATCTGTTGAATATATATATTCTACCCTAGCATTCTGCCTTCCTTTGCCTTCGAGGGAGCCTCGGGACGCTACATTGCCAAAGTCACTCCTGCTTTAAGCAGCATTCCTACTGAACACGGAACTAGGGTAGTTGCCGAGGCTAGACGATATTTTAACTCTTTTTTCGCGAATTCGGAATAAATGTCTGTAGCGTCCCGAGAATTTTTTGAAGGCAAAAAAAGCTTGGTACTAGAGCAGAATATATATTTTATAACCGGAGGGAACAGGGCTCCTAGCATGGCCTGGAGGCCGGTCTACATGGTTGAGGCTTTATGGCCACCAAACAGAATAAGGGACTGCTGGAATGGCCCAGAAGCCAGTCTACCTGGCCAAGGCAATATAGCTATCCAAGTGGCCTTAGCCGAATTCGGCAATTAAAGAGGATGTGCCAAAAGCTATAGTAAATTGACGTATGGCATCAACCATTCAAATGAATGCTCAGTTCTGTGATTCGTTATGTACACTATTGAAACAGTAGCGTCTTAAGGCTCTCTTAAAGCCACAAAAAGGCGAACTAACAAAGCAAAATAGATGTGTAGCGTTCTGAGGCTTTTTTAAAGGCAAAAAAGGCAGAGTACTAGGGCAGAATATATATTTAACAGACAAAGGGAAATGAGCTGCTAGCATGACCCGGAGACCAGCCTACGCAGCTAGGACAATATGGCTACTGTAGCGTCCCGAGGCTCCCTTAAGGCAAAAGAAGGCAAAGTGGCAAGGTAGAATACATGTATTCACTGGACAGAGGGAAATAGGCTGCTGGCATGGCCCGGAGGCCAGTCCACGCAGCTAGGGCAGTACGGCCACCTCTGTGACCTTGGCAGAAACCGACAGTTCTAACAAACAAAGTACTACAGCTACCTCCGTGATCCTAATCAAAACCGGCAGTCCAAACAAACAAAGTATTGCAATATGTATTCAATAGGTAGAGGGAAATGAGCTGCTGACACTTCCCTGAGGCCCACCTGCGCGTTAAGGGCAATATAGCCTGTAGCTTCCCGAGGATTCCCAAGGGCAAAAGAAGGCAGAACGCTAGAGTAGAATATGCATATTCAACGGACAGAGGGAAATAAACCGCTGGCATGGCCCAGAGGCCAGCCTACGCAGCTAGGGCAATACGGCCACCTCCATGTCCCTGACCGAAACCGGCAGTTCAAACAAAGTGTTACAGTGTCACAGCGTTGCTGTTTTAAATGCGCTTTTGACGTGAGGAGGAATAACTTTCGAGTCTCGTGATAGGAAAGGAACCCCAGTTCTCTGAAGCAGATAGGGTTTAAGCCCCTTCCTTACCGTCCCTTCTGACTCTGCACCGTCTTTAATTATTTTTAATCGATATGCATGTCATAACACAACTAGTCTATTCGATCCCAGGGTAGCCAGAGGGAAGAGGAGTTGAACGAGGAAAGTCCTACACTATCGTTTCGTGCAAGTTAGTCCTCCTTTGTTAGTAAAAGTACTACCAATTATTCCCTTTAATTATTCTATTGCAATTCTATTGCTCAATGTGTACAAAATAACTTCGTCAGATTGAAAAGACTTATGATTAACACAATTTGACTAACTACTCCAGAGCCGCCCATTCCTGACAAGGCGTAGCGTAGTTCGTTTAGTGTTAACTGACGTCTTTCAGTGCTAATGTATGTGGCAGATGTTGGATATAGCATAACGAGTTATTTAATTTTAGGGCATACAATTCACCCTTTGGCGATGAAAAGTAAGTTTCGTTTGTCTTATGTACCGCTCCAGGAACAGCGCACGACAACCGCCTGTCCTTATGCATTTCTAGCAGCTCGAAATTCTTAGTATTATTTGTGTTTTTAAACTCAATTATTTGTTCTATCAAATGCAATTTTATGTTCAGTTCCTACACATATGGTTTTGGTTTCGTCTAATCGGCTTTTTTGACTATTGTTGATAACATTTTACCAAATCTTGTTACTGAAACGCCGTTCTCTCAATGTTTGCCAATCAACATGGATGACCTCCTCTATGTGCACGAGCAAGGAGTGGCCGATTTTATGTATCGTATATGTTGTCCTTTATGTATTTTTACTCAAAAGAAATGTTGTGGCCCTTTTACAAATTTTGTCACTGATCTTCATTTCAGTGCTCAAGGATATGCTTACTCCGGTCATGACAGAATTCAGCAGCAACAAGCTGAGGTGAATGAAGTTGTTGGGATTATGAAAGACAATGTCGCACGAGTTCTAGAAAGAGATCAAAGACTTTCAGACCTCGACCATCGAGCTGGTGAGAACCGAAATGTCTACCACGCACTTTGAAATAAACACTGTGTTAACTTGGTTGAGGACACAACAATCAATATTATTTGTATTCCATTTGTAGTTTCCCTTCCTACATGAAATTTTATTCTTTTATTCACAGTCACGGGTAGTTGCTTTTTTTGATAACCTAAGGCTTTATTTTCCATTCATCAAATCGCTACAGTATTGTATAAATTCATGTTTATTTTGCTGCATTGCGACTGAGCACATGTTTTTAGATGAACTTCAAGTGCACTCAAGGGAATTCGAATCGATTTCGCGAAACATCCAAAGGAAGTACTTTTGGAGAAACATGAAGGTTAGTTAGGAATATTCACTTTTGATTAAAATCGTTGTCAGAATTCGAAAACGGTCCTAATAAAACCTATTCAAATCATTTGCCAAAACATTTTCGCTTAAAGCCACCATCCCGTTTTTTGAATAGTACTGTTATTTACATAAGATGTCTATCGTGTTGGAATGGTTTTGTCGTCACGTTGCTTTGTTTGTTTACTGAATTTACTGACTGAGAAACAATCGTTTGTTTTTCTAGATGTGGGGCATCATTGCCGGCGTCGTCATTGTCCTGATCATCGTTGTTATCAGTATGTTTATGCTCCCGATTGTAAACTTTTATAAAAAATATCTTAATCTGCGGCGGAATGTATCACACCTGAATAAAATTCATGATTCGCAGCGAAATTGTATAGACTTGCTAGTCAAACAAAATGTCGACTATCAATCACTGAGTAGTTACGATAATACCGTTTAAGCATGTGATTAGTTAGTGACGTATTTCGATCCATTTCTCCAGGATCTGAAAAATCTTACCTGTTAGACGGTTTATGTGAGTTGTCAATTTGCACCACTTTCGTGGGACGCCCTTAATCAGGTGGTTCTTGACCAATGGGATTTCAGAACTTCTTTTTACTACCGTTGCGAGGACCATAAAATATGATGTGATGTTCGTGTGACGCCTCGATCATAATATGCAAGATCGATAACTTCTTTGAGTGCAGTCTGGCAAGAATGTCAACCTTCTTTTTCAGTCTGGGCAACTGCGGGTCACTCGTAGAGGTGCCAGGATTTGCGTTATACCCCGTCATCGCGCCTCTCTTTGTCACTTTTCATTGATGTACAATTCCAGAGGACGGGAGCCATATTTGAGCTTTCACAAATCACTCCCCTCGTTAACTCCCATCTACCCTCTTGCTTCGTTCCTCCATATATTATAGTCTGTAAATTGCCTTGTCTCATTATGATTTGCACAGTAGTCTTATTGCCTCGGTTTTATTTGGAGTTCGTGTGATCGAAAGGTAGTCTTCAGGTACAATTCAACTATCCCGCTCAAAGTGTTTTGGGAATCTTCTTGCAGATGCAGAGCCGACTAGCTGTGGTGGCTTTATTCATGGACGGGGTTTGGGGATGGGGTGATTGTGGGGCGTTTCTCGCGGGCTCTGGGAGGAGTTGTGGTTGTTCAAAAGTGGGGGAATTGTGAGCTGCCGGCACGGAGTGCTGCCGGTTACTTTAAGCTGCTAAATCAGTCAGCA
Source organism: Taenia hydatigena (assembly GCA_036345935.2). Classification (NCBI taxonomy): domain Eukaryota; kingdom Metazoa; phylum Platyhelminthes; class Cestoda; order Cyclophyllidea; family Taeniidae; genus Taenia; species Taenia hydatigena. The sequence goes on from JADWOT020000008.1 coordinate 13,864,213, forward strand.
GAGTTTGCTGGGATGCCTGGAAAGCTGTTCACGAGTCGTGTACGCGAGCAAGATTAAGCGTAAGGATGGGAGGAGTCGGAAGTACATGTTTTGCTCACAGTTCCTTGCATAAGTGAACCAGCAGTTTTGGTCGCAAACAATCTCGAGCATGAGTGACTTAAACAATTATAGATGGGAAGGGCGCTCAAATTGTGCGACTTAAGCAGCTTCTTGAGCTCTGTCAGAGCGAGTGTTATTCTCTGGAATACTACCAATTAATCAAAAAACACAATTCTGGATATGCTGTAAGTAGGTCAGAGAATTCGTCGATGGAAGCCTGTGGTAATTCAGTAAACTAAAGCTATGATGGTGACTTGAGGAGCACTAATCCATAACGGAATAGCATATCCTTCACGCATTTAAAAGAGAATTCTGGTACATTAAATGAAAGCCTCAGATTTCGTTAACTTGTCGATTTTAGTGAAAACCTGTACGTTGAACGTCAAACGGAAGTCAGGATTGTAGAATTAATTGCCTAAATTAGAAAGGTGAATTATCGTGATTCGCTTCGTAAAGGGATTCAGCATAGTTTTCCAATCACTCAATGCTACGAGGCATTTACTGGGCACAAATATTAGTTTAAATGATCAATAACTGATGAAAATTTGCTCTTATCACCTTATTTACTGCAAGTTGAACTTACTTCCTTTTGTGTTTAGAATGTTTAGTCGATAAACTACACAACATTTTTTAATGATCTGTAGTGTGCCGAAAATTAATGTATCCATTTGAATGAATTTTCGTTACCATAAAATGGGGAATGTATTCGAAAGTCACCTCAATTTGTTTATCTGATCCTGATTGATTTACAGTTCTCGTTCGATCGCGCTCCAAAATAGTCTTCGTGCATGGACGTCGTACCGGATGTCATTAGAAAGGAAATTGATTCCTTGGATAAAAGCATTTTAGTGCTCCACCGAAATAAAAATTTGCCAAACACCGAAAGGATAGAGATTATTCGTCAATTGCGGACCAAAAATGACTCGATATTGGATTTCATCGTTAACTATCGCAAAGGTAGAGCAGGTGGTTTCTCAATACCAGAATTGGTTTTCCTATGAGTTTTGCGCTTTTATTTTTAGTGAACTTAATAATTCAACTAAAAGTTAGCCGCAATCCATAACCTTACAATGTGTAAAGTGTTTAGACTAGACCAACCCGGGAGTGATTTAGGGGTGGGATGAGAAAGTGTTGCTGCCAACTGGAATCAAGTTCCATGCTCTCAATGCTTAAAAATATTTGAATTTGTAAGTAAGTCAGTGCGTTCCACGGAATCCTTCACAAGTACCATTTTTGTAGCTTTTTTAGAACAGTAGTCCATAATTGATGTTGTTAAAAACAAAGTGAAATAATTGCGTGCAAACGTTTTAAATTTAGCTAAAAGAAACAACTCTTGCTATCTTTTGGACAACTACATTTATCACTTAATATAATTCTGTGGGAAATTACGCTGCTGTGTAATCTTGAATTCCACTGCCTTTTATTTTTTGGAAATATGGGTGAGTGCAAAGGGATCATGTTTAGCAGTTTTCTTTAAACATGCTTGAGTTTGAGCTTTTTGAGATTTTATCCTGTTTGAGGTAGGCATGAGACGCCCGTGATTATTTAAATAAAACATTATAATCTAAGCAAAATTGGCTTCTGAAAAGAAAAAGTACGCTTCATGGAAGCAGATCGGTTGCGTAGATGTCATATCTTTACATAAATAATCGTAGACAAGACTAATTGTAAGGGATTTTTGAACTTAATTGGAAATTTATTTGCTTCAACGAGCATAGCCGGAAATTCTAAGAAACAAGGCGAAATGCGAAGAAGGTGCGAAGCGTTATAATATGACAACCATGCTTTACAAACGGTACCTATTTTAGCGAGCATGAAGTCCTACAAATTCGACTCAAAAAACGAATCTCCATTATATCTTCAAAAGCGTTGCAACTCACAGTAAGTTTTGCTGTTTCTTGCAACGAACTCATAGTTACACAGTCCCCGATGCGTTAAATTTCGCGAGGAGTATTTGCAAGAGAAGGAGAAACGCGATCTTGAGGAGTTGGAGGAGCTGAACAAAGGTAGACATTTCAAGTTTAGACCCCCACCATCCCACATTTATCTTGGGCTTTACTCAAAAATGGCCGATAAGGAGCAAGACAGAAAGTCCAAAGTCAAGGAAAAGTTAACTCCTGCCGAGGAACCGAGAATCGAAGCTAATTGATGCGAACAAATTTCCTATAAAATATATGCTGCTTATATTGGTCAGGTAGGTTATGTATAATATTGCAGTCGGTGTTTTTGGATCAGTGGAAAGGGCAGCTGTGGCATTCAACCAGGAAGCAATTAAAAGTTTGGAAATAAAACCTGTTGGTAGCGTGCGATTCTTGTGCAATTAACACAAAGTTTAGGAATACGGCAAGGTCTGGTAGATTTTTTCTAGTGTGAGATGCCTAGCCACACCGATTACCCGAAATATGCTAACGAAAGAATCGAATCGCTGTTTAACGTATCATCATGACGCTTATACAGCATGAAGAAGAGGTAGCGATTCAGAGTTACAAAATCCTACCTCAACGGGACAGATCTCGTGCCTTTAGCAAAGCGCGTTATTTCCTGAACGATGAGAACGCTAAACAGGAAGGACGCTAAAACAGACTTTATTTGAAAGATCACAATGGTTTCCTACAAAACTTAATTCGTTTTGCTTATGAGAGCGATAACGAGGTTCGACGTTGAAAGTTAAGGAAAATGAATTTTCGCAATCAGATCTCAATTCATGCCAGATTTTCAGAAGTAGTAATCATCGAGTCGATCTATTAAATCGCCGAGCTTTTCCGAATAGTTTTGTGCTAACTGCTATGAATGCCATCAAATGAAGCATGAATACGAGATATAGTAAAGACTCTAGTTTTTGAAAAGATGAAATGAAAAGCTGTGCTGAAGTTAATTGTTTTCATATTGCTGCCATTACGCCATTTCCAGGCATACTGCTGCAGGTATCACTGGAGCCTTAATTGAGGGACACAGGGTCGCCTTTACTAGCTTTCTAGTTTAGTTAGTAGATTACAGTAGGTTATTGCCTCCTAAGGAGATATTCTTCATCTGTTCATCACTCGATTCGTTGCTCATATTATTTCAATTTTCAGTGAATTCATCGAAACATTGTCCTCCTTGCTACCTGATTAAGCGGAATCCGTATATTTGCAAAACTACCTCATTTGGGGCAAAAGTTAAGACTTGTGAGGCGTGTGCGACCCCCGTCTTTGTGAATGATATTATTTTTGCTTATTTTTGCATTATATTGACAAAATATAAGCGGACTTATGGTTCTTCTTCTACTGTCGGGTAAATGATCGGACGTGAAAAATGTAGGGTGGAGAGGGTTAAGTTGGATTCTCTTAAAAATGGGATACATGCCTACATAGGATTGCTCTTTGTAGAAATTTTGAACTCATGTGAGTATGTAGACTCTCAAGCCCTTCCCATTGTCGTGTTTAGACGTCCTAGTGAAGAGAAGGGTGCTTTATTATTGCCGCAAGTAGGGACTGGAAGACAGAAGTGAGAACTAAACAGATCGTCTAGTTAGATGGTCAATTGAAACAGATCTTGGTAGTCTAACAATGGACAACATTCGTAGTGCCTTTACCATATTGACAAGTAGAACCTTGCAGTTGAGTTGAAAAGTTTTTTAGGCATGTTTCTGAGTCACTTTAGGCCAATGTTGAACTTAGAAGTTCAGAGCGGATCAAATAGATAACCGGCTAAAAAGAAGAAAGATGGCACCAAGAAAATGGTCAAAGGCAAGAAAAGATGGGTTGAATCTCATAGAATCGTATGGAACACAAGGGACCAATGCCGGATCGGCTCAAGATTTCACTGAAAGGCACTTAAAATATTTTCACCTGAATTCTGTCGTCAAGAGTCTGGCTGAATGTTTTGCATTTTGTACAATTAAAGTGCTTTTTTGCGCAACTTATGTGAATTTTTAGTTGAAAATCGCTTGTTTCATTTTCACAAGCATTATAACTTTTATTTGAGTATTGATATGCTTCATTTTGAGGACGCATAAACATCTTGGAGGATGTAAGGAGGCGCAGTTGAACTTGTAAACCGCGATTAATAACTTAGTGGTCGTTGTCACTAAGACTTTCACCATAATTTTAATGAACATACCTCTCTACTCAACTGGTTCCCACCTTCCTTTACCATGACATGATTTTGCCTGGCGGATTCGATATTGTCTTATACAATATACAATTTCGAGCGCCACTATGTTAACCGTAATGGCACCAAATCGTGTTTCACACAATCAACTTGGATTTCAAATAATAAAATAGATGCATGATGACCCTGATCCGGGGTGAGCCATACTTTTTAGTTGTAAATAAGCATATCATTAAAATAGAACGCGTCTTTTGCGATCTGCTGGGGTCCACTTTCTCCCAAGACCCTGACAAAGGATACGCTAACATTTTGTGTAATATCTAAGGTTATTTTTGGGAGCCAACGGCAGAGCGTTCGGTTTCCGATTTGAAGTTGAAGCGCCTCCTTTTTTGCTGACTAGCACTATTAATAGACTGAATGTGCTTGCAGTTCTTTCTCAACATCACCAACCACAATTTCTAACGCATTAATTTTCTGGCTTTACCCTAGAGCCACCTCTTACATTCAATTCAAAGTATAAGAGTTCGGCAGCATGCAGTTTTTAAAATACTTTTGAAAACGCCGAATTGCTCGGAATTCCAATAAATATCCAACAAAAGGCCTAAGGCGACTCAATAAAAAGTTGCAAACAATATGATACAAATAAAAACTCCCATAAAGGTGTAGCAAATACCTAAAAATGCAAAATTCAAGCGAGCCTTATTAACGGCGAAAGTTGACAGTCCCAAAGTTGTTAGTCGGTTGCGATCAGCCAGGCCGAAATGGTCCTTCTTAAAAAACGCGCCAGTAAAATATCTTTCTTTAACTTACCACTCGGTAGATGACACGAGGGGGAAGTCGACCTTAAATTCAAAAGCATTCTCGCACATGCCCTGTGTTTTTGGCTTAAATTCAAAAAGACTTTTTTGATGAGGCAAAAAATAGCAACAAGCATATTCATCAGTGCGTAAGTAGCTAAAAGTAATCTCCATCAACCATGCATGAAGGGCACATTAAATAAATAATTTGAAAAGTGAATAAAACCACCATAGCACCTTGAGACTTCCCTGAAATCGTAAGAAGATACAAGTCCGGGGTGGAATATGTGTTGAGAACATACAGTAGAGCTCGCGGGGCTGCTAGCATGATGCGCAGACCATCATGCATCGGCCGGCGAATTCGCGTGCAGTTGAGAATGCATCTGACTCCAATGTCACTGATCTCTCTTAAAAAATTCCATAGTATCTGAAGCAACATCCTGTTAGGGAAATCAAATAGGGAAAAGAAAAATGCGCTGAACATCTCGTATGTCCATCGTCAGTCGTTGAATCGCTGGTTGCAAAGCAAGGTCGATGATACAGAGCAGTGTTGAGGAGCTTCGTGAGGATAGGCCTCCCATCTGTTCATCCCCGCAACATTGTTCCTACTTCGTCGTTGCTTAGGCATGTTTATCTGGTATCTTTGCTGCTAGTAGAGAGGTGAAGAAGGAGGTATCACTTAAACACTTAAATGAAATCTTCATACAAGTACCATGGACAGCTTCGCTGCTGAGTTTTCAGATGGTTCGCAAGTATTACTGTGGAACGCAGTCCTTCTGTTTGGGATCATCATAGTCTCGCCCATCCTCAGCACGTGCACTTCTACCGTCATGTTGAGGTTTAGCAATCAGCAAAAGAAAACGGGCAGCTGCCCTTTAGGGAGGGGTTTCGTTTTGCGCTATCACCAATGTAGTCGAACGAGAATTCCATGAAGAAGAGAGAAGGCGTATACTAGGGCAGAATATGTACTTTTAAAGTGAGGAAGATCTCGGAGAAATACTGGTTTAACCTGGAGGTCATGTCACCGAACTGAAGTACAAAGGCGGATCCTGAAGAATTAAACAACTAAAGTTAAAGGGTACTAAATGTGTAATTTTGTCGTTAAATTAAATAGTTTGTAAGCTTATCTCTCGTTATGAATTGCATAGGTGCCACGATCCTACTTAAAATAGACCAATGTTGTATTTTGATTAACTATGTCCTCTACACATTCAATAAGAGGAGAGTCGAAAATAACTGATAATTTTTATGAGAAATAAGGTAAAATCATTGGACCCGTAGAGGGCTTTTCAGTTCAGCCTGAACAATAAATTAACTCCCTTGGACGCGTCACGTGCAAAACGGGTGTACAGAGCACGAAATTTGTGCGTAAACACTTAATTTAGCTGCTAAGTCGGAGTCGCAAGATGGCATTTATAAGTGCGGCGGGAGGCTATCTTTAGTGCCCATCGCTTGGATGTCCAATCTCCTCTCTGGCCTTCCCAGCCTGAAGCAAAGCCCAACGTGATCGCACCACCTGGGCGCAAAAGCGAGACATACTACTCTCAGTCTTAAAAGTACAAGGTTTGTACTTGAATTTCAAGGAAAATAGACACGCGAATAGTGTGAATTTCATGAAACTATTAAATTTGATTTAGTTAAATCAAACACAAAGGTGGTCTGAGTTTCGCGACCACTTGTAAACAGGGAGCAAATTCCCTACTAAGTCAAAAGTTGCTATAATTATTTGGCTTAACAAATGAGCCATCTCTAAAAAATTTTCGTTTTTTAAACACAGTCAACGCATTTAGAAAACGATTTAATGCAAACAGTTGTTACAAAATGGTCACCAGTACGTGTCACATATTTTTGACGTCAATAACGAATACATTAAGCAATATCGCTCAAAGCAGTTTATGAACAGGGAATCAGGCGGGATTAATCCAAAAAAAACGTAAAAAATTTGCCTCTATTATTAAGTGAAAAAGTATGCTCCCTGTGATGAACCCAGATGGCAAGTTTTTAGGCGAAAAACAGACAAAGACAGAGACCGTGATGTGGAATGTTGCAAATATTCGCATTACTAAAGCAACCTTTTTTTCTCTGAATCGGTTCCATGCCGGTGGCACAGAACTCCGCCTTTCTTGCCGTATGCAACGAATGCACCTTCCGACCCCGAGGTTTTTTAAGTTAATTGTTAGGCGACTTGGTTACTAAGTGAGTGACAGTGCAGGGGCATGCGTCAAACATCCAATCCGATTGGCAGCCCTTACAAATACTTTGATGGAGGATTACACCTAAAAGTAGGCTTTACGTGACTGATACCGGGGTAACGGAGAACGAGACGATCAAGTAAACTGCGCCAACTGTCTAAGGCGTCTCTCCCTCAAGAATGGAGTAACTGTAAATAAGGTGGAGGGCCGGAGGTCCAGAACAGAGTTTTGCATGCCCAGTCAGTGTGAATGTCGAATCGCAAAGGACTGAAAAGTCTGCAAAGCACCGGATAAACCACAAACAAGCATCAGGGACAAACAAATATCCATCGAAAATGTTTATTTGGCATCTCACAGTTCATGAGATAAATTTATTATTTATCGCGGATGATCTCTTGACCGAAGCAAGATTAGATTAGGCATTTTTTACCGGTGTTGCATATATATATGTGGCGCGTTATTCGTCAATTTATGAAACTCGATTACAATAAATTGTATCGCAAAAGACTGACTGAATTTGAATCCATAAAATTGGTCTTTTAAAGAATGATAACATTTTTCCTCTAATTATTGAGTAGTTTAACTTGATAAGGAAAAGGAAAAATCTTGGCTGCAGCGGCCGATTCCCATTTGAGGGTGGGAGGGTAGCTTAAGTCGCTTAAATGACAAGCGCCAGCGCAATATCAAATAGAAGACCCACGTTGCCGTCAGATGCTAGAGACGTCCAAAGGTTCAGAGCCTCAGCGGCGGCAGTGAAGAACAGACGTCTTCGGCTCACCACCAGTCTTCTATTCAGTAGGTGCATTTTTAAGGCAGCAACTACTTGGATTGTGGCAAGGCGGTTACTTTAATCCATTCAAAGTTAAATTAGACCTTGAACAACGAAATAATGTGTCCCATGATGCGGCAATTCGCCAAAACGTGGTCTTCTCTACTATTGAACCCAGTGATCTAGATGAGAAGGTTTGTGAAATGATCGGCATTAAAAGTGCACATGCCAGTTGCGATCTCAGTGAAGGCTACCCTCGGTTCAAAACCTCACTAGTCTGCCCGTAGGTCGTAGATCAAGTCATTACTTATCAAAGTACCAATCGAGAGCCGAACCATTCTGTGAGAAAAGAGAAGCAACCAACTGCGATTTCGAAGTCAGCATACAGCGAGACTTATTCCCGTTTTGAAAGGCGCAAAGGAATGACCTCCACTTCCAAGCCCTGAAAGCATATTCGACCCAAAAGTCACAGCAAAAGTCTTCCATCCAAAAGATTGAATTCTTATACTAGCCAAAAGTTAATTTCTGATTAATGCGTCGAATGTTGCCTCAGTGATTAGTATGCACTGACAGGCTACTTCACTCTGCAGAAACTCTTTTAAAGCAAAAAGGCTGCAGTTCATTTGACCGAGAAAAAATTCCTTCAGCTTTAGAATGGTAACTGTGCTAAAGTCTAAAATATGCTTGTCGAAGCTCTAGACAAAAATATTGTCCCATTTTGGTGCCCATTTGACACTAAATGGCAGCACCTGCAACAGACTATTCCTCGAGGTGATAGGAAAAGAGAGCGCAAAATGGTTTATTACCATCTTTCTGAGGTGCCAGTGCACCAGAAGCACCCGTACCTAAAGGGTAATGATGCATTGGCCCTCTCTGGATTCCTTTTTTCCATCCTTTATTTTACCCTTATTTATTTGTAAATCCTATCAAAACAGGCTGTATTCAAAATTAAAAACTATTCATTCACAAAATGTGACCTTTGCGACAAAAATACAGAACTGTCAAAGTTGGTACACTATTATTTGTGCCACTGTCAGCCATGATACGACTTCAGAATGGCAATCAATCATAAGGAATTATGAAGATGCTCGTCGGAGCCTTCTTCGACGAACATCCAAAATATAGCATTCCAAGAGTTACAAGTCGTGAGATCTGAATCAAATGATAAAAAAAACGTCCATGCCCCAGCTTACTTAGGTTCTGATAAAATGCGCAGGACTTCACAAGCCAACCGTCTTCAATGCCTGGATGTTTAGAATAGAGAAAATGCTATGGCCTTCATTGGAGAGGTGGGAAGGCAAGACCCAACCTTCAGTGATTCACTCACTGCGCTTAATTAATAATCTCCAGAGTGGTGACACCACAAAATAGTCGAAATCAACTTGATTTTTACAACGCTAAAATATCAATGATAGAGCTGGAGGAACCGCGCGCGGTTGGGCGCGGCAAGTGTAACTGTTTGGTACTAACTTACTTGCATTTTGCACACCAGTTTGACACCGTTAATTAAGGTAGCGAGTTACACCGATGATGTGTGAGTGGCGATAAACGAGGGTTTCAGCGAACACGTACACGAAGCCTAATTGAATGGAAGACATTAACCATAGTAAAGAAGGGCGATTAGATGCAACCCGCTCCGTAGTAAAACAGTTGAATTGCAGGTTTTCGGTCCATCGCCTTCGCATTCATCCATGTGACCATTCAGCTGACATATAAAAGCCTACTTGTTTTCTGAGGTCTGATTGATGTGCAATCTGACGAGCATATGTGCCAGTGGCTATTGAGCACAAAGGTAGTGTTTTGCTTTTAACTGTAATGCTATGATTATTTGTTTTTAACCCTCCGTTTGGGCTTAACGAACACTTAAAACTCCGCAGTTGAACTTCCTGTGGGCTATGCCAGTAGCCCCTTAGTCATTCTTCGCGTCGAAAACACATATACTGCCCAAAATTTATGCTTTTATTCGTTTTTAGGGAAGTCTTAAGACGCTGCATAGCCACTACTAAAGAATCTAATGCACTATGACAAGCACTGTGAAGTGTTTTTGGGTGTGGGGAAGTGTGGGCTCATAGAAACGTCTTCGAAAAGCGTGAGCATAAAAGTTGTTCCAACAATTCCGCTGTTTTCTTTCAAAATTTATGATTTAGCCTTAAAGGAAGAGATTAGAACTTTTAATCGGCCTTCAAGAGGACGCCTTTCTGAATTCACTGCGATGCGTGGCGAAAGGACAAACCCTTCCATTGTCTGCTCGATTTTACATCTCCACGTCAGGACTGCAGAAAGGTGAATAAATTATCGTCCACCATCGTTACTGGCGCCGCATGTACATGTCCCCGTCGTAATCAGCTTACTTATGCCTAAAACAGTAAAAAAGACGGAGAGGTTGTTGGGCTCTACACTTAGCTTTCACTCAGTTTTTGATTGACAAACGCACGAAAGTTCTTGTAGAATTGATAAAAAAACAATAAATTTTGCCTTTCGCAAATTCACTGGCTCACTTTCATCACTTACTTTATGAGAGTCTTTTGGTGAAATTCTCTCACGCCAACTACCCGAACGCTTCCTAAAACGAATACTAACATTTCAGAGGGCTTAAATATGTTTCTCATACTCATTTTCTGGTGAATTTTAAAATTGAATTTTCAATGCACGGTCGTTTAAATGCGCACGTTAGGTGGAAGGCTTGCAGACCGAACCGATCCCGTAATGGAGAGAGGGCGAAAAGCTCTGGTTCCCCATAAAAAGCTTAGCACTTCGTGAAATGGGAAATTACGTTCTCCAAACACTTCCCATACAAAGCTGCAACGCGGAGGTAAAAGTAGGGATCGAATAAGGGTGACCGGAGAGACATACTATTTATTTTTTATGCTCTTTCCGGTAAATTTAATTCTACCTATATTTTTGGAATGTTTACTAATCCGCAATTGCAAGACCATTGTGCCTCAGAACGACTAAGATTGTAAGACGCGTTTCCTTTTGACCCTTCGTAAGTGGCCTTCCGGCGTCTTTTCTCCCTGCTACACCTCTCCTTTGCCTTAAAATTGCTTTCTTTTGTTGCTTATATTATTTATGTCGGAAACATCATGCACAACCACAACAGCGCTACGCTCTAAATGCAAAATTGTGGTGATTCAAACTGTACAACACAACGTCTTCTACTGGCTTTGAAGCATTCATGCAGGACATGGATTTAACAGGGAGTGATTGAAACTAATTACTACCACCCTTTTGTTAATGAATCTTATCCCCACTTTTCTTCACAAATAAGTTACAAGCCTGAAAAACGTACGACATTCGGACTAAAAGACTGAAAAGTGAGTTTGTAAAAATCTATTTATTTCACCACATCCACTGCCTATTTATTTGTTCTCTTGGAAGTATCAATAGTAGATTGGAAGTTTCAGTCTAAAAAGGAACCGCCATTTCCCACAGGCGGCATAGATATGGGGCTTTTGGGTGCCCAAATTTTGGAGATTGCATTTAATTCCTTCCATTTTGGAGAGCAGCCTAGCCATTCTTGTGATTGTACAATTATTTTTCTAGTGCAAAAAGGAACAGGAATACCTGGAACTACTGGTTTAAATTACCCACTTTGTGCGGAACAACGCTTTCCCACAAGTACCGACGCACAGAGAACATCGCCCGCTGGTTCATTGCCATTGTGAACTCCTTGTAAGTGTTCAACATCACCATTAACATGATCTAAACTTTGAAAGTGCATGTGGATCATGAGGTTACACCCTGGTTATTTGACATTCTTATCCTAAATTTGGTACAACTTCTGCTAGACATGGGGTTGTCAGGACCCCGCTTCAACAGAGGAAGTAGATAAGGACAAGCTAGGAAGGTCTCCTTTCGCGTTTAAAACACTAGTTCAGACTTTTGCTGGAAAAGTGTTCGCGGAGAGGTTGTTTTTATAAACAGTCCAATTCGTAGGGCGCATGGGATGTTTGCAGATGCATCCAAATGCAGTTAAAAATAGGAATTATTCGGCCTGTTTTAGTGCACATAAATTTAAAATCGAATCCATGAATTATTTGCGCCAAATTAATTTTAGTTATTACAAGCGTCAAAGCAAATACCGCGAACTTTGCTTCGCCTTTCCAAAAAGGGGCGATTCGTTTCCTGCTGGCTGAACAATTAGACCGCGGACTAGCAACCGTTTGACGTCAATTTTCCCCTAGTTACTAGGAAGACGCTTCTTTTAGGAGATTATCAATGCCTTTCACTTGTATCCAAATGTATTTTCCGTCGTCTTTCTACTTTACCATTTTAGATCTCTCCAATTACACCTGAAGGTAGTGTTAAGAACAACATTTCAGCCGGTCCGTTTTGTGTTATTCCTTAAAAAAACTTTTCTAACAATGGATGCATTTTTGTGCCTTATAAGCAAACGGAACCTGTAAATTGCAACTTTTTGCCTTTCAAAGTGTCAAGTGCTGTTCCGCAGATGTGGATGATGAGTTTTTACAACCTTCCTACAAAAAAGAAAGACACATCTCTTCTTCTGTAAAGGCACACCTCCAACCCTCATGCTGCAGCATGCCATAAACACAGGGAGAAGTGAACACACCGGGGATAAGTGATGGTGGAGAGGTAGACAGGCTTAAAAATACACCTCAGAGGCTCGTATTTTGTTTGGCGCAACTTAAAAAACACCTCCTTGTAAAAGTGAAGCTTCATAGGAATCAGACAAAACAGTGTTCAGTTGTGCATTTGGACAGAATTGATTTGATTATTTACATCAGAAAAAGCATCAAAAATACATCACAGCAGATATTAGTAAAGATTCATCGATTCGTCTGATATTTTTTTAGTGTATTGTAGTGCCATAGTGTCTCCTTTCACACAAGATACACATAAGGAGGGTTTGTTGAGTGTCAAGGAATGCTCTGGGGTCTGACGTAAGCAGAGCCGATCCAAATGGACAGCAACCATAAATGGCTGAAAATGGCTAAGAGTAATTGATTCAGTGAGGGCTCACCAAAGAGAGATTTTCCGAACCGTGTAAAAGTTAATCGAGCAGTATTTTTTGTTCTGTACAAGTGGAAAGAGACCAGGTTTGAGTTAAAAGAATCTCCTTCTTCAAAACTTCGAACTGTTCATTAACGCGGAGCGGAGATTGTAGCATTCCCCTTTTTCTTGCAAAAGATGACCAAAGCACAGAACATGCTCACTAGAGGGCATCTTCCACTTTTTAACATACTTTTACAAATAACTTCTCTTCATGTACAGAATGAGTGCCCGGAAAGGTAATGGATTACAATCGCTCCTTAATCCAAATTCATCCCGTCACTATCTTTTCTGGCTTTTTATGGCTGACAAAGAGGAAAAAGAGATGGTGTGAATAAACGGAATTCATTATAAGAACGATTTTCTTCCAGTATAAAATCCCTTCAGCCTCCTCGATTCAGTTATCATTGTGGTATCATTGAGTTTGGCCCAATGCTCGGTCTTTGTGGACGCCACGAGGCGCATCGCCCCACTCAGCAAGCGCAGAGGTTTCGAACATTCTGAATTTGTGCACCTACCATAAATCAAAACGAATATCATGAACCTACACTCTTTGCAATTACTATTTAATTAAAATGATTAATTAATTAAAGTGAGGGGATTTTATTGGTTGTCAAATAAATGTCATGACATTAATTCAGGTAGGAGATAAGAATAATAATGCATTGACGCACAAAATCCGTGCAGAATTTATAAGTGACAACTTAAAATTTGTATTTCTGGACCATCAACATTCCTTCATAAATAATTCCTGCTTTAAACAAATCTTTTTTTGGCACTAGAATGACAGGAAACCAATGGCGCTCGATTGTTGGAGATAATTGTAGGCAATAACACTCTGTGCTGCTTCAACGCAGCTACTGAAGACACAACAATAGTTTATGCACAAAAAACCTTTTTCCTTACTTGCTAGATCCGCAGTCCCTACCCTTTAATCTTCCCTTTGAGAAATACATTCTCGCCCGTTTCCCACGGCAGTGCTTCAGACTCTATGGTGTTGGACCGAAATTCGCACTTTTCTCTGTGAAAGCGTTTTTCCTGAGAACGCATCTTTCTACACTCCCGAATGAAAAATTACTGCCTAATTTATAGTCTAAATGACATTTACCACTGGTGGAAAACAAGAATGTAGGTGTCAAGGTGACTACAGGTCTACCTAAGTGTGTGGCCAACATAATGAAGTCATCATATGAACCCTAATGACACCGAGACAGAGGGTGGCACTCGAATGAGTCCTACGGATGTTGTAATAAGGGACAAGTCCCAGAAGTTTTTTTATAGCTAGAAACTCTTGTTCAGACCAATACTCGCTTTGAATAGGTGACACTCGTTTGGTTTAAGTATGTGTCGGGTTCGACCGACACTATTTGAAAATATGAGCTCCAACCAGAACGAAGATAGTGGACAGCGAAATGAGATTTACCTAAAATTATGTTAGCCTTTTTTCTCTAATTGGTAGTTTATGCAATCCTTTTCCAGGCGTTTTGATCCTGAATCGGCGTGTGGAGCAGCCAACAGGTAGGAACCTAGAGGAAAATTTCTAATGCTTGGATAGCTTGTCTAACTCTGCGTTTTGGTTGGGAAGACACTTAAGGCTCTCTTATTGGGTTTTTGCTTGGCGGTCAAGCCGCCGAGTCTCTCTGGTAGCGTCTCAGCACTTCAATTTTTATTGCATCTCCTTCCTTAAATACGCCAAATTTGTTTATAATAAGCAGAGCCAGGCAGAAAGGTTGGGGTTTTATGCAGTCGCATTCGCCAATGCTTATTTGGTAGGTAGGGGATTTAGCCACGCGAACTTTTCTGTTTCTGTTTGTTTTTCTTGCGCCTTGGAGAAGTGGCCTTTTAACCATGTCAATAAGCTCACAACTCCTCCCTCTGCCGACAGTAACCTTTTATATTGGTGCGTTGCAAAATAAGTGTTGGGGCGACTTAGAGCGGCGCAGCTTCTCCCACACATTTCTACAAACTAAGGTGGAGGAATAAGGTGGTGGAAGTGTTTTTTGGTCTAGGTTGTTGTCGATCTTCAATTTATTTCCTTAATGATACGAGAGACGAATATGGAGCATGTGAAGCTATAATGAAATCAATCTCGTAGTAATTGCGTAGGGAGTCGTGACTTTGCCTTTCTGTCCTACTTCCGTCCGAGTCGGCTTAGCTTAATGTCAGATGCAATTTCCTTTGCGCCTGATCGAGAGGGAGGACCCATGGCTTATTCCCTGACCCCACATTGCCGAGGAATCGAAAGCTGCTAACAGCATCAGGCCTGTCAAAATGCGGCAACAAATCAATGAATGCAAGACATGCAGTGAATGTGGTTTGTATCATTAGCAGGGAGCAGGGTCAAAAGCTTTTAGGAAAGACGTCTTCCCATTGCGTGCACGATTTAGGGATGATCTCGTGCATCCGGTAGCTGAAGTTTACATGTGGGTGATCGCACCGCAATTGTCTGGCCGGCAATGAGTCATCCATAGCCTGGAACATCGCAACTGTTCAGGCTGAGGCCTTGTCGAACCTGCCTGGGATCTTGCTTTCCCACCAGTACGATAGGTTTGACC
Source organism: Taenia hydatigena (assembly GCA_036345935.2). Lineage (NCBI taxonomy): Eukaryota > Metazoa > Platyhelminthes > Cestoda > Cyclophyllidea > Taeniidae > Taenia > Taenia hydatigena. The sequence goes on from JADWOT020000008.1 coordinate 13,879,730, forward strand.
AGGTAAGTTGTGATTTTGAGGCCCCTATAGACGTATAGCACTAAAAGCTTATCTGACAGTTAAAGGAAGGGAAGATTGTCAAAACCTGAGCCAGGCGAGTTATCGCTGTAAAACTCCAAAGCGCAGTATTTACGTAGGACTTCCAAAACATTGAAGAATTCACCCTAAAAAGTGTAATGATTGCCACCTCCTCTAATTTCTTAGGAGGATTGAGGTCTTTAAAAATAAAACATTTTTCAGCTTCAACAAGATATAATTTGAGACAAAGTTGAAATCCATTGCTGTGCGCTTGAGACCTTTTCTGGAATAATTAAATGAACAAATAGTGAATCATCACTGCATTCGTGCCCTCACTACGTAAAAAGTTTTCCTTAGCTGAAAATTTTTTGAGTTTTCGAAACTAACCACAAAACTACATGGTAGTGAACTTACGACTCTCCCAAATCGAAAGTCCACTTTAATTTTTTAACTGCCTTGGGATATGGATAGTGTGTTCAGCCTGGAATATGCTTTTACATGGCATCAGCACGATCCATGCCTGGAAGATCGAGAGCATTCACTCGCATCTCAGCCCCAATATCCTGACGTAAAACCCTTAAATAAATATGGCACTGGAGCCAAGAACATGCATATTTGACAAAACCATTGATGAGTGCCATTTAAATGCTCTCATCTCGCATGGTTTATTGTTTTTATGCTGACACCAGTTGGACAATTATTCCAAGTGCCCATTGTATCATTTCACAATCAATCAATCAGGCTGCCACCATAAAGGTAGCATTGAAATTCTCAGACGCTGGAAACAGGCATGTTAAACGTAATCAAGGACCAACACTTTAAAGGTTGCATCAGGGCTAGAGCCCGACTTTTTCATCTCTCAGCTCCTGAAAATGCACATTTTGTATTCGTTTAGTTAACATTTGCCTCTAAATGAAGGGTACACTACAAAGTCTTAGTTGACTTCCTACCAGTTGGAGAGGCATTTGTTTAAGCGAATACCTTTTAGTGACCACTTGTGTTTAGGCTGACATGCCATCAGAAAAGTTTGGACACTCAAATGGGGTTTTCACATAAGGAAAGGCCTTGTTAACCAATGTCACGGATCAAAAAAAGGAACAAAATTTCACTGGTCACGATTTGAAACAGGAAATCCGAAATTTTTTCGAAGCCATCACTTGTCCAGCCTCTGTTTGCAGCTTAAGCAGCAAATCGCTTGTGGGCAAAGGCTTTAAGCTTACCTATTTAATGCACTCTCATTTGGTACACTTTATGTGTTTAAAAGGGTTTACTCGCAATGGGTCGAATGAGTTGTCCTTAAGCTACTGTAAAAAATGGATTAAAATGTAGTCCTTGTATGTTTACCGAAATAAGGTGATAAAGAATAACAGATTTTGGCGATGTCGCCCTTTGTCAACGAGTGATTTAACCCCAAACTGCCAATTCCTCTGTAGTGCTCCAAGCCGTCTGTAAAGATGGAATGAAGGATACCAAGTGTGGTAGAAGATCGTATCACTAAGGTGGTAACTGAATTAGTAGGAGACCAAAGGATCTGTACAGTGAAATGCACAACTAAGACGTTTGTATAGCCTGTCCCTTCTTTCGATCGCCTTCCACAAGGCTCTTGTGGTCACTCCTTATCTGCTTCGAAAGCGAGAGTCCACCAACCGCTTATAATAAACTGTGAGATGAAACTGTAGACGGTATGCTGTATCACTACATAAGAGATAATGCTACACATTGGTGGTGGTAGCATAGGCTGCACAATTGGATATACTTTGTCAGGCTCAAGACCATTGCGAGGTGAAATGCACAAAGGAAAGCGTCGTTTTGATAGTGGGACAAAAAGCTGGGCTATCATGTTAAAATTTAAAGGAGGAATTGATCCATTTAGATGACAGGCCATAATGGACCTGTTGTGCTTTCCCTTTCCAATTGAAAATGCCTCTCTGTTCGCCTTCACACAGCATTATACAAGTGCTTGTTTCAGTCCTTCGTCAGGAAACCAGTTCATCCAGCTTAATAATGATGGAATGCACTTTGTTCAAGCCTAGCAAGCACATTAACAGCGGTCATTTTCACGATAGTGACAAATTTAGGCAGTTCTGATGGAAGACACTTTGACCCTTGTTTTAATAAACAGATTAAAAGAACATAGTAATATTCATATTAATTCAAAATCAGGGAGGAATATCAGGTACCACATCTATGTTTTTGCTTTTCAAATATGATCGTGTGAGGTGAAAAGGATAAGAAAAGAGAGGCAACCCTCCCTGCACATTCAGAGAGGGGCATGAATCAATTTAGTGGAAAGAGCTTAGGCACCATCGTGGCTGACACAAATGTCGCTGTCGTGGCTACGCTTTAGTCGTATCTCAGTTTCAGTCGTCTTCGTGGTCCCTCAGGTCTGGAGATACCTCTAAACTTCAACCTCAATGGCTACTCATAAGCAAAGAAAAGAGTTCATTAACCTTAATCCAAAGAGGGTATTTTAATCCAGTTTTGGAGGTGTTTACTCGTCTGTATGCTATTTATTTTAGCTGTTGACCCCCTTCCACCAAGGCCTATTCAGTTGTCCGGGCAAAAATAAACAGGGATGAAGTGACCTGCAAATCACATCAACATAGCATTAAATGGGGAGCACATGCATCTAAAATGAAATTATGCAATTCCATCTCATTTCATCATTTACTTCGAAAAGCCAGCCCCTTATATGCTCAATTTACCTACCCCTTCCAAACAGGCGAAGCGAACATTCAACTTCCCTCACTGCTTGTACAAATTCAGGTGGATTGGTAATGCCCAGGAAAGTAAAGAGCTGTATTTTCCAGTATGATTTAGGATGGATGGAATTTCCCACTGGTCTTTATTTTTGTGTCTTTTTTCCACTCAGAGTTTTTTGGGTACATAAAAGGATCAAATACTTCAGCAAATAAGCTATTTGTTGTCAGTCCGACACTTTGAAGAAGATGTGTCCTCATGGGGCGGGGTTTTGGCGTTCGGGAAGGGAATAGCATTTCCAAGCAATACACTTGACATTCATTTGCAAGGTTCGCCATTCTCATTGAGATGAAGAGGACGATAAGAATGGTAAGAGGGTTATAAGGTGACCGGGTTAGTTGGAGCAGTAATTCCCAATCAATAACAAGAGGAGAAAGCTTTATAAAGTGTTCACTTTAACACAGGTTAGCTAAGAGCTACATATTTCTGATGAGATTTTTATGGGAGGAAAACCAATTATAGTTCTAACCTCCTTGCTACCTGTCTACCTGTCCATCCACCCCTTTACTACCAAACAAAATGCCTATTCAACTTCGCTCACGATCATATGGTTACCAAATGTTAATACCGAGAAAGCGGTTTCAGCGCTTTGAGTTTAAAGATACATCGTTCAGGAGAATGCGCATAATGAAGGTTAGTTAGTTTAATATCTTCCATTATAGTTCACGTTATGAGTTTAAGGTTTTGCTTTGTCTGATATGAATAAATGTCTCCTTCAACCGACGGTCTCTGAAGAATAGGCGCCATTCCATAAATTCGGGTTGTATAATGTGGATATGGAAGATCCCCTTAAGTTGGAGGCAAGGTAGGTGGTGAGCGGGTAGGTGAGTGTTTAATGATCCTATGGTTGTTAGCTCTAAGAGCGTTAAAATGCTGAAAAAAAAACGCTTTTTGTGACCTTGAAATGGCTCCATCTACTGTGGTTTTACGAATTGTCTTATCACGTCCATCTTCAATTACTTTTTGTTATCAAGGAGAAAGCGTCTTTACAATCGTCTCGCATCCTTAAGTGATCTTATTCCATGTTTTGACAACGAACTGCCCAAGAGGCTTCTGCAGCTCTGCAATCAACAGGCCTGTTTGCATCACATGCATTGGGAGGGTCAAAGCGTTGAATGTTGTAGAGAGCACAACGATAAAGATCGTACTGAGAGAATTAGGCAAACCCGTCAGTGCTTTAGAAGGCATGCGCTGAACTGGTTATTATGATACGATGCTGTCCTGGAATTTGAAATGGCAGAGAATAGTATCATATTAAGTAAAAATTTTGGAAATGCATTGCTGGAGCATAACAGTTGAGTCCGTCAGGCTGAGTTCTCGCTGAAAACTTTTAGCCAGTCACATAATTGCACCCAAATTGGTTTCTCTCCTTTGCATTGATGGGATAATTGAGTTCAGGATGTGTATTAAACAGGATTTTATGCCATAACTAGAAACTGAGACGATTTTTTTAAGAAGAAAGTTGTTGTTTCAATATTAGTTTGCATTTTTAAACATTTACTTTGCAATAATTTCTTTACGAAACTAATTTTCCTTTACACTATGGCAAAACCTTTATGTAATTAGGGGAAGATGTTTTATGAAAGAGCAAAATGCAAGTAGCCATCACTTTTGCATCTGCATCGCGCTCCTAAATTCCCATCTTTTTGAGCAGAACAATCAGTAGCTCTGGATTCAAATCCGCTTCTGGACTGGTGCTAACCTTTTTTGCTCGTTTTTTTGTCACTTCTTATATTCCGTGATTACTGCCTGAAGATGATTTGCCATTGCCATTGCAATCCTTTTTGAATCACTCAATCTACGGCTCTATTTCTACAACTATCAAGATGACTTATCAGGCGACTTAAATAAACATCCTCGTAGCCCGAAGTAGCTTGGCAATTTAAATGTGTGATGTATAGTTCATCGGGTGTTGGTAGATGTACGTCAGTCTCTCCACACCACCACTTTTCCCATTCCTTCAAATCAATTCCAGGTTTCAACCGGTCGGTGGACCCATGTGGTCTCACCCAGTCTGCTTCCTCAGCCACGTTTTACCCGCCTTCAATGATGCAAAGACCTCTCAATACCGGTTAGATGGTGGAGATGAATTCCTCAAAGATGCAGATGTGTCAGAGTTAGGAAGGAACTCAACTTGTGGTAGTGAAGAATGGTGTCACTGTCGATAAAAATGAGTGGAGAAGAGGGTGTCACCAATACCTCTTGGTAATATTTAACATGACAGGTGTGAAGAAACAACTGCGTAGCTAAGCCAATGGGTCCCGTCTGCAAGACATGTGATGACAGATGCTGGACAATTAACCTGAAGGACAAAAATTTCGTTCCGATAATGCCTTGCGCAAAGGATGGGAAAACATTGCTGTGTGACTAAGAGACGCACCTGTAGATACGCTCCCTAGTGTAGACCTTTTTAATGACTTCACGATAAACGTAGACGTTTTGCAACGATCTCCTCCTCTAACTTCTTACTTTGCCTCGTCACTCAATAGTCTTTAAAATGTTTTTCATTCCCGAAAACTCTATCCTTGTCTGACCGGTAGAAAGAGTGAATAATTTGGAGAAAGGTTTTAAGATTCTTGACGTTTGTCTGTTGGTCAAATCTTTTTCGTCAACACAGCAAGGAAACAAAACTCCTGTGCCTCCAATTAGGATGTAACCAAGTCTCTATTTCATTCGCCTCAACTTGAGGCTGGAAAATGTTGAAAGGATGTTAATTGTGTTAGAGGTGATGCACTAAAGCTCTCTCCTTTATTCATAACAAAAGGTAGGAGAATTTGACTTTGAGTCACGAACAATGAAGGGCGTAGGAGACAACGTTTTCCCTGAGATCAAGAAGGAACAGATTAAGAGTGTGTGGGCGAGCCTATGAGCATCCTTGAGGTGATCTAGGCCTCGCAAGAATGACACCATTCCGCGACAAAGTACTTCATTTTCTCCTCTCCCTTCCACACTACGTCGTAGAGTTCCGGTGCAAAAGCTCTCGGCTCCTTCCCCCAACGTCCCGAGTCCAATCGCATCTCAGAGATGGTCTCTGCAGTCCTGCTTCGACGAAACTCCAAACAACGAGAGGTCTCCCTGTTCGCGATTGTGATCCACCTTGCGTTGGGAATTCGTTTGGCTAACCTACTCAGCTCCTCCTTGCTTAGGGATGGTTGATAGATGCAATCAATGTAGAGGTACTTCAATGTCCATGAGCGTGGATAGAGCAGATGTTCACAGGAGCGACTACGTATTCGGAGGGAGTCTACGAGTAGACACAGAACCTCCAAGTTCCTAGCGGAGAGAATTTCTTGGGTTGCCAGTGCGTAGGCTTCTACGGAAATGGGCCACCTATTAATGTAGAGGCGTTTCAGTTCCGGGCACATTTCAGCAGCTTCTTGAAGATCTTCGGGATCAAGATGACTGTCCGAAGTGATGAAAAGCTCTTCAAGATTAAGAAAGAGACCGCAAACGTTCTTGAGGGGTTGAGTATGTGGAATATTGTCTAGACAATGACAGGAGTGCCACTGGGAACGATTGCAAAAGGGAAAAGCGGGAGGAGATGTAATGGACACAGACTTAACTGTTGAAAAGTATCCTCGATGATAGACTAGAAGGGATTCAAACTCACTGTCAACATCCCTTGAATCTATCAATTCGATAGGAAGTTCAATCACCTTTAGCGAACGGGAAGTGAGCTTTATGATAGGGAAGAGATAGAGATGACAGAGTGTTTTGAATCTTCTCAAAAAGGCGAGGTATTCCGTAGAACTTTCAGGAACGACAGTGTGTCGCACAGTGACGACCAGGGTTCCCACCATGTGACCGAACTGATTCAAAACCGCCAAAGTTGTTGAGCTAGATAGGTTTATGTTGTCTGGAAGAAAGATAAGTTCCAACATGATTAGACCCCTTCCAATAAGAGCCCTTCGCCCGACTTGGATAGCGTCGTTGGTTGAGAGCGTGGAAGAAATCTCCAGTGGTTGACCAAAAATAGAAGAGTCGATTTCCAAAGGACGAAAGAAGCCGTTTTTGAACGGGATGGAGGTTTTCGACCTCGATACAGTGCTTATATTGATTGACTTCAGTTTGGGGAAGAAGAACCACTCCTCACTAAAGAGCATCTCGTTTAGAGCCTTAAGAAGATCACTCTTAGAGTGAATTTGAAGGGTTTCAAGATTAGCAAAGGGACCAGCCCGACGTAAGTGCTGCAGCCATGGCGTCGCGCCGATCATTCGTTCACAAACTGTCAAATTAACAACGTTCTGCATGACCTGTAATAGAGCTGGAATATACTCTTCCATATCGTCGGCTAGGAAGCCTATCAAATGGCATTTTATCACTTCGAGCTGCGGTGGCACAAAAATGGGAAGAGGCGATATGCAGACAGGATTCTGCCCACAATCTGGTTCCGTTGGCCTAACGGAGAGATAGCGAAGGTGAGGAAAGGCAGGAGCTGCAAAAATTGCCAGCAGACGGTCGATCGGTTGCATCTGGACACTGAGGTCGAGGCGCTCCAAACAAACGAAGGCGAAAGGATTGGAGAGAATGCACTTGTGAATGCTTCCCACTGCGCCGCCTTGAGCGATGGGTCCAGGGCTGGTGAGACGCAAGGTGTGTATGTGCTTGGTAAGACGGCGGCGAAGGAGGAAGAAAAGAAGAGCAGAACCGTTCTCGGAGAGGAGGATTTCATGAGGGAAGCTGTAGTTCCACCTAGGGAAGGCACTGACGAATTTAAGCCACTCGTCAAGTGTTAGGTAGCCCAGAAGTCGCTGGACAATCTGTGGTTGACAGAGTATTGTTTCCTAGGAAGGGAAGGCAACAGGAAATCCCTTCTGTCAGTCAAATTTCTTAATAATTAAAAGAGATTGGAATGCTTCACTTATGGTTTTGCATGTCTTGAGGCTTCAATGTCGTTTTAGCAACCGCCAATATTGATGAATAACAGAATTTAAAGTATCTATAATAAAGTTAAGCACTTTGGACAAGTACAAGGAGTGGTCATCCACGGATTTTGAAGTTGTTTCAAGAAAACACTCGGCTTCCATTTAATCGCCAAAGTAAATTTTTCCCCGGATGCCAACGCAGACTAGGATGTGACTTTTCGCAAAGTTTGATGTGCATTAACAGCTGGGACCAACTCCAGATTGTCTTGATTTGTGTAAGTCACCAACGCAGGTACCGGTGGATTCCTCACATCATTCCGCACTTTCAGACTTAACCAGCAAAGCTAGAACCAATTTACTAGCCGCAAAATGCTTGTTATGCAAAAATAAGGTCTTTCATGAACCACTCTATGTGCATCATCAAGCAAAAAGTTAAACGACATTGATTTAATGCGACCATTACCCACTAATTTTAAATCCCGGTAACGAAATTTTTAACTTCCTGGAGAACATTTTACTATCAAAATTATTTTCTTCAAATGAAGGTTATTTGCGAGTATTTAGGCCTATAGCGTGAAGTATCTGACCTCCCGAAGTAAGTTCAACACTTCAAGCAACTCGTGGCAAGAAATAAGTCACCTGACAAGAAAAAACAGCCTAACCAAGCCTAACATTACCTGCGCGTATCGAAGAGTGCTAAATGTTCCCGATTTTTCATATTTACAAATTCCCTGTTAAACATGCCGTTGACTTTTCGGCTTCTTAGCGTTCAAGGCTAAATTATCATTATGCATTACTCTAAAGCAATTGCCTATCGTACTCCATTTTTACCGCAAAAAATTAAGCAGCCAAATTTGACCAACCCCAGTTTGAACTTTGCATTTTTGCTGAACTCTATTTTCGTGTATTCTTATTCATAGACAATTTATTCGAAAACATTTATGCGGAAACCATTTTTCCGGTAATAAGTTAACGATCTCACAAATACTTTTTGTGCATTACGCAAACAAGCTGCGTCCAATGGGCTACGGTGACCTTGAATATAGCTAATAAAAATAGAAGCGCCCCTTTCCCTGTCGTAGGGTATTACTGTGTTTGAAGGTCTGTCTGTTAACTCAGCAAAAAGTGTAGGCCGGTAAAACGTGGATAGTATTTGTTAGCAAGCAAGGATATTTATGTCATACCAAACTTATAACCCAATATTCAATTATGAAGTAACTTACTAGACTTTTTAGGCTGATACTATTTTCCATTGGACCGAGGTGAGTGAATTGGGCTCAGTTGCGGCGTTTTTTATAGGCGCGATAACGATCATACACACGCACACGCCTCGCCCAGAGACAGATCAGGAATCGCATGACCTTGACGTTCTCGGTGTTGATTGGTCAGTCAAGCTTGTTTTCGGGCATGCAAAGGTGAATACTCGTGCGGTGTTTTCCCTTTCGTGCGTGCGCGCGTACGTGCATGCGTGCGCGGACATTCGGTCTATTTTGAACAGGTAATATGAATTTGCCGAAACCCGTCATAAATGCCTTCATTAGCACGTAGATAAAATTTCGACCTTCGTCAAAATTATTTACTTCCTGAAATTGATTCATGACTTGAATGTGTTGTTAGATGGCAAGGAACCCAAAAAAGCGTTAAAAATTCAGTGATTTAAAAGTTAGAGAACAGCTTTTTGGACATGAAATGTTTAAACGAAAAAAATAACAAATTTTGGGAAATCAAAGCACCTGCATCTTCTTCAATTATCTCAATGTGCACCTGGTTTTAATGAGTGGAATGATTATTTTTTCTAATCATAAAATGCTCTGTGTACCTTTCATTACCTGATCACCTGGAAACATTTTTTTGCGGGGAATCGCTTTCCAATAAAATCATCTAACTCTTCTTTAGACTAGCATAATAGAAAAGATTGTTTTGTTTGCTACATTAAGAAGTACAAATATTTATTAATTTCTTAAAAATTTCGAATTTTAAGGAAATTTACTATCTTTTTTTTGATAACGAATATTATGTAGCTTTAGAATTTGATTATCAGGTGCATGCATAAGCAATGCTCCCCAATACTGGCACTTTTTTTACTCGAATTCACTAATCCAAGTTGCCTATCTCGCCAAAAGAGAACTGTTGAAGGACTAGAAATTAGCAACGAGAGTAAGGACCACTCTGTAGCCTCCCGAGTGCCTCTTGAGGATGAAAGAAGTCACAATTCTAGGGCAGAAAATGTGGTGCCGACTACTGGCATAGGCGGAGGCCAATTCACTCAGCGGAAGTACAAAGACGGAGCTTTGAGTAATTGCGTAAATTAAAGACAGAGTTCAACTATCATTCAAGGTATTGCATAGACCCCCTTAACCGATGTTTCGCGTAGACTACCACAGTGTAGTCAGTGCTGCAAGGAAGAACATCCACGAATCAACCACACCGGCCGTAAATTTTGTGTATGATTGAGAGGATGTCTGACTGCAATGCCACTTATTTATCGTGGCAGTTTAAATGGATTTGGAGTTTTGTTCTGTTTGGAGAACTGCCTTGGGGGAGGAGGAATGTGCTTGCCATCGCATGTGTCCAACGCTAGTCGTATAAACACTAAATTAAAAGAAGTCATTTAATGAGGGATGAGGTTTAAAATAGTTCAGTGAAAATAAGACTTCACATTTTTCTACCTTGACTCGTTGTTCTCACTGAAGTATTGCCCAGCCGTACCTATCTAGGTTCTATCCAAATAATAGGAAGTTGGGGAAGAAGGCTTCGCGTGATTACTTAATGGACATCTTAGTAGAGGTGACGTGGGCAGATTTATAACGAAGTACTCCTAATGGTTTACGGCTATCGTCGCTCCATATGTTAATAGCACTTCTGCAGATCACGGGACTGAGGCAGTTAATGAGGGTAGACGTCAGCTTCAGCCCTTCCGGTAGGGCATGTTACACATTCTCCTATCCGCAGCACACACCCGATATCACCACTGTGGTGCCCCGAGACCTTTCCGAAATCGGTAAAAAAAACATGATTTTAAAGGCGAATTATGTAGTGCTGACAACCAAGCCCAGGGGATAGCGGCATGGCCTGGAGGCCTACAGCGGAGGTACAAAGATGGATTTGTAAGTCCTGTGAAACCAAAAGTAAGCAATTCGTCAAAGCACTGCTATATCTCTAATTGATTTTTTCCTTAAAAAGACCTACGTCTACTTTTCTGTACCAATCATTGCAGCACTCCAGGCCAATTTCCGAGTTTGTGATGAGGCCAAGTAGTGTGGGAGAATATGCTACTTATTAAAGTATGGGAGACAGCGGCGTAGGGTGGAGTTACATCCTGCAGAGACCTAAGTCACCGCATTGCTAAATACGCACAATTAGATGAAACACTGAATCTCCAGATTTTCATTTTTGCACCTATAAACTTCGAGAACTGTAAAACATGTCAGATTTAGGGTGAGGGGCTGGGACAAGGTTTAGAATTTGGGGCAATTTTAAGCAAACAAATAATTAAATAAGCTGTCCATTTATTAAGCACTATCATTCAATTTCATTCATTTCATGGAATGTCATTTAAATGTACAGAAGGGCAGATGGATTACCAACGGAGATAACAAGAATGTAAGACCATGCAACGAAATGAGAACTGAAAGCCCGCGCGGTTAAATGTGCGATCAAAGCAAATGCCGTTCCTTCACACTATACTCACGATCGTAAGCGTCTTTAAGATCCACTACAATTTGATCTCTACCACGGTAGCCCGGGGTTTTGCTCCAGTTACCCTCTTCAATGGCCTTCTGGCTCTTCTAGAGCTCTGTAATTGAATTCGATTGAAGACGTGAGTTTACTGTTCGACTCCTACACTTTTTGCTTAGTTTTTAACTAACAACTAATTGCATTCGGGCAGGCGACTTTTTACATATGCGGTAACAAAATGTCAGCGATTTGGCGTTCCAGCTCCCCTTGGAATCGTTTTCGATGCGTGAGTCTGGTACGAAAGGACCGGTAGGCTCTCATCGGGAATGACACGACCCCGAAGCCGAATCAATGAGAGTATGGCTGAGTAACCCGATTAATTAATTCTTCAGGAATAGCCTCAAGAACAAGGGTTAAAAACAACCTTTCAAGAATTACCTAGATACGTTACAATTTCCAGGGTTCTACTGCCCCGATTGGCCAAAGTCTAAGTTTGGTGTGGTTTCTGAGTTTCCCATAACTTGGTTTCATTGGGCTCGTGGGCTATTAATGGAAGTGGCACAAGGACAGGGCCATGCAACTGGGACGGTGATGATAGCCCGAGGCGACTGAAGATGCCATGGGGAAGTGCACACGTCGTAAACATATACCGAGCAGTCAATAGATGGCCACTAAAATCCTCTATTCACTGATGCTTTTGATGGAAGGATCTAGCTTATCAACATTGATGCATGAATAATTATAAACTACTTCTTGTTTACTTATTTCAAAGTGGTTCCAATTTTTCATTTCCTCGACAGCTTATAAGAAATAACAAAATCAAGAAGCAACCTTCCCTTTGATACTCCTCAGCTTTTGTTCACTTCTTAAAAGTTAAGAGATCTCGACAGAAAGCAAAATGGTCTAAAGCATTAAACAGACATTCCTCTCCTACTCCTCATCCCCTCTCTCCATTTACTTCTCTCCTCTTCTCTTCCCTCCTCCTCCTCCTCCTCCTGCAAATGATGACGTTCCAGTCGACGGCAGCTGGCACTTCAGCCCGCCTGCATTGTCAGTTCTGTTAAAAAAAGGTCATATGACAATCGTAAAATAAGCAATAAGCAGGCTCTCTTTCCTACTCTCCCTCACTACCTGTAAAACCCACAGAAAAGTTGAAAAACATTAGTAACCTACTGACTGGCTTGTGGCTGGAAATGGCTGTGTGCATTCCATCATTCATCAAACAAAGAAATGTGGTAGTTCTCCTTAAATAAATCTCGCAACACTATGCCTGCAGCAGACCCTTTTCGAATTTTTTGGGTGCAGGAGCAAAACAGTCTGCGAAAGTGAGGTTCGAAGGCCTGCGCCGCCTCATGAATGCATTATGGATTGGGGTAGTGACTGGATTTGTAATATGAGTTACTGGAGCATTTTTAGGCACTTTCACACAAGGAGAGATATAATCCATTTGCGTGCATTTTTTATGGAAATTTGTGACCCACGAGGTCTTCAGCACACTGACCTGCCCTTTCAGGGTCAACATTGGGGTGTTATGTCTGAATTTTCTCCGAATTTGAACACAGATTATTCGGCCTTTTCAGACCTCAAACACCATCTGGGTAGTACGGTTTTCCGCCCAAGTCGTTGCTGTTGACAGTTTATTTACCGAGAAATTTGGGTGATTTCAACAAAAAAGAAGGATCATTCCAAAATTGCACTTTAGAAAGGGAAAATCGACAGTCTTCAGTCATAACACCAACTCGCTGAAACTGAGCTTAATGAATGATTGACAAAGATATCAACCACGAATAGGTGACCCTCAATTATTCACTCGCCCACTCCCTCACTCCATCCACTCACTCACTCACTCTCACCCACTAGCCAACTCCCGCACAACTCACCTTGCTACGCTTCCCGGTTTACGTGTGTGTGTGGGGGGAACTTCTTGCTCTAGAGGAGACACAAAAGGTGCCTTTTCTTTGAAGTAGGCAAAACAGCCAAGACAAATGAAGCAGTTAGTAATGCAAGACCTACCCTTACAAGACTGAGCGACCAGTGCTACTAAATGGGATGAGATGGAACCTAAATTGACGGCTGAGTGCCCATGCAGCAAGAAGATATTCACAAGAGGGAATAAGCATAGGATATTAACTCCTCAAAAATATTGTTATTTGGTCCCTTTATTTAATGGCTCTACGAGGGAGAAAATGTTCCTTCGAATAACAATTGCCATATGGAGCGCTTTCATTAAAGAGCGCCCCCTACCCTTGATCGTTATAACTTTAGTTGATCAAAGGACAGGAGGATGGATCTATCAAAGCCAATGAGGTGCACCAATGACAGTGGGAATCACTTAGCTCTCCGCCATGATGATGAGCCAAAGTATGGCACTTCTTTCTGGCTTCTGAGTGGTTTTTGAGGCATCTACCTAACTTTGTTGACCGATGCAGGAGAATGACCTTTAAGGAAGGGGGGAAGGGAAATGAAGCCTAGAAAGAGGGAATAAATGTGTAAGAGGGTACCCAACAATATCTTTAAGAGTAATTGTAATCGCAAAATCAATCTTTTAAAGCACCAGTCCGTCTTTACAGACGCAAGAATCAGGATAAAGTGAGTCTGCTAGAATCAAAATCATACCTATGATAATCTAATTTTAGCTTGATTTCAAGCCATTGCTGCTTTAAGCCGGGTTTTGGAAACAAAACGATCCCTTGACATCAAACCTCTCCTATTGTTAAACTACAAAGTAGTTGGTAAAATTAGACGCTAATAAAAAAGAATTTTTGATCAGTGTCTTAAATAGGTTTGATTGCTTAAACAAATGTTAGTGTGCGGAAAATAAAATATTGTTTAGATGTGTATTTTCAAAATGTTGCTATTTGACTCGTAAGTTTACCTACGTAGGCTCTTCATTCCCACGAAGCCGTCCTTGCAGTGTTCTGTCCCTGGTACATCACCAAGAAGCCACAGAGCCAGTCCTTCTGTGCATCCTTAATCAAGTTGTATCCTGTCTTCGGTACCTTTTTGCGCCACCAAAAAGGACTTCAACACCGGAATACGTTCAAGAACTTACCGAAATTAATGCCGTAAAGGCAATGAACAATAAAAGGTGATTTACTGAAGATAGCATTTAAACGCAATTTGGGTTAACGTAACATGAATTTTTAAGTTACATTATTTTCGAAGAGCGGAAATCGTTTACCAAATACGCAGAGCTACTTATAAAATTTCAGTAGCACCATCCAAAATCATTTTGACTTGAGTCGAAAGACGACTTCGAAGAAGGCAGTCAGGGCTTCCTTACGACCAATGTAGTGATCAATGTGAAAAATTATCAGCAACACACGTAAGCAAAACCCAGATTTTTTTCTAAGACTTGCGTTTTGCACACATGTGACATGCATTCCACGTAAGTTTGTGACAACTCTAGCCTAATTAGATGACTATTTTAAAGACAAATCGCATGTATAAAACATTGTGTAATTGTGTACTTAAAGTAGTTACCGCAACTTATTTCTCTTCAGATGCAATTAAAGCAAACTGGTGGTAAAGAAATAACAAAATTATTGTTTCCAGGCGCGTCATTGTTCAATGACGTCTCAAAGTTACCCTCATCCACCAGAAGGGCAGATTGCAGTTACCGATGAACAAAAAAATCAAAGAATGGTGTCGTAGACAACAATACTTGAAAAAGAAATCATGGTATGTAATGAAACGGGAATAGTTCTATCAAATGGTGGGTAGGAGATGATAAAGTAGTGAGGATAACCACTTTTTTCAGATTTGGACAGCCTGGCTCCTATCGAGATCCAAACCAGATAAGCGACAGATGAGAACTTTAGAGCAGGTGTCTTGCTTAACCGAAGTAATGAATATGCAAAAGAGGGTATGGTCAGTGCCTTACGACTGGGAAGCTGACTGTCTCACCAATTCCCTTCGCACCTACTTATAGTAACTGATTGGCCTAGGTAATTACCCTGAGTACAACCCTGCTCAATATTAACCAATCAGAGGAGTCAGCGGGAGCACGGCCCTCTCGAATGTTCGGCGATTAGACATTACTTGGAGGTACTAGAAAATCGTCGTCTAACTACATCCATTTGTCTTGGAGCACTCAAGCATCTCACGTGAATCTGGCAGATCACGTTAATAAATACCATTTGGTTCGTATAGTCCTTAATTCATTCATCGGTTCAAAGCATTCGTCATCTGTTTCAAAGCAAAAAAAAGCGGAGCGGAAAGATCAGTTCTGACGCTGTAAGGATGCTGCCATTTTGATGGGTTGTGAAACTACGCCTCTTGTAGGGTTAACAGATTACGGCTTTTGTCACCGACTCCTCGGCGACGTCGCAGCGAAGCTACGATTCACTATGGAGGAAAGGCATCCATTGAAGATGGCCTGAGTAAAGATACGCTGTAAGGAGTGTAGGAACAAAAAGCAGTTATTCCTAATCAATCAAAAACATCGCGTTTTGCCCCAGTGTAATTACAAGCTCCAGTTTGACCCAAACTTTACACCGCATTAGCCACACCCAGTAGACCCCAAAGGAAAGAGCAAAAACAACTGAAAGATGAGAGAAGGGGAGACATGGATTAAAGTAGCAGCAGCAGTAGTAATAGTAGTGACACCTTCATATGCCACGCTTTCCGCGGATGAAACCCACCGTCACCAATTGTGCAGGTTACAGTGTTGACAGTGGCGACAGTGACGGGGCAAGGAAAAGAAGAAAAACCAGTGTTGAACAGATCGGCAAGAAAAAAGCAATGCTCTTACCTTGATGACAGAGGGGAAGGGAAAAAAATCAACAGGTATGGAGAGGAAGGCGTGGGCCCTTTCTCTCTTCTACAAGGCAACTATTGCCTGCACCTCATTATTTTGTTAGATGAGAGAGAGAAATACATACAAAAATAAACCAGTCTGGCGAAACGCAGACAGACAGACGAGCTAAGAGGAGGCGATATGTACACAGGTGAGTCGTCGTGACGATGGTAGGGCGGAGGAGGAAGCGGCGGCGTCATGTACACGCATTTGGTGGCGGAGCGCAACTAAAGGGTATCCGAGGCGTTGGTCAGAGTGGTGGTACTGACGGTGGGGTGAGGAGGAGGCAACGAATCGATACGCGGTTGCGGACAGACGGAGGGAGACGGCACGGAGGGAGTTGAAGGAGTCAGTATGGAGTGCTGCGACGCACCGGAGCCACCAGAAGTGGGAGTGGTGGCGGGACTGCGACACTTCTTTGAATGCTTTCCGAAGAAGAGGTTGGTGAAGACCTTCTTGGTCTTCTGAAAACCCACGGAATTTCGGTGCGCATCGTATCCTGTCGACTGTAGTGGAAAGCACAATAGAGGTCTTAGTTTGAGATAAGACGTTGCTAACGTTTCATTTTAACCGAGGAAAAACACTGAACCGAATATGTTCACTTTCTCACGGTTTGTAGGCCTCTCTTTTACCTCATCTACTACAAATTGGGAATATCATTTTCACTCAGCCTAGCATGAAGGCCAGCGTATTCGCACAGCCCCAAAGACTGATAGCTGCACGCCACACAGGTGAAAAGTACAAGTAATTAGCTACTGATAATGAGATAAAGGACGCTTAAAGGACCGAAGCGTTTATAGGCAAGTTTTGAATGCTTTAGCACTTCAAATAGAGGTCAAAGCTAAGTAAAAACTACGGAACAACTCTGTTTGGGGTGCATATTAGGTAAGAAGCATTCAAATCACGTAGGCAGAACTAAGTTGAGGAGCCAACGTCGTTGGTATTCCATCTTGATAAGGCAGAATTGTGGGTCATTATTTTGGCTCCCATTCTTGTAAGACGATTTTACCAGACGCTAAAAAATTAAAGTGAATTACTTCACTCCGGATAACGTGGTACCCCTAATAAATGCTGGCTGGCTGGACAGGACGTGAAATTAGGGTGGGCGGTAGTAACAGTCTTCAACAAGGCCAGTTACAGTGTAGAATCTGACAGCAGAGGAATTTAACAGTGTGGATGAGGAAGGCAAATAGGTACAACAGACAACATTATAGAGCTTGTTCCCGTTTCTCATCACAGCAAAAGAGTCGACAACATCAGCGCCTTCTCACACCACTGTTGCTGGCTGCTGATATTGGGAAGATGAGTTTCCCTCGAGGGGGCCAATTATTTTTTTCCAAACGCCCTTGAAACGATAGAGCTGAAGCGTCGGTTATGGAGCTGTTGATGTTGATTTACCATGTATTCTGACTGGAACTGGACACTCCACGCACTTCACCACCACATTAAATTCCATGTCGCTTCCAGGGCATGGAGTTCCAATTTTCGCATCCTGTGAAAGCACAATCTTTTGAACTACTGTTTGGATGCTTTTCAGTGCTTGAGGTGAAGACACCTTCCGGAGCTTCTTCATTTAAGCCATTTCGTTAACAAGGAAAGGGTTTCCAAAAGGTGCTACCTTTTACCCTATTTACGCCCTGAAACAAATAACTTTGCCAGTTTTGAGTGTCAATTAGATTTGATGATTCTGAGTTTCAAAGCCGTCGAGTTTGGATCGGCAATGATCTTTAGTTACGACACCGTTTCGAGGAGAAAATTGGGAATTCTTGGTTATTTAACATAAGAAGGGGCGACGCTAGCTTATTGTCACCGACTGTCCACAGTCGATGGGACGATGACGGAGGGTTTTGTGGCCACCGACAACCCGCATTTGTTCACCACCCTGGATCCTAAGTATGATAATATTAAACTGTCCCACCGACTTATCCCATATTCTGCTCGTTTAGCAAGGTAGTTCGATTTTAGAGTCCTTTACACAGATGAAGCAGCTACATTACTAGCCCAGTTTCACGTAAACTTTATCAAGACCTTCCAAGAGAACTTTTCCAGAAGATGACTATGCAGAGGAAAGGGAAATAAATCTATAAGGCTCTGCAGAAACACGTTTAAATGAAAAGGTGGATCTTATGCGCCGAGAAATCTCTCAGAAATTCGTTGCATCTGGTATTCCCCACTTGGCTAGGATGAAAATGTATCGAGGGATGAGGAACCTCTGAAACAGTCGATAATAGGGGAAAACAGTTGATAGACAAACGAATTTAGTAAATAACCCAATTTTCAGAGTTATTCGCCAGCAATCTACTGATTGCCATCTAAAACGACAAAGAAGGGTGGTTCAAATTCAAGGAGGCCCTCTATCAACCAAGAATAGGCTACACCCAATGGAATTTGAACCAGCGATCGAAACAAAACATTTGAAAGGGACAAAGATGAAACGAGTAAGCTGAATGAATTCCGACTCATACCCAGTCCTTCTCCCTTAAAATAGTAGGGGAGTGTCACAACGTTCGTCAACTCAAATTTTTGAAGTCATTTTAATAATGTACTCACTATAACCTAAACGCGATTAGTGAGCAACTCGATTTCCATTGCGCAATCAGTAGGACAACAATGAAAGCAAAGAAATTGGAAATCTTCTCATAATATTCATGAAATTTAGATATTTTTCTTCGTTTTGAAAAGAGTTGTAAATCAGTACAACTAACTTGTATGCTCGTGCGACCTCATTGCCTTCACCAACTCTTGAAACAGTAAAACGCAATGATAAAGGTAATTCCATCTTAAAGGTGTGGTCTTTTTTATTTCTTGGGGATTAAATACCCATTCCCGAAACTTTCTGATCACACTCAACTACTGCTCAGACGGGGGCAGAATTGGGGGGACGGGTGAGAAAAGGAGGTGAAACAGCAGCAGAAGCAGCAGTGACAGCAGAAACAGTTTGAGCAATAGCAGGAGTAGCGCGACAACAGCAGTAGCCAATCAATCGACCACTAGCTCAATCCACACCACCGTGGCCTTGTAGCCACGCACCAATCAGCAAAAGACCATTCTGGCCAGGCTCTGCGGAAATAATAATTATTACTACCATCATCACCACGATCAACATTGTATTTTTAGTCGGTGACCCTTAAGCAAGGATGACAGCGCCGAGGGGTCCGAATTGGGAACGCGCGAATTTTTTTTCGATAGCAACCAGTAAAAAGGTAGACGGTGGATAAAGGGGAGGGGATGCTAATGTGTATACCCAAAGTTGTCAGGCACTGCCAGTAAACGAGAGTAGCATTTCAGGCAGGTAGGATCAGCAATACAACTGTTTTTGCGGATTCAGTTTAAGTTGGAAGGGAGTTAAATGGGTGGCGATGGACCCCGTCTTTATTACAGTGACAATGACAGCGATGCGATTAATGAAAAAAAAAGATATTAACAGCTTTAAAAAGAAGCAATGATTGGAAAATGCGAAACGGATAAAAAAATCTCCAGTTTGTTGGGTTGGATTCATCCCAGTTGTCGAAAAACTAACTGTCTTTCCGTTTTCACCGATCACAGGAAGCGTTGAAAGGCAATCTTCAACCAAAATTCATTGACAAACACCATCCCTACATTTAAATTCTTCGCAGTGATTCGCCATTCAAGCTTCCACTCCTTCATCAGATAATCTAATTTACTTACTAATTCATTCAACTCACCTCTACTGAGTCGACTCTATTCACAGCCGCTAAGCCCGGAACACAACTGCCTCCGTCATCCGACTCTTTTCGATGAGGCGAGCTAGCGGAGCGTACCACAAACGGCTTGTGTGGACTACTTGCCGATGCGTTGGTTGGTGTAGCTGGATCCACAGTACAGGCAGGTGTGGGGCTCACAACCCGATGCCTTTCAGCCGAAAAGGAGCGCAGCAGACTCCCCCCAAAACCGTCTGTACCACCTCCTCCAGTGAGTGTGGTAGGCTTCGATTTACCCCCACCACCACCACCGCCACCACCACCACCAGCAATGCTACGAGGACCGTGCGTTGAGGTGGGCGTGGTGGCAGTGCCGGTGAGAGCGGAAGAAGTGGAGCTTAGGCGACCCGACCGACGCATTGAGAAGGAGGGCCATTTTCGTGTCTGCTGCGAGGTGCTCACAGTACCCGACGAAGGCTGTTGTGTCTGGGTCAATTGTTCTCGGGGTGCCTGACCGCGGAGGGTTGGCATCTCTGTCATTGGCGCTGGCGGCGAACCTGAAGCATAATAGTGAGAGTTAATTGGATGTGCAGGAATGAAAATGTGCTAACTGCGGCTCACCAACTCCGGACATTTTAAACCTACTGAGATTTGGCTAATACGATGGCGGTATAGAAATTGGTGATTTCATCAGTGCTACTAAGTTCTTATAGTATTCCCCAGGACGCTCTAGTCCGAAGTCTTATCGTAACTTCTACAAGACAGATGCAGGAATATCGCAACTCTACTAAGCCGCAAAAAAAAATTTGAAAGGAGTACCTTTCCTCCCTCCATATTCATTCCAACGCCTAAAATCCGACTTGACATTCACGCGTTAAGGATTTCACCAAAAATTGTGCGTGTTTTCTGATACCAAGTCATTCAAAGTGTTCAGCCATATTCATGCCTGCGGGAAGTGCAAATGACTCGGAAACTCATTCTGAAAGGTAGAATATGTCTATCTATGGCCTGATTTGAAACGGCTCTAAGTTACATCAAGACCACGTGGTTATCAAAGTAACGGGTAGAATATTATAAGCGGAAGGACTTCGACATTGATTCCCGCCTCTCAATGTTGATATCCTAAGAATGGCGACAAGTTCCTGCAGCAGCAACATACCCTCTGCACTACTAGCCCACAGGCACTAATCACGGCCATGGACAAAGAAGTTCAGCAAAATACTTGTTGACGCCAAAACTGATACCGAATGCAAAACAGCTTTCGTAATGAACTCTTGAAGCCCGACGGATTCACACGAGATAAATTATCCCCATTCCGATTCTTCAGCCTACACGATTCTTCAGCTACATGTCATTCTATGTGCTGACAAAGAAACCACTGGCCAGAGTTCTGCTGGAATCCTTAGTCTCACAGGAAGAAGTAAAATGACATTAAAGTAAGTCCTTTTCGGTGTAAATCGATTGGCCTATATTGCTCGATGCTCTAAGGTACGCTGTTTTCTCCTGGCTGGGAGTAGCTCGGTGCTTTTAATAAGATTTGGTAATTATTTCCAGTACTTCAACTGAATCATCCTAAGATAGCGACTTTGAGATCTCCATTTCCAACTTAAAGTGACATTTGAGTTTATGCTATGGCACCCGGTAGCGTGACCACAAACGCTTTCAAAAGATGTACGAACAAGGGAGAACGGAGACAGCAAACCATTCCTCTGTTGCCATGTGGATTTTTCAGGAATAAGGCAGTAATGTATAGAAGTATGATCGCGAACTAAGCAACCCCACAGCTATACCAGCCCACCTGAAATCGATCCTGAAAATGCATGAATGAATGAAATGTTTTCGAACTGAAAACCCATAATTTGAGTCCAACATTACTATAAAACTAAAAGAGCAGATTCTCGAGTTTTCTAAGCAAAAAATGCCATTCTAGCTAGGTATCATTTGATTGGTATATGCACATAGAACATGATACCAGTCCGGTGATTTCGAGATACCCAATTGGTTATTGGCCCGACTATTACTTTCGCTCCTCTGGTGTCTGTTCACTTGATTCGCTTTTAATCCTTCTTTTTATGAAGTCAGAGCTTTACCTATTTTCCTGCCCAGGACCAAAAATGCATAGATTGATCCCCATAAATCCGTCTCTTCTCAAAACCATTTGCACCTGCACGATGACTGATACGACTCAGGCAATAAAGACTCCACATCTGCAGAGTTCACGAGGATAGAAAACGGAATTTTATTATGAAAAGAGGGAACAAGGAAGAGAGCTACTGAATGAATGTATATAACGCCATTGCCTTGGATTAAAATACTAATCGTGACCTTGCCAGGCATATACGCACGCCTTTACCAGGTCCAGAGATCACCTGTTCCGATCAGTACTGCTAAAGTACAGTTCTTTTGCATGCGAATTAAATGTCCACTCACCCACCCACTTACCCACCAAAAGAACTAACCGAGTTAGACTGCCAACGATGAGGGAGTTTGGAGAGGCGAAGAAGTAGATCTTAAAAAGCACGTCTCAAAACACGGGTTTGTTGGCCACCAAATAAATCAAAACTTGCTGAACCTACCAAAAGAGTTGTTTTTATTAGAGGAGATTGCTTTCTGCCTATCTATCTATCTATCTATCAACTTGCCAATCAGTGGCAGAATGATACCCGTCGAGATAGGGAGAAACTAAGCGCAGAATCGGTGGGCACCAAACCGATGCCAGATCCCAGGCGATTTAAGCCACTGTCAAAACGCTTTGGCAAGGCCAAACCGATGATTTGTTGATGTAATGATTTAATTTGAATCGCTGTGTATCTAGGTGTGCATGAGAACAGGAGAGGGTCTTTTAGGTGTTGGGCCAAATCCAATCTTGGCTGGCGAGGGATGTCTGTCATGAATTTTTAAATCTCATTAAAAAGTCCCTCTAAATTTATCGCTTGATATTTCACCCGAAATCGACTAAATTTCAGTGATTTGACAGAACGTGACCATGAAACTGAATAGCCTTTATCACAGAGAAATTTTAATGGGAAGCTTCAAGTCCAGGTGAAAAAGCGTTGTAAAACCCAATGAATTCAAAAGCATTCATAATTATTCTCTGTATTTTGGTCTAGCACTCCGTATCGTTGGCACCAATAAAAATAGATTGGGGACAAGGGGCAATTTGATCAAGTGGTAGGACGTGTTAGGAACAACAGAAAGGATTTGCTGTATTTACAAAGCCAAAATTAACAGAAATAAACACCATTCAAGCACTCACAAACCCCCAGATGTCAATATGATGACACCTCCCATATCATGTTCCCCAATCGGCCAATAAAATCTGAGGTGAGAAGAAAGTGATTGATCTCAAGGGCCTATGAATGCAGACTCTGGAGAATGATGCCATAGGCATCTCTAAGCAATTTCACGACTGTCTTTATCTAATTTGTTAAAAAAAATAGAAACCGCTATTTGGTTCCCACTTACTGGCATCACTGATCAACTAATTAACGTCAACCCTCGCACAAGTGTGATCAAATGTCTACGAGCAATGAATCTCTCCCACATAGAGTGCTGACCAACCAGTTAAATTTAACTCTTTTACAAGTAGGCAATTAGGCGAAATTCCAGGCCAAAAAACGAGCAGAAGTAGAGAAGTATTACACACCAACGACCAACCAAACGCATGCAAGCTCGCATATCTGTCCCCCCCAACTTACAGCTGGGGTCAAACAAGAGGACCCAAATGGACCATCCCTTTAACATTCACTGGTGTGTGGATTAGTGTGGGTTTGAGGGGTTAATGGCCAGCATGACCCAGGACACATGGCACTTGGAGAGTGAAGTGGATAGCCCAACTTGCATAAACACCACCACCGCCTTTGCCAAAACGGCCTTATTTACATAGGATCGCAGCTACAAAAAACAGGGGCAGCAAAAGTGCACGACAGTTCCTCCTCAACTTTCAAGGAGAAACACAAGAGTCGCTGTGGTCAAAAAGTAATGTGAATAAACTAATCGGATAGATTTTCAACGGCTTTATCTCACAGTGATACATTAAAAAGAAAGAAAGGGAAGCAACCACGTGGAATGAAAGTGGATATGTACCCAATTCATGACAGTAATGGTAAGCCGAACACCTGGTAAACCCCTCTATCCGTAAAAGGAAGTCGTCCATACGACGCTATCTACCCCAAGCTAGTTCGTTCAGAGTTTTCGAGGTTTGTTGAGTCAATCTGTGTTTGGACAGTGCCTGAAGTAACTATCCAAAATTTCGCATACAGAATGAATGAAAATTTAAATATTCATCGAATTTGACTGATAATTTCACTCCTTAAACCCTCGGGAACTCGAAGAGCTTATGAACAAAGTAGGTGAAAGCAAAGACAAATTCCACCCAGGAGGAAAATTTTCCCATTTGTCAGCTTAAACTTACGAGTTTAACACTTAAGCCTGAATGCTAGCCTCATTTCTGTGAATGATCCATGGGATCTAACATCATTTTGGCCTTTCAAAAATCAAGTGGATATCACTTGTCGTGAGGATTCAAATCCAACTTCGGTGGTGCTACTGATCACCGATTCGTTCTCTTCGATCGTCGCCAAATTTGAGACTATGTCATCCAAGTGTGAATTTTATCCTCTACCTCATCCTGCTCACCATTTCTCACAAATGATAATTTGGAAGGTCAATGGACAAGCACAAAAGAATAGAATGTCTTCAAAAAGACCAAAGGCAAAGAAGGGCTTTTGCTGCTCCAATTTTTTCTCCTATGCTAACACTCAAATGCGAATCGTACAAAAAATAGCATTTTATTGTAAAAGTGATATGGTGTCACGTAGCCATTATTATGACTTCTCCGAAGAGAAGGTAAGGAATCGCTTTGCCTTGTTAGAGGGATGTTATTTCACTACGCAATGATCATGATGAATAATTGACTTGATGGGTTTACGTAGGCAATGGCACCGAAGGGAAGGTTTTGAAGACTTCAACATTCAGCCTTGAATCAACATTGAAGACACTTACAAACTTCTAGCAACGCCCACTTAATCACATTACCCGTACATCACAAATGACAAACAATTTCGCGGGCATACATAAGAGAAGGCGCAGTGGGCTAGATGGCTGGCATTTCAGTGGTGCATTGTAAAATTTGCCTCTGCGTTGCGTTGCTTGCGCGGGATGATCTTATCCGCGTTCCCACTCGGGTGTTGATGGCAGTAGTGGCAAAACCCAACCCCAAGGCGAGCTAGAACGTGGGCCAAGCGCTTAGGCCAGCACCGCCCCTCATAGGCGGGCAAGCGGGCGGGCAGGTAGGCAAATGAACCAGCTATCTATCTAACCAACAGACCAGCCAGATAGGTGGGTTGCATGATATTCACCTTCCCCTGCATAGAAACGACAACCAATCAAAAGCTGGAAGGGTAATGGCACAATCTGACGGAGTGCTTGCCTGAACAAAACAGGGCAAAGCAAACACGCTCAGTAGGGAAACTGTCTTAAATAATCGCAAAAGGAATGGATGAATGGATTTGTAGATTTGGAGATAAATTTGCGAATACACCGCCTTGAGGACAATTTTTTACATATGTTGTAGTCTCTGAGTCTGTTTTTATCCTTGTATACGACGACTGAGTTACGAATGTGCACTCGCACTAGACCTAACTACACTTTTAATCTGAAAATGCAACAGCGACTTTATGTCAGAAGTTCAAATATCCCAAAGAATCCATGTCAATGTTTAGTGCCCGATTCAAAAGCATACTTACTCAAAGCAAATGTACAGTAGCTATGCGATTCATTGGTTGTTTGTTTGACTCTCGCTCTTGGTACCAGAGCAATTTGGAGCTCCGCAACTGTACTTCTGTTGGGAGGAATGGCCTCCGGGCCATGCCAGTAGGCCCTTTCCCCTCCTAGCTCTTCTGTTCGTCAAAAATGTATATTTCGCCCAAGTATTATGCCTTCTTTCGTCGTCAAAGAAGTTAGCAATAATAGGAGGCTAAAGTTCCAATCTGAAAATCGGCTTTAGAGAAGCGCATATAGACAACTAGAGGAAGAATGGAAGAAGGGAAAAGTTGGAAACAATTTCAATGACTGGCAAGTATTCGCACTCCGTTGAACCACCTAAAATATATCAATTTCACTTTTTTGCTGTTAGGACCAAAAACTTAAACTATATTTCAGCTGAATTTTGGCAGAAAGGTGTTTTAACTACCCCTCTACTTAGTAAAAAATAGACCCACTCTTAAGCAAACTGGGTCAAAAACCAAGTGAGATGGGGAAAAGTGTGGATGTTTTGTAAATTCCCCTTGATTTCATCTCATCGCCAAGGACGAGAACGGATCACAGACCATATAATGAAGGATGGATCAAGTCCCGAAACTATGCGTCACTAGTAACTCATTTTGGAGAAGCATTTTTTTCATGGAAAACAAAATCGGAGTGAACGAAGAGAGGCCGACATTTTAGCCCAAATGGTATGGATATGAGGGAAGGAAGAAGGAAAGGGGGTAAGAAGAAGTGCGCATCAAATACTCAGTAAACGTTTACTGTATTCCATCCTATCCTACGATAAAAGAACAGATGGAGCAACCCTTTTCCACAGCTTAAAATAGGAATCAAGGATCAGTTTAAGCTTCTAGTAACTGTTCCTCGATCCCTCGATAAGCATATTTTAAACAACTCCGTTCTAACACACAGAGAAAGAACGACCAGAGTGACCAGCGAATTTTCGCATGATTGCATCCTATCGCAAGGTTACAGAAAGAACTATATTTTCTACCTACACGATGACCGTTTTCAAGAGAAAACGGTTTATTCAACTAATGTGAGCATGAAAACATGCATAGAAG
The DNA here is from genome assembly GCA_036345935.2 of Taenia hydatigena. Classification (NCBI taxonomy): domain Eukaryota; kingdom Metazoa; phylum Platyhelminthes; class Cestoda; order Cyclophyllidea; family Taeniidae; genus Taenia; species Taenia hydatigena. Next base: position 13,906,341 of record JADWOT020000008.1, read on the forward strand.
AAAGAGAGCAGAAAAGTAAGCAAATGGTGGGCATTCACTCAATTCACGCCTACCACATGGCCGCGAAATAAGACATGGAAATTGTTTCTAATTAAAAAATAATTTTCCATTGCTGAAATGGGACGATGAGGAGGAAAGAAAGGGGATGAAAATAAGACAGATTGGACGGATCACCCACCTAGTAGAATGGGTAGCAACTGCTTTTACTGCTGCTGTTTCTGCTACCACTTTGTAGCACGCACATATAGGGAGGAATGAACACCAAAACAAATAGCAGACATTCGTGTGGGCAAAAACAGTGGCAGAAACGCAGACAGAAGACGCAGCCGCTAATCGTCCGTCCTCTTGAAGATAAGTTCCACGCTTGCCAACTGATTATCCTTCCATGGCCGCCATACAATGCTGTCAAATTGGGAACCGAAAGTGGGCAATCGAAATGGACGAAAAGACTTTGATTGATGTGCTCGGCGAATTTTAGACACAATCGCGAAGAGCCCCACCAACCCAAGTTAGCGTGGATACAAATTATTTTAAAGATTGGTCACGTTTTTTAAGTTACCCAAAATGCTGCAACTGTTTCTTTAGACAATTCCGATTTCACAATTCTTCCGCTTTGCAAAACCATCAAAAGTGGGCAATAAAAATGGTAGATTCCTGTAGTTCTCCTTTTGAAAACCATGCAGACGTAGGCAAGGAAAAGGAAGGAAAGAGGGAAAGGAATATTCACGTTATCGCCAAAAGTGCAGGGCATAGGGAGAGCGCATAGATGCTTCTCGTAGAAGAAGCGCAGAATGATATCTTTAAGAAAACGGCAGTTGAATACGCGATCCTGCCTGTCATTCTTCCCCTCCCCCCCCCGTCCCCCCACCTCCCCCAATAAAGCGTGACTTAAGCCGCCTTCTCGCCTGCTTTAAATCGGCTCAGTGATGCGGTTTAATGCAGTACAGTGCAGTAAGCCCTCTAGGCAAGCAAATCGGTAGCCTCTTTACAAAGCAATCCCTTTAGAAAGATGAAAATAAACTTGGTTACATCAGTTACCGATTCGCCGAAACCGTAGACTGGAAAGGAACATTTCTTTCGGTTACGGTTTACTAAGGGACTTTTATTCACCTTCACAGACAACGTGACATTTAGGACTGGCAGTGGAGAAAACAGTAAAAGTTTCTTTGCGCTCCCTGACCCACTCCACTTCTGTTCCGCCGTAGATTAGTCACCATGTACTGCACCTCGGTGATCCGAAGGCCCTCACTCAATCTGTTCGGCGCCTGGAATACGGCAAAAAGGGGCAAATTAGCAGGAAGGTGGAAACCCGCGTAAATTGTTCCCAAACGGGGCTCCAAGCATTGAAACTGGATTCCCATTCAGATCTGTTTCAGGCATGAGGAGCTAGAAGAATTCAATCAAACACGGAAATCAGATTCTTTCCTTTTTTGTAGAGCCTCTTACAGCTCATAACGAGATCGTAAAAGAAAACTGGTGTCCAAGCGACTGTACAGTTAAAAGTAGTACATTTTCATGAAACCGTCTTAAAATTTAGGATGGAGTGATTTTACCAAAGGGACCACGAAAAGGGTATTTATGTCGATGAGACAAAAAACCATTTGGATCGTAGCGCAGCAAATGGAATGTGAAGGCATTTTTTCCAAAGATTCAGATCAAAATAATCAAGCAGAGATGGCATTCCTTTTGTTTATGTTAGAAGAAATGCCTTCACATCGGGAGGGAACATCAGTCGAAATTAAATGAGGAAATAGTTACCTTATTGCAGTTATACGATAGAAGAGGATACGTGGAGCTGGCCAAGGTCAAAATGATTCGAGAGTAGAGGGAACTTCAAGCGAAGGAAATGGAGAAACAGTTAGAATCGAGAATCAGATGAGTACAAAGGATACATAAACTCTAGTAAATCTAAAAAAAATGAGCCCGCTAACTCGACATAAATCGCACCACTTCAAGAGGTCATTTCTGGTTCAGATACAGCAAATAAACGGCCTCGAAAAGCCGCAAAATTTGTCAAATAGTTCGATTAAAATCAGTTTTTAAAATTTGATGCATTTGAAATACAAATTAGTATTCACTAATTTAGAAAGAAAATGAAAAATGAAGCCGATTGCTTCTTGAACCCTCGCCAAAATCGATCAATTCCTAGTCTTGGCGATGGCAGCCCCCATCCCATCCAGTCGCCAAGACAAAGGAAAAAAGCCAAGCACTAGAAGAAAACGAGGCTTATACCAATCGTTCTGTTTTATAGTTCACGACAGACCAATTATTCATCCAGAAAGGGAAGTAGACAAGAAATAACGAAGAAACCACGACAAGGATAGTACGCAAAGCTCAGTAATTTGTGGCCTGACTGATCTACATCAAATAGAGGAGGATGAAAGCACAAAAGAAAAATCTAAAGCACAGAGACTCACTCTTTTGGTGCTACCACTGACTCGGTTTCTATTCCTCCTATCCGCCTCCACTTTTCTTCATCTGAGCTTTTACAAAGCTCTTAATCACCCAAACAGCACTGCCGTTATGAAGATCGAATCGTGACCCACAGAAGAAACAAGTATATCAACGGGGAAAAACGCACTTTGCAAAAAGAGCGCTAGATCAGACCTAAACTAGCAGCTTAAATTGGTATCAAGTCTCAACTACGGATGCCTTGAGACAGTGGTGAGAGGGTAGTCAGTGAGCGAATGAGTGAAGGAATAGAATGGGGAGTGAGTATGAATATTACAACAATGTCCGATAAAGCTGTCAACCATGCAGTACATTTGGGGATGAAAGTTGATGTCCAAATTTCTAGTGATGGAACTCGTGATGGCGTTAGTGCAACTACCGGGCAAAAGGAGTCACCTATGCGTATTGCAAAATGGTAGTTCACGAACAGAAAACTAGGTTGTGTTAATGTAAAAGCCAAATCCCTTTTTTCAATCGCTAAAGTATCATCAGCTTATCAAAAATTGACACCCACAACATTTTCACACTCAAAAGAGAGCACACGAGTTCCCTAAGGGCTCAAAAAGACCTCGAGAAGATGGCGCAATTACGCGCGTGTGAGAATGTGTGAGGGACGAAACCATTCTCGCATCGCATCTGCGTTCAATGAGCGCATGAGAGGGCGCAGGGGGAGGGAGGAGGGAACGGAAAAGAAGGGGAAAAAACCCGACCCCCGTTAACTCTTCATTTGGTTGGCCGAACCGGCAAAGCACTTCAATACACACAATGCAAAACACGGCGCTCCTGCCTGCCTAGTTGCCTGTCTCACTGGCACTGCATTCATACCGATGGGCTTCGGACTAATTAATCCATTCGAGTAAGCGCAAAAAAGTGTTAACTAAGTAGCTGTGCTGATCCAGAGTTGGGAAAGCAATGCAGTAATATAACTGGTGGGATTCTTTGATGTAAGATAACGGATATGTCTCCGCTGATCTGTAGCCTGCTCATTCTAGCGAAATCACCGTAAAAAATACAACGGCTCCCTTTAATTAACTGTGTCACATATGAGTGACAATGCTAGCAAACTCGTTGAGATTGTTCGCACCGATTAAACTTCTCGACTGACAACTTTATTATGCCCCTAGAGACCATTTCAATGTTAAAAAGAAGGTAAGAAAACGACGTGCCCCATTCTCTCTCGCCACCGGCAAATCGTGTGGGATCCTCTAGCGCCATGAGGAGTTGCTGTTGCATGCGTTGGATGTCGCGCAGATGCACCACCCAGGCAGAGCGTGTGGCGACAGTTTGAGGATCAATGATGTAGATAACATCACGACCTGGTGTCTGGTCCCACAGCGCAAAGCGTAGATCGTCCGAAGCCGCAAATTCAAGGACTGAACGCACCGACGACCAATCAGTGCCAGCGTACTGTTCGCTCCCCGGTACCGCCGCCGCTCCCGCTGCTCCCGGCGGTGCCGCATCTGCTACTCCTGCTCCTGTAGCTCCCATCGTAGCTGGCTCAGATGTGAAGGTGCACATAAACCAATGCGGCTGTAAGGGACAAGAAGAGGCTGGTTGAAAAATTGTCAATCTAGCTAACTGAGACTGAGTTCTTAGCCATTTTCCAATCGCATTCAATTTAATCAACTGGAAAGTCTGATACCCTTCGTCGGAATCATTCGTACCATTTTTGAGGAGTGTATCAATTTGAATAGTGTTGGTAGAAAGTGAACATATGGTGGTGCTCAAACTTTGTTGGGTATGCTCCAGTAACAAGATTTGTTAGTCCCGTTGACATGGGAAACGTTCAAAACAAAGCAGGACTTATAGTTTTACATACGTACGGTACGGTAACAATGAACCTTATTGTCGATGAAAGTGGAGACCATGAGCGCCCAATGGGACAGCTGGATGGCAGACCGCAGTAAGGGACTAGATTTAATAGTGTAAACGTTACAGCATGCATATTGGTTCTGATCACGGCGACCAAGTCACATTAGTCATTCCTTCGATCAAATTCTCAGTGTGTAAAACGCCTCCCCCGTCCTGGACGCCTGATTGACCTGTGATCCATCGTGAAATTTCAAGGGAGGCAACCTTTTCTGTGGGATCGATGGACGTAAATTGTGGATGCCACCATACCTCTCATCGCAGTGTGTGTACATAACATCGTAGCGACTGGGAAACATTAATACCCCTTCCTCTCATCTCAGACCACACCTCATGTGGGTACCATTTGTTTTGATCCCTAAGGGAGTACTTCAAAGATTATCATTTAATTGACACAAAACTTTCCATAGCAAAGTTTCGTGAATGCTATTTCAACGGTGAGATGAGTTTGCAAACTCAGTAGGGAACTGTGTAAAAAGTTAACTCAATCGAAGCTCCTCGAAATTCATTCATACTCTCTCCTCTGATCCCCCAAACCCCAATTAGACCTGAATGGCCTTCATGGGAACGGAGCGGGTCGTTCCAACGCTGAACAAATCCTCAACTTTTGAAGATACTCCACTCATCCCTGATCACTGATTTATTGACCACGAAGTTACTGGTAGATTTCCCTTCAAATTACCAAAATAGAGCCGATATTGGGCCCTTGTCATCTCTACCTGATGAACTGAACCTCACATTTGATTTGAATAAACACCAGCATAAACACATGCACATAAATATTGGCGCAGTACATCTGCATGATGAAGTTAGGTTCTAAAAGAAAATCGACTGCTAAAAACCACAAAAGGCATTATATTTAAGCTACTACCGTCATAAAACCAAAAAAATTCGCAATTATATTCAGACCAAGTAAATTCTACACCCTTTTTGATGTGGTTAACCCAACCAACCTGTCTACAATTCGATCAGGACAAGCCAACGAACAAGTCACACATATGTAACGCCAGCTGCGACTGCATTAGATCCAAGTTGTGTATCACTGGTGGTACCACCGTAACAGAACCACTCTTGTCTAAACTTTACATCCAACTACACGGGCGCCTTACTTCTCGCATTTTTGGCTCCCTTTTTGATGCTATGCCTATGGCCTTCAGAGATGGCTTATAGCGCCGTATCATAGTGGCAACAGAACGTAAAAAGCCTTAATTTAGAAGGTGAAAGTGGAGGCGCTGTGTAAGCTGACTTTAGCCACATCGATATCTACTGACCAAAGACAATAAGCCTTACTAAATGAGTTCCAGGGAAAAAATTAAACACAGGTGCTGGGTGCTTATAAACAAACCATATAATGCTACCAGGAATGATGATAACAAAATTTTTACGCTGGAGGCGTCATTCACTGCATAAAACCATGATCTCGACAATTAAACCCCATCCTCACACTCCGAGGGTTTTATTGTTCTAACAAAAAAAAATATATTCGATATGCATTTTACAGTTCTAACTCAAAAAAGCTATCAATGACGCACGATCGGGTGCCAATCGGATTTCAAAAACGGAGGAAGGTGTCACACCGCACACCTGTAAAACCGATAGAAAACGAGTTAGCTCATCAGGCCATCTATTTGCGCTTCAAAACTATTTCAACGAGTCTAAATAGCTGAACCAATGTTGTTTGGCTTACATTAGACGGCTAGCAGTACGAATATGTATTTTTAAAAGCAGTCAGGCGCCTAGCTGTTGGCGCAGAAGCGCTCCAGAATAACACGTAGTCAATACTGACGGTGAATGAGAAAATCGCAACAAAACATAGTGAAACCATACACACATGCGCACAACGAAATGTAGAAAACCTCGTCAGTTGGTTGGCTTTGCGACTCAAACATAGCCTACAACTCACCTCAAACTTCATCTTGTTAACATTGACAGCAGCCCTGAATTGATAAGTCGATTGCGCAAAGGCGTCTGCACTTGTCCCCTTCCGTTTGGCTTTCACCTCCTCCGTTACCAGGAGCATACGGTCGAAGAGGAAGAGTCGCGAGACAACAAACTTCTGGCCACCAGGGAGTAACGGCGGTGGTGGCTGCGTTTGGAATACTTCTCCCACCTCCAATGAGCTTCTACTTTTCTGGTGTGGCGGTGGAGGTGGGGGTGGTAGAGGAACAGTTGAAGCATTAGGCAAGGATGATACAGTCTCGTTGGTGGTGAAATTCACTGGGCCGGTGTCGGTGGGAGCGGCAACGGTGGTGGTAGTGTTAGTGGCAGTAGGCATCTCTGTCTCTTCTTCGGGTGTGGAGGAAGATTGGAGATGCAGTTTGGTGAGGAGGGAGAGGCCAGAGGAGTTGCGCGAGGCTGGATTAGAGGGCAGAACGTTGAGAGCTTTGGCATAGGAGCGCAGCGCTTCAGCCAACTCCGAGCGGGACAGCGAGGCAACCAGAAGGTCTCCGCGAATGCGCAGAGTTCCCAAGGCGGTTATAACCCCTGGGAATCCATCAATTCGGGCCGCCTGCAAGTTTGAAAAGAAAACAAAAACTAGAATAGCCCACACGTATCCTACATTGAGTGCTTTTATCTAAATTCATTTATCAGTACAATCTCCCTTAGATTCCTCCTTAGAGGCAAGGGATTTTGTACTAATAATTGAATTTAGATAAAAGCATCGCTCTGAGAGAGGACTTCGATCTAACCATGCTAAGAGGTCTGAGATATGACCATGGAGCAGAGCGGTCAGTTGATTCGAAAACAGCTGGTGCAAAGAAATCACCCGGCGTTCATTGTCATCCAATGGCTGTTGATGAAGCCCGCCTGGTAAGCTACAACGACGTTACCTTCCCCCTTGATGCAGGTGAAAACCAATCGCCTCAACATCGTTTCCGCTGAACATTACTAAATGTCGTTTTTGGTAAGTCGACTCCCAATTAATGACGCGTAATTCTACATGAGCAAGAACAGAGGAATTTTATAGTGGATGTATCTAGCTTCGACCACTTCAGCATGCGAATCAATCTTTAAAGCACTTCTGGGCAATGCACTCCGCTACGGCCCTTTATCTGCAGACAATTAAAATCTTAAGAAGCTTTTGCAGCCTTAAAACTGGAATAAAAGCGGTTTGTAAAGCAGACGAACTCGAACGAAATGCATTGGCTTCAGCCAACACTCCATGATGTGAGATTTCAAAGAGGACTGATCCACATCAACGAATCCACTTCACCAGTTCTTACTGTTTGGTTGAAGACATTGCAGCGGGTCTATACCGAATGGTGGATTAATTGTTCTTGCCCTCTGAGAGCTACCCAGTGAAGAAACTACCCTGGCGCATTGGTCCACGGTTGAGATGTGGTAAAAACGCTTCCCAACTGATTAAGGCAACACTTTTCCAACTATCTGATCATCTTTTTTTATGAATACAGTTTCACAAATCACCTATTTCTTCTTAACATTTGCAAAAACAAAGTCCCATTTTAATCCTTCATTACATTCATTTCCTCAGTATTCGCAAAAAGGCTAAGTTTAGGCAACTCGCTCCCAATGGAAGGAAGGTTTCGAAGTATGAAGTCGGTCTTCAGTTCTTAAATGATTACAACGAGGATCATTCGAAGCAACCGTGAAAAATGTGAGATTCCACCTCAGCACACACGCAAATACAGTAACTATTCCTGTCGTTTAGGTTTCATCAGGCCAAAGTAGGCACTGCTGTCAAGTGAATTTATCAAGTGGGAATGGAAAAAAATCATAAAACTACATGAACTCGTACCAGTACTTAACATTTAACACAAGACCAATTAGGGCCCAAACGAATTTCTTTGCAAGCAATTTTAAAGAATAGTAAATTGAACCGTGTGAAAGTGGAATGCGAGAAGTCGTAGGTGGATGGCTTCTTGCTCAACATCAGTTTTGCATCTTTGGCAAATAAAAAAGGGAGAACCGCCAAATTCAAAGGAATGAGTGGAGATCTGACGGAATCCAGCAATGCTTCGACGCCAACATGCACCACATCGTTGCTGCGGTCGCAACCAGCGCATCTGCTCCAACCTCGAAGCTCAGCACCACAGATAGTGGTCGGAAATTGTTTGTTTTTTTTTCGTTTCTGACAAGCATTACCTCAAAAGCACAACTCTTTGGCTTTTCCTTTGAGACACCGTTACCGAAAAAGTTAGTGAAGAGGTCTACATTGTGCCGCCAAACAGGCATGGAACACCCCAAGAATTGTTTTTGACTTAGAGTGGATACCGAGCACAAAGTAAAATACGACAGACTAGTGGATAGCGGTCCATAGCATCATAAACAGCAACAATGGTACTGTGAAAGGCGCCACAAACGCATATTTATATCCATGCGAATTCCATATGCATAAAAGAATGCCCATTGGAAAGAGCAGTTCTGACCCATTCCCCTTCAGGTTTCACACTACTTTGTGCTAAATCTCCACTCAAAAGGAAGGCTCCACGTGAGAGTGGCGGTGACAATTTATGTGTGTGTGATCTTGTTGTCACGTCTATCACACACATAAACATACGCACGACTATAAAAACTGGCGTGCATTCCAGAATATTCACAAGAGGGTAGAAAGAATAGAAGCAACACCGCCACATACACAAATAGACGGTGCTGCTGCCGGTGCCGTTAGGTTCCTGTTAGCCAACACGATCGCTACCAGAGTCGCCGACGTAAGTCAAACAAGCCGATCCACAAAACCAAATGCTCGATTTACAGTTCTGTTCCGTTAAAAGCTATTCTTTTCAAAACAAGGTGATCATCCTCAGACCGAGAAAACGCTGCCTTTACAGACCCCAATCAATTTGTTTGGGGCATACAATCTGGCGCAACAACTGTCAGAAAGTGAAAAACGATTACATGGTTCACACATTTGTGATATTGGCAGGAAAATGTTAAAAATTGTGCCAATTTTAATGCGCTCTCCCATAGTTATTTTCGAATTGCACTCGCACCGAGATCAAAGCAAGTGACTGTGAATAATCAGCCAGATTTGATGGTGATTTTAATTTAAATCAGAACCAAGATTTATCCTTTTTTAATTATTTAAGCAAATCGATTATTCAGTAATGCTAACTACCCTTTCAGTGCTCCTGGCATTAATGAGTGTGACATTTTGTTCCAGGACGTGTACCGATTACAGGGTACTGATCATCCAGAATCCGGAGTCTCTTGAAGTACTAAATCGCTGAAATAAACGGCGATCAGTTACGTTTGGGTTTCACAAAGACCATGCCTCCAAAAAAATGCTGTTTTTTGTTCTGACGAACGAACTTGTGGACTTGGTAGTTAAGGCTGACTTCAATGGGGAATCCAGGGCTTACTGTTGTTTGTCATTTGATGACAATCGACAGAGAGAATACGAGTCGACACATTAACAGGCCATTTTTACCAGTTGTCTTGACAGCGTCAGATGATCGGCATTTCTATTTGCGCCAAAAATTCCCCGAAGAAGAAGCATGAACTTTCAATACAATAACGTCCTCAAAGACCAAACCCGTTCTACCTGAAGGAAGGGAAGAAATCCTTAGGCCCAATGGGCTATTGAAAAGGTCAATTTTTGCTTCCACCGATCACCAATATCCCAACAGTGTGACCCCACTAACCCGTACTTTAAAAGCACAAGGCAACACGCATCTGTATCTCTTAAGGACGAATGGACTTTTCACCGAATACGAGTTATTACTCCCTCTCTTTCCTCTGGGGCAAGAGCCAAAATAAATTGTTAGTCCAAAGAAAACCTATAAGCATAGCCACATTGGAGTATGTTACAGTATAAACGATGGGTTACAGCATTTTTTAGGGGATGAAAACTTACTTTAGAGGAGTACAAGGGATCCGTTAAGCTACTGCTTGACTTCACACAAAAAAAGGTCGCGTCATCATCTTACCAGCTTCGATTGGATCAGGAATACGTCTCTGTGGTTCGGCGAATAAAATTCACCAACTTTCACCTACCGGAAGAATAGTTTAAAAGCCTATTCTCAGTTCAGTAGTAATTGCATCTTCTACCCGTAGTGGATTCTACCGCTTAGGCCAGTAGCCCCACTCCCTTCCCGAGAGTGGTTCGCTCCGAGACTCGCTAAATAACAACACAGAGGAGAGAAATGACTTCTCATGGTGTGTGAAATAGACATAGTCGACTCTTGCCTTTCCGTAATCACTTTATTTTCTGCTGATTGAGCATGTCAAGGCGGTTTGACCTCAATCAATTTGACAGCAAAATCGATAAAAATGGAAGCGACAAATCGAGACAATTTTTTGAACATGGACACGAGAGCAAAAAATCAGTTCATCTTCCCCCGTTTTTCCTCCTCTCGAAATCCCGAAAAAGTACAAATACAGGACCAAAGTGCAGTCATCGAGAACGAGATCGCACTCGTCAGGTAGAATGATGAATTACTCAGAACGGGGAAACGTGTTGAAAGAAAGAGAGAGGTGGTTTGTACCTTCGACATAAAAAAACCCCACCCAATTGCACTGTATTGCCTCGTCTACGACTGAAAGAAGTAAAAGTATGCGCCCACTGGTTACTGCTACTGCCACCGCCAATACTACTGCTGTTTCTGATGGTGCTATTTTTGGATTTATTTACCAAGGCAGTGCCAAGCAAAGGGGAACGAAAAGGGGTGAAGAAGTAGGTGGGGAGAGGGGAGAAAGAACGGGATGGCTAGTCAACCGGCCAACCGTGGGAAATGGAGTGATGATGCGAGGCTCTCATCAAGATTTAACACGCCCGCGCACCAACACCCACACATACGCAAACACCGCGCTCAAATTTAATGAAGGCGCGGAACTAAAGACGCTTTGCCTTGTCGCTATGGTGCTACATGAGGGGAAGGATTCCAAATATTCAGAAAAAGTAATGAGATGTCGCAACATACTCATGTTCATCAACAACTATCTGGCGTATGTTTTCGTCACTTCAGGTGAACGTGTAACAGTTCAGCGTTCAGAGTGCTGAAGAGGTTTTCTCCTACTGCATTGATAGGGCACAGGAAATTTCCGTTGGAGTTGATGGGAGTCTGGAGATTATGATTGGAAGTCACCACACCTATTCATCTATCAGTCGTTTATTCAACTCTGACTGAAGGAAGAAATTATGTTCTGATATGACGCCGGAAGAGAGAAGCACCATCCATATCGTGACACCTCCGCCCGTCCGTCTGTCAAGGAGTCATCTCACAAGAAATGGCGTAAACTACCCACCAACAGGAAAGGGCTAATGTTGGAAGTTGAAATGATATTTTTGTTGTATTTTCAATAACAAAGGAAAGGAACTATCCATCTGTAACTGAAAATGCCGTCAATTTTACTAACGCAAAAAGATTAGTAAGTATCTAAACGTCAAAGAACGATTCACCCTGTTCTTTTTAGACAACGAAGCAACGTCCCTCTGTATCGCTAGAATGGGAGATTTTGACCAACACAGGTGTGAGGAGGAACGTTTGAAGAGTCAAGGAAATGGAGAGACCGGGGCACTTATTTGTCCACTGATCGATAATAAGGGGACGAAAGTTAGCGGTTTAATGATAGTGAAGAGAAGGGATGATAGTTTACCATGAGACGACAGAGTAAAATGGAACAGACTATGACTCCACTGCCATTGGCAAGTCATTATCTATCATCCGAAAATCGCAAGCATAAACTTTCTGCACATTCAATAATACAAATGGCCAAAAACGGATTTCCCGCACCTATTCGTGTTACCACCAATGCCAAGAGAATGAAAAATCCACCTCTTCCTCCGGACTTGAAAAAAGAAATTCTCTGTCAGAAAAGCAAGTGTCAACTCTGTCACTGCGTAGTATCGTTTTGCTGCAGCTGAATTTAATTTCACGCGACCACATGAAGAGCACCTGACGTAGGACTTGATTCCATTGAGTAAGACAGGGAGGGAATGACAGCACACTAGCTAATCGCCTAAGGTACGTCCTTTACTCTCTTTTATAAACATCTGTACTCATTTCAAATCCGCCAGCATACGTGTACAATATACGATCAGGAAATCTCGATTCGTTTCGCTTCAACAAAAGGTCTCCAAGGCGATTCAAGGTAGTTTCCCCTATTCTCGATGACCTGATAAGTTCTGGACAAAAATTACGATCCTACACAATGAATAGAAAGCTTGAGAAACCACAGTGATAAAAAGGCCTCAAAAGCAGTTGGTACTGCTCCGACAATGGGAAAATACAGCAAGAACTCCTTAACAAGCCAGAGTAGAACACGCGTCAGTGTATGTTGATGTTTGCACTAGTAATGCGAGCCCTGCCCAAGAGCCATCAACCTGACGGCATTGACAAACAACAAAAAGAGTGCACCAGAGCTATTCACTATGCAGCTCGGTTAATATAATCAGCTCAAGGCTCAAGCACTCTCGAGAGAGCAGAAAAAGGAACTAACTGCCACGGGCGCTACCTACCACTCTCTCTCTCCTCGCCGACTGCGCATATGTGTCCACTAACTTGCATACCAAAAGAAGGCACATGGTCGAGGGGGGGAGGGGGAGGGAATATTGACCTCACAATGAGGCAGTCGCTCAGAGACGGTTGTGATCTTTGCACAATTCATCCTGTGAGTAGATAATCCCAAATATGAGCCTGTTAGGCGGGCAGCAAGCGAGGCGAATGTCAACTTGTACAAGACAGCGCCTCTGAGTTACGCGGGATGAGATATTGAGTGGCCTGTGATGAAGGCACTCAAGGTATACCTTTGAGGGTTTCGCAGCACTACCATTCGAGGTCTAAACTGAATTCTTCAATAGCAAGCGATCTTCGCGATTAAGGACCGAATTTCAACAAAAAACGACCCAAACAAAACTCAAAGATTTGAGGTTGTTCTAATTAGGAGAAACAAAGGGATTTTGTGTACAAAAGGGTTCAAAACGTACCTATGACATCATCAGTTAACCGCTTGGCGATTCTCCCATGGGATCGTCAGATAGGTTGGAATCAGACAAATGCCAGATCCCAGTAGACATCCTTGCTTCAGTAAAACTAGGGAGCCCATCGGGAAAGGATTTACGGTTTTGTCGTAAAAAGAGTCAGGATGTGGAGATTAAACGGCTGAGAAGCCTCAGATGAAAGCGCTCGGAGTGTATGCAAAAAGCGTCCTTCAAAAACATCCTACCAATTTGTTGTTTTGTGGCCATCTTTGAATCAATATAGCTGTCAAACGAGACAGATGCTCACTCTCCTTCATTTCAGATGTTTCTTCAACTATTCTTGAAAGGCTTAACTATTTTGTGAATACAACTTAATACAGCATTATTTGTTAATCTTCTCAACTCGGTAAAAGTGGAGTGCCATAAAAGGGGACGATGCATTCTCTCCTTTTGAGCTGAGAGGTTCTATCGTTCTCAGGAATCAATAGACACTAAATACCAGCCTTCTACATAATCATAAATGCGCCTGCTTAACCGAACCAACCCCGATAGGCAGTCCCACTCTCCCGCCCCCTGCCTCCATCATCCCGAGTTGCATAAAGTCGCCCGTATTTGAGTTCATTTTCCCCGAGAGTCCTGTAATTTGGGGAGCACTTATGAGTACCCACGTTATGATGTGTGTGTATGTGTGTAAATGGGTCAAGAAAAGGCAGGGCTAAAATTTGCCTGCCCTCTCGCTCCTCTTTGAAGTCGGAGGGAAGGCATAAATTCTATTCCATTGATCCCGTTCTTTTTTTCTTCGGTGAGATGTTAGGGATGAGTGAGCAAATGTAGTAGGCTATTCAGCTTACGGTGGCAAAAAATACTTGCCCAAGGTAAAAGTAACGCTACCACGAACAGCCGTTAATAGGCTTGCCTCTAAAACTGGTGATCTTGCCTCATGGTAGGTGAATATAGCAAAAATTAGATTCAGAGGAGACATATTTAAGATAAGAGCATCGCTAGACAAAAACGGCACTTTTTTACTTGCAATCCCTTTCTCTTATTAAAGTGAAAAATAGGGCACAATTGACCACTACACCCATAATTTTACGATATAAATAGTAGATGGTAAAAAGGATTCCTTCCGCACCTAAGATGATCAGTCGCACGTACAATAGGCTTGTGTATGCTGGTGGGCAAAAGAGGTAGGAAAGCAGCTTTAATAAAAATAGACCCACCTCAAGGATGAGTTGTGTGTCTTTTGGAATCTCCTTCATAATATCCAGAGCCTTCTGCCACAGAGGCAGGGAGGGTAACTTGGCTCGCTCCGTCCACTTAACAATCTCTGAGATGGGCAACTGGTAGCGCATAATGCGTTGCACTGGTTGCATAAGTAGTGAGACCACATCCTCCTTGTCCCCCACATGCACACGCCACTCATCGAAGAACTCCTTGTGTTGCTCCGCAATGTGAGCCGCCTTGATTTGGTTCTCGCAGTATTTCGAGTAGATAGAGCGGAGGCGAGCTCGCGAATCAATGAAGAGCTTGGGAATGCGGTCAGGATCCTCTTCCAATAGGGTGTGTAACTTCTCATAGAAGCCCGTATGCCACTCGAATAGCTGCACCCAGTTACCCCAGAGGATACGCCATCGAGCCACGAGATCCTCGGGTACCGATGGACCCCCTGGAGGTAGCTTACTAGCGAGTTCCTCAAAGCTCGAAGGGCTAACTGGAAGAGCGGACGATGCAGCAGCAGTGGAAGTTGTGGAATCAGAGTTCGGAGATATCCGATAAGGCGCCGGCATGTAGAGCTCATAAACCACACGCAACCTGCGTACGTAGCTCTCTTCCGAGTAAGCCAGTTCCATGAGGGGTTGCTTTCGTTTTTCGATGGCTTCCGAGGTAGCATCGGCTTCGCCATTGACGTCAGATGAAGCGTCGTTCCCCGTGATAGAGACAGCATTGGCAGGAGTAAGTGGAGACTGTTGATTACGGTCACTGAAGGTGGGATCGTCAGTGCGGAGGATGTCCACCGTTGGGTCAGAGTTGTCTGCCTTCGCACACAACGCTCCACCGCCTAAGAAATGAACTTGCTTTTCGTCTGGTGGTTTTTCCTTTACTATTTCCACCGACATTTATGCGTGCTGAAAAGGAAGACAAATAACTTTGCAGATTTAGACTTTACCACCTGTTTTTCAATGCGACAGTTAAGTGTTCTTGGCACACAATGTAGATTAAACAGCGCAGCACCATTCAAGTGTAGACCACGCACGTGACTTGAAGATTAGATGAGAAAGCTTCTTATTTCGTTTATTTGTTTTGCAATAAATTCAAAGGCAGAGGCACATTCGAAGTCACTTTTACCAATTAAATTTATAGAATTAGGTTTTTGTGATCCAGTGCGCAAATTGGGCGATAAATCTTAGTTTTATGTGCTGCAGTGTAAAATGTGAAATAAAACAAAACGGTTCAAGTGCTTCTAAAATGGTTAAAATGGATTAAGTGCACTACTTTTAAAGAGCCCAATAAAAAAGACAGAATGAGGTTACTTGAAGTTAAAAGTATAAAAACACAAAAAGGAGGTTCAAACAAAAATACCCACACTTAATTTGTAGATGGCGGTAGGGCCTCAAATGTGCTAGCAATGCTATAGTAGGCAATATGTTTTAATTTTGCATAAATCTGTCAAGATGCTGAAAGTTAGATGCAGAAAGCTACCACTGTGAGGCTACGGGAAAATATGAGTTCAAGGACAGCAAAGAACGCAAAGACAAATATCGAAATAGAAAGAAACAAGAAATTACAGTCGCAATCTACTCAGCAGAATCAAGCAAATAAATGCAAAAGTGCTAAACATGAAAATGGTAGACTTAAAATTCTGGAGTTGGTTCGGCATAACACATAGTTTTGTAAATGCAGCGTATAAGCTTTAGATAAAGTCAACAACATAACTACAGGCTACAAACCAAAATTCTGCGATATTGGAGCAAATCTGGAATGAAATATGCACAAGTATGCACCATGGCGCAGGATACAACAACCAGACACAAAAATCTCATAGCAACTGCATTAACAGTGATCCCAAGCCTGAAAAGGGGAATCTGGCACGAACAAACAAAGGATGTGGTGTACTCTAAGGCGATTAAATAGAAATACCGCCTAGGAAAGAGGAGAGAACGGAAGCAGTCGGAAACCACCCAGCCAATCCTGTGTAAGGGAGCGTTTGTAAGCAGCTCGTGAAGCTATACTACTATAAACAAATTTGTAACCTTGAGAAGTTGGAGTTCACGAACTGCTTTTTAGATGTTATATTACCTCAGTTTTCCATCATCTTCAGTTTAAATTTTAAAAAACGTTTTAAATGCCGCTTGCTCGTTAATCTAAATAGCGACTAGATATGTCAAAATACGTCCTAATACACCTACCTAATTATATGTCCTTACATTTTGAGGAAGTTTAAAAATTCCATACCCACAAATGATATTACTGTTTTACAAATTTTAGGCAGTATATACAATACCGTGAAGTTATAAATTACGGACTTTGCATTAGTATTTTCTAAAGGTGTGTTTGCAACACCCCGAGGCTCTCTTGATTGCAAAAGAAGGCAAGATAACAGAGCAGAATATATACATCAAATGGACAGAGGGTGTAATACTTATATTCTTTAAATGTGCTTTGTAGACGAGAGGCGGGAAAACGGTTTGAACCTCGTGGTGGAGCGGCGTGGCGACTCGCAAGAACGTAACCGTTCCCCGGTCTGAATCCCACATCTTGCCTACCTGTATAATTTTCACCCTCTATAATAAAGATGTCAAAACATGCTCAGACCAGAAGAGAGAGGAGGAACCCTCTACAGGGGGAAATAAGCTGCTGGCATGGCCCGCAGGCCAGCCTACGCAGCTAGGACAATATGGCTGCCTCTGTGACCGAAACCAAAACCGGCAGCCCAAACAAACAAAGTATTGCAGGAGGTGCTTGGAGGCATTTAAATTACCCCGACGATCTTGCTGCAGAGTGGAAATACTACATGCGAATCACTATCGCTACCAGTTTCCCATTTCTTTGATTGTTTCCAAACCAGGATTTTCACCTTACTTGCCCATTTGGTTTTTTGCCTATATCTATGGACGAAGTTTACTTCACCATTTCTAAAAGAAAATTATCATCTAAACGCCATTAGATGCGACTACATTGTGTGCGCTTAGAGCTCGTATACTTGGTAAACGCAATTATTTTATTTATTGCGACATTATCATTGTTACTACCAACTTAGTTTACTTACGATGGTATTGCACTGAATGCATTTTAACACAAGAGAAATAAGTCCGCTCCCTACGAGCATTCATCTCTTGCCCATCAGAAGCCATTTTTACTATTGCATATTTGCTGGAAACTAGAGTGCTTTTCGCCGCAAGAGGGTGCAGATGACTTGGCAATGTTTTGTGGCGATATCCACGGCTTCGAGTGCCAAATGGATAGAAATTAGCCTGTGGCTTTGGTTTTGATAATTTTAGAAGTCGCACGGAGGAAGCTGGTTAAGGCGTAGGCAATTAAATGTACTGGTTTAATTTCTTTGTCTAGCTAAAATATTTATAATAAATGCAACAAAGAAGATTACCAAGAGTTGGGTCATAAGTTTTGGTTAACACTGTAAAAGAGATTACAGGCCAATGCTGGTCTTGTAGGAAATTGGTATTTTCTATTTTCGCGGGGCTGGGGTAGAAGATGTTGCATCAGTTGCCAATTTACCTAAACAAGCGCAGTCAAATAAACACGCATTATACAAGTGTGGTAGCCCAAGGTTTGGTTGGATTCTAAGCGCAACACGATTTTTCAACTTTTTCAAAGTCCAAATTCAACTGCAGCACACAATGACGCAATGCTGTGATTATTTGCTTAATTCTATGCTTCAGCTTCTCCCGCGCTTATGTCTCCGCCATTGAACGCCCCCTTAGTGGTATGGCCTCCGGGCCACGCCACCAGCCCCCCTCCCCTGGTCCTTCTGTACGCCAACACTATACAACCGGCCCTAAAATTGTCGCCTTCCGTCTTTGGAGAAGACTCGGGCGCTATAATAATTTATTAAAAAGTATGTTAGCTAACTAGCGGTGAAGAAAGCAGACCCTACTTGCGATTGGAAATAATTCTCCCTAATATTATTGCGCCTATGCCAATCCTAATAGCTAAATATAACAGATTCTCATGGAGAGTGTGCTGGATACATCATGCAAATGAGCAGTCTTTCCTCCTGTCCCTAATAAATGCATTTTGGAATAGTTGCGTTTGTTAAACCCTAAAGTGTTGCACAGATGCTGACCGAAAGTCAACATCTTTATGTCACGCTTTTTGCTTGCACTTTGTCATGCACTACCAGGATAAAACTTTTCAAAACAGATCACATGATTTCGTCGAATATGAAGACTTGCCCTTGCCAAAAGACTACAGCGCCTCCAGCAAATCACAAGGTTCTTCGTCGAAACACCAATGAAGCCCGTGGTTTCAAAGTAAAACAGTTTCCGCCTTTTGCCGAGACCTTTGAGCATTTTCTCGACTTTATTTGTACATAAAAATTCGAAAGTTTGAAAGTACCCTTTAATCAATCAATCTGCTTACTTATTTAATTTAAATAGCATTTATATTCAAAGCTCACAGTGTGGTTCTGACATTGGGAAGAATATATCCTTTTAGTTCCGGTCTCATGTACTATGACAGTCAACCGTCCCAGAAATAGGATTTTTAAGCCAAATTTGGTGAAGTTGAATATTACAGAAGTGCAGCGCTCACACAAATAAGCGCACGTCTAATCAGAGCAGATAAAGAACAGCGCTCTGCCAAAATTTCAAGGTCATTCCAAGGTGGCATCGATTATTTTTCCCGCGTTTCAAACCACCTACCAGTGATGTGTGAGTATCGCTTGGGCGCAGCCGTCTTCACCAGCGTTGATTGCAACTTACTCACCACCGGTCAAGACCAGGCATATGTGCCCTGTGATCCAACTCTCAAATTCATCGATATCCAGCAATGCTGTCACTTGACGTTTCCCGATCGTAATAGCTATAACGAGCTTCCACGCCTCTGCCCTGTTCATGGATGTCTTTCCAAACCTTGTGTGCAGAAAGAAGTCTCCTGCTTGGAGAAATGCCTTTTACACTGTCAATCTAAATCTTCTCACAGTTTATACAAAATTGAAAATGGACTCCCTAAGGCTTTGGACAGTGTTGAAGTCTATCTGAAACGCATCCATAATTGTAGTTTTATTTACCCCCGACCACAACCTGGTAATCCTGGGTCGGCGGCAGAGCCTTTCGACAAACGCGTCAAGGCACTTCAGGTCGATTGCATGGTTTCTCGGCCAAAAAGCCCTATTGTCACGGAAACCTTCTCATTTCGATCACGCAGACTGGGTGAAGTAGGAATGACGAAGTCTACCTTTTTAAAAGGGGTTCGCTCCCAGGCTTACAAGTACTGTCGTGATCTGGGATTGGTGGAAGAAACGGCCCGACTATTCATTGCGGAATTGCGACATGCATTTCCCAAGGGCTACGTTGAGCGTCCCACATGGCAGCATGTGACCCTATTCTTTCGTCCTAACACCCTTGAGCATCTCAGGTTGAGAGCCCTCCCAGGAGACAAGTACTTCGTGTGCGGGATCCGATACCAGGACTTTAGCACTCCGGTTGATTTGCACTTTGGAGACCAGGTTGTAGAGATAATGCCAATCTGGATGCAGGAACAAATCAAAAACGCGCCAAGGCAACAGAGCCACGCAGATAATACGGACGGCTTCCAAGCCATTATTGTTCCTTCACCCTTCTTGCGAAAGATCCAACTACGAGTCTACGATTGTCCCATTATTGATGAGTTCAACATCAAGAAGAAGACCATAGATAATACAAGAAGTCATCGAGACTTGGGTTTTACGATCCACCGTGGTCGGATTATCTACATTGATAAGGCTTCACCTGCGCATATGTCCGGATTCGAGCCGGATTATCAAATAGTCGAGGTGGCTGGCGAATCAGTGTTGGAGCATGATGACCCCCACATCGTACGACTTATTCGGACCGCTATCGGGAGAAGCTCGGCGAGAGCGGTGGAGTTAGCGGTGATTCCGTCACGATTCTACGATATACTAATGGATCCTCGAAAGGGCAAGGTCTGCACTATCGTTCGTGATGCTGAATTTGATGTGAACGCGTGGAGTGACAACAAAGTCTTCGGTGTGAGGTAAACCCACTGATCTTCACAAGTCCACCACTGAACCATTGAATACGATTGCACCTTTTTGAATGTGCCATTAAAAGAGGTTTTATTGGCTTGTTGGGAATAAGTGGTCCATGCTTATGAGTAACAAGAAGCATTCAGTGCTCCGCATCAGGACATTGGACTGGGTTATCAGCCCCATGTCCAGATTCTGGTCGTAGTTGCAACTGCATTGCCTGTGTTATTCGGGATTGGCTTTGTAGGCGTTCTCCCACTCTAAATGGTTAACAGTTCTCACGGCGTTATGATAGCTAGTGACAACTAGAAGCTGGGCCGTCAAACGAATTTTGATGATTGTTCAGCTTTGAATCAGTGAGTTCTGTCACGATGATCTGCTTTACTGAGAAGTCGGTATCAAAGCTAACTATCCATACGTCGACTTGATCCATCTTTTTATTTATGCATGACTAATCTATCCAATCGTTATTCACTGTGCTTCCGTCCATCCATCCGATTCAAGAGCAGTCACCCATTCAGCCACGAAATCATCCCTGATTTTTTCCGGTTAAGATATTTTTATAACTAATCCGTTCCTCTTTCGATGATTCGCTTATTTATCATGATCAAACTGATCAATTTATGTCTCACCGATAACCTCGTTTATTAGCATCCTATCCGCTCACGTATTTCTAATGCATCCATACCTCTGTTTACACACGCCTGATGCATTTATGAAGTGTCGACACGTTTATTCATCCACAATGCGTGCATCTATCTCCTCCCCTTCTATGTATTGAGGTCTGACTAACTAACTGATTGTGGTTCCTTCATTCTTCCCTTCCATCCTGTCTCCCTTCATATACCCATCCAACCACCGCGTATCCATCCGTTTTTGTGGTTATGATGAGTGTGCACCACTTGCTCACTCGTTAGTTCACCTGTGTTAATATTTATATCAACTCGGGCTTCCCACGTGACCCATTCGAATTGGTAAAACTCGTCTCCAGAGATGGATTTGCTCTAATGGACAGAGATACTCCATGTGCTCACTGGTGTTTTGAACTAGCTTTGTTTCTTCACTGCTCCCATGCCAGGAGTTGCGATGGAAAGCAGAGCCAGGAAATAATCTCAACCAGATTTCAAGAGCACACTACTAGGCTTTAGCAAGCCAAAATATGACCTGGCAGTGCTGATGATGATGCGACTAACCACGTGCCCAAACAAAGTGGGAGCCCCAGTTCAAACACCAAAACGGCATTTTCGATGGCACTGAAAGCAAATTCGTGTCCTGGTGCAGGAATGAAGAAGTTGAAACTAATCAAATTTTATCAATCTCTTTCAGTAGTGCTTATCTTTGTTTTTTGCCCAATGCTTAAAAACTCACTTCAAAATAGCAAAAGTTTTTCGGGGTTAAAAAGCAAAATAACCATTCAAGTGGGTTAATGAACTGCTACATTCGCCCCGCTGAATGTCATGAGCGTTCTGCAAGTCACGCAAGCTTCATGTGACTTCCATTTACTGCTTGAGGCGAATTTTTGCCTTGGGTAAACCCCCTACACTGCATCGGCATATCAGTTTCAAGAAAACCATTTTCGCCTATATTAACACTTTTGTGGAAAACACTGCCACGGAAATGTTCAAATTTAAATTCAGTAGGGATCTGACACCTGACAAACGAAGTAAACGGGAGGCAATTGATGTAATCGTGGGCTTACATCAAGCTACTCCGCTTTATTCGAATGTCTTCGGTTTTCGGATAAAAGTTGTTGACTTGTCGCTACCATAAATGCAGTGCAATTTATCATCACTAGTTTGACACGTATCGCTATCAAATCTACTGATACCAATTTTCTCCATTTATCGATTCCGCGTGCCTTACCAATCGAGTTTCCAATACTTATCTGCCGGCTCGACTGAGGAGCTAGGGTAGATCGTTCACCACCCATCGCTTATATTGAGTTCCGATTGTCAAACTTCCCAACCAATTTTCTATTACTCATCACACCGCGCCCCCATCCCTCCCCCCCGTCGTGCCTTTTTGAAAGCCTGTATGGGGTATAACAAGTGGCCAAGGCGCCATTTCATCCTGTCAAATTTCGACACCTCCTATTGGTTCAGGTGGCAAATGAACCAGCCAATCAGATGACCGCTGAGGGCTAAATTTAGCAGCTTAGTGATGGATGGCTCTACGGCTGTTTGTAAGCCCTGCTGACCTGGTCCTTTACTAAATGGCAGGCAGTGCGAACCAAATACCGCTTTGGTGTACTACGTGAGGGGCACATAAATTTCTGGCTTTCTGCAGTAGTGTGAGGACTAGGCTGTAACAATCGTGCTGCGTCCTGTCGGTGCCATCAGTAGTTTATATTTGAGACATAAAAGCCCCGCTCAATCTAACCACAGGTAGAAAGCTAAGATTTTCTACCATAATTTTACTAGTAGTAGACGAGGATGCTAGGATATTGATTAATTGAGTTTCGGCTATGTGAGGCGAGTGATGTCAAGATGGGCAAACATTATCCTCCCTATTTATTCCTTTTTCTCTTACTCGCCTCCACTAATGACCCTACTCCTCGGCGGCAATAATAGCTAGCAGCAGCTTAGCGGATTTTCACTACGACAGGACGTTCGATAACCCGCGTGCGCACGTGTACGTGCGTGCGTGCAAGCATCCCACACGCATGCATAGGTGCATTTGCCTGCTGGTTGCACGCACGCACTGGAAGCATCATCACAGGCATGTGGACATATGGGCCAGTGGGCGTAACCGCTTGCGCTTTGACCAATAGAGTGCGGTGACTCATAGTTCAGCTGGATGCTACTACTACTGGCTCTACCTCCCCTCGCCTGCCTGCCCACCCGTCCGTCCGCCTGCGCGCCCTCTCCCCGCGCCTGCCCGCTTGCCTGCCTCTCTCTCGCTCTCTCTCACTCCTCTTCGTCAAGTCATCGGAGAGGCCGAAGCATTTGCATTACTGCTACTGCTGCCGCTGCTGCTAAAGCCTGCTAATTTGGCTTGCATAGGCAAGAGGATTAATAGGGGGAGCAGGAATTTGAATAGCGCTGTTATCCGCCTCAACTCTTATTACGGGGTTAAATCCCACCAAGTAAAAACGCTGGTTTGTGTATGCAGGCTGCTATCACCACAGCCAAACAGCGAAAAAGCCGAAGTACCGATTTTAGGGCATCACACTCTGTGCAGCAGTAGGCACCCCTCCTGTCATCACCTCACACTTGTGAGGTCTTTTCTTCTGTATGAAGTAAATTCTTGGTCTTCGTTCCACAAATGCTTTTTCCTCTACCAAAATAAATATTCCAGCACTGCTACCCAAAAGTGAGGAATTGAATTCAAAGCTCCACAAATTTACACTAAACTAGTAAAAATTAACCACGTAAGGTGAGCGTGCCACTTCTCAAGCCATGTTTCCTAGCCGTATTAACCAATGTCACTTTCGATGTCATTTCCCATTCTAGTCCGGAGGAGAATCCAATCCCTTGAAGATGAGAACACGGAACACACCCGCCTTTCCTGTGCCCCCCAGTTTTCTTTCATTCTTGTGGGAACCTTTTTCAATCAACTAGCCAAAGCAGTTGAAGGTTGCCTCAGTTTCCATGCCCGCTGGTCGCCTCACGACACATGGCTAGTGGTGTGTTCAGTTCACTTGTTCAATATATTGTGCGTTTAAAAAGTACGAGGGAGGGATGGCAGTGTGACCTTCATTCAAGCACAGTAGCAGCTGACTAATGGGACCTAGCTAAATGACCTCATCGTGGAAACCAATATTTGTCTTCATTTGAAGGGTGTAAGAGGGATACAAATTAGTTCGAGAATGGCATTCATATGCGCAATTGTGCTCTCTCTCCCATAGGATAAAGAGGGCAGGAGGGTAAACATTACTCGCATGCATTTGTAGCCTAGCGATAGTGTTGCCACGGTAACCAAAGTGGCGTTCCACACCGCACAACACTTGCCATTCCATATTCGTTCCATGATGTAGCATTTTTTTGTCCTGATGGCACAATTGCTTGGGGAGTAGGGGCTAGTGGCAATAGTAGTGCTAGTGTTATTCCACCTTCCTGCATCACTCCCTCTCCGACCCCACCCAAAGACCTCTGAGTGGGGTCGGGGGGCAGTGGGCACAGTTGTGTGTGCACACTCATACTCTCTTTTCACGACAGGCAACTACATTATTCGTGCCCAGAACAGGCTGATCGATGAAGCGCCTGAGGTGAAACTAACTTGAGCCAATTTGGCTAGTCATGTAGGTAACCATCAGACTTGACCTTGTGCGGACCAACCAAAAAAACAGTATCTACGGCTAAATTCTATTAGCACGATGACCCAGAGGGTAACGCAAAAAGGAATCCATTAAAATCTGTGGGACCTCACAACCAAATCCCTTATCCCTGACTCACCGCGAGTGTGGAATGAAGACGTTCACCTATCCGATGTTTACCTGTTGTGGGCTCGTTGGACAAACGTAAATACGAGATTAAGGGTACTCTGACACAGGAAATCCAAGACTCGTTGTGTCGCCCAATGGCTAAATGAGTTTGGCCATTTGGCATTCGCGGTAAACCTTCCGATCAGAAAGTGGATCCAGTTAGTTAGTTAGAGCTTCCAAAGAACATTGAACTGATCAAAATTATCCATATCTCACTGGGTACCATTTCCAAAGGCGCTCTAGTGAAAGGTGGTCTACTCAGCAATAAATACCCTTTGATCGTCGGACCCCGCCTTTGTGACTCAAAAATCTACTTGATAAATTCCGACCTGCATGATGGGAATTGGAGATCCATTGGCGATTACATGAAACACTTCGAACGCGATCACACACGAACTCCTCTACTTTAATCTAGATGAATAATCTCTCAGCCATGGAATACCGTCACAGTGGTAGACCATTGAGAAGGAAACAAATTGACTTCTGTAGTTCCATAGCCTCGATGAAAAACTACCTAATATAATCGCCTAGACAGCATCGTGCCACAGCAACACGCTCCGTGTCGATGGAATGAGACTCTGATATCTAGGTAGGAAGTACTGTTTATAATAATCGCGACGTTTGATGTGCACGATAAATGACTGCTGGAACCCTTATCCCTGATGTTTCTCCTGATTCATCAGCTGTATCGAGGGGGAACATGGAAATCTGTGAAGCACTCAGTGCGTGCCAACTTCCTCCAATGCTTCAAGCTCAGAGATAGATCTCAAAGCTAGAGGACAGCAAACCACTCACCTGAACCCCTTAAACCAGTCCTCAGCAATCAAGTAGCACATCGCTTCCATTAGCCCTGTAATGGCAAACGCTCACCTTCTCGGTGAGATGCGTTTCCCCAGGCGTAACTAGGAGCAATAGCATAGATACACAAGCTACTCCAAAAAAATAATGAGTAGTGGAGAACGGACCTCAATGGGTATTGGAGAGCAGTTCCGACTCCTCGATAGACCCGGAAGCTACTAGGCAAGAAATTCACCAATCGGAAAGACTAAATCAAACGACCGAGATCAGACAGTAATGCCTCTCCCAACACAATATTAGTGGATACGCAGGGGAATCAAGAAAACAAAACGGTCGAAGACACCCGCAGAATCCTCTCGGATAAGGCTTCTTTTGAATCTCTGTGAGTTGAGCAAGATGGATTGATTTACCTATCTACGAAACGTACCGAGAAACCACTTACCGCTACTTAACTGTGTGGCAGTTTACCTTAGCTTCGATATCCAGCTCCTAGAATTTCCAGTTTGAAAAACGACGATATTCCCAACGTTACCAAATCTACTGACCCCTATTGGGTAGGAAATAAAGAGACCCCTTAGCGCTCGACGCAATGGAGGCAGGCGAAGTATCCCAGTGTTGAGATAGCCCCTTAATAACCAAAACCCGGTTTCCTGACTTGATGAAAGACCCACTCTAAGATGATGAAGACAAGATACCGATTAAAAAACCGACCTTCGAACACGTTGCATCTTAAAGAGGCTTCCGGTTCAGACAAATTCCTGAGTTGGTGAATACCATGCTTCAAAATCTCAGACGAGTACGCAGCAAGTGCGGCAGCAAAAGGTATAGGCGGTGACCGTTTGGGCGAGAAATGCTCTTCCCCATCTACTTCGTGCTGCTCCATCCACCAAAAAAGCACGATGAAGACAGAGCCATTGAAGAAAAAGCACAACGGAAACGCGCGTACGTTGCTTTTTGGGTCAACAGCTTATTATAGAATTAAATTCACCAAGAAAGAGGGTCTAACGCAGTTTTCCTTGCTGCAGGGCATTTTACAGTGAAATTGAGTTAAAGATAGAGAAAAATGCAGAAACATTAAAGGTAGTGGTGGCAGCGGCAGTGTGAAGATGGCGGAGGCAGCAACGAAGAGGAGAAGGAAGAGATGGGCGAGTTAAGGAAAAAGCTGCAGAGCTCTCCCCCTTTTCTCCCCTCCCACTCTCAAAGTCATCACTACGACAACAATCACCAGAAGAGGTCTGTGAAGAGCACACACACACACAGGCAGGGATTCAAAAGGAACAAGAAGAGTAGGATCTTATTGCACTGAAAATTGGGCAGCGTGAAGGGGTGGCGGCCGTATGTATGCGTGTGTGCGACCGCGCAGTTTGTGCTCTTTATTGTGTACGTAGGTAATGTGAACGGTTTTCTTGTTAAAAAATAACAACGGCGAGTGGTTAGGGTATGGGAGAGGGAAGGACCTGTATTCCTGTGTCTGCAAGGGGTTTCATTTAGAGAACGCGCGGTTCCACAGGAAGTGAGATGGGAAAAAACATTTATCGGTATCACACGTACACACCCGCAAGAAGGGAGGAAAAGGGCAAAGGCACGGATTTTGGATCGCCAGTGCTTGAAGAGAAAAGAGTGCGGCTGTTTAGACTTTATGCGTACGATGGTGAGGCGGAGCGATGGAACGAGGTCAATTGATCGGTCGCGTCGGTACCTAAGCACGTGTATTTTCGTCACCAATGAAACCAAAAACCAACAAACCAACGAACAAACATGAGGGAGGAGAGAGATGAAAAATAAAACAAAATGAATGTGAAAGAGGAAAGGACACACAATGAGAAGGGATAGAGCAAAGCAAGACGACGAGGCGTGTATGTGTGGTAAAATTTACATTTTTATAGGGCGGCACACCTCCAGACACACGCGCAGAGAAATACGTCAAGAAAGTAGAGAGGATTATAGGAGAGACGGGGCAAGAAAACACGGTGCAAGTGGACAACAGCACCGAGGCGGAGGTCATGTATACACAGAAAAAAGGGGAGGTCAACGACATGCGAGAGGGAGAGAGAATGCAGGGCCAGCGGCGACGGGTGTGGCTAAATGGAGCGTCATCGTCGGTATCATCATCACATTTGCTTTACTCGAAGAGATAGAGCCGAAGACAGAGAATGGATGCGCGTGTGTGTGTATGTGGTTCGATGAGAGAGGCGAGCTAACAGCACCTTGAAGAATGAATTGTGATCGAAGCGAGTGTCCGAATGAGAGAGCCAGCGATTGAAGAAGAGGACGAGGAAATGAACGCGCACATCACATGAACACACACACACACACACATGCATACGCACACACTGAGAAGAGAGATTGAGACAGACGCCGGCGGCAGCAGCAGTAGGAGTCGTGA
This sequence comes from Taenia hydatigena, assembly GCA_036345935.2. NCBI lineage: Eukaryota > Metazoa > Platyhelminthes > Cestoda > Cyclophyllidea > Taeniidae > Taenia > Taenia hydatigena. Next base: position 13,934,353 of record JADWOT020000008.1, read on the forward strand.
TTGTAGTGGCGGTAGTAGTAGCAGTTGTATTAGTAGCGGCGGTAGTAGAGTGAATAGTCTAGTTCCAAATTCGCAGAAAACTGTCCCAGGAGCCGGTGCAAACTGCCATCCCATCTTCGGAAACGCCCAGACAGCTCACGCGGTTATCGTGGCCCGCGAGAACACCTGAAAGACGGCACACAGATACAAATACGCGTGCGTGTAATAGTGGAGATGCAAATTTTGCACAACCCTAGTCCTAAGCTTATGTGGGCCACACACAGATACACCCAAAGGCATTTATAAAAGGTTAACCCGTTGATGATAACCACCAAAAGCACATGACTGAATTGAAGCCACACTTCCAATGCAGCATGGGCAAAAATGATGTAACATAAGGGTAATGTTTGCATTAATTTTTTACTTAACAACAGAATTTGGCACCACGCTTAGGCGGCATATCATAGAGTTCTCCAAAAGGCCTCAGTGGCTAAGACATAAATTGATTATGCGATCACATCGATAGCCAAACAGACTCCGAAATAACACACCAAGCACAGTGTGATTTCATGCTTTCCAAAAATAAAGCATATGGCCGACTTGGGTTTGAGACATTAACCAACACTTCAACGCTAAAAATTTCGTGTCATGAACAAAATTAGTGTTCCCGAATTAACGAACTCAGTTAGAGGAAAGGATCCGAGAGGGAGTGAAAGAATTTTGCGCAATTAAGAGGCAAAGTTTATTTCAACGCTAGGGAGGAGGAGAGCAGAAAAGGGACTTGCCAGCCCAATCCCCACTCACCACTAAACAACCTATCACTTCCTCAACTGTTCCATATGACAAATATTTCACCTAATCGACAGATAAGATCCAACTAAGCCAATCAACTAAATGAATTCAGTAATGAAAAGGGCATACTGACCAGCCCGATCTTGCTTGAGCGTGTCCCAGACATTGCAGTTGAAGTCGTCGTAGCCGCCGAGCAGAAGGCGCCCACTTTTGCTGAAGGCGACACTGGTGATGCCGCAGATAATGTTGTCGTGCGAAAACATACCCACCTCTTGGTCGGCGCGAATATCGAAGAGGCGACAGGTCGCGTCATCACTGCCCGTGCCGAAGGCGAAGCCGCTGGGGAAGAAGGTGATTGCATTGATGTCCGACTCGTGACCCGGGAAGGTCTGCTTGCACTGACCGTCTCGTATGTCCCACAACTGCAATATAAAAACCACTCCTGACATAACCATTCCCCTGCGGAATCTGATCGACATTTGGCTGTTCTGCTTCAGCCGAAGTTTTCTTCTTGACTAAACAAATTATAGATCAATGAAATTGATTCCATAAAAGCTCCCAAAGTCTCCTCCATTTAATCAATGTGCTACTTGTTTTGACGATCCCTAAATCAAGGAAATGAGGCACAACTTCCATCCCAATACCGGATCCGGGAACAAAGTCATCCCGCGTGTTCGGCAACTGCAGTGGGGAGGAAGAACACCTGCTAACAACAAGTGGTTATTAGGAATCTTAGTGGCCCCCCATACTGAGGTACAACTGTTTAACTGTTCAAGTACAGATTAACCTTACAAGAACCCTTCATACAATTTTCCAAGAAACAGAACGAAGAAAGTCCAAATTTGGTTGCCAAGGTAGTAAATCAAGTCCCCTGAACTGCAACTGGCAATTACAGGTTTCCCTACGTTGAATCCAATCGGTATTTCGGTACACCGCCTTGGTTAGAGTTTACTTTTGGCTGGAACAATCTCTGGATTCAAGAAGTTTGAGGAAACTTCTCAGTACGACGAATAAAACCACAGGACAAAACCTAACGCTTGTCATAGAACCAAATTTGAAGACATGACCGTCTCTAATGTCTCGCGAGTTCAACAACAAGAAATATGGTACCCAGGTACACTGAGCTCAACTGCTCTTACATCAAGTTGCATCAATATTTGACTTACTGAGAACGCAATATGGGGATTTTAAAGTCGCCCTATCAGCCATAGCACGAAGCTAAATTTGGAGATATGAATGGTTTACCAGCCTCTGCAAAAGTGGCTTATGCAAGACTTCAGCTAGATTGACTCACTAAGAGCAGTCGCAAAGAGGAAAGGATATGGTGTAGGTTTTAACAAAGCACAAGGTTTGAACATCACTAACTAGGTTTATTCCGAACTTTCTTCAAGGCACAAGTTCCTTCAAAATCTCTCTACTCGGGCTTTCACTTTGGGTCAAAACTAATAAGCTTGCACTGAAAAGCACCTGACGTTTGCTACCTACACGAATAACGCCGGAACCAATCGCTGCCCTACTGAGTCAGATCATTATCTGAGCGTCGTCCTTTGATCAATGTTTATCACTCACTTGAGTAATCCCAAACTCGCTGGAACTGAAAATGGAAACGATCGCAGTTACCTTGCCAAATCCAACGAAAGCGCAAAGGATATAAAGTACTCCTTTTCGGCACGATCTGAAAATAAAACCGCTGATCTAGGAACGGCTGACGCCTCAGATAAATCGACTCGACAGGGCAAATTTTTATTAAAAACAGGAATGAGAGCTCACAATAGAGCGCAGTGATCCAAAATAATCCAGCTCAAATTTGCAAAACAACTGCTGTGAAGCTTAGTTCGAAACAACGTAACTTGTGATCCACCTTTGCGGATGGACAGAAAATTTGTAGATACTCAAAAGCATATTTATTCATCACCAAACAATGACGAACGAGCGTCCATAATGGAGAATTACCTCCAATAACTAACACTTAAAGAATCTAGCAACAGAACACGCAAGTCAGTAATGGCAGAAATGACATCAGGATTAGGAGGACGTAGCTTCCATACGACAAAGCTACGATTTACGCAGAGGGAGAGACCTTGACGAATTACTCTAGAGAACCAACAAAGGCTTCTTGACTCAAGACTACCGAGTTAGAGAGGGCAGCATATAATAGCCCTGATGCGTCATCGGGAAAAGAGCAGAACTTGAGGCGCAAGCATTTCTCTAGCAGTGGTGGCAAATGCTGCTACTCGAGCAGCAAATATGGGTGGGAGCTCGTAGTCGTGCGAACGCACAACGCAAACATACGCACTCGGGAGGCAGGCAGACATACGAGGCAGAGTCTGGCCAAGCGCCAGCTGGCCTGGACGCAACCTAGATAGGACTCGCCCTCTCCTCCGCCTCCTCCTCTTTCGCTTCTAAACACAGTGAGAGAAAAGGGGGCAGGGAAGGCAGAGCAGCATTAGCAGCAGTGGGGTGAAGTGTTTGCTTATGCCAGCGGTAGCACAGGCAGCACACACACGCGTAATGGGCAAACGGTCTACTAGCCAATATGCAGTCAGTGGAGACGCACTCGCGCGTCAGCGCGCAAACCTACCTTTCCCCCCGCGCGTCCACCTTGCCCAATCGATACGTGTGCGCACACACGCGTACATGCAGAAGCGTAGCAGAGGCAGCAGCAAAGACGTGTGTGCGCACGTAATGCAAGCGGCTAGGGAAATTGATGTCGTAGTCGTCGTAACAGCAGCAGTGGTGGTTGTAGTCCTCCTTCTCCTGGTCCAAGTCTCTTCTTTGCAGGCAGAGACGATTGGGGCACACATGCACGCGTTTGCCTGCGTGCGTGTGTGTTAGCGGGCGAGCTTTTAACCCCATACATACATATACGCACACACAAACACCGCGACCATGAGGAAAACGCACCAGGACTATTTTTGGCTTGACCCCAAATGGGCAAGCAAGAACGCAAATAAACACCCACAGACGCGAACACTAAGCGATTAAACTACCTCCCTAGCTTAGCTTGGCTTGGATTCGCTCTGATTGACTACCTGTCGTTTGAAATCGCAACGCTTCGTGGTGAGAGTGGGATAACCAACTGCACATTAGCATGTAGGGCAAGTGATAGCGAAGTAGAAATAAAAGGAAAAACAAACCTTAGCGGAAGCGTCGCAGGCGCCCGAAACGAAAGTGCGCATATCTGGAGAGAGACTGAGGCTCATGACGTCGCCAGTGTGACCAGTGAAGCCGCATACTTGTTGGCCCGTTTCAATGTCCCATAGAGCGCTAGACAAAGAAAGCGTTTTGACAATGAAACTAAGGGTCCATCCCATCCGGCCTCGTTGGATTATTAAGACCCCAAAGGAAGTCTGAAAAGAGTACAATCAAAGTGAGGAAGTAATCGCATCATAAGTCTTAGGAAAGCCCCCTCTGGATTCTATTTGGGTAGAGCAATAATGAGCTCCAGGGAACTAATCATCACAATCCACTAATTCTTTTGCAGTTCAGTAATCATACGAGGGACCTTAAGAGTACACCACTTCACAACTAGTTAGGTTTGTCGAACAAGCTACAGTATTACGCATGTGGATACCAGAACGGCACACTCACTTCAAAATAAATTAGGCATGGGTACCGTAACTCGAATCCTTTACACCCAGTCAATGGCAGAGTAAATAAAAATGCAATGATGAAGCACCTTCCGTTGCAGACTACCATAATCATGGATTAAAAAGAATGGAGCGAGCTGAATGTCAATCTTGGACAGCGATCAAATAGTTTAAATGCGGTCCAGCCGTTTGAAACGAAACGGAACAAGCATAAACAACAGATTCACTACAAATTAATTAGGGACTAGTCAAAGGAAGGGATCAGGCGCACCAGGTGACATCGCCAGAGCTGGTGACAATCTGGTTGTCGTCGAGGAAGCGGCAGCAGGAAAGATATCCCGTATGTCCAGGTAGTTCTCGACTGACCCGGACATTGCCCTCACGGGTCTTGAGGCAGTAGATAGAGCAAATATTATCCAAACCACCGCAAGCCACGTAGCTCCCCGACGGCGCGTAAGCACATGTCATCACCCAGCTGCTCCTCAAGGGTATTGCATGAACCTTTAAGAGGAAACCGTAGACAATTCAGGCACCTTCATTTAAGAGTAAGAATCGCATTAACACGAAAGGGAGAAACAATGAACAGAGACACGGTATTTAATTACCTCGCATCGTTGGTGTTAGAGGGAAGGTAGAGATAGGAATCCTTCAAAGGCATGCAAAGAAAAATCACTATCCTCGGTAAATTAGCATACTGCACAAATTTGTACCATCGTTAGGCGAAACACACAAGTGTGCACATGCAACCACGCATTAAATATACAGTTTCGTGCATATGCACAAGTTTTTGGCGAGACCGCAATCATACGTGGCTGGCTAGCTAGCTAGCTATATGGCTGTAAACGGCTGTTACACACAACTCGACCATGGTAATTATTCACAAGGATGGACTGCCAGAACTAAGACTAGAATGGTAACAATCCAATCGCAAAGACGATCCGATGTTAACGAAAAGTACTAAATGTCAGAAGACGTACACAAACTCACGATCACGAACGTTTGATGTTTTTGGGCCTACCTTGTTAGTGGTGTAGCCATCCCAGACAATGAGCTTGCCGTCCTGCGAGGCAGAGACGAGGTTGCGCGAATCGGTAGCCCAGTGCATCGCGTAGATTTTGGCTAGATGGCCTCTGAGAGTGCGACGTGTGCGCATTTGGATGCGACCGATGGGATCCACATTGGCCGCCGCCTGCGCCAACGTTGTATCCGCGGCAACCTTGCGTGCCTCCTACAGATGATAAATGAAACCATGATGAATCTCTGAGTCTAAGTTAGCAAGAAGACTTAATCAGGCGCAAACTACGAAGAACCCCACCAACTAAAGGAGCGCTGACAAGGCAATTCAAATTCCCATTTTAAGCCATGTGATTAGCTCAGTTGGATGGCGAGCTATGGTTTTGAAAATAACAAAAAGAAAATAAAGCAAAGAAACGAACCCTGATTTGATTTTTCAACTGCTCGCTCTCCTGCCGAAGTTGGTCTAATTCACTCATTGTAAGTTGGCGAATGAGGAGTTAAGGGCTGCAAAGAAATGCCAGAGAAACTAAAGTGTAGGCAAAACAGCTGGTGCGTAATTTCAATTGGTTTTGGAGCATGCATAATTAGGGAGCAATGACGAGCGAACCAGTCAAACCACAACGGCGAGTGTTCTGATTACATTAAGTCATAAAGGTCGAGCTACATAAACATTGGGAGAGATAGGAAGCGTAGATATATAAAAGCATAAGTCTGTGGTAGACTGAAAATTGTCATCGAAGCACTTACTAGGATTGCATACGAAACTGCCAGGTTAAAAATTCCCAACAGGAAAAAAAGACACTAGACAGTGTTAGAAAATTACCACTGACTTAGAATATTAAGAATGCATAGCGGGCGACAAAACCCACTACTAATCAGTAAAAAAGTAATCCAAAAACGTAATGGAGTAAATTGTTCTCCATTGGATGGCCAGATTAGATAACTCCAGTGAAAGAATGAACCAAGGAGATCGTGACCTAATCATTAATTAACGATGCGCATTAGAAAGATTGATGCAATAGGAAGGAAATAATGCTACCCACCGTAAAATTAGGCGACAATTATAACTACACCAACCAAGCCACGAAACATAAAGCCTTAGAAACACGCAGACAAACGACCCGATTAAGTTGATAGCTCAAGCACCATGCCTAGGTACATAATCGATTAGGGAAATAAAGTGAGGAAAAGATGTGCAATACAAAAACTCCCCAATAGGATGAGTAATCCTACAGGTTGACAACAAATTTAAAGACCATAAAAACCAGGCCTCAGTGCCAAACAAAACCCGATAAGGAACGAGTTTAAAAAATAGAGATTAAAAGAGAAGCATGAAACCAAAAATGAGCAAGAGTGAGAATATACGTCGAGATAATTTTCCAAACTAACGCGAAATATATCCAACACGATGGCAGAAAGAAAGCTTTCGAATCAGCACCACTTCGGCCAGATTTTTGTTTATTATAACAAACAAAAATCACTATGGCGAAGCTTTACTCAAAATACTATAAAAAACAATAAATTTTGTTAAAAATTCGTAAAAAACTACCGCATTTTTGTAGTTGATGTCAACAAATTGGATTTTATGGAAAATCAACTTTTGTACAATTATTCGCGATCGTCTATACATATGCAGCTCATTGATGGCATTCGATTTAATGCACCTCTATGTCAAACCTTTATCTAAGTTTTGGCGTCCTACACAAGCCATGTTACTTCAAAACAAAATCCAAAACAAACTAAGCAACGGTCACAATGGTGTCCCACTTAGAAATTTAGTAATAAAGATCCTTTTGGGCCGTAAAAATTTGATTGCTTGACCTTCATTCACGGTAGAGCTCTATTATGGTCTCTGTTATTCTACTTTGTCAGATAGGATAGCTTCAGTCCTTCTGCATGGCGAACATAAGTATTCATCTTGAGCATTGCTTTTTGCCCCCAGATCAGTCTTGAAGTACTGCAAGATTAACTCGACCCACTTATTAAAAATATTGCGGTTTTTTGTTATGGGTTGATTTATGTCATTTAATATAATGTCTTACAATGCATTCACTATTCTTTTTGAGTTGGTCTACTCATCATCTAATTAAAATCCGACATTTTAAATGCATGATGTAGCATTCCGAGGCTCCTTTGAAGTCAAGAGAATGCAGAATGCTAGGGCAGCGTATGTGTTTAACAGTCAGAGGGAAATGTGCTGCGGACATAGCCCTGAGGCTAGCCTACGCAGCTAGGGCAATACGGTCACCTCCGTGACCCTGACCGAAATCCGTAGTCCAAACCAGCAGTGTTACACATGAAGCCTAATTGCAATACTTTGTTCGTTTGGACTGCCGGTTTCGGTTTCAGTCACACAAGTGGCCATATTGCCCTAGCTGCGTGGGCTGGCCTCCAAGCCGTGCTAGCATCTCCATTCCTACGCGGCTAGCGCGATATGGCTACCTCTGCAACCCTGACCGAAACCGGCAGTTCAAACAAACAAACCATCACAGAATATGTATTTATATTCTGCCCTGATACATTTGCCTTCTTTTGTTTTCAGAGGAGTCTTGAGACGCTGCACTAATAGCGTCATGATAGCCAAGTGATCTTGTTTTTGCTTAAAATTAGCCTTTTTAACAGTACTTGATGTAGTACTTTGTTTGTTGGAACTACCGGTTTCGGTCAAGGACACAGTGGTGGCCGTACTGCCCTAGCTGCATGGGCTGGCCTCCGGGCCATGCCAGTAGCCTATTTCCCTCTGCCCGTTGAATATATATATTCTGCCCTAGCATTCTGCCTTCTTTTGCCTTCGAGGGCGCCTCGGGATGCTACACTTGATTTCTTACACTAATTTTTTGATCGTTTTCTGTTGCCATTTGAACTAGCGCCCGAAAAATGTATAAAATTCAATTGCTATAGATTGGAAAACATTAAAATGGAAAATTACTGCACAACGCAATTGAGCACACTCGCCTCATCTTAATGGTTAATTTAAACTGCTGGTTTAAGTTAATCACGAAGGTATCTCAAAATCCAAAATTTCGCTAGGTTCGTGCGTGAAACTACGATACCACGTGCTGGGATGCGTTTCGATATTTGTTTGACCCCCGATTTCGGATACGGCCTGTAACACTTTGTGCGCCTTGACTGATGGTTTCAGTTTCGGGCAGGTTAGTTGCCATATTGCCATAGCCGGTGGAGTTGGCCTCTGGTCACACCAGCAATCGTGATCCATTTATGCTTGATAAAAAATATTCTGCTATAGTGCTGTGTTTTTCTGCCTTCAAGGAAGTCTTGGGACTCTACGCTAGCCGCTAGGCATCATATATCAGTTCGCACAAATTTTGCGTAATTCATAGAACTCCGAGCTGCCGTTTATTTAGCATCCTAGCATTTCCCACCTCTAACGTTACTGATCAAAGCTTCAGGGCAATCTTAGTTCCCTGTAACTTAGAGACCAGGTTTTGGTTTAGGCTTGTACTTCATTCACACCTTTATCTCGCCTTATCAAGTCAAGGATTTTAGGAAGCACTTGGTCACTTAAGGGCATGGCCGGGTTTTGATTCACTCTGATTCGGGCTACTTGATCTTTTTTAAGATTTACAATGTATGTAGTATTCTTTGATTTTCCTAAAGACGAGAGAAAGCATTATGCTTCGGCAGAATATGCACTGTCGACCTACAGAAGGGCTTAAGACCACTAGCGCAGCCCGAAGGTTGGGACGCCAGTTGAAGACTGATGATGGACACTCGAATCCAAATGCTATCAAGGTAAAAAAGTAAACAAATGACATGTAATGCACTGAGATCAATGTTTTCTTTAACGATAAATTACAAGGTAGGAAATAAGTAGGACCTTCGAAAATTAAGAAACACTTTTCATAAATGGTGTAAGCATTCAAAAGTGCATGCGAATGAGCAACCTCCAAAAATAACTGGTTTATGCTATTACTGACAATGGTTTGTAAGTCAGTTGGTTTTATTGGACTCCTGGCGGTTATTCGATATTCGTTCTCGTGGTGAGTTTTCTCTTTGGCCCGTGGTCCCTTCGCGACTCTAGGTTACTTTGCGATGATTATTAACTGTCACTTATAATGCTCCTTGATACGCGCTAATGATTTTATGACCTTCACAGTTCTCATCAATCTTCAGTCTGGTTCGTCTTTTCGGTTTTTGATGCTGAATGGATGACAATCTTGTTCTGCGTAGACTCCGTGCAGTCGTTAAATACGATATATTGCAAGAAATATTGCTGAACCTTGAGTACGAAAATGCCTGTGGGGGATTGAGTCCTAACGAAGAGGAGGTACCACGCACTAGTTTTACGTTCCTTACTATCAAGCACAGCTGTTAAGTGTTTATCGTGAAGTATGGACTGAGTGCCATATGGGGGCATCTACGTCCTCTCAAATTAGAAGATCGTACAATCCTGAAATACGCGATCTGTTTTGGAGCAGATTTGAGGAGAAGATTGATGAGAAAATTGCAGCGATTGGCGAGGGTTTTCTTCTTGTCGAAGATCCTGAGATCGTTAATCAATTTAACAAGGTCCAGTGGAGCAAACTTTGTCGGCTGGTCACACGGCTAACAGACGTAAGCTGTTTTCATCGCTTCTTCAAACTATAATATTATTTGGCTAATGAAACCGGGCCGTACTATTAAGTTAGCTTGCCTCTGGGACAGCATCCACGCAACAGGAGTTATTTGCTCGGAGGGCTACTCTCCAGAAGGACCTAATGCTTGCTCTCGGGAAGGTTTTGGGACGTGAGGTAAAATCGCTAGCTGCTCGGGCCGCTACTTTGGAGGGGAAAATAAGTGCTCGTCTTTTGCAACCCTCCCAAAGATCCAGCGATCTTCGGTGTACGTAGTACGTTTCCCCATAATTCTGTCCCCGCCCCCTTTTTCGCATGAGGCTTGTATTCGCTTTTTAATCGATTGGTAATTTTAGTGAGCGGCTGGTACGAGAGAAAGTCGAATTGGAGGAGCGGATTTTCAAACTTACTGATCTCTTGAATGCCTACGATGCGCACAAACAGCATTTCCTTGAATTGGCTTGTCGAAAGGCTGACGCCCAACGCCAAATGAACTTTATTCAGCAACTTAAGGAAACTGTTTCTCCACCTAGTAGGAGGCACTCACCAAACGAAGACTTAAATGAAGATGTTGAAAAACCGAAGCAGAGGTTTCTCTATACCAATCTCTGAACTTTGTTTACATTTGCGTCTGCTTTGCTGTCCACCATATACATTGACCTTATTACGCTTGATCGGTATTCTACCTGCTCTTTATTTTTGTCCCAGTGTGAATGCCATTTAGCGGGGTTTGCCTGTGTTTGTGTAATTTTGAGTAACTGGATGAAGAATGTAGGCTTTGACTTCGGTGAAACATATTGGTCGTGCTTTGTTATTCTGGCACGTTAGTTTTGCGGTATCACGATCGAATCGAACACTTAGGGAATCGGCCAGTGTTTTTTATCGGCTCCTCGGTGGTAATGCCCTCACGACGTGTCGATGGCAGCCATGTAAGTGCTGCAGTGTAGAAAAGGAGTCGTAGTGCCGATTACTGGTGAGTCTGTGCGATATCTACCCAACGCCAACAGTTGCTCATTTCGCTTTGTAATTGGGTAGGAATCATGCAGCAAATTCTAACCAAGAATAGTAAAGGCGTAGTATAGCACGAGTGAAAACCCTAAAATAGGCTTCAAATCTAGGTCAGGAGGGCACCGAGTTATCTTGCGATCTCGCACTTGTCCTTATCGAATTCCAAACGAACCCGTTGTTTATTCCCACCTCCCGTAATTAATGACGATTTTATCACTTTGCCTGACTCCCATCATACTTAAAAAAACTCTTCTAGCATTTCATAGTAGGCGCATTCAATGCACCCGGTTTTGAATAAAGTGTTCTGGTAACAAGCTCGCAGGTCCATCCTCAACTATTTTAAAGCCTTTTTTGCTAAAGATTTGGCTTTCTTGGAATTTCATAGCTAGAGTCCTATTCGCAGCGGCGGCTCGTCTGTCATGCTTTAATTTTCGGAAATCCGTAATTTAAATACCAACGTCGATCAGCGATGTAAAGTCTTCGTAATCTGTCTGTATTTTTCGTGATTTCAGCGTTTTAAAGGGAGATGCAGACAGAAAGCAACCCGTCGACGGGGAAGAAAGCTGAAAGTGCACCCCCCTATTCCGACGTCTCTCCCAAGAAACGAACGGAAGCAGTACAGCATTTGATAAATGAGAATCGCAAGAAAGCATTGGACCTCTTCAATGCTCGTGTTGTTGCTAACGATCGGTAAGCGCTCGAGGATTCGAACTCGATCGTTTTCAATCTCATAACCATCTCTCTCGATAGAAACGTCAAAATTGTAACCAAGGGCGCTCCCGTCCACCAATCACAGCCAATTGACTCTGGTGGTGGTTTCTTCCTTGATCCACCTTCCCTCTCGCAGAGTCAAGAACTGGTGCATTATGAGAAGTCGGAGGAGGAAACAGACGCGTCAGACGGCAGTGGTAGTCTAGGAGAGCAGCGTCGAAAGAAGCGCCGAAAATTGCACTCCAAGCAATCGTCAGTTCCACCACCATCACTACCTCCTCAAGCTCCGCTGCTTGTCCCCCGACCGCCAGATGAAGAGAAGCCCGTCTGTGATGAGTGTTCACGCGAATTTGATGATTCCTACCTCTTGAGTAACTTTGATTGTCAGGTGTGCGATGGGTGTCGGTAAGACATGCGTGAAATTGCTACTCATTATTAATAAGTAAAGTGTGATTCACTCGATGTTAAACATTAGGGATTCTAGGGGAATCCACACGTTAGTTACGCGGTCAACAGCCAAGGAGCGGTATCTTCTAACTGATGTTGATTTGGATGTGAGAGAGCCTCCACTTCGACGGATTTACAAAAAAAATCCGCGGCATTCCTCTTGGGGTGATATGCAGCTGTTTCTCGAAGCTCAGGTTTGTTTGCTTGTAATTAAAAAAAGCGTTTGGAGTGAACAAAAAGTAGTTCGTATTACGAAGTTCCATTTGAATTGGAATATTCTATCTTGACTAAGTGAATAAACAAATTTTATGGATTTTTAAAGTCAAGATTTCGTAATTTCTGCGAGGCGGTTCACATCGTTACGTTTGTAGGCTGGGTTTCCAATTTTGATTCTCAGGTTACAATACAATGAAAATTCGGAAGTTCCCTTTGAAAAAAAGTAATCAAAGTGTCAGGAATTAATGTTGTAGTGGGACAAAGCTCCTATTCTACTTTCAAAAATCGGCGAAATCGCTAGAGGACCTGAACGCATCTTATGATGCATGTTCTTGATGCGATACTGTGATCCTACTTCTTGCCAAATTTCCCTAGCTCATCGTTTACTGATTGCTCGAACGTCGTGATTGTCGCGGAATTTCCCGATGTTTAGTGTTCAATGCGATGTAATTTTTTGGAATAGGCCTTTGCCCACAAGACTCACAGGTTGTTTACAGATTTCGAGACACTTCAAATAGGTTGCAGCTCGTTCGTTGGAGATTTGGGGCTCAGAAGAGAAAGTGGAGGCAGAGCGCGCGAGTCGTGTTGTCAAACGCGAAAAGGCCAAGCTTCGAGGATTTCAAAAAAGGGTCAAAGGTAAGATGCTAGATGTGTCGCCTTTTTTGTCCTCTAGTTTTTCTTTTGGGAAGTGCACCCAGGTGTTGTTATGACAGTTTGACTCTGGGCTTTCTCTAACATAACTAAGGCGAATCGCATACAGCCCATTTGTCGATGTATTTGCTGAAGCTCTCTCTACTGTTTTCCATAAAGTAATTGCTAAGTAGCCTTGTTCTGTAATTTGCCGAAAATTACTTAGCTCTCCACAACTGCGTTTTTGTAATTGGGTAGTCATGTGCACTGGCTTAGACAACTCCTAGGTGGCGTGGGGCTCTGAACAGTCCATGTTTTGGCGGTCTGGAAGTAATTCCTAGAGAAGCCATATGAACCTAGTTGGCGGTTCGATTCTCTCAATTTCAATAAACTCATCAATATCGAATTTCTTATTAATTGATTATGAAAACTTGCTATTGGTTGAAACATCCATAAGGTATGCACCCTTCTCTTGATTAATAACTACCTTCCTCTCTGTTTCTCGTGGGCTTCAGGGTTCGCATTTCCAAGAAAAACCAGTTTTAAAAACTCGCCATCTCTTTATTTGGGCTTTGTATTCCGTCTTTTAAGCTCTCCAAAGCCGTGCATAGGGCCTTGCCGTTAGGTTATCCCCTTGTAGCCTTTGGCTCTTTCCTTAGCGAACGTAACGGAAACACTTCGCTTGGGGAACCAACCCACCATGACGCCCAAGTACCACGTGTTGACTTAGTGGGCTCCAACGCTTGATCCTTTGCTTTAGCTTTGGGATCTTTACAGTCTTCGTCCTCCCTATTTCATTTCCATTTTTTAAGAAGTCAAGAAGAATGGAAAGAAGACTATACTCAAGTCATCGGATGAATACCTCCACAAATGCGGTCGTGTTGCGGCATCATTAGTTTGATGTGTGCTTGACTAATTGGACGCTCGTGCTACTTGTACTCTGCCATCCATTTTTGACGACTTTTTGAAAGGAAAAATATTTGCCGTTTCATAATCAAATTGGGAGTGAAATCACACTTCAAAGCTATCGTCAATAGATACCAAATGATGACGCTGATAACCTACCACCCGGCACGACTTGTCAAATGGCAAAAATTGCGCAAGCGTGTGTCTCAAATACAGTCTTTCGGCCTGCTATCACTTCTATGAGGTAGTTGCGATAAAACTCTCAAATTTCACACCTTTAGCCGGAGCGGTGTCAAGGGCAGGAGGAGTAGTGTAATGGCGTCTTGTGAATACTTCTGTCTGACAAGCTAGCTGTGTTTGGAGTTTGCTATAAAAACTGCAACTCCGGCCACAAAACTGATGCATAAGTCGCATCAAAAGCTGAAGAAACAGTGCACGACCATAGGCTGGGAGTTGTCTTAGTTCACACCGATTCGTCTCACTTGGCCTGTGTACTCAGTGTGGAGGCGAGATTCTTATTCGTGATGCGGTGATGGATGCAGAGTGTTCCGTGCGCTCAACAGCCCGGAAGGAAAGAGAAACTCTGAAACTGATTAAAGGAAACGAGTGAACAACAGCCGGGGCAGTTGCAGGAAGGCCAAATATAAGTGCCCTAATTTATGATGGCTCAAAAAATGTAAAGGCATTGATAGTAATTATCCGATTTCATTGAAATGTTGGTGTTCTATTGAACCATCAAAAAGGTGATAATGAGACTCGAAATATTATCCAAGAGGTAGTAAAATTATTATTAAACTTCTCTCGCATTACATCTTCAGGCTCAACAAAAGTCTTCCTTTGCTGCGAAGCTTTGACCTTTCTGAAGCGAGTTGACCCCATGTTACCTTTTCTAGAGCTTCGAATCCAGGTGCGTAGCAGCCTGTACGCAAAGAAGTCCATTCCACACGAACACACCTTTGGTCCCGAGGTGTACGACGAGAAAACAGAAACCTATTCGAAATCCTGCACCTCTTGTGGCTGCACCATGTCCTTTGAAAAGATGTAATAAATAACCTCTTTGTAGCTCTTCCTATTACTATTTAGCATTAGTTTTAACTTTCGTATTGAGTGGTTTTAGTGTTTATGATTTTTGTGTTTCCACTTGCGTGGTTTTTTTAAGAATAAACAACATTTCACTTGCTGCTAAACGCCTGGAGGTTGATTTTTCGTCCTCACTGGCCACTTGAGTAGGTGCAACAGTGAGACGGTGGGAAATTGGCGCAAGGTGGGCATTACATTTCTGATGGCATTGTTTGCTTAATATTGCCGCCTACATGTCCAAAAATGATCCCAAGCTTCAACCTTTCTGTGTTTTGAATGACTGGGGCAAAGTAATTCATATTATTTTTTTTCATATGTCAGGTCTGGTCCATGCTATTTATTCAATAGGTCATTAGCGTCAAAACTAGTTACGAAGAGTTGTTCCCACTGACGGCACGGCAGCTGATATCTTGCGCCGTCAGAACCTTGGATCGAGGAAATATGTTAGAGTAGGACATGCTGCATTGTTATAAGGTGGAAGGAGGGTTTGCCTCCTAGTCAGAGATCGACGCCGTCTGCTAAGTCAAAAGGTTCCTTTAATCTGCTCGCTTGCCATCCAAACTGCGCAGGCAAACGAACAAGCACTGTAATTTGACATTCGACCGTGATGGGCCTCAGCCACACCGGAACACCGGAGAGGAGCCTGGATTCTGGAAAGTTGTGAATTGGCATTGGACTGAATTTCATTGCCGCTTTAAAAACGGATTTTTCTGGGCGCCCTGGGTACTTTCCTCAGCAAACTTTTAGAAGGCTACTCTTAGTTATTGCGGTGTTGTATTTATTCTGTCCATGTTTATTAGCTAATTGGCATGATGGAATAACTTAAAAGGACACTGCCTAGCATTATTTCCTCCTTGCCATTCTTGCGCTATTCAACTCAAACCAAAACTCTGTTCCTTTTTCCCAATTCCTTTAATTTTTTAGTCCTGACTAGCTTTGGTTCAGTTTCATGGGTAGCTACCATGTAGAACTTGAGATTGAGGTCGGGGCTATTTCTGAAACCCTTATTTAGTTGCCAACAAAATGTGCCTTTCACCATTGAAATCAGAGCATAGTTGATGGTGCCTCATCCTCCCTGAACGGCTGTGACAAAAGTTTTTTCTGACCAATACACACCTGCAATAACAGCCTCAGCGGTTTCGTTCTGACGGGCTACTTTAGTCTTGAAAACGAGCCAGCCACGAGCAAAATCTAAGCTGAGACGAAGATGATGGGTGCTGGGAAGGAAGGAGCTGCATTTGGAACTGTGGAACTGGTGTTTCATTCTCATAACATCTACTGACTACTTAGTAGTCCAAATTATTTAGGCATTCATATACATTAGTCAGTGGTTCGCCCATGTCTATACGGTTCTCCTTACTGAGCTCACTGGTTTCAGCCCGCACCAACTGTTTCTTGAAATTGACGTTATTCAGTCCTTTCTTTTTCACGAATTCAAACTCTACTTTAAAGCCACCGACACTTCTCGTAAAGGTGTACAGCGTTTGAAAAGGCGTCAGCGGAATGCATTGCCCAGTAATGGCTCAACCATGATGGTACATCGCCTCAAAGACGTCTCACATTCAGAAGGTCTCTCTGCGCCTGGTAATCAATGAATTCGAGATTAGCGTGTCATTAATAACTTTCAGTAGTGATCAATGCGGAGAGAGGCTTAAAAGCTGCCCCCTTGCTCTCCGCTTACGGGTTGTTTGTTGATCGACTTGTGATTAGAAAGGTTTCTTTGAACGCCAAAGACACCATTAATTGTTCCTACACGGCCTACTCACTAAATGTCTTCCATCTCCCAGACGTAGATCGCGCTCATCAGCCTCAGGAAAACATGCTTTATGTTTGTGAGGACGGAATTATTTGCATCCCATGGGCCAAACAGCACTTACGTCTGCGATCTATCTTCAAGATGCAAAAAACTTGCGATAATTATTGAAACGCAACTTATTACCTTGAAGGCATTGTACTAAAATGCAAGATGAGAAGGGTCTGGATAATAGCTTGGCTACATGTGGAGCAAAATCTTGTTTGATCGACACTAAAAAGGGGGGGGGAGGTGGAGGAGGCTAAAAATAGGTTTAATTGATGGCTTCAAGGGAGAAAGTGTGTTAGAGGAGGCGGGATTCGGTGCTGTCTTGTGTCTCATCGAAAAGGACTGTAGCTTGAAGCGAATAAGTTTTGTATTGTAGGAGTTTTTTAGAGCCATTAACTTGACTTGCTCCCAACTTTTCCCCTCCCGGTCCTGTGCCTCAGTTCCAATTTTCACGGTCGCTTTTAAGCCTTCCTTCAGATATTCCGACCCTCACTAAGCAGAAAAAGGTTTTAAACCCATCCTTTTAATAGATACATATAAGTACAACAAAGACCTGGCAAAATATGTACAAATTGTGGCGTCTCGCCAATGCCAATACTGCTAATGAGAATGCGCAAAAGGCAACACAAGGAATGCTGTTGTGGTGAAACGCTTTGAACGCGTCTGCTGTTCATCGTTTTGTCCCTTTCATTACCCTGTGAAGTTCACTTTGCGGTCTAGTTCACCTTCACTGTCCCCAAAGCGCGGCATTGAAGGATGTTTCAAGTTACACTTTTACAGACGTCGGACGTTAAGACTTCGGGACTGCGCCCCCTTCCTGGCAGCTGATTCAGCCAATCCTCCATACATTCTGCCTTGTTGAGGAAAAAGAGGTCTTTATGACGTCGTCTTACCACCACCTCCTCTAGTTTCAAGAGGATAGCTCGCTCTTGGACGGTTAAAGGGCGTCTTGAGACCTTGGCGGTGTATGTTTTCCACAGGTATCGAGGGACAAGATGAAGGTTCGTCTCCAAGTCTGTCATATTTCTCGGTAGAAACTTGAGCCCTTGAAGAATTCGAGAAAGGCTTGGATGTTGTTTGTACGCCAAAAGAGATGCGTCACTCCAAGAAGAGAGCTTTTTGGTCCTATCAAAAAGACGCCTTACCAACTTTCGCTCCTCCCAAGCTAGGTTTTGTTGCTTTGCTCTGAAAGTGGTATAAACGTCTATTTCCTCCTCCAAAGTTTCTGGAACTTTGTAACGGCAACCGGAGATGCCAATGAAGCTCTTTTGATCTGAAGCAGTGATGCCTTCGTAATTCCACTGCGCCATCCTCATGTCATGCCTCACCTGCACCAATTGGTTGATGATTTGGGTGGTCGCATGAATGGCCTTCAACTCTTCGCCTCGTTTCAGAAGCGCCAATTTGAGCTTCTGTTGGGCTATTCGAAGATGTTGCATGAGGGATTTTGCAAGGTAAAGATCCTTTTTAGCAGCTGGTTGAAGAATCTTTCGTGCTTTTGAGCAGTCATCGTCTTGAGAAATCCTCGCTTTGGCAGAGCGCTGAAAGCGCAGAACTACATCGCGAAAGGATGCCGTGTATTCACCTAACTGGATACTTTGTTGAGGATGCACTAGTGGCCGAATGCGTATTCCCACCGATTCCTGCACTCCTTTCCATGAGCACATTTTTGGGCGGGATCCCTTGAGAGAGATCTACAAATCACAGCAAGCGTTTTGAAGTACAATTTCATCGGACCGTCCATGCGCACTTTTTAGGCAGTAGATTTCTGGCTTTATGATGCTCGACCCACCTCTATACTAGTAATGCTGCTGCCATTCAGACACAGGAGCCATCGTCTCGACCTGTCACTGAAAATAACTTCATGTTGGGGCTCCTCCACCTTCCTCTCCTCCTCTTCTTCCTCTGCTTGTGGGGCTTTTGGAGTCAAGTGGATTTTTAATTCATCTAAGTAGAAATGGACGGAGACGTTGGGAGCTCAGCGATCGACAATTCTTGAATGTGTGTAGACTATTTTAAATGGGAATTTGTAGGTGCCAAGCGTGCGAAACCCATTTGACGTGTTTGCCGCCAGCGTCACATAGGTGTGTTTCGCGATTTTTATCAGCTCTTGGTAAATGATTGCGTCAAGGTATATCACAAACCAATTGCTTAAACTTCAACTGGAGTAATATGCAGATCGTTTCTTGCCTAGGGTTATTCGCTTAGTTGTTATTCGAACAACGGAACCTTAACTTGATTACATCTTGTTGATTGAAGTAGTTAATTCACCTTACAAATTACACTAGCAACGAAAGCACACCAAAGAGTAAATCCTTTAATTTGGATAAAAATTTGAACTACCTGAGCCGATAACGTGTCTCCTCAATTAATGTCTAGGCTCAGACATTCGTTTAAGAGCTTGCAGAAGTAAATGTCATAAAAATTGTGATATCAGACACACAAACACACATACTATGACGGAACGTGCGTATACACAGTCTTCTCTAGCAGTCCAAAGTTCATTACGGCTTAATTTACGTGTGATTCAAGGGAACTACAAAGAAACCAACGATGCTGATACACTTTGTAGCTATCCGCGTGCAAAAGGAGTGAAAGCTCGTGAGTGTCTAGAGGCCTCTAATCGCTACAGTAAAGCAGTCTTTGCAAAGAAAATAGTTATATCTATTCATTAACCTGGGCAAAAAAGGCAGGTTCAAAATTTTAATTTTCTAAGAGTCTGCTTAATCGATCACAGTAATAATTCGCAAAATCATACACTCAAGAGCAAGCATGAGGTTCTAATCCCAGGTCTACACAATCCACAAGCAAGCATGGGTTGCTTCACCTACGGTCAGCACAATGAGTTTTGATGCCTAACGAGGGTAGAATAACTCGGATTTTTAGCTTATCTTGCGCAGAGAAGGTACTTTTTGGCTAATGAATGATTAGTAGAATAATTTATTGCTAAAATTAGTTTTGTTAAAACCATCTACGCAGTCAATAAATTCTCCAGTCACCCTAGTTACAGCATAGCGGTCGTTTTGAAGTGGGATGTGCCTAATTGTCTAGCTCAGCATCATCGTAATTTAAAGCTTGTAAAGTGTAGTCATAAAGGATGTAATATTTGTATGTTGGAATTAGGGAATTTTTTGTGCTAAGGTCGTCGAAATGCGTATAAGTGAGTCGCGTTTCCAGACGCACAGATAGAAAGCAAAGAACGAAGTTATGCCAAGGAAACTATCTTTGGAATTGGATTGGTTGAGCCAATCTTAAGATTTGTGTTTAAGTATCAGTTTCTATCATGATTAGTAGACTGCGACCAGTAGGTTGTTAGTAGAACGAGGCTAAGTTGTCACTTGCCCGTAGTTACTCCTTTGCATCATGTCCTGACGATGAACTGAAGAAGGTCGGGGAGGTGCAAATTGCAAGGTTTTTATTCTTCTAATAGTTGGTTTTTATTGTAGAAGTTAAACGACTTAAAAAGTAGATAAAAGCACAAGTGCACCTAACGAACAAGAAGTACTTGTGGATAGTGTGTGGATAGTGTTTAAAATCATTGGTGCCCAGTTGCAAATGTCTTTTTGATCAGTAGCATAACCAAGCACGAAACAAACACGTCTCTAGTCTTCAGGTTTTTGACTAAAAAGGGCTATAAACTTAGTATCCGTATTTTTCACATCTGTGCTGAATCAAAAAAGCTAGTTGGGAGGATGACGGAAATATAGCAAAACAATCTGAAATAAGCGTAAGCTGCCTCGCGCACTTTTTACATTTTTCCAACTCATTAATAAAGTAATTTTTGAGCATGTGGAAGCCACAGACTTGAAAATAGGCGCCGTACCCAGTCGGCTAGGGCTATCAAAACAGTTGACTTCACATACAATGCAACTTCCGACCCCGTGGACTCGATGCAGTGAGGAACTATTGTTTTCACAAGTCTTGGTCAGCAAACCGGCCATATCAACTGCTGCCAGTTCTCAAGTCAAACAGGTACAAATGTCCACCTGTGTCCCAAAAGTGGGTTTTTAAGGCATGTTTTCATACACTTCTTTACATCCAGGACAAATACAATGTTGATGATGAGGGCATAAGTGATGCTAACGACATCGTCTAGATGCGTTTTAGACCTGTTTGAAGTGTCTGAAACTTTTTTAAAATTACCAGCCCCATTGTGTCTCACGGCGGGCCCCCAAATACGTGCACGCGCACATGCGGAAGTGCCATGCGAACAAATCGGTTCTGGGTATCTAGTGCCAGAAACTTCTCCTTTCTCCTGAGATAAAAAACCCGTTCAATTGACGAAGTAGTGATTCCGTTTTGAGATAGCTAGAAACGAGGAGAAACGGATCTTAACACACTTTTGGCCTAATGCTTTAGTGCAACACATATTGTCACGACCTTTTCTCATCATTTAACTCATAGTCACTTGTATATGACGTGCATGTCTTATCGCGGTTAAAACTGATTGTCAAATCTCGTAAAAAACAGATGTAGGACGTCTAAGTACCGACAACGGTTGTATTTTTAGATCCTGAGCAGACATGATGATCAAATCCCCTCGGAAACAGAACTCGGTAGTGGATGCGTTAAATGTACAATGTTTGGTCTCAAATCAAGGCTCGTTTTTTTATCTACTCTGAACATAAAGTTGCACCCAACTTGCCATCGTCAACAAAGTCTTGCTAACACCAACGAGACCTGCACTCAGGAAATGCTGTTTATAGCTTACAAGTCATTCAAAGGCGAAAAGTGAATGGATCAAATCCTGGTACTTTCCTGCTTAACGACCCAAAGTGGAATAATTTTCCAACGACATGAAAAAGAAATCTTGGTTCCGCACCCCCATAGACATCCCACTGTGGTCCGACCTAAGCCGGTGTGCGCACGCACAAGGCACAAAGGGTTGGTCGGTCATGCTTTGTGACAGTGGTGGCGTTGATTTATTTCCAAACATTTACACCCAACTGTAAAACACAATGCGGTTCTGTCTATTGACAGGCACTACGTTTCCAGGACCTGACGTAAACACAGTCAGCCACTCTTGTGTGTCACCCTTCAATGAGTCTTTTGGATGACCAGGATCGAGATTGCGGAAAAAGCTCTAGGTAAAACAACTAATTGCTCAACAGACAGGCATTCGTACATTGCCTGCTTTGGTCCACAACCACAAGGTAGATCATAATCAAGCTTCTGTGACGAACAAATTCTGTATGCCCCCAACGTTAGGCCCCTCATGAAAAGTGACGCCGATTCGCGTGGAGTGACGTCATGGCTAAAGCACCATCCGAAGTAAAAGACTGTTTGACTGACAAAGTGGCAGTAATTAACACCCACACAGAGTACGTGCACTTTAATTGGTATGCAAGGCCGCCTGGCCGAGCCTGACGAACCATATTGTCATGACAACTTGGCTTCCTGTGTGAGCCAAAAAGTATTCCAATAGAAGTTGAAAAAATCAAGATACTTGTCAGCCAACGAATTTGGGAAGGTGATTAATACTTGGAATCAGCTGGAACTGGTGTCAGTTAATCCGTGAACGTGTCACTCCCTTCCTTGTCTGGATCTAGGCAGTGGTCATGTCTAGTTTATGGCATTCATTTTAGCCTCTTCTGTAGGAGATTAAAGTGCAAAGTTTTGGACAGGCTATCACCACCTCTATTCAAAGAAAATTACCCAGATATCTCAGTATTTGCACAGGAAAATGAAACACTAACAGTTACTTCGCCATGTAATTGGAGAGGAGGATGACTTATCAGAAATTTGGTAAGATTCAAATGTCGGCGTCGCTAGACGCAACTTATAAGACAAGGAACGGGTGCTCACGTTTAGGCTCTTTCGTGACCGCCAGTGTTCCATTCTCGCAAATCCCTACGAAGAACTTTGGCTCCACTTCAGAAGCGCCATCCACAAGACATAGGAATCCGACATCCGTCTTAAACAGACGCTCAAAGTCCTGTGTGCTCCGCTGACTTCGCTCCAAAGTCCACGATAAGTTGGAGTAACCGGAGACTCGCAGAGCCACTCCAACACTAGTAGCGCATGCTGGAGAGGCAAACAGCGCCAGACCGTAGAAGAAGATAAGGCTGATAATGAACCACCGCCAGTGTCGTAGATGCGCCACAAAGGGAATACAAAAGGGTGAGAGAGGTGTAGTTGAAGCCACCGTTGGGGACCGCGCCTTATCCATCACGGCGACAACGGTCGTGGGAAGCGAAACGCAGAAGGGTTTATTTACACTGTACAGAAGGAGGAGGCGTGGTGAGGCAGGCTGTCGATTATGCTCCCTGCTGAGCATGAAGTAGGCGATAACACTGAGGAGGCAGAAGCAGAGATAGAGTGTAGAGCAGCCTTGTGCTCGATTAGCTTTCTCACGTCTGGGCAATTGCCTGTATACCCTGCAGAAGCGGTAGTAGGGAGGCGAGTGTGCCACAGTTTTTGTTGCTGTTCCGGCGGAACAGACTAGAGGTGGACAGACAACGAGGATCATGATAAAAGGACATTGACCTGGAGATGAGGAAGCCCGTCAACCGGTCTTCTGCGTGTGTGTGTTTGTTTGTGTACCTGGGAAATAGGCTGGTAGACACTTGACACAGACACAAGCTGATTGCGGGCATGCTGCACGCAAAGGCGGGGAGAGCCGCACTGAGAACGCGCATTGACCAATCAGCGTGGTGCGTCGGATCCACCACTCACAGGCTGCGAGAGCGAACGCTGCCTGTAACAAGGAGGTTCCATCGGAACGGGAAACTACTGATTAATTTTCTCATCGCTAATACCTCTCTAAAGCGAGATCCCTCACAGTGAGTGCCCACTTTGTGTTCCTCAAATTGGATTGGGTTGCGACTGATACACGTTCGCTGACATTGCTGTGTGCACCAGTGATTGCACCAACTTTATGGCTATTAGGAAACTCATTTTTCTTCTTCTGAGGCTGAATAAACAAAGGCGAACCAGATTATGACCTTATAAATCAAGTGGTTTATCCCATTATCTGTGAAGATGGGTTGCTCGAGGAAAATTCACTTTAAAATATCTTTAATTTTTACTTCTTTGCCAACGGGAAAGTATTTTATTATCTACCAAATTTCTTCTGTGGAATCATTAATTTTACTATTTGCAATCTTTTCATTTTCACAGATATGTGGCAACTTTTTCGCACTAATGAGTTTATCTGATATGAACCCGGCAAGAGACGTCATTTTATTCCCTTGGAGCTAGATAAGGCTTTTCAATTGAAGGGTTGATTATAAAAGAAAACAAATAATTGCCCTAGATGTTTTATAGTTCCACACCTGGGATAAGTTCTACCTTGCATTCAAGAAATACTTGTTCGTTTTTGCAGGAACAGGCCTACCACAGGCGATTTTGAAACCTTTTAAGGGGCGAAATTCCCCAGGTCCACAAAGGATCATGCACCTCATCGCCACGGTTGATTGAAAAAGAAAGGGGAAAATGGGGCTGGTGGAGGGGTACTATTTGTCGTCATACCCGACCACACACCAGCACCTGTTTGACTGTTCTGGGTGGTCGTCTGACGTCACTTTCTGTCACTCTGTCTTGTCTACTTCATCATAAACATGCGCACTCGGGTACCGTACTAGCCAGAAAACCTTGGGCCCCAGAGCTGACACCTTCGTGCATGTTCAAAGGGCTTCTTGAAAGGTGGCGATGGTGGTTAGAAGCAGATGGTTCGAGGAGTGGAGAATTTTATTTGAAAGTTGAAAATAAATCGAGCTCGGTGAGGCAGTAAAGGGTGGTGCCAATCTCCCACCTTAATGACTAAGGAACTGCAGAATTTCGGCATTTCAGAGTGTTGATGTAGTGTGCACTTTTCCCATGCAATTACGCCTCTAAGACCTAAGAATTGCTTGTATAGTATGGCTGTGAAGTCTTTACATGAGGAAATTTACGCTTATCTGCTGATTTTAAGGCCATTAGACATGCTTTTATTGAACGCCGCATGTTCAGTTTGCAAGAAAAATTTTGTCAGAAAGAATTATTATTTAAAGTTGGCTGTTAGCTATGACAATGTACGGACCGATTACCAATTAGTGCAATACGAAGCAACTGGCAGTGGCATTTTCCTTAAGACAGAACCAAGTGCCGACTTAACTTGGACTTGAATAAGCTAATTGGCACTTTGGAGGTGGGTCTTGACACTTCTGGATGGTGTTGTGAATCCAACTTCAAAATGGAAAAAAGTGTAACGTGCTTCCCTTGCTGTCCTTAGTCACACCGAGCGCAGTAGCGACGATCAAACTGCAACCAATCGGACAGCTGCACTACGAACCAATCCCAACCGAGATCAGCAGTTCAATTTCCGGTGCACTTTACTATCTCGTTAAATGTTGAAGACGGATCTTTCCCCTTCTCATATCCGAATGATATACATTCGATTTAACTCTGTCCGTATTCTCCTTCAGGTCAGATGCATGATCAAGGGATTGCCGGATTAGTATGAGTTATCTTCCAATGTAGCAGAGGAGTATACCTCTCTCATCGTAGCTTCTAGGCTACCATTGGCTACAAACGGAAGGAAGGGGTGCGTGGCAAACAAGTGTAGTGGGTAACGGTATTTCTTTTACATGGGTGGGTTTATTTATTACCAGATTCTGACTAATCATTATGAAGGTCGCACCTTAAACCCTGCTGGAGAGGGAAGATAAAGGAAAGGACATGATTTCTTTGCCTTACTGTAACCATGAGAATGGTACAAATAAGCACTAAGGACCGCGGTATTTGCCTCTTTGAAGGCTATTATGAAGGTGAATTTGGAAAATTTATTATCACGTCTGGCAATAAATTTTCCTCAAATATGGGCTCTACAAACACCCAAGCTGATGGATGAGGGGACTTATGCCCCAAATACAACTCATATGATTTTCCACCTCAGTGAATGGGGGCCGAAGTGACTTACAAAATTAACTGATTGATTGCGCTTGGAAGCGATCTACCAGCGTAACTTATATGTGACTCCTCAACTTTCTTGTCTGAGCCTGTACGTCGCAGTTACGTAACGCATTTAGTTTAAAAGGAAAATGACAAAGCATAGCAAAAATAAAAAAAACCAAATAGTCACAGTTGATTCCCGCTTTAAAGCAACAAACAGTTTTTCTATAGGGCTGTGACGGTGCACGGGCTGAGCAAAGGTAAATTTCAAGCTCACCCGATCGTTCACTTCAGCGTGATGTGAGCACAAACATCCCAAACATCCAGTGCCATCACTACGTAAGGAGGTGCTTTTAAGATGATGGAAGGTATTATAGGAATTAGTCTTGTAATAATTGAATGCTCCGCACATAAACTAGGTGTCTTCAGTCTGAATGGTGGATGAGTTGAGGCGGTACCTTCCACCCTCTCGGCCTAGCTAAAACTCACATCTTACGGAGATGATGTCAATTTTCCACGGGAGAATTTGTACTAAGGAACAAAGCATGGAGTCCCTCAATGGTTGCTATGCAGGAGAAAGACCGGAACTTTCTTCTCATTGACTAATTAATCCTGCCTCTTTCCGCAGTTAAAGATGTTCTTTAACTCCTTCGTGATGCTGTATCGAGTATAGAAGCAAGGGGATATAAAGTAGACCTGGCCATCCGATGGTGAAATAATGCAAGGCGTAGAAGTGTATCATTACCACTCATGGCACATTTTTTTCTTATTACGAGGAACGGATGGGTAGTGGGCACGGTGCATCTTGGAGCAGTACGTGGTGCTACCACACCTTTTCCAGTGCCCTTCTACTACAAAAAATAAGAAAAGAAAAAATTTCGGCGACTCTGCCGAAATCTCACCATTTTGGTTGCCTAATATACCTGCGGTGACAGGTGGTCTGAGTTTATAAATCATTATTCAAATCCCAACTCCTCTTTAGTGCGACCACACCAGGCTGGTCGCTCTTCAAGCCAAATTTTCTCACCTTCTTTTTACATGACCAAGTTTCCTGTCTTACATTTCTCGAAAAATGATTCCTTTTACAGTTCAGATTTCATCCTCTCCATAGAGATGAATGGGGTAAGTGAAGTGTATCTGGCCCCTCCCTTGTCCCTCCTCACAATCCAAGTCTCCGCGCAGGTGATACGCAAAAGTTCAAAACCTTAATCGGAAATGGCTTAACATGTGTTGGGCGCTACCAATTTCCGAGAAGGTCTTGGAGTTTATTTTATCATGGAGGCACCGACCTGACCTTTTAATAGCTTCTGCCAATGATGTAACATGCTGACCATCATCAACTTTCTTAGTATGGCAACACAGAACTTCTAACGGACCAAAGGTACAGGTAGAACATCAGAATAGTCAGATTTCAAATGAAAAGGTGAACATCAATCGCTTCAATGGGCTTTACTATTTAACTGTCACTGATACGACCTCATCAACCACACTAAGAGTCAATTATTTGTGCAAGGAGGCTTCACAATACTCACTGCGCAGATTAGGTTAAGAAAGAAATCTGTGAGGGATGGATGCATTCGTGACGACTCCCATCGCAAAGGTCCTAAAAACTGCGCAGAATGGTTAGTAGTTGCCTCATATTTGAGTGAATGCTGAAAGAAATTCAATTTGAAGGAAATTTAGTAGATAGAATTAAACTCAGGATGCGGCGTTGAGGCGTTGATTCCCGATACGCACCGACTTTAAGAAATTGCCTCATGAGACGTCTTCATGAGATGCCTTCCAGGTAGGCATCTTTCGTTTGAGGCATTGGTACATACTATGGAAGGTATAAGCCACCAAGACGATCGTTTCATTAGAAGGCATCCCTGCTGGATTGTGGCATTTCATCTAGGGATGAGCACGTGTAAAGACAAAGATCAAATCATTGGCTGGGACTAAAAAGCAGACACGATAAAATGTTTTTTTTTTTTAAACTAAAAGGACTTTTATCTTCCTGCGTCACTTGATAAATGGAAGACTGGTAACGCTCTCATCGGTTAATTAGGCATTCGGAAGTTATTTGCGGTCACTCCCTTACAAACACTTCGAATCTGTACAGGAGGTGATTCTCTGACATGCTAAGTTGGTAATTTAATCAGGAATTTGTTCTTGAACGCTTTGTAATGCGGGTCAATTAGAATGAACTTTAAAGAGTAAGTGTAAACAGAATTGACCTGCCATTGGGTTGCGATATCCGAAAAATACAGACGTGTAAAGTGGACAAGCTCAGACAACCCCGAAGAAAGAAATGCCAAGTAAACTTGGCACCTTGTTTCATTTACCATTCGGTTCCTTTCCGTTCCGACTTTGTGACCGCACTCTCTGTCGCCTTTATGCCACTCGCACCGCCTCATCCGGACCGATGATTAATGGTGAGATACGAGTCAACAGTCAGACGAGATAAATGAGCCAAATTTCGGCAACGGATGGCTGACATTACTCCCACCTATTGTTCCATGCACTCATAAAAATACGCACATTTAGATTCTTCTGATACGACCCTTTGGTGAGATAGCGACACAAAAGTTTAGTGAGTTTTCCTTGACCTTCCCTAAAGACGTAAAAAGTCAGCATTATCGTTAAAGTATGAGAGGGATAGGGACCATTGCTGGTGCCTCCTAGTGGAAGTACAAGGAAGGAGCCCAAAGTGCCTGCTACACCGAAAAGAAGAGTTAAACGAAATAATCAAAGCATTACGTTGGTCCCCCTCCTTTGGAGCGTAAGCTATCACAGCGCAGTCGATGATTTAGAAACAAAACATATGCAAACCAATCGCACCAGTCATCGAATTTGCGTAAAACTGAGAGGACAGTTGCATTTGGTGAAGGGCATATGTCCATCGCTAGTGGTAAGAACACCGACTTAAAGTCAACCTATTAATGGTAGACGCGAGTTGTAATAGTTTTGTGGAAGCATTTTTCGCATCTATTTAATCGTGTATTCACTTTCTTTTCACTTTATTACTATCCGAGAAGCATAGAGGTAGAGAAGGAGGTGCCACGTAGACAGCTCCGTAAAGGACTCTTTCAAATGGTTCATTGTCGCGGCTATTGTCGTCATATTGAGGTATAACCTTCAGCGACAAGAAGCAGGATATTCGGCACTTTGGGTTAGGTTTCCACCGATGTAGCCCTCCGAGTCTTTCCTGAGGAAGTGAGACGACACAGCCCTGCCTAGTTTGGTTTTGAGTTTAGTATTTGGTTATGCAGATTGAAACGCTCATGCTTTTGCGAATTAATTGCCCACGGTAATTTTCCTGGATTTGCTTTTGAGGAAAATAATCATCTTGCTTAGGTTGAGTTTAGCTTTGAGATTACCAATTCGTGCCAGGTGGATTAGGAATTTGTGAAGTTTCCCGCAATGACCTGTGATAGCCGGTAGAGATTCGAAGAATGTGCATCGTGTGTCACAAGCCCCTTGATTCTATTCGTTCCATTAAGTTTTTTACTGTTTTAGCTCTCATCAACTGCCTTTTGAACCCATTGTAACTCGTACTGTCGCTTGCATTACGAATCTAACCTCAGCTTCTCGTAAAATATCCTTGATTGCTCCCATAACTCTTACAAGGCATGGATAAGGCTGTCAGTTTATCCGCGCATTAGTTATAAAAGGGCTCTCTGTTCTTCCCTTCTTATTAATGACCCTTTTTGTTAAAGAGTCTAGTACCTCGAAAGCAAAGTGAGTCGAACTGGGCTTTAGAGACGTATAATTTCTTCAAACATCTCCCTCCTCCAAAATTTGAAGATGCTGAGGCATCTAGATGTGCTGGTCAGCAAGGCAAGGATTGGTCATTTGGACACATAAAAGAGCATAGGGAAGGTTGTCCTAGTCCATTGGGGCAGCACTCTATTTTAACTCGCAGTTCCTAGAACACCGACTGATGTAGCGAACCCTAGCTTCAACCTTGGATAGAGAACGAAACTGCAGAAGTCACTCATTGCAGTAAAACTTCAGGAGGGTGAAGTAGTGGAAATAGTTTAAAAGGTAACGTTTTGTTGATGAGGGAGTGGGTAGTGATGCATAAAGTTTAAGGGGCTTCGCTCTTTTCATAGTATCTCGGAAGCATTTGGCGGCATTACCTCAATACCTTGAGATTACCCCACCAGTGTTTACTGAGAGTGAAGATGAAAGAATTGATTTACGTCTACATCAGTTAGGAGGAGAAAGTCGAGGTGGAGGCTGAGGGCCTAGGCAACTGGATTCCTCCTCGTATCAGCAAAAATTGGAAGAACATCAGCTTGTCTTAGGTGGTATAAAAATGCACTCTGAAGTTCATCCATCCATCTTCGTTGCACTTCTTCGACACCCGCCTCTTCACCATCGGAAGAGGATGTTTGCTTGTTGTGTGTAGTGAGCTAACTATAAAAGCTTTCGTTGATTTTGATCTAATAGGAATGTTTACTTCTTTTCTTTCATAGTTGGACTGTTTTGTAGTGTTAAACAGAGGCACTGTGATGGAGCGAGTAGTAAATTTAGTCCATTGGAGCAGAATTCGTGGCCCCACTATTGAATCCTTCAAACTGAGCTGCCCTGTCTTCCTTAACGTTAGAAAAAGCAGTGCGGGGATCTAAGCTGTTGATGGAGCAGTTTTGCAAACACCTCAAACAGAGCACAGACTTTTGGCTTTCTTATGGCATTGCTAATCTCCTCCTAGCAAGTGGTTTGGGAGTTCTTTCCTTATTCCTTGCAATCATGAATATACAGTTATCTTAACATACTGAAAATATCGCAATTTTCTCGTTTGTACTTTGATGTCTACCAGTCCTATACGCACATACTAATGAGGATGACTTCTTGATTCTGGTGCATGAATTTAATCCACATTTCTCTTTGGTCCAGTGTGAGTGTGAGACTCTGAGCAACTTTATTCTCCGGGTGGTGGACGGAAGGTCTAAAAATAAAAGGAGCTGTGGAAGTAAAGGGAAGTAAGAAGAGGAGTGGTGGCTTATGGGGTTCATACGTAACGGACGGTTAAAAGTTAGTTGCCCACAGCTTCACTTTCTCAACAGTGGAGGATTAAGGCCTATTTATTATCAGACAAGCGGTAGTATTAAACCGGGTTATTGGATCGAAAGAAGAGAAAGTCACCTGTATCCCCATCGAAGAGATTTTATCAAGTTTTCGCGGAACTAAACCAACCAGGATGCCCACTGAGTCCCGCCTATTTTTGATTCGCTACTTGGAACACCTCTGCATGATCTTTTTAATCTGTAAAATAAAGTACAAATCCCGCTTCCATAAAACGCTTTTTGCCTCTAGGGACAAATAGCCATACCGGCCCTCAGAAGCCTTCATTTATGTTTCATTCTTAGTCCTTAGTAAACCGCCAGTCCTACTTTGCATGTGGTCGCAGCATTTTTAATGCTACAACCAAGATATGAGGATAATAATTACCCAAGATGTTAAATTTTGGAAAACGTGGACAATGAAGTGAAGCGATAGTACTTTCTCTTCTTGAAGTGTCAATCACCTCACAGCTATGAAGCTGTCTTGCGTTGTCATATGAGAGTAAGGGCAAGGCTTCCTTATCAGTAAAATCACTAGTCATATCCCTTTCTGCCACTACATCTTCTCCTACCGAAAAGAAGCTCCTACGGCTTTGGAACCAGGTTTGGATTGATAGAGCAGGCAAGATCGCGACACTTGCATCACTTTCATTCTAACTGCGACTTGATGAGGATTCTAAACGACAAGGGAGGCGTACCAGACACAATTAGGAACACCATGTTTGCTTGAATGAAGTATTTTTATGCGTTATAGCTCATTTTATGAGTTCCAAGATTTCGAAAAGTCTTCATAATAAGCTATACCAAAAGTCATACTAGTATTTCCAGTCCTCTGATCTGGATCACCATCCAATGTCGAAACCGCCAATATCAACGAATAATTAAATAAGAACTTAGTGTCCCGATTTTCCTATTAAACTTCCGTGGGGTTGAAATGCATTTACAGACAATCTTGACATTAGGTTACTGCGGCTCCCTGAGTACACTCATTACGGCTGATTATGTTACTGAAGTACAGAAGGGCTAGAAGGCTTCCAGTTTGATTTAAAGCCCATGTCACTTAGCAGAAGTAAGAACATCGGCGATTAAACCATCCGAATAGATAACCGAAATCTTAAATCACTGTAACAAACGTCTCTGTGAATTCGCGTGTCCTTTTTTGAGAAAAACTGACCCATAAAAGTCGGTTTCCTGATTCACAATCCCTATACATGGAGCGAGATCATTTCCACTCCGAAGTGTGCCGCATTGTTTTCACTGTTGTGTTTTACAGTTTTCGTAGCATTCACTTTTTTATTTGTGTGGTTGGTAGACGTTTAGATTACACATCCTTTCAAGACTCAAAGTGGTGAGAATATCCGATCGAAAGTGTGGAATCAATTTCTTGTTGCTGCATTGAAGCATTTCCGTTGGGAGTCCAAAAGGCAGTAAGGAAGATAGTAATTATTGTGACTCAACCTGGACCCAATTTTTGTACGCGATTAATTTGACGGAACCGATTAACTTCGAAGTCAAATAAAACAAATGCCAGGTTGTTACAACAGTGCGTCTGCTGTTAAATCAGAAGTGTTACAGCTCCATCACTTCCTTAAATGACCTCAGAGAAGAGGATTTACCTTCTGCAAAGCATTTAGCGAACACCCCTTGACAGGAACGAACTCTCTTCAATTTGTAGAAATTGATAGCATTAACATCTGCGGATAAACATTTAAATGAATGCCCTCAAAAGGGTTCCGTATCAGGATCTGCTTATAGTTACAAGGAAAGCGCTGCAAGGTTTGCCTTCAACAAAATCCTCACCTTTTTCTTGGGAGGCAGCCACGCCAAATGTAAAATATTGGCTCGGAAATAAAATATCCATCAGCAACCAGACTTCAGTAATTCGAGCTATCCACGCAACAATGATCTCACAATGGGTGCCACGGGATCTTGTCAATTCTTTTAGAGACGAGTAAAAAGAACCCAGGTGTGATTAAAGTGTCAAAATTTTCAGAAATGGCCGAAAATCGAACACATGGAAAGCCAAATAACGGATATTGTTAACTTCCCAACTTTGAAGGCATTGAAACACCAACCTTGACCTATTTCAAATAGGTCAGCACTAGCCGATGGTTAAAATCAGCCTTCATGACTAAGTTGCTTGAGTGGAGGCATAGCAGCAAACTTTTTTTCTGGCTCGACTAACCTTCCGTCTCTACGTGCGGGCACAGCACGTAACTAGAACACACACTGTGACTGGGGTTTCGGTGCGGGGAGGAGGGGGACACTTTAAGCTTGCGTCACCCGATCGAGGCTGGCTGTTTGGCTGGGTGGAGGGCAGACAGGCCGACGACTGGCCCCCTGCTCGTTGCGATTCGGCGTCTCACCTGTCCGAATGACTTCCTTCCCCTACCCCCCCTCACCCCCTACCACCGTTTGTTCAACTGCGCAGGGTACCCCAACATAAGCGAAGTAAATGACGTGTTGACGGTGGTTCAATGGCTGATCAGTTCTTTGTGGCGGTGCTTAGTAAAGTGCAGGTGAAGATCTTCTGTCACGGTGGCCCATTTACTAGCGCTTTAAGTCATCTCTAATGAGTGGTTTCATTCACCCTATACAAGAGGGCAATGAGATTATAAAAGTGAACGAATGGCTTTGACATTAAGACGACGGGTAAACCGCGGCGCGCACAGCCCCTCGTCTCAAACGTCGTGCATAGAGTCAGTCGCGAGACAAGGATACCACAGTGAGCGCACATCATAGGCGTTGCCTACTTCATCATTGGCGATGCATGGTGTAGACTTAAGTTGGGATTATTTAAGGCTGTATTTGATACCGAAATATCAATTCTCTAGGCAGGTGGACTCGTTGAAACCGAACTCGCTCCGCAAGTGGCCAGTGCTTAGCAATGGAAATTGAGGTCCGTTAAAAATCCACGTCGTTCCAATTCTTTTGCTATAAGTTTCTACAAATAAACTTGTCCACAGCAGATATCATCTTTTCTGATGTTTAGAGCTTCTGACCGTGCCAAAAAATCCAGAATCGTTGTTGTGACAAGTTGAGTTCATTCCCTGCTTCAACTAAGGTGGCGAGTAGGACAAGTTTGCCATTACAAATATAGTTCCTACGAAGTGGAATGACTAAAAAGGAAAGTTTAGACAATTTTCCGAGGAGACGTTTTGGGGTAGTAGGTAAGTATATTCAGTCAATGTGAGGTCTTAAGTAATATTAGTTTGATTTTGGGAGGACCAGTTTGGAAGATGGACACTCCTTCTATTTACTTAACTAAGTGGACTCTGCAGTTGCCCGCAGTTCCGGCTAGCATGGCGTCCTGAACATGGCACTGAGGATGTCAATTTTTCAATCAGTCTTGCCATACGAGACAAGGAATAACTCAAAACACTGCGGACAGACACCGGATTTTATTTAAACCTCAAGTTTGTGTGGAAGTCATTCGGCCAATATTAGATTCCTTCGGTTCCATCCTGCTAATGTTGTAGTTGGGCAATGCCAATAGCCCCTAGTCCTAATGTGCATCAGTAAATGGCATGTTCCCCATGATACTTTGGCTTGGGATACTGCATAAATTGGGAATCAAGCAGACCATTTTTGTCTTTATTTGTACAAGACTAATAAAACGCTAATTAATGACTTCTTAAAATGGATCTCATTTATTTTGAACAGAAATGTAACGCCTTGCAACTTTTATATGGCGTACCATCAGTGAAAGCAAGGCAAACCAACCGACAATAACTCTTAAAAAGTACAAAAGTATATTTACATAAAGAACTAAGTTTTTAGAATAGAGTAATGGAGTGTTCTTTGCTTCATCATATAATCTGAGGTAAAAAAATCACTCGTCATGGCCAAATGCTTCCCCATCTAGGTATAAATAGGTCAAGCTTAAAAATTTCAATTCTAGATGCTTTTCTACTCAATAGTCCTCTTCTATCAAGTTTTCCTCAATCACTAGTTATATGTTTGTTTTGATTTTAAATGGTTTATAGTTTGTATCTTGTTAATTAGCAATAAATTTTGATAGTGTATAGAACCACCGGATATTCGTTGGCGTATCTTGGAATAGCCTATTATTGCTTGTTTAAAAGTAAATTCTTCAAATACCAATCTCCTTGGAAATATCAACCACAGTTTATATCCAGAAGAGAATTTTCGCATAAAACTGGCTTGTTTTAAAGGATTTTGGGTTAAAGCACCGCGTAATAGTGCCGTGAGAAGTACTGATCGGGTCCAGGCACCGTTCTAGAATTACAACTGCATTCTTTACTTATAATTTATCAGTAGACTTAATAACTCTTAAAATCATTTGGGTGGTTCAGAGACGAGGCTTTCGATGATTGTCTGGCTCCACTACAACCGGATAATCGCCACATCCGCTCACATCTCTGCGCACCAGCTTTTATCTTTTGCCCCAATGCGTCATTGGAAATGAAGGTAACAGTCTTTAAGGTTATCTTGTGAAGTCTCGATTAGGACGGCTGTTTCCTCTTTGACTTGACATACCTTCTTGAACGCATTGATGAAGCTTGGCACAAGGAACTACAGTTTTTACTCAAAAGCGATTCGTCATACACACTTTAGCCAGTGCATTTGTGAATGAAGACTAACTATGGAGGTATAAGAAGCTTACTCGTTTTTGTTTTGGGCCTTCTCAAATAAAGTGCTCTAATCCGAGACCCTAGTACTGCCTCGGCAGAGCTTTTGTTCTAAAGTGGCAAGTAAAATTAGTTGGAGACAACGATAAACACAGACACTGCGACGCTTCAGGTTCCTAAAATTCATAGAGATATAAAAACTTGTGCATTTAAAATAAGCTTAGTAAAACATCAAGTCGTCAAATTGCTACCTTTTCCTTTAGAGTGTTGTCCTTAGTGCTCCCCTTCTTCCACCTCCTGCTTCGACCATCACAATGCAGTTAGGGCTACTAGTCAAATATGCAAGGAAATGAGAAGACAGTTGTTCCAAATTTTGGTGATGCGTCCCACTGCTTCCATTGTATTCGGAAAGTAAGTCTCTTTGCAAACTCATCAGGAACCCCTTGATCAAAGTTAAACAGCGCTCTGCAACAAATGCAGATAGCAATGCTGATCAGCATTTAAGGGCATATTTTCCTGATAGAGGGACTCTTTAATGGAGCAATAGATGTAAAATAATTTATCAGATCTCGCATTTCTCACTTATTTCTTCTGGCTGCCTTGTCCACTTTCTATGGACCCCAATAATTTGTATTAAAGTAATTAACATCTTTACTAACAGCTTAAAATCAGACTATCAAATCAATCATGTCTGGAGTCTCATCACTTGTAAACAGCAATCTTGCAGAACGCATGCACTTTCCAGTCTTAATGGGCAAAATACCAATGAATTCTCCCTCACCTATGCAGTTTACAAAGGGACCAAAGTACCAGATACAATGTAGTCGACAGGATGATCACCGTTGCATCTCCTGAAAAGGTTAATCTCTACCGGTACTGTAAAAGAACTGCCTACGTTGGGATCTGTAAAGGCGGAAATCGACTTCGAGCGTAGGCCGCAACGATCAAGTGATAATGGGGAAGTGCAGCCACGACATGGCTCTCATCGATTCTACAGAAGTGCCGGGTAATTACAAGTCTGATGGTACCTGGCCATGGAGAGCCTTAAGGAACAATTGCTTTAATTCATTCTCTATTACGGCAGCCATCATCCTTAAACGTAGATGGAAACATTTTTGTAGGACAAGCCAACATTTTTAACGCCTATTGCAAGACTTCATTCTGTTTTGCTCAAACTTGTATTTTTAATTTTCATGAGAATTTACACAACGACTATAAATGGATGTGAATTTAAAGGAGGTGTGAAAAGTGGACGAGGAGGGCATAATGGCCGCCTCTATGCGTAGAATCTCCGACCACCCGCACTAGCGAGCGCAAGCGGACGGAAAGAATGAAACATGCGTAACCCACAGTCTCCAGATTGGATGGGACGTAACGCTGTTGGATTTTCAAGAATTCAAGGCCTTAATATTTGCAGCTGTTCAAAAAGGTCCCTACGCTTCCGCATTCTCCATTATTTAAGCAGGCAATTTCCGCAAAACAAACGTAAACAAAAAAGTTTCGCTGCGTTTCGTATAATTCCGTTTTGATTTTTAAAATTATGCATGTTTTTTGTCATTTATGGCCAACTTTGAGTATTTAGTGTGCTCCCGCAGATGGTGTCGGCAGGAGATGAATACGAGTGTCAGGAGCGCATATTCACCTCTGCTATGATGAATTTCATGTTATGATGAAATTTTCCTTCTCAAGAAGTCCTGATCCAATCCTTTTGACTCAACCGAAACAGTGTATTATAGATAACGTCCCAGCTAACCATAGGTACAGCTGTAAAGGCTAATAAACACCAAATTAACGCCTGTTAAAGAGATTGCTAGAAAGTTGATCGGTCTGTGTCCTGAAAACCGACAGCCCCAGGCCCAGTCCGAGTACGCGCCTGGACAGCTGCCAAGGGAAATGCAAAAGCAGCCACATAAAAGTTTGCTCTCTCAGCACTTAGATTAGCTTAAAGAAGGCAGACGTTTTTTAGCTGTCAATTGTAACCACCACCAAAACCTGCTGCAATTTCCACCCTAAAATTGTTTCTATGCACGTTATAGGCCAACTGAGGTGATACAAAATGAGTTTTTAAAGCCTAGCGATTTTGATAGCACCGTCAGTCTACAAGACGTCTGCGGATTCTTGTTTCTTGTAAATATGTTTCCCTTCAACGCAGTAAATTATGCCATCGTCCATCGCGGGACCTGAAAATGGCGACCAGTGGGAGGAACAACAAGAGTTCTGCAATAGAATTGTCAAGTGTCAAAAATTGTTTTTTCCACTAATAATATAGATGTTTTGATCGTGAATGGTTCGAATTATAAAAAAAGTGTGTAGTGATAAGAAGAGAAAGGAGAAATAGTATCACCTCAAAGCATCCATTTAGGGTGCATTTTTCAGGTGCCCTCTCTGTAGCCACACTTGTGACCTAAGTTGCGTCTATTTTGCAGCTCTCTACACCTCCCTACTGCTATCACAGTGGAGGCAAGCAGACAGTTCATATTGCATAAGCCTTATAGCTTTATCCTTTTGTTCTGACTTACTGCCCTCATCTCAGATGTTTTCCAACTCCCTTGCCGCCGAATTCATCCCCACCATATTCCGTCCGCTGGCGGCAGTTAAGAGCTTCCCATAATTAATTAATTCAATTTTGATAGAGGAAATGCACCAACCATTCCGCAAACCGACTTTTGCTCCCCTGAATGCCTACAACTTGCTTATGATGAAGATCAACAATGAAAATGTAGAGACAACTGATCCTCACTTAAAGGATATTTTTTTCAAAAAGAAATTAATGATTTGTCAAAACTCTTACATTAATGATTGTGCCTTTAAGCCAAGAATTGGCAATAAATCAAAATAGATAAGCAGGTTCTTTAATCTCTATAGATTTCCACCCATCTTCTCGACTACGTAGAAGAGGAAATAGACTGCGAGCCCACAAAATCTCGATCTCCTGCAGCCTGCCACAACATGATCAATAAAAGATGCCCGAATTAAATCTGCCCATTCGTTTTACGGGTTCGAAGGCAAAGTAGAGGGAAGGAACGCCAGGCATGTTGTACTACATGTGTAACAAAGAATCCATCCAGCTCCGCACACCACATGGCGGCCAGAGAAGGGCCTTGTAAGCTAATGCCCCAAAAGCCAATCCTTTGTCATGCAAATCAGAAACGCGAATAAGGAATCTTGCCCATCCTTAAATTTGGCAACAAAGTTGTAAATAGTAAACAAAACACTCTCCACAATTCCAAAGCATTAATTAGGGCAAATGTCAAGCTGCCAATCATGAAGGCAGCTTTTGTTTACATTTTTCAAAGCGCAAACCTCCTAATTTAATATTGCAATAAAACTGCCATTTCTGTTGTAGTGCAGCAGCTCTCCCACCGAAAGTGGCATCTTGACGTGCCGTGCTGTTGATACGAAACAAGACGTGAGGCGAGTTTGGAAAGGAACCCGGAAGAGATGCAGAAGCTTTAGGTGTTCCTTGTATTTTTTGTGCTGTTGGGGGCAGAGAACAATTTAATGCATCCATTTCTCCTAGTTTGTGAATACTTTGTGGTGTAAAATGCATTGTTTAAACGAATGCACAGAGCAAGATTTAGCTTGGTAGAATCAGCCCCTGTAATCCTCACTTTAAAGAGCAAAGAAAGATTTCCATAAAACCCCTACAAATTCATAAAGATGCTGAAAAGTAGTTTGTAATATTTCATTTGCTCACATCTTACGGATCCATCAGACCTGTGATTGTAATATTTTGCTTACTTGTTTGCCTTTTATTTAGAGTTTTCTGAGTATTTGAGGATATACCTTTGCACTTTCGCCAGTGGGGATGGCCTCTGGACCATGCTAGTAGGCCTCCAGCCCTTCGGCAAGACTTGGAGCGCTACATTAATGGCAGCGGGAAGCGGACTAGATTTTAAAGGACAACTCTCATGATTTGCATTCCTGATAACAGAAGAAGAAGATATGCCGTGGATGGAGCATCTCTGGAGATCCCGAACAGAAAGACTAAAAATAATTAGGACTTTCGGCACCTACTCCGGTCCCGTGTTTTACAAGAACGCTATTGGCAGCTGAAGCGAGCAACATCACTCCTGAACCAGCTGTTTACAGTACCTGCATGAAGTCAATGAAGTGAGCACGCGAAACCTCCTCTACCGCTCTGTTAGCTGCATGGAATCCAGATAAATGAATATGAATAAGCGGTACTGAAGTGAGAACAAAGTGACAAAGTGGGCGACTTTACTTATAGGCCAGTCTTCCTACAACCAGCGATAAACTTACACGATAGCCTGTGCACTTCCCCTTCCTCCAATCCATTTTCAAAAGAGAACGAAACTCTAGGATCAGTGGAAATGGCCGGAGAATTCAGCAGCGCTGCAGGCAGATGTCCTCCAAGTTACCCTCGAATTTGATGACTGTCGCAGTTGACTCATGGGTCCTTTCCTGAAGAACCAACTACGCTGTGATGGCCAACATGAGAGGTTGACTGAGAGGCAGCTCCGGGGATGCAGCTCAAACGAGGGAGAGGGGCTGTGTAAAGCTAAGATAGGTTATCATTGCGTTTTGGTTGCGCAAACACTTAAGGCTTCACCGTTTTACACCCACTGGTCTCTGGACCATGCCACTAACATTCATCTAGTCCCCCTGCACGTCGGCAACACACGTTCAACTTAAATATTACTTCTTTTTCGTATTTAGAGAAGTCTGAAGGCTTTATGGTGAGATTTGTACACCTAAGACATTACCCTTTCACTTTGCATTTCGACTAATCCCCTTGACTTGGTATACTCCGTTATAAAAGGATACGTCAAGAAATTTGAATGTTAAACATCGGGAAGTGTGATAGGTGGATGGATTGGTTGGCTTCGGGTAAAATCACAAGCTTGAAAAGGTCTCATTTTCGGCCATAATTCCAATATATGCGTTCAATTCCAAGACTAATCCACGGTTAACCGACAGCTGGCAACCCACCATCAACAATTCACCTCCAATGTAGCAACAGCGACGAAAGCATTCGGATCAAAATTCCACCTTATTTTAGCATTGTCAGTCAACTTAGCATTACTTTAGTTCCCAAATCAGAGGCACCTACCAAAACAGGACTACTCAAAACACTGGACACCGCTTTAGATTTAAGAGAATTGGACGACAATCTCGCTTTATACCCCTGTTGCTATGGCGCCAATAGGCATGTCGAGTGACGGCCTGCAAACCGCAGTGATTTTATTCACTGCATTTTAGATACTTTGTAGTCCTCTAATGTTTTTTCCTAGTTTGTATTGCTATAAAATAAATTCGGCAATGCGTTCTAAAAAGGACTAATGTGTTCTTGCAAGCTTCTTCAAATGTTTTATTTGTTAAAATAACTACTTTTAGGAAATGTGATTGAAATCCTTTCTTAGCGAGGCGAAGGCTGGTCATAAGTTTGATCTTTGGAGCATGTTTTTCAAAGGTCAAGGAATAGCTATCCCTGTCAGTATTCTATTTTAACGAACTGTTGGATTTTAGGAGAATATTGTATTGTCCAGTGCTGTCTCCAAAGAATGGAACTTCCTTTCTTTCAATTATTTAGCCCTAACACTGTCTCGGCCGCCTTCAGGAATTGATGCGAAGACGAGACTAAGGCATGAATGAGGCGAAGGCTAAACAGGTGGTTCTCGAAGCTCGTTACGCATTTAAATGTATGTGAAACTCATTAAAACTATTTCGGTGTTAAGTACACCGAAGTGGTGGAGGGCGTTTCGAGAGTAGGATGGCATGATTAACATGGATGATCTGGCTGCCTTTCATCAATGCCGCAACATTTCATGTGGTGCGGCAATACCTGAGTCACAGTTTGCCAGTAGTAAGACGAGAGTTTAGACGCACTTTCCTCCCCATTTTCTGGACAGAGTAAACACCGGACAGAAAAGGAATTATTTAATTGCCAATAATTCAAATCGGACGACAAAATTCACTCTCTCTCTTGCTGAAAAGGGACAAAAGTGCGTTAGTCGCCAGTCCTAAAGTCCAGCAAAGGTAATTTGGAAGTTGCTTAAAAGGTCTGAAGCCATCCTTCCACTTTATGGCAAATTCAAATGTTGAGAGGTTAATGCGAAAAGTGTGATTGTAATCAAGGAGATCCTGAATGCTTAAAATGGGTCAGAAACAAATTTTCGTGTGATGGGTCCTTTTCTATGAAGATGAATGAATATGTCGTCAACTTCACCCTTTTACTCACCTACTTTATAGAAGAATATGGCTTTCTCTCAGGGAAGAGCTTCATTCAAGCCATAGAACATCATCATGTCTGATCTCACAGTGCGGAAGTCAGTTGCCGGTGTGAAAAGTTTGTTTGGTTTAATACTAATTTTCAGGTGACTTCGACTATTTCTAGTGCGACTCAATCACTTGTCGGGTGTAGTAGATGCTTACTAGAGGGATTACTCAGGTAGAATATTATCTAGTTTGGCTTGACACTTCTACACATTTAAAGGGTCTACCAAACAAATTGAAATTTCACTTCATTTTATTGAACTCGCGCGGCAACGTTGTGATGTCAACCTATTCACCTTCTTGGTCAATTAACGTGCTCACTTCGTAATTACTGCTGACTGGGCCTTTTAGCGTCTCATCAAGTAGATTTGCTTTTCAAAATCCTTTTGAGGATTTACAAGGAAGGTTCCATTGAATCAATGGATTATATTTGCTCTTTAGGTTAGATTGACAAATGGTGTGGCCAAGACAACCAAACAAGGCTGTGCTAATTCACATTGAAGGCTCAATAACTTTGGAAGGCTTTTTGTGATGTTTGAA
Source organism: Taenia hydatigena (assembly GCA_036345935.2). Taxonomy (NCBI): domain Eukaryota; kingdom Metazoa; phylum Platyhelminthes; class Cestoda; order Cyclophyllidea; family Taeniidae; genus Taenia; species Taenia hydatigena. The sequence continues at coordinate 13,976,392 of JADWOT020000008.1, forward strand.
GCATTCATTCCAAAAAAAACACAAACCACCTTCATAGTCCACCTTTAAGCCACGTCCTCTAGTCTCTTGAGGATGAAGTCAAATCGCAGCAGTAAGAAACACTCGCCTCTTTGAGGATAACCACTGTGTCAACTTAAGCCAATTCGCATCACAGGCCAAGGCGAACTTTAACAAGCTCACCCTCATCCCTCTTGAAGTAAATGCAAAAAAGTAGATCATCACTATCACCAATTATTGCTGCAAGGTTATGCCATTCCACTCTCCTTAAGGTACCAATAGTGATTGGTAAGCCGTCCTCATCAAGAACAGAGGATCGCAATATCCTACGTCACTTTTAGGTGAGAATTCTTGGCATCGCAACTTTTCCGCAAGAGGCTCTTAAAATTTTGACATCAAGTTAAAAATAATTTACAAATCGGACTGCCTCGAATCACATCAGACAGGGATTTTATAGCATGGGGGCTAAAAATACGAAAAAAGTAGGAAAGAATGGGAGGAGATATCAACGCTTTCGTCTGCTTTGCTGTTGTAGGGGTGTACGCAGTCGTCATCACTTCGAGTTGTCCCGGAAACTGCACGAATTTTACGGTCATTTAAGTGAAAGCTATTTTAATTGGTGCTATTTAACTTGCTTGCCCATAAAAAATGAAAAAGTACGCGATTCCCCGTCTTAAGCTCAAATAATCAGCTTTTCGCGTAAGTCAGTGGAACCAGTGACCACAAACTAACGAAGATGTGTCACACATTCGTGACAAGCGGATTGATGCGCAAAAATCGGACCACCACCCATATCCAAGACTGACAGCAAATACTTATTAAAACGATTTGATGGAGCTATCTGAAGAAAGGTTATGCAGTTGGGAGCTAACTTCCAGCAAATGTCTAAGTGATAAAGCTTAAGCACTTTACTCTCAATCCGACCCGTTTTTCAAACAAATTAAATGGGTCAATTTAACTCGAGAACCTGGTCGGTTTCCCCACTTAACAATGTAAAGTTGCTTAAAATGTAACCAAAATTAGAAGGAGGAGACAATCCAACATGCCACTGTCAGTAAAATGGAGTTGAAACTGGAAGTGGCAGTAGAAAGAAAAATGTTTATCAGCTAATTTTTTGGCAGCGGTTTCGAGGAGGAAGCATAAAACCAAAGGAAACACGCAAACTCTTTTTCGTATTCAACTCAGCATTTGCATTCTTCTAGTTTTACCTGCCTTTACAATTAGCCATCACAGGTGGCCTTTCAAGCCATAGAGGGTGATGGAGACCTTATGAGGCGGCCTCTGAGGTCTGAGAAATGAGTGATAAAATAAGTTAATGCGGCGGCTTGTTAGGCTAAGCAGTCGGAGCAATATGGACTGGAGAAGCCAAGAAAACCAAGTTTATTTGTACACATCGCAATAAATTTGTGCTCAAATTACGTAAAATTTTTCCGTAAAAATCTCACGACTGAGCTCAGCTGATGCTTCCCCTTAGAGCGCCTCTGGGAATCTCTAAAAGACATCGTAGTGCTTGCTGGACTTCCTACCATATTACTCGGAAAATTAGACAAAAGGCTCTTTTGGGGGTCTAAACCAGCATATCTTTTCCCTTAATTTTTAGGTACTTAAAATCATATGGCATAAGCATTTGTATAAAAGAAAATACATGTAAACAAAAATTTCCTACAAAAATTGTGAGTAAAACTTGACTTTTTAAGTTTTAAGCATTCAGCTTTTCCTTAGATGAAAAATCTTTGGCTATTTTCGTTTTTAAATGATTTCATATTGGTCTTTATTGAGCTAAATTTGCAGCAATGGAGGGAGCTCATCACCTGGTTCTTAAAGTTAATTCGGCATAGCCTAGTGAATAAATTTCATCCAACTGTGCATTCATCGACGGGATATGGCTTTCTAGCCGAGTTTTTAACCTCCGAGCACTTCCATGTGCTGGTAGGGCGCAAGCATTTTGATTTTCGTGACCGGTTCCCCAACCCTAACGTCACAGAAAGAAGATGTCTGTTTTATAGGCTCATCGGAGAGACGCCTTCAAAGCCGCATCTGGCTTTGACAACCAGTCCAATTTTATGATCAGCCAGAGGACGATTAAGATTGGCGCAAAATTGCATTGAATGGGGCAAAAAATCCACTACATAGCTTCCTGCGGTGCCTGCCTAAGTGTGTGTGCTGTATGCAACAACCCCTGGTAGCTTAAACGCATCCAGATAGACGGCTGAGTAGGACCAAAAAGAAAGCTAATTGACGTGGAAAACGGGTGTGCTTCATAATTTTGTGAAGCCGTTACAGACCGTTAATTTTAACCAATAATCCTAAGTTTATGCAGCGACCGGCATATGACATCCACTTCTTAAGGCATATATGAATATCGAATTTACTTCTTCAGTGCTTTCACAGGGAAACCAATACATATAGAGAGAGGGACGTCGAAGCATTGCATTGATGACGCTGTTATCAAGTGTCTTCTCCTCCTGCGTAAAGTTTTGACGACTACGTTTCCTGAATCATGGGCTTTTTGGAACCCCATCTGCGTTGAGATGGAAGAAGCAGAAAGGTGACTAATAGAAGCACCAAGGACGGCATTTAAGAGGGCCTTGAACTTATTTAATGCTTTGATATTTGCTCATGAACACAAGTAACTTCAAGGGCCCTTTATTTGCCGTATTCTGTGCATTCGCTTAAGTAAATCGCTCAGCAGCCATGCCCATAACCTCCCACGTCTTCCTTATGTTAGCAATAAATCTTCCATACTGATGTGGTAGATTATGGCGTTAGGTATGAATCGGGGCGCCGCTGAATATTTTATTACCCGGATTTGACTAGTACGATGACTGAGACATCATCGTCACTCTCGGAAGGGCGTACAAATTGCAATCCCCCATGTAGCTTTTGCCATCTGCAGTGACCTCCTCTTAACCGGTGTATCACACTCTCAAGACAACAATTCTTCTTACCAAACAGTTTTACAATCGTAGATAGATTAATGGGTGGAAGGAGAGTTAAGCAGCAATTTGAAATCTTACCAAGAGATCCATTTTACAATGATAGACTTTTAATAAATCCACGATACTTAAAGGTCCAAGTATTATGCCTTCTTTTGCCTTCAAGAAAGGCTCAGTACTAAACAACGTTGATGCACAGGGTAGAGCGATTTAGTGACTAAGAGACATTTTAGCCAAACCAGCCTTGCTTCTTTGCAAATTTGATGTTTTGATCCCATTTTCAAAAGAAATCTAGTCATACGAGAACTAAACTAAGATTCATAACACTTTATTTATGAGGTGTAGAATGAATTAATGGGACATTGTGAGTTCAACCAAAAGTGGATTTACGCTTCCTTTAACTACCACATCGGAAAAGATTAGGAGCGGCCGAATTTTCATACACCTGAAGAACCCACAGTTCTTCCCGTTTCATTCCCTCTTCAAATGACTATGTGGTTGAGTTTTCAAGTGTCCAATTTAGTAAACCGACACCACTTACTTTGGCGCTTGTGAAGTGTTCCGTTCAAACAGGGGAAAAGTAATGAAGGAAAAAAAGTCGTGACAGTAAGTGTTGAAATCGAAGTCAGCAGTAACACCGGAAACAGTCGGTGCTTTCGGTACGAAGCACAGATGCAAACACGCACAACTACCCGTGTGGATGCGATTGAGTTGGCCGAGAATGGGAGCAAATGTCCTTTTTTTCACCTCCTAGTGGTACTATCGTCTTCACCTCCTCCATCATGTGCATCAAAGCGGACTCGTCAACAGGACCGCACGCAACCGTGTGCGGTCACAGTGAGTGGAGCACAATTTTCGCATGACCCTCTAGACGTGTGTGTCCTTATGTGCGTGTGTGTGTCTGTGCATGCGGCAGTCTGTGGATGAGCCCGCATGTCGCCAGTCCGTTGTTACTGGTTATCACGAGTGACCTGAAGTGCAGCAAGCAGACGCGAATACGAGAGCTCAGTGTTCAACTCACCTCCTTGAGAAAGGTTAGAAGAATGCAAAAAGCCGCAAGACAGAGAGATGGAGTAAGTGTCTTTGCTCGCATCTCGGAATGGCCAAGTGTCAAAAGAAACGGAGCTGTACACCTAAAATACTGATTTTTTAGGGTACTTGATTGACATTAGCGATTTATTTGAACTCTGACGGAAAATCGATTATTTCAACCCACAGCAGCAATATTTGGAGACTTAAAAGCGAAGAATTGCTTTGAAATTAAGACTATCTACAGAGGATTATGCAATACCTACTTTTCTAAATGTACTTCCTCTAAAAGCGGTCAAATTGCATCAACCTCGTTATTAAGTAGACGTCATTCGTTCCCATGGGAGAGATAAGCACTGATTCCCTACAAAATTTTTACAATTTGTGAAATTCCTGTGCCAGGCTACATTTGATGTCTGCCCCTAAACAATCTTCTAAAGGTAGAGGAGGGAGCCGACAAGAACATTAGAGTTCTACAAGAGCACAAATGTCTTGCAAAAATGTAAGGGATCCACTTTGAAAGCAACGAATTCAGTCTTTTCTTGCTTTTCCAAATAACACACCCCCTAATTCAGCCCTTTTAAAATGCAAAAATACTGTTAATGTCTAAGTTTTCGTAGAGGAAATCAAGAAGGGAGGGCAGTGATCCATTTAATGATTTTTGCATCAAATATATTCTAAAAATACCTATTAATGAATTTGCAAAAGAGCAAAAAAGATATTTTGATGGAAACTGTTATGGGGACGAAGTAACTTTAGCAGTGAAGTCTATGTCTCGTAAAGGTGCGCTGGTGCCTACTTACCTGTCATGATTTAGGTGGCGCCTAACGTGTGAGCCCCCGTGTGATTCAGAAGAACCAAAAGTAACTAAAACATTGAAATTGGATTGTGAGTGAGCAATATGACACCAGTAATAAGTATTTTTGCATTGCGCTAAAGATATTTCTCGTTGACTTTTCAGAAAGAACTTTCACGCCGAGATCACTTCATTATGCCCATTACAACAGCAGCCATCCGGGTGGTGCTCTTGTCAAAGTCTTTTTTAAGAGGCACGAGGGTAGAAAATTGCAAATTCCTTAATACTTAGCGAGTCCGCCTATAGAGGCGTTTCAAGGCGCCGTCGAGATTGACCAGGACTATCAAGCTGTGATGGAGTTGAGGGAAGGTTAATTTGCGGTACAGATATTCACAAGCATTACTGGCGTAAATGTCAATATCTAAATTTAAAAGAAAATAACGAAATGAAAAGAACGGACGGAGCTAGTATATCACAAACTGACAAAGCCTGGCTGCCTTTAACTCCTCATTTTTAATTCCCCGGGACCTCACTGAAGACGAAAGAGTACATGGCACTAGGGCAGAATATGTGTCTTTGACGTGCGGAAGGGGTGGAGGTCACTATCGTGGTCCAAAGGCCAAACCGCTCAAAAGAAGTACAAAAGTGAAGCCTTAAGTGTTCGCGAAACCAAAACAGAATTAAAAATTAGCAAATACACATCCTATTTTTATAGAAAGAGACATTTTTAAGTGCAATACTTCTTGATGTAGTCCAACTTTTGTTGTGAGAGCAGACACGAGCCATTCTTGAGGTAAATGACACCTTCTTTTACTGTCTTAGAGGATCGAGGTAAACTGAATGCCTTACAAAGCAGTGGTATGGGTCGCTCTCTATTTGTTATGTTCCCTGCTCCAATCCGTTAGAGTTAAATCCTTGAATTATAAAGCGGCGGTCAAAATCGACTAGTAGTGTTGATTTAAGCACGTCTGTTCTAAGAATCAAGCTTGGATCATATCAGAAGTTAACGAAGCCCTCACTCAGCCTCGTTGACAGCACGCGCATACAATGCGTTGGCAAAAAGTTTAGCCAAGTAGTGGTTTGAACGCTAAACAATACTGAATGTAATTCAAAGGTGTCTCCCATTCTCGATGATGTTAAAAAGGACATGAAGTTATGCTCTAGTTGAACAAGAATGCATCATCTCTTTCATGGTTGCATCAACTGGAAAGGGAAAGTCGTAGAAACGCTTACGAGAGGAGAATGAACGGATCAGACCGTCGAGTCGTTCGCCATTTCCTCTAATGAAACCAATCCAATTGTAGATTGCTTATGCATCGTCGGTTAGCTCTAAACAATTCATTCACCACATACCTCTGAGGCATGATTAGCCTATAGAGCCACGCTTGATTTTGTGTGTAGGATGGACACTGGACGGAATGGTTCACTTATGGCTGAGATCTCGACACAACCAAAAGTCGCCTAAAAATACCTCTCTCTTTGGAAGCACCATAAAATAACAAAGTTGTGGGTAGCAAGGTGCTCTTCCAAACCCAACAATGCATTAAAAACAGTCGGGAAAATTGACGCTTTAGGGTGGGATGGAAGTGGGAGAACGCTGTCTCAACCTACCCTCCCCAACGATGAATCGCCAGACTAAAGTGCTGATAAGCTTCTTTACAATTAGCTCTGAACAATCACTAGCGGAACAGGAGACAGTCCAGAAACAGAGATAATATGGGCGGCGTTGTTTGCTTCTGCAGTAAAACCAGTTTTATTAGAGTGGATTTCCCGCTGTGAAAGTACAGGATAAGGGATTGCAGTGATACTCTCACAGTGGCTTCGGATTTTTACTAAGACGAATGATACAAACCTATTCAATTCTTCAGTCACCAAAACTCGCTTTCAATGCTTTTGTCTTCACTTTGTAGGAAATATAAAAAACCAAATGCAAATGCAGCTGAATCCAAGAAATTTCCCCGATCCCCAAACCAGCACGAGAATTTTTGAGCTTTTGCTTTCTTTCACGAGAGAGTATTATAATTCTGCATCGAGCACACTTGTAAACGAAAGCCTGACCACAAAACCCGTGGGATGGAAATTCGACGCTTCAGATTTCTCCCTCTAAGAATGCAAACGTTGAGAGTTATTGGGTTGCCAGAATGCAGTTTTCGTAGGTCACATTCAAACAAAAACTGACAATCACTTTTCACGGAGAATCCTTAACCACCATATCCGCGAAAGGAAGATAGGTCTTATCCTCCCTTAAATGAAGGTAGCATAAACAACTGAGGATTATTCAGAACACCATTTAAAATGAAACTAATGACCCTAATGGCCCCTTTTCACAATGAATGCTAATAAAAATAGAATAGGGCGTTGTGGAAAAATAAAAAAATATTTGTTTAGCTGCTTTTTGAAAAAGGTGGAGCAAAATGATCAACAAAGGTCATTTTGGAACGGGAATTTGAACTGCAAAAAAATCTTGAATTAAAAACACAAAGTTGTCCCTAACTCACCGAGGAAAGTGGTCCTATAAAAACGTCGACCCCGTGACATGCTGTCAGTTAAGGTGCACGACAGTCCCCCCGGGCATGGCAGAAGCAAGCAAAAGGAGGGAAGAAATTGAGTACAATCGGCATATTTGTACAGGAATTAAATGCACAAAATCAGCAAATTCAGTGATGTCAGAAAAAGTAGAAAGTAGTCTGCGGCTCTACGCGGCGAAGCACTCAAAATTTCACTATATGCATGTAAGGCTGTATGCCTATGTATGCACGATTTTAGCATATCCATGGGGAAGAATGCGGTGTGAGTGTGCATGCGTATGTGCATTTATAGGCAAAAAAGAGATGGACCTAGGCGTCTTTCTGTTCCCTAGATGGCGAGGCATAAAAAAATAGGACATACGCTTGCTTAGGATGGATGGGTGAGCGGATAGACGGATAGCTTTCCACATACACACGTATTCATCATGTTTCTCCGCGCTGCTTAATATTGGACGAATGAAGGACATGGTTACGGGATGGATGGCTGGAGGGATGTTTAACAAGCTGGGGCAGGGGGACATGTAAATGGTCCAAGCAGTAATGCGTCAGGAGTAAGATGAACAAATTAGGTGAGAATGAACGACGTGGGTTGCTGCCGGCAAGTGCTAGCGTGCTGAGGCGCGCTGATCATGCGGAAAGTGCCTTGACAGTCGAAAGTGTTGAGAGCTCGCCAACGCGAGGTCAGACCGGGGTAACCGGTGCCAGGGCAGCGGTTACCCAGCTCCGGGCGCATGTACTTGGGGTAGCAGATGGCACTAATCTGTTGGCCGGGGCGCAGCAGGGCAGTTGACAGCCAGGGGTGATCCAGGTCATAACTGCGCTCGAATAAACTGCTCCAGCGACTCTGAGACCCACGCCACTGCTTCTCTAGTGGTACTTTGCAGGCATCGTTGGTTTTGATTATTTCGTAATGAGCACAATATCTGCATAACGATGGGAAACCACTGATTATTTCCAGCTGACGAATCAACAACATTCAATGTCTTGTAAACTGACAACATATTGATTTTGTGACACATTATTTTAATTAACGGCAAATTCGGTAGTAGCTTGAGGCGATGACATCCTTTGACAGACGGTTCAATGGCTATGCACGTTCAAGAAAAGTAGGAAGGCTCCTTTAGAGGCAAAATAAATTAAGAAATCAAATACAGAATTGGAAAGTTGGATGGAACCCCAAACAAGTAACCTTAAGCTATTTGAACGAAAGCCAAAAAAATTGAAGATGGTTTTTAAATCGAAGTCTTGAAAAATTACGTGTCTTTTAGTATGCTAATTTGAAAATTTGCAGAGTAAGTCATGACACAGAGGTAACCAACGATGTTGCATTGCAGAAAATATTTATAGTCAAGAATCAGAATGCTAATATTAGCAATAATAATTCTAAAAGAATCAAAAAAGAAGGAAGGTCCACTAATGCAATTGTAATTTACTCATTCAATAAACTCTGGATCATTGAACAATTGGATGATCAAATTGAAATTCCCTCCTATTCAGTTTATTTTTACCTGGGAGCTGGAGTGCCTATGCCCGAAGAAAATGCTTCAATTTGCAGCATTTTTACTGCGCCGGCAAAATGCACTTCCCTTTCGTTTTTATTCTGCTCATTCCCTTCTTCTACTTCGGGCAAGATGCGACACAAATTCCGGCAGTTGTGCATCTCCCTGTCCAGCTGCTTGCTAGAACACCTACGGAATCGCGACTACACACACACATGCATTACATATACGCAAACCAGAGTAAGTATATTGCGTAGTTTGCTAATTCCTTTTATCTGCCTGAATTTACTTCCATTCGAAACAAAACCGTAAAATAGCATGTACCACTTCGAGCGATGTGAAAAGAATCTAGTCCCACAAACTTACGGCTCGGGGTCCGGAACATCAGTTTTATTCTGTTGAATCAAACGGCCATAGTAGAGCTTCCGGCGGATGTCCCAACGCATGTCGAACTGCCTAATCTTCTCCTCTATATCTCCGTCTACCGGCAGTAAATTTGCAACCTCTAGAACAAAGCAAGAGGAACAGTAAAATTAACTGCAGAGTATGGTTAATGGTTTCTCATATATTTTCTGATCGGTAAGAACGGACAGACGGATATTAAATCTGGAAAAAGAAGACAGGGTTAATGGGAAATAGCCGTTAAGCTAACCTGAAGGTAGTTCCATGTGTCGATAGGAGTTGTATTCTGACCTTCCAACGCGTCTACGACTGCAAGCGTATCCGCTGCAGGCTCGTGATTCCATGAGCAGTGGACACTGATCGCCACCATTGGCTGCCTCCCTCGTAATGCTTCGAGTTCGAGTCTGGTTCCCATTTCCGCAAAGACGGTTGCAAGGAGACCAACGGCTCCATGCGCTCACATCACAGTTGATTTCTTCAAAAAAACCCCAATAAATTAAATTTACTTGAAAAGCAAATAAAAAGTAGAGTTAATGAAAAGCTGACTTACTGGGCTTAGCGCAGACATCTCTGTAGTCCTCGCAGCAGTCATTAGTTCGCAAACAGTATTCGTCGCAAAAACACTTTGCTGCATGCTGAAGAGGTCGTCTGGGACTGGCTAACCTGTAGCCCTGAGGAGTGTAGCTATACGAGACATGAGTGACATGCAGGACACCTCTGCAATTAGTGCGTCCGGTACAGCAAATCGGAGTCCCATCGTGGTTGCGACAGGAGCCACTTCTATTGGCAGGCGCGGTGCTTAAACTGCTAGCAGTCAGAAGCAGCAGTAGTAGTATTAGCTCCATTGTTGACGTGGAAAGACCGCCCTGCATTGAGGGAGCACCCTTGGTGGATGAGTGATATGCAATCGGTGACCTGTTTTAAGCCTTATATACCACGGAGTAAGGTTCGTGCTTGATCGCACGGTGATTGGCTGAGCGTTGAAGCGCCGGATATGAACAGGGAGAATGGCCTGTCCAATTGCAGATGGAGTGTGTGATTTTTGTCGGAATCGGGGGCATTCCGAATTAGCTAATTTCTACCGCGGTTTGAAGTAGAGTAGACAGGAATAAGCCGAACAAAGCGATTTAGTGAAATATTTTAGAGATGTATGGATGACTTTAGACCACTCTCAGTCTTGGAGACGGCTTCCTACAAACCTACAATTTTGCATATAGTAAAGTCGGTGTTGAGTGCAGTCGCCTTATCGATTAGCTCTCAATCGATTAAACGATTTTACGACGAATCATCAGGACTTGGAGACATGACAAAATGAAAGCCGCACGTAGTCTCTTTCATGCTAAAATGACCTAGGGAAGACGAGGAATAAGTTTTGCCGTTTAGGGTGGAATTGCCAGTCTTTTTTATTCCCATAACGGGGCCGTTAAGTAGTTGGAGGCGATTGGCACAAATAGTGCTTTGAAAAGCATTACTCACTAAGCCATTATGCTACCTAGTCACAATTACGCACGCCTAAGTATTACAAAATTCTGAATTAAGTATCTAAAGAATGGAGTATCGCAAGTTGGAAATTTCTAGCTGTCGGCAAGCATTTTGATAATGCAAGAACAATTTAGCTGACAATTATTTAAAGTAGCATGGTCCTACGATTAGCCCCACCAAGTACGAAGAAGCTACTCTGTTTGTTCACACTAAACGTATTTGTTGCCATCACAACACTTCCACTCTCTTTGCCGCTAAAAAGGAGCCATTTTATGTCTTATCAAAACTGCCTTAGTGTGAATCCACAAGCAGTCTTTTGTTCTTTTTCTTCAAAGTAGCATTTTTGACAGCCTAGAAGCTTGACAATAAAGTAACGAATTCCGTCGTTAAGTGAGCCGCGACTCTATTCACACGGAAAATGGAGAAAAAAAAACACCTTCTTATCTCGTGTGGCTTACAATTTCAAATCCTATGTGAACTGGCTGTGTAAATGTGTCATGAAAACACGATTATCACTGAGACCTTGGCGATGGCCCGATACCACAGCGTAGATGCTTAAGTGTCATCTTGGACAATATGCTATTCAAAAACAAAAAAAACTTTATTATTGAGGCTTATCTCACCCTCAAGCTTAAAAAAATTGTTTTTGTTCTTCATTGCAAGTCGATGAATGGGATGTGCCATGCATTTGGGATGTCGAATCCAGTTAAGGAAATTGGGGTCCCGAATAAGTGTGACGCTGTTAACTAACTTCTACCTTTTGAGGGCCTATTTCAAGGAACGCAAAATTTCCTTTGATTTACCTTTGGCTTGAATTGTAGCTAGAAGCTAGCATGTTTCTCTGCTGATTCCTCTTAGAAGCATTTCGGAAACTTCTGAGGAAGAGCGGACTGTTATTAAACTCTTCTAGGTTGAATCATAGGTAGCTGAAGCAGGGAATATGAAGGAACTTTTTTACCTATAAAGTCAAGCTATTCACTATTTCATCCAGCGAAAAGATAGATTTGCTGAAGGTTATGGTATTTAAAGTTATTTGAGCCTCCAAAAGCCCCCGACATTATGCCTCTGATAAAGTGACTCTAAAAACGAAAACTATTAGAAACTTTGAATTCAATGAATTCACACGAGACTGGTGAAGCGATCGAGATTAAAGAGTTCCTGGAAGTAACTTGATACTATTTGCCAAAAAAGGTATTTGTTGATGGGTCTTCTTGTAGACGAAAAGGGCAAATGAAGAGGAGTATCCGAATTGCGAATTAAGCGCCATTATCACAGCACCTGGGGCCTTTCGCGAAGCCATAATGAGAGCATACCAATCCAGAAGAATGGCTCAATACTAATACACTAAAGGCTTGGAAGGCCGTAGGAAAAGGCAAAAGTACAGATGGCTTGGATGGAAGAAACCGAATGCATCAAATGATTCGCAATTCCAAAACCAAAAATTTTTGAATTGCGCCGACGCTATTGCCAAGAACACGTGCCAATCACTTCCATTCTCGACGCCGAAATGTCATCTCTCCATTGCTCTCGATGATGCATCCTCAATTACGAGTCTCCTCATTATTAAGTTTGTGAGGAGCTGTGAAGTGGGACACAGAGGAGCTTGTTCTTACAAATGCTCACTAATGCCCACTATGGCTTGAGAAGGAGGAGAGAGTGGTGAAGATCTCATCCATAAATGCTTAGAAGCCAGGTAAATGTTTGCTCCTGACGACCTCTAGTGTAGCTCCCAGCCTTCCTCAAAGCAAAAATTTCCACAAATCACGGTGATTTTGCCCTAGGGACTAGGCGCCCCGTGGCAACGGTGATTGCAACCATTCATAAACATTAGTACCTTTTAAAGTCGGCACATAAAGGTGACAACAAAGTGAAACGAAATGCCCTAGAATGATAATTTCGGTGTAGTCGACTAGACTGAGGGAAAAATGCAAAAGGTAGCTGCAAACTACGTAAAAAGGAAGTTCACTTTCTATCACTCATACGTGAACTGGGAATTAGCGATCGGACTTGAGCGCCGCCGCCTATCGTGTGTCGACAGCGTCACTGCAAGACTCACTGAACAGCATGCCCGTCGTGTCCACTCCTCGATGCTGTCTGCCGGTAGGAACGACGAGGCCAATCCGGTCAGGGACCACCAGGAAAATGTGCACTGTCTTCTAATAAGCGCCATCAAGTCGCAATGTCCAATTTTTGAATCAAACGAACAGTTAAAAATAATTCTCTCTGATGAAGGTAGGTCAATGATTACCTGGATTAGATGACTGACTTAGACTGTAAAATAGGGTTGGCATAATCCATGAAACGAAAAAAACCTTCTCCGGACTATTGAAAACTTCCAGGAAAGGTATAAAGATCGTCACTTAATAGGTGAATGAGTTTCCTAGGGCAAACACTAGTGTAAATTGTCCGTCCGTCAATTTCACCTATCACTATGTCGGTTCCTACCCTTGCTCGAGGGATTATCTACACCTCACTTGAGGTTTACATCTCATGCAAATGTACAGTTGCGCATTTAGCACAAAAAAGGTTAACTCATGAGGTCTCTAAATGCCACATTGGCCTGACATTTGGACCGCCTCTTTCGTGAATTACCATAAATTTTATTCACTTACGTCTCTATATTTCCGTTCTGGTAATAAATGACAAAAAATTTCTGCACTCTTCTGTAGAAAATTTGCTCACACCCTTGCTCACACTCCATCCTCATCCTATTGCTTGGGGTGGAAGGAAAGAAATGGGGGATGAATTAGCGCTTGTAAAGCGCTTTTACGCCTTCAAAGGTTATTCAAAAACTATTATGCCAGCACAAAATATCAGGTGACTGCTAAAGTTTGTGTGAGTTCAATTTCGCCTCACTGCAATAACTTCTTATAAATGGTGGAGACTAGACAAATCCCTCCCATCCTTTATGTGCATGCTGTGCACTAAGAAGCATCCACTTCGTCATCTCATCTCTACGGTGCTCTCAGTTGTGATCCCCGTCACTATATTCTCACTTCCGATCCGCTCCCTAGAACAAAGAGTGTCGATTAAACATGATGCGTGTGGTTTGAGTTTGTCTGTCTTACAACCAACTTAGAGTTAACTAGGCTCCAAGAGGTGCAGAACTCTCTTGTCTAGTGCAGTGTATAGCATCTGCAGTGGCAGAAACACTTCAAACCGTGACTCAAGCAATGCTTCACCTCATGTCACACAAATAGGTGCGTAAGTGGAGCGATACAATGCACTAAAGAAGACTCTTCGTTCCCAATGATAGGTACACGCTAACATTGAGCAGAACGAATGGGGATCGACACTGAGTCACGTTTAACATGGCCGTTGGTGCGTGTTTACATCAACTGGGAGTGGGTCCCAAGCACACACATGACATGTGTATGCACATGGCCGCCAATAAACTTGCAAGCCTGCCAATTACTTCCACTTCCACCGCCTTCACATGTGTCATAAAAAGGTAGCGTGTATTTTGGATGGTTTGCTGACTGGACTGACTCGGTGGTGGTGTGAAATGGCCTTTCTGTTTTCTTCTGATGTAAGGCTTTTGGAGGTACCAATCATTGCCTGTTATCAAACTATCCATGTCCTATCCACCGCACATTTCCAGGGTGGCACCTCACATCTGGAAAAACGTGTTTACATTGTGATAGTCAGCGTGTGGTGGACTGCAAAAGTAGTTATTCACCTGGTGCAAACCAAACAGCACCTGCGGTTGCAATCTTCATTACTCCTGTGTCCCACTTCACAGCTCCTCACAAGCTTAATGATGAGGAGGCTCGTAATTGAGGATGCATCATCGAGAGCAATGGAGAGATGACATTTCGGCGTCGAGAATGGAAGTGATTGGCACGTGTTCTTGGCAATGGCGTCGGCGCAAGATAATGGTATGATGCGGAGTGAAAGAGGGTGGAGAGTAGTGAAGTAGACGTGAGATTGCGAGGTGGGTAGCTTGATGTAGGCTGTCTTACTAGAGGGGAATTTGAGGTTACCTGGTACCCCGTCAGGTGGAGACTGAGATTTAAGATGGTGTGATGCGTTAATAAACCTTCTTCCTTTTCTCATGCTAGACTAACATTAAAGGCCTTGAATTTTCTTAAACAATATTGCTTTCTTGATTGCTTGAAGATTTTGCATTTACTAAAGTGGATGCGATGAAAGATTTGTTGCTTAGTCCTTTTACCGTCGGATTCCCTGAGAGAAATCCAACACTGCATTCTAGATGCTGCATTGTTCTTCTATAACAACATTTGGCACATTTCTAAATGCCTCCTAGTGAAAACGTGGAGCAATTTTTTTCACAACAAGAGCATTTCACATTCTTCTGGCTGTTTCCTGTTCAACTAATGTGTGTGTACCACGATTTCATAAATTTCATCATCGTTGTTGAAGTAAATTAATTGTTTGAATGAATGAAATAAAAATATGTTTTAACAGCTTTCCGGATTTTTATTGAGGCAGCTTATTACACGTCTGCTGCATTGTTATGCAGTCGTAACTTTCTTGTGTTATTCGGTTTCCACAACGATGGCCTTGAGTTCTTCTGACACCGCCAATAATGCTAGTCCCAAGTTCACTTTGGGCTAATAATAAAATTCCTATCCACAACCGTTGCGCCATCGCTTTTCCATTTGGAACCACCGAACAACCGCATATTATAGCCAATTGATAAAGGGTAATTTTGAATATTCTTTTAGCAGTCTATTTTATCAAGCAGAAGTCAACATGGATTAATTTGATAGGAATTACCCAATTCACCTAAAAAGGAGAGTTTTACCATTTTATCTTTTTGCCCATGAGTGAAATTAAAGGTGCATTACCGCTTACAGTCAGTGATGAGACCTTCAAATTAGTCTGCTGCCAACTATATCAATTTTGCGACAAAATTTTATGATCTTTCGTGTTCTTTTGTAAAAGACTCTTTTGAGGCCTGGAGAACGGTACAGGTTACCGCAAATTCGTAGAGAGAAGAAAGGGTTATGTGATTCATTGTCCTCGCTTGTGCGAGTGCGGAGGACAGAGGAAAGACGATACCCCTCAAAGTTGGGTGCTCATCTGTGTGTGTGTGTGTGTGTGTGTGTGTGCGTGTGTGTGCAAGCACTATTTTGGGTGCTGAATCATATTCTCAAGGTGAGGTGGTGCTTTTGCTTTTGCGCACCGCGACACGTTTCCATGTCTCCAAGGCGGCAAGTCGAGTGACTAGCAGTTGGTTATCACTTTCATTGTTGTTTTCATGAGAAACAGTTCTTGCACCATGTCATTTCTGACCCGACTCCTGTGTCCATGCCATGCGTGTTCCACTCATGACAGGTGACCACTTCCCACTTAATAATAATCAATTTCCACCTAAGACTGTTGCAAAGGTGAGCCTCTGTTCGTGTCACATGCTCCCCAAAATTACCCTAAAGTCCCGGCGAGGGTGGCGCGTCATCTAGTCATCTGTCAATCAATGAGAAGCGATGTAACTTTTTCTATACTCTAACGGAGAACAAGGGAGAGGTAGCCTTAAATGCTGTCTTCCCTAGCCTTTCCTAAGGGGTGTCATGAGTCATACAAAGCTTCGGTCAGTGACCGTTTTGAAATGCCACAGCTGCCAACTGGCTGTAGAAATGACCTTAGTGTTCTACTCTGTGCGTGTATGTAGATTTACTTAGAATCTGTAATTTTATCTCCTAACATGTGGCCAGAACACTAGAAAAGGAGGTTTGCATCCATTTGATAGGAAGTAAATAAGGCGGTCAAGGAGTGGATCACATGCGGATACCGGGAGTTGAAAAAGTTGTTGTTTTTCTTTGCAAGAACGCCTCAAAACATCTCAAGTGCTTGTGCTCTAAAGCTGCTTGGAACGCAATGTGGTGGAGATAAGGAAAGCATTTTGCGAGTAATGTGACTCCGTACCCAGGTAAGAGAATCGTGTCATAACTCTACCAGTTGACGTATCAATCTAAACTCCCCTTGGCATGGAGTAAATTCGTTCTAAGTATTTGAATAAACCTTTCAGATTTTGAATCCCCCAATCCCTTTGGTCCAACCCATGTGCTAGCAAACATTAAGATAAACTAAACAACGATAATTTAAGTATTTTCTTACTCCACTGAAATTCGTTAATGGCCTTATTCTGAAAATTCTACACAGGAAAAAACATTCCACCTTTTGGAAAAAGATGACAACTCTACACTTAAGCACGTTAGCAATTTTGTAGTAATTTCTTTGCAAGAGATTGCACGAATGGATGACTTGTTTTTATTTCGCGGTATTTAGGCTAGAGCGCATGCTCGGTATTCATGATTGCAGAAACAAAATCAATCGTCATAATTCAAGGGGATTGTAGTGTCACTGTCTGGTGCAGCATTTGACGGCACTACCGAAGACCCGACCTCGCACAATTGGGAGCACTGTCACGAGGCCACGGTGATTACAGTTCGGCCAGCCGGCTCGGAACTGCGGTGAGCGATGCTCAGGCGGCATAGAGTACGGTGAGTTGGTATCAATTTTCTCATCGATTTGGGATGCACTTGCACCGGTGACCGCCCTCACGTGCACATCAGTAAAGCAGAGTGATCAATTCGTAGGGATAGAAAAACGAGGAACAAAAATTAATCACTAATGTAGAATTATGACAAGAGTGTGAGGTTTAAACAGATATTCCGACGTACTGATGCGCTACCACTTAACAGTTGAACAGTAAATTCTTTTTAAAGGAGAATCCCTTTTTGGACCATGTTTCAAGAACTTGTGGATTAGTCCCTATTTGAGTGCTCGAGCCTTTATTGAAATTTTCATAAAACATACCTTCATAACAACTTGTCGTTAATAGTGGCAGTATATAAGCTTAGTCAAAAGTCCAAAACACGCCAGCTAAGCCGTCTAAGTAGCTAAATATGAGGCTGAATAAATGCCAAAACACTGCAAACCTCTCTTCTTCTTTAAAGAATCGCCTCTACCCATTTATTGGCCATCACTCTGTAATGCTTTGATTGTTTTTTTTTAAATTTCCGCTGGGTGGTATATTCTTCGCCCCACGTCAGGTTGGCAATGCATTTTCTACGTCAGTATTATGGGTATCCACGACTTCGGGGAAGACCAAAGGCACTACGGTGGGGCGATTGTTTACAGATAACCATTAATGTTTTCTCTTACCTAACCCCATGATACACAATCCACCTCTCATCATAGGCTAGTGAAGAATACAAAATGGGCCTAATCTTACAAAATGAAGGAAACGAAGGAGAAATCAACCGTGCCAAAGCCATTTATCATCTTCTAATACATATATGTGGAGAATATTTGTTTAGCTTCAAATAATTTCTACGATGTTGCAGAATATGGAAAAGTTACTATAATCCCGCCATAATTTTATTGCTTATTTTCATTCTTTGAACGCTTTATCGCCGCCCGATTGTTGGTTCATCTAGTTTTAAGTTTTTATGACACCAAGGCTTTCAATCTCTCGCACTTATTTCCGTTTCAAAAGAAACTGGATCTAACAAATTTGCTTTACCCAAGTTTGATCTTGCCTTGATAAAAAATTGTTTGGAGATGCCTAGAACAAGGATACTTACTGTTCAATTGATGCAGTTTTCTTTAATTTTCTACTTGTAATCTTCACTGAGGTAGCGATTTACCACAAACGGCTCCTCCGTCTAATAATCGACCGTTTCATTGAATCACTAGTGAAGACAAACCTTATTTTTCTCAGGAGGCAAAAGAATTTGCACACAGATTACCTTTCTAAGAAGTCAGCGTTTGATTTTCTCCTAAAGGCGCGACAAAGGGACCCCAACAATTTATGTTATAAAGACACAAAATGATTGGGGAGGTTTCGACGTTAACACCACTTTATGCTACTGGCATAAAGGTCTTTATTGCTCTTTTCTTTTAGAACTGCGACTTTGGATAACCTTTTCTTTCAGATGACGTTTGGTTCTAAAAATGAATTACTCTCAGCTAAAATGCAAATTAGTAGGTTTATTTGATCAAATTTTGCCAAGAGAATGACTTTTGGTTAAGACGTTCGCTAATGCAAAGGTTTAGGTGAGGTCATGCCTCGGTTTCCTTTGAATTGACCCGTCGAAGGTTCCTAAACAGATCTCCACGCACAGCGGAAGTCTTAAGCCCCAAGCCTCTCTGCTTCCGAGGGCCCTTTGTGTCAGTTCTACTATGTTTAAAGTTTATTTTTTGTTCGGTTGGCAATAAAATAATTTTATTTTGCAAGCGTCAACGACAAAAAGCTTTTAACATCAACGCAACTGTAGCTTCTCGAAATTCATTTAAAGTCTAAAGAAGCCATTATACTGGGGCAGAGTAAGCATTGCCGACATACTGGAGGGCTTGTGGGCTACTGACTGGTCTGTTACCGATATTGAGATTTAGAAATGGGAGTAAAGTATTACAACAAAACCTCCAGTTTGAGCAGAAATAGGTTCGGTGTTCGGGGAACTGACTCGAATTACATACAACATTATTAAATCTATAATTACTGGGAGACAAGAGTTAACTCATTTCTGCAAGAGCAGTTCATGTAAAGAACAATTGCCATGCTCGCTGCCAGCGCCCGATAGTGCGATGTCCCGATTTTCTCATCCGTGTCCACGTGCCGTATGTGTGACACATAAACAAAAGTGAATTAAATTAAAATTGAAAAATCAGAAGAGGACCTTAAACCAAAAAGACATCAGAGTTTTAAAGGTTTGGCTTTCCTCTGAGACCCTGGTAACGAACGACTTAACTGCGCACATTGAGATTTGAAAGCAAATCAACCATCACGAAAACTCACCAGCAGAAATTGGTAGCAGATGCTGCGTCTATCTGTTGCTCAGCGAGTTAGGGTCAATGATGTGGTCTATCAGTCACTTAGACGTCGAACCCGGTCAAATGGGGTCAAAACCATAACTACCATCACGACTACTATCAGTGGCGCTAATACCGAGGCACCCCACTTATCGAGCAATAGCATTTAAGCGGCCGGGTCATCATTCCTTCCCTCATCCCTGAACCCATAATTACAAGTGGTGACACACGTATATCAGCCCATCATTTGGGGGATTTTTACCTCCAAAATGCAGCAATAACGATACCACTAAAATAGGCTTACTGAATTTGGCATGCCCAAGGCTAAAATAAATCTTTAAAATAAATTATGGGAACACTTTATTGATTTATCAATAATTGGATCACTGAATCCTCTGTTCTGCTCTTCTTGGCTTACTCACAAGTCAAGTAGTCGGCTTCTTGATGTGCACAACGATTGCACAACGGTGTTGCTACACTTGAGGAGAAAGCATATGACGCGCTTCTATCGAAAAGGGCTACTCGGACCATACGATGCGTCCGAAAATACCGTAACAAAAACTAAAAAAGTAAGGAGGTGAAGCCGATGAATGGACGGTGCTACATAGATACCATTCATTTCACTCTTCTTGCCGAATAAACCGAAAGAACACTTTGATACTAGAAATTCTTGATGTGAAGAACTTGATCCTCTACAGGTTAAGCCAGGAAGACAGATGGGAAGGGGAATTTAGGAAAGCTAAAAGTAGTACCACAGAACCCCCTTCCCTACCAGCTTGTGTCCTCCAAAGAATTCGCCTTCATCATATGGTGGTTTGGTTGTATTTTGGCATTCGCGAACTGAGGTATTCAGCTAAAAATATGACTTTCATGGAAACAAGTGAAGGCCAGAATCCCTACCCCAGGTGCGGTTGTGATGCTACAAAGCCAAAATTTGTGTTGTCGTGCCAGATAATTAGGTCCAAAAGGGGAAGTCAGATACTACAGTCCATATATTTTGTAGTCTTTGGTAGGATGCTAAATGCCATTTTACTCCCGCCTAACAATATAAGTATGCAAATGTCGCCACACCGAGAATGTCGTGAGTTTATTACGTGATTTTAAACCAAATTGGTCGGACTCGCTCAGCTGTTATTAGACTGCTCGAGAGCAGATGCCACATGCTAATGCTATTCCAAGCCACCCGGGAAAGTTGAGGAGGTATGCAGATGTGACGCAAACAGCAAATGCGTTAAACAGTGAAAGTGATCCACAGACGTGGGATCAACGGGGTGGAATATGTGGCGCCAGCTGCTGATATTTGAGATGATGTCATGAAGTGCTCCTCCTCACTGTTATGATGCTGACTGGAGAGGGCGACGCAGAATAGAGAGTTTGCATTTTGGCTATAATAATAACATAAGGATGAGCTGTGTACCATCCAGCAAAGGCGTCACCCTAATTGTCAGGGGTTACGCCCATACGTGACGCATTGCTCAGCTCATTTAAAAGCGAATAGATACACTTTTTTCCTCCATTCAAATTCATCCACCATTCTGGTTGCCGCTCCCTTTTTTGTGAAGCATTGTCTAACTAAAAAGAACAGGTACTCAGGTGATGTTGGGCAGGAAATTGAAATCCTCTCGTTACTGGAGATTCATTGGACAAATTAATCACTGACAGGGCGCATATATGCTGAATGCTTATGCTAGTTCCCATACGAGATTTAAGGAATGCTGGAATACTTCTATTATTTGTTTATCTCTTCTTTTTGGTTTCGCGGTTACTGGATGCTGTAAACCATGCCGGTAGCTCATCAGCTCTTCTTTACGGCGGCGATACGCATTTTGCTCTAGCAATATAATTTCGTTTGTCTGATAGGAAATACTTAGGTTATGCGATTAGTGGCAGAAAAATGCAAATCCGATCCTAGGGAAAAAAACCACCCTGATTTTTATTGCTAAATGCTAAACCTTAGTGTGACGGAAGAAGCGTATATACTACAGACGTGAGGATCTGTGATGGCTCTTACCAAAAGCGCTGAAAAAGATGTCGAACTCTGATACAAGCAACTGCTCAGCTAGAAAGCTCTTGACAGCTAAAGCGACACTAGCTTTAGCTGTGAACCATCTAGACAAGTTTTTTACGGAGTTGTCCACGACGCCTGCATGGGGACGTCATTTAAGTAGACACGCGATACCTCCTCCGCTTCTCGAATAATAGCTGCAGCAAATCCGAACGGGTGCGCGGTTGGGCAGTACTAAAGTGTGATAAAGTAACAGCGAGAATGGACGGAAGCATTACATCCAAGGAACTACGTTAAAACCCATCCTTTATTACGTGACTCTGCTTTAAGGCCAGTGTTCTTATGACCAGCGATGGACATGCTTGGTGGCCCGCACAATCCCCTTCGTCCAATGACGCTTTCGAAGAGGACAAAAATCTAAAACTAATGTTGAATTGCCAAGAGGAATAAGTGACATTGTAGTCAACTATTTCCTCGGTTGCAGGTAAATTCGATGATTGGACCGTCTAGTTCGTGGGCGTTTTGCCTTATGGAGCTGACGGCGTCGCGAGATAAGACACGGGAGGTTGACTAGGCGGAGAGCCGGAGAGAGAAGGAGGCTCTGTAATACTTCGATTTTTTGTTTAACTATACTCAGTTTTAATGGATGCTTAAGGCTCCGCCATTAAGCTTCCACTAGGTGACATGGCCTCTGGGCCATGACAGTAGCTCCTCAGCTCTCCTTTACGTTGGCAATACATTTTCTTTCCCAGCTCTCTTTGGTTTTGGAAAATTAACTCGTGCAAATTGGGACGATTTGAACTTTGTGTTCATTTTATTGTTAAGTAAATCTTCCAAGCATTGCGCAGTCCACTCGAGTATAACTGTTCCATTTGATTTGTGGGTTTCCATCTATCTCAGCACAGAGAAACCGCAATTCGCTATGATTTGAGAAATTAGTGACTCGATAAAATCCCTTTTTTATTAAGACAAAAAGTAGTTCTGCAATTTTAAATGAGCCTTGATTTTGGAATTTGAATCTTTAAGTGGAATCACGATGCAAATTTTATGCTTCCCAACATATGTGGAGATTCAAGCTTCGATCCTTCAAATGCGGATGTTAAATATGCACTTCTGTAGCGCAGTACCATATGCTTATATTAATAAATCCGATTGCCCTAATTTATTCCTCAAAGCTCCGGTTCCTCGCTTATTCAGTGTAAATAAAACGAGGTTTATAAGGCGATTGCCTATAATTGCCTACCATGGGACTAACCAGGACTGCGTTGTTAGGGTGAGGGCCAGTGGATGTGGATGGGATCCCCTGAAATAAAGATGGGGACCAGACCAGTAAATAAGTTTTGATGTTAGGTATTACTATACGCTCTAATGTCCTTCTTCTATTAAAGATTGTTCTGCACGGTTGCCTTAATAGTTCCTCCTTTTCAGCCGTCACGAATCTTCCTTATGAATGCAAGTCAAATGCAAAACGGACTCCAGGATTGTTATTCAAATTTTTATGAAATGAAAAAATTGGTTGCTCAAGTCTGTGAATAGTCCAGAACAATTTTAACATGTAGATTAACTGCTTTTGTAGAGACATTTGTTTAGAGGCGCAATCCATGGGATGAAAACATTATTTTTCCGACTACGCCCTATCTTAAATTCAGCCTCGCCCCATTGCTGGCTATTATAAAGAATTGAAGACTGAATGGGTTGTCAATCCCGCCCCCACTATTTTGACTACCTTTTGGTGGCGCATCTACCAATTCTTCCATCCACGGTCGGCGTATGTGTACGGTGTCCACTTAACAAAATCAGATTCTAGACCTGGGCTGGATGCTATGATACCAAGACGATGGCCGAACTTGGTGCCATTTTAAAACAATACCTCATGATTTACTCAAATATTTTTTCAAACCACAAAATAGTGATTTTGCATTTACCTCTTGCTTACGGCTATCTTTTCATTCACAAAAATTAGGCCTTCCAGACCTCAGATAGTGAACTAGGGACTGTCCCCGCATATGTTAAGTAGCTAAACAATAGACACGAAGCCACTTCCTCTGGAGGCGTTAACTGAAATTAAAACAAGAAAATTATCATTTAAAACAGTGGTTATGCCTTGTTGTAGCAAGGTACCTACTAAAGCTATTAGTTTTACCCATCAGCTTTCTATTTCATTCTTTCGCATTTCTACACCTAAGAAAAAGAGCAGAAATAAATCTTAAACAATTGAAAGCCTATTAAGACACGCAAGTCTGCGATAAATAGCAGATCCACTGAGCGTTACCCTTAATGAAGTTTATTACTTGAAGGCAAATAGTCAAACGGGGTTCCACTTTGACGTGCTCGATCGCCAGATTCCATGTCTGGTCAGGTATAACATGGTGAATTTATAAAAAAAATTGAAAGGAAGGTGGCAAATCTTGCCTGTAAGACCAATTGGATGAAGCAGTAAACATCATGGATATTGTATTCCCATGCTAAATAAAGATATAAATAGTGACATTTTGGAAGGATTACCTTGACATAGAAAAGGCCCATCAAGGAAGGGTAATTGAATAGGATTTTCACTCAAATGGAATTTATTTTGGTAGGTTAAAAACTATTCCACCAAGCAGTTCTGACGTTTGGTGTCTTGTAAAAAGGCTTTCGAAGGCTGGATTTTCCTATTTACCCTCCATTGTTTGAATTCGCTGCAGAGGGATTGATTCCGGGTCACCGTGCGTTTGGACTTTGAAACTAATTACTTATGTAGGTAAACGCTGTCGTTTTCATCAATCAAAGCCAAGAAGTCGGGATTTTTGGAGAAATGCCTCCTTCTGACAAAATATTGGAATTTGTATTTATTGGTTGGAGTGTGCCCGAGGTTACGGCTCACACTTTTGGGGTTTGGCTCCTCCTCGAAGAAGTGGTGGGATATTAGGAGCTTTTATACAAAGAAACTGATGAGATGTTAACAGCAATGGCATGACCGAAGCGCCATGACATCATGGTGGCAATCGAAACCACGCTGAATAAATTGATAGTGTTCTGACAACTCTGTAAAATCGTCAGCATTGTCAGACCTGAATAGAACGATGCGGTCGAAATGAATTTTATAATGATTTAAAGTTGCGAGAGAATTTAATTGTTGCTATTTTGAACTTACTTGTGAGCTAAATGGTTAGAATTCGTCCAGTTTGGCGTTGATGAAATGGACTTAAGCATTTAAGAGAAGGGGACTGTCTGATGGGTGACACCGAGACATTCCGCTAATTAACGTACCTCGAACGCACTTTGAGCAGCAGGCACTGGATCACGGCTGTCAAAATCCCACTATTCTTCATACTTTTCATTGTGGATTACCTTATTCAAGCTTTAATTGGATATCGATGCCTTTTTACCGGGACGGATGTGCCCTAAAATTTGGCCCACTCCTCTTCCTACACCGTTGCATTGCAAATCTGCGGGAGTTCAGTATAGCGAGCAGTGAATGGAACATTTAAGTAATATCAAAATTTTCCCACTAAATCTTTACTTCACTCGTGTTTGTTGCATAGGGTATTCGATTTGTTATCCTATCGAGACATAAGATCTTCTGCATAGATCTTCACTCTCGTTTTATGAAATCAAGTTCTCCAGGGGATGACCTCAATTTTGATTCAAGCATGCGGTTTTTTGGATATGTGTTTAAATTTAGACCGCATTAAAGACGCAAAACAGAACCCAGTTCCCCGCACCTTTCATCACGTGCCCTTCTGGAGGGGCTTGGGTTCTAAAGTGCGCGTTACCAGTATGTGCGAATGCGCATTTCCTTAATTTTTTTGCTCCACCACAAAAAAACCTAGAAATCTGCGATAAGAAAATAGGTGTAGATCTAGAAAATTACATAGAACCAAGAGTCTTTTCTGATGACAAAAGAAGTCCTAGTATCAGTTCGGACTTTTTTCACCGACGTAGAAAGGGCTGAGGGGGCTATTGGCATGACGTGGTGGCCGACCCGACCAACGGATTTCCGAAAGCAGGGCCTCAAATGCTCGCATGGTGAAAAAAAGTAATTAAACAAACACTCCTTTGAAAGTCGTTAGCAGCAGTTCTCTTGGTCAAAATTCCGCTCTAAACATCAGAAAATAGCCGATATTTTAAAGGAAAACTCGGAAGCCGATCGCATATTTCATTGAATTTTCATGCCACTGAGAAGACATTTGACCATAATGCCACTGACCTCCAATGGCTAATCTACTGGATCCAGATCTCCGCCCTATTTAGGAACTATGCTGGCGGAGGAAAATTGTCCAGGCCAGCAATTATGGCACTTACTAGTAGTAAGAGCGCTGGCCTAAAGGCGGTCAACTGATAAGGGACGGGGTTTAAAACACTTTAATGCGATTAAGGATTCGCGCCTATTCCCACTTGGCACTTTGTTCTCGCTTTAGCGCTGCCCAGCCATGTCTATCTGGGCTCCATACAAATGGTAGGGAAGTGGAGGAGGCTTCACGTGCCCACCTAAATGACATCTTCATACAGGTGTCGTAGACAGCTCCGTAACGAGTGTTTTAGAGAGTTTACGACTAAAGTCAATTCACTCATTAATGGCATTCTCTAGAACTCGGGGCTGCGATGGTCGTTGAAGGTTGGCATCATTGTCATACCTTTTGTTTGAGGTCTCCACAGATTCTTACATTCGTAGCCTGTGCTCCTCCGCAATTAGGTTAATGTGAACCGGTTAGTAACAGAAAGTAGGGTAGTTGTTCTTTAGGATGTTTTCGCTTTCCATTGCCATCAGCGTAGTAAGCCAAGTCTTACCAAATGACGAAAGCAATCATACCACTAGGACAGCGAATGTATTGTTGACGTCCTGAGGGTCTAATGGTCCAGCCCGGAGGCCATTCTGGCTAGTGAAAGCACAAAAGTGAGACTTTTAGTGTCTATAAAGCCAAAACTGATAGATAAATCTAGCGTTAAAGTTTTGCAATTAAATTTATAGCTTAGTCTGTATAGAATTTACTTTTGCATTTCATCGACCTTATCATTAATGCCTTTTTTACATTTTCACGCACTTCTTAAATCGGAGGGTATCACAGCCTCCACATCTAATCAGACCGTTGAATTGTACGAGGTTTATGCTGTACGTCACCGCAGACTCGCAGCTTGTGGACACTTGTGAATCGCCTGTGCATGCATCAGAAAGCACCACAAAATGGTGTTAATCCAACAGTGCAGCAGTCTTTATTGTACTACTTGCTGCAATCATTTTTTCTTAAACCCTCAGTTCATCTTACCAAATGTCTACTAGACCTCCTTTAAAGCACTTAACACCATTTTTGGCATTAAAGAATCTTGTGCGGAACCAACATTTGGAAATGAAAATGCGATCGAGAATAGCTTGCCCGCCTCCAGAGACAGCGCTGTACAAAAGTACACTTTGCACCTATACTGGCCCGTCAATTGGATCTGTAGATAATGACTACCTCACAAAATATTCCCCACGCCCTAGTGTGATTAATGTCAAAATTGCCCTGGAAACCCATTCAAAGCGGTCATTTGAAGGATTCTGGTCTGCCAAGTGAACGCGCTATTTCAGCGAGCCCCTGAGGATTGGAAACATTACCTCTTGCCTGAAGAAACAACCCTTCCATTATCACTAATACCTTTCGGTACCATGCCAAGTGAAATGCCACCTTAATTAGTCTTCATTGTCTCATCACCTCATTTGTAGAACTATTTTTAAACCACATTGGCACTTATTTCTTGTGGTCTCGATTGTATGTGACTTTTGGCCGTTTATCCAACTAGGACTTTTTTCATCTCATCCTATTGGGAGACCTTAATAACTCGAATGAGTTGCCATGAGATTAAAAAATGGATGCTTTCGGTCGACTTCAAACCTTGCAATAGTTTTATTGCTTGCTTAGCTCTCGATTTTATCAAAGAGACCACATAGGAGCACACCAGTTGTACTCCTATGGCACGGCCTGGCTTCTGGACCAGGGCAGTGGCTCTCTATACGTCGACAATACATATTCTGTCCAAGTATCATGTTTTCCTTCTTCGTAAAGGAAGTTTCTGAACGCTCTCTAGCCTAGTTTGATGAGTTTTTATTAACCAAAAACAAGAAAGTATGTGTTGCTGTGCGCAGAATCATGTCCCAAAGCCATTCTAAATAATGACCTTTAGTGCATTGGAAATTAAAGTGAGCCATACGCTTGGTATGCAAATCCAATTCGAAAAGGTGGATGCACTTGGTTAAGTAAGCTTTCTCCTTGGTCCTGCAACACCTCCAAACGTTCTTAATAAAAAACGCAAAATTTTAAAATGAATTAATTATCTTGCATGTTTTTTGACAAAACATGATTGATCCACATCTAGTTCGCCCTGAGATCCTCTGATCCCGACATAAACTGGAACGCCTACTTCCGCGTTACGCTGAAGCCTTTGGATGTGCTCTGGCAAGACCAGAAGAAAGCAACAAATTCTTGGTGTTTCAAGAATTCGCTTCATAGCTTCAGAAAAATTTACCACATATTAGGGCTATAAATGCCTTGTAGTGCTCTGAGTCGAAAAGTGTTATGGCATTAGGACAGAATATGCATTGCCGAAACACAGAAGGTCTTAGACACCCAACGGCACGGCAAAGAGCGTCTTGATGGCGAGCAGGGGCACAATCCGCGGCGACTTTAGTGTTTACCTACTCAAAATGGAGAGCATTACGGTAGTACGTTAAGCTGCTGCTTAAAAGCATTTATTCTTTAACGGAAAGTTTGCTAATTGTTTCCGCATTCCTCTGACAGCGAATGCTTCCTTCACAACAACCTGGTAAGTAGAATGCCACGATAATCACCATAACCATCATCTTTTTCATTTTATGCGATTGGAAAACGTCATTGGGTGGATTTTTGAACCTAATCAGCCCTAGGATCCATTCATCTGCTATTTTTCAGTTTCATAGTCTTCTCATACAACTTCAGCCGTGATTGGAGTCGCGAAAAGCAGACATTAAAGTCTGCCTCATTCAGTTCCCATTCATCCTCCATTCGAATGAGGTGTGGAAGTGCAGCAAGTCGTCTTTCTTTGCGCCAGAGAGATCTACTTCAAAGGAATCTGCACTATGGGGCGGATTCGCCCCATCGTCCTATTTACTATGCACCTCCGAATCGCAATAAAATGTGATAAAGGAAGAAAAGCCTCATTCTAGCGCTAGTTCCAATCAACTCATAAGTGTATGAAAGGAGTCGGGAAAATTTGAGAAAAACAGTTTCTTCGTTCGTCAAATAAGCTTAGCTTCTTGTAGTAGGATCTTACCTTTTGCTAATTTACGACAGCTTAATGAATCCCTGTGTTTTTGAGTTCTTGAGGAACTTCAACTACCACTTGTAAAGTTTTGTCCTACATCAAAGTGCCACCGACAATTGCTACCTCAGCTGCTGTGCGTGAACCGGGAATTCACAGCTCCTTCCCGACCAAGAACCTTCCATCCCATATGCGCCACGACCACTTGTCAAAAGGTGTCAGATGAATATCCTTGTGGTGTCATGTGCACGAGCCGCCTGTATCGTGATTCTCGATACCTGGCCCACAAGGCCGCCATAGTTTAGACTAATGGACGCAAATGCCTAATTAAAAAATAGTAAAGAATTTTGGCCACTTGGTGTCTTTAATGACTTTCCATTATCCCAAACAATCTTGTACCGCTTATATCAGTGCGAAACCTTGAGCAATTGCTTTTACGAAGCCGTGGAATCTTTCGGCACTACGAGACCCTGATTAAGATTTTTTATAAAAAGGTCTGCGCTATATGGTGCTTTAAAAGCGTCCAGTCTATAAGGAATTTCCCTTTTTCAGCGACTATATTACCCATGCCCTTAAAATTACTTTGCCTTAGAGGTGGAATTTGTGCGCACATAACCATCAGGTCTTCTGGTCTGTCTCTTGAAGCTGCATACAAGTGCACAGTAATCAGCTGTCAATTTTTCTTCGCCTACAGCTCAAAGGGTGGTGACAGGTAGAGGGCTGTCGCGGTGAAAGGCCGAACTTTGACACCAAGAATTAGGTTTGAGGTTGCGTAGAACCACTTGTATCCACATGCACATGGTTTAGGGTAATGAACTTTTGACTTAAAGCAATCCCTTACCTTGGGGATTTGGTAACCAGTTTGAGGGGCCATCACCCCAAAAGCTTATTTTGAGGGAAAGGAACCCTGAACTGTACGGAAGTATCAAGGTGTTGCCATTAAAAGGCACCAAGAAGCGATAGCAAAGAATCTTAAGAAAATTACTTTATTCTGGCAAGCAGATACCCAAAATTCGTCAAACTTCTTAAAATTCACAAACTAATCAAAATGAATCTCGTTTGTTCAACAGCTAAAACGCAGGCTCTTAAAGGATGATAACTGCTACCCTCAAGGGTGATCGTCTGTTTTAGTTTGCTGAAAATATGTTACAAATCTTTTCTCACTTAAAGCACGTGAAAAAAACTTGCATTTTTGAGTCATTTTGTAATCTTTATTAGCACCTAATAAGATTCGGCTTTACAACATGTTCGGTTCCGACGTCTCAGAGGAAAAGGAACCATTAAAACGTAGAGTTCAAAGAAAAAGAAAATGTAGCTACTCTTAGGTGGAGAAGGTTCTGGTTTTGTCTTTTATTAAGTGCGATTTAGTCCCCAAGGCCCGATTAAGAACGCGTGTCACATATTCGTGACACTAGATAATAGGTTTTAAACTAGGCTAGATAATGGGACAGATCGTGTGATTACTTGCAAGGAAAGCAATCTAGCTGGTGAAGTAAAGCTGTTTTCAATAGCTATTTGCAATAAAACGCAATTTTTGATGACTTTGCAACCTTCAACGTGGAAAATGTATTCAGTACCGATAAACTCCACCTCAGAGGGATATTAGTTTCATAAACTGGATCATATTTATTTCCTCTTTGACCCACTTTCGAAGGAAATTTGTTGGACTGAAAACTAATAAGGAAAAGGCGCATAAGACGATAGGAGCAGTAACTCTGAGACCACATCAACTTTTTCAAGGCCCCAAACCAGGAAACACCTTCCAACGCCTGTCAGAATTGTTTCTCGAATGGTGAAAAGAGGAACTATTTGCCAAAAAAGTCAAAATTATAAAGAATTTGAACCGTGAGAGGTGGTATGATGGATAAAAGTGGGCATGGAGGCGAGTGGCACACCCACAACCACCAAGGCTGCCTCGACACGGAATATTGGGCAGAGCTTTAGCGCACAAAATAAATCCAAAAGTTCCACTTTCGGGAGACAAGTCGAATACTTCAATACAGTTGCATGAGTCTTCACCACCCGATTACTGCATTATACGTAGGCACATTTCAGCCAAAGGGAAGTTAAATTTGCTTCATTAATTAAAAACTACCTTGAAAGATACGTAAAGGATGATCCACTTTGACAGACTAATAAACAAAAGGAAAGGAAACTGATTATGGTAAAATTCAAGTAAAATCATTTCACATCAGGAAAACATGCTGGCTGGATTAGTCAGGATGATCTGAGAACTGGAAAGTAAAGCTGAAGTTTGTCCTAAACCTTCCATTCCATTTATTTTACCTTGGCAACAAGTCTAACCTCACGAATACTTTCTTAAAGCAAATTTTCTGGTCAGGAAAATTCGAAGAAGTTTTATTTGACTCATTAAGTGTTATTAGATAAGTAAAGCTTTTTAAGCTTTTATTGTAAAGCAGGCGTGATTTACCCACTTTGAGCGTACCCCTGGGTTTCGTTTCCCTTGACAATATTGTCGTTCAAGACTGCATATTTATGGTAGCTGGCATCTTGAGCGTCTCCATCTGTTCATTGCCTTCCTTGCCTCCATTTCAAAAGGAGCAATGACAAACCTTTCTTCCATCTTTTGCACTTAATTTTTATTTAAGGTCGGACAATGCTTTGCAGCTATCCGTCGTATCTACTGTCTATCTCCAATGCTTAAACGCAAGCCTAAGACTAGATTCCAATTCCACTGGAATGCTTCAGAGACTGGATCCACCCTGATTATGGCAATACAATTATCTCATTTTTCAATCCTTTGGGAGGTGATGTTAGGGAGGCAACTTGGGCGAGAATTGCAATCGTACATTCGATAGCGGTCAAGGTGCATCCACGAATTACATCGAGAAGAGGAGACCAAAAGTTCACCACAACACTTCTTTTACTCGTGTAATTGAACAGTGAATTGCCGCTTTCCCCACCTTAAGAAGGCAAATCATCGTTTTTTTAATAGAAACCTCGTTTGTGCGGCTGCTGCTGTTGCTGCAAGGCAGGCTCAAGTCGGTATGGCTTGTTTCCTAAGACAGTTGTGCGTTATTTCAACTTGAGAAATATCCTTCTTCCCAAAAAAGGAGTTTTTAGAATCATTTTAAAGAAATAGGCACTGGTGACTATAGATGGGCTTAAGAATATAGCTAGCGCATTTTCTTCCCCCATTGCAGTTTCTAAATAGGACGAAACCCCAGGTCTAGTGGAATTTCCAGAAAGGAAAAGGGACAATGTGCTCAAGTATTCTTTAAGTTACACTCAAATTTGAGAACTGATGTGGTGGTTGAGGGCATTCATTTTCCAGTACCACCTTCGCTCCGCAAGTTGACGCAGGAGATGGACCAAGGGGAACGCCGTGGACGACGTTTAATGTGATGGGCTCCGGGCCAGGCCAGTTGCCTTCTGTGCGTTGGCTCTACATATTCTTGCTAAGTACTACGTCTATTCTCGTAATCGTGGGAGTCCTGGGGAGCTAATTTGCTACTAGGCGTTGTGAGAAACAGAGACGAATCTTAAATTTATTTTCCATCCGTTCGTCCTTCCATCTGCCTCGTTTACTTAAACAAAAAGTATCCAGCTATTTATTCCCGAGATTTTCCTATGGAAACATTGTCCACCTATAAATACAAGTAGAGTGCCACACAGGCAGTTTACATTTCGACCCCCATCGCGACGTTCTCCTTTTAATTTATTCAATAGTTCTTTAAAATGAGTTTCTACAAGAAGGAACCAAAAACGGTACCTCTATCGGGGACGTTTTGCCAAAGCTGAGAAAAGAGTTCGCCTGTTAAATATGAAGAAGCTGGATCGACAAACATCAGCGGTTTGTTAATAAAGTTTTCGAGTAATTAGAGCTAACTATGTAACAGGCATTGGGAACAAATGCTTAATGGAAAGACTACGTGTACAGATTTCAGCAGAACTCATACAGTAGCGTTCTTATCTATATTACGCCAACCACTCAAAGTTGTGATTGTCTGATACCTCTGGTTTGGATCCCTTCGGTTCCACAAGAAAGTTGTTTGAAAAAATTGAAAATGACCTAGATGCACGAATATTGGTCCTCAACTTTTAACTTGGTTTTTTATCTTCATATTTGACTGGCTACCCAAAAGCATGACTTGGAGCCATTCTCAGCTAGATTGGTACAGCTTATCGTCACTGTTGCTCAAGTTTTAAAACTGCAAATCTTCGTGGATAACAGTAATCAGTCATGATGGGTTAAGAGTTGATCAGACACTTTGGGATTTAGCAGGCTTTGCAGGCGATTTTTGCTCTGAAGAATGCCTACCGCGACTTCTGACATCAACGTTTATAGTCGCCTATTACATTAATTGGCAATATCTGAGCTGAACCACTACATAAGCAATTGCCAATTGGGCATTGCACCACATACGTGGTCCCTTCTACTTTATATCATGTCGCTAGGAGAAAGTGCCTTGTAGAAGTTGTTAACTGCAAGGCCCCAGTTTGGCTTGAGCATCCATAGATGCTTGCCATGGAGTAACAGCTCTAGAGCCATTCCTAGAGGGGTAGTAAAGCATCTAAACATAAAAGAAGCTCATAACCAACCTACAAACAGTGTTTTAGTTTAGTTGCTAAGACCGAAGAGCCGATGTGAATACTTACGCGCCTTAACCCCAAATCTTTTCGCCCCGCCGCATTCCCAATACTTTTAGGACGTGCTGAAGTCCACCATCCAAACTGCTACTAAATACGTTTGAGGTAATTTTAGAGGTGATAAAGACTTACGAGTCCACTTTTTACACACGCGCTTAAATGCCAACTGGTGGTATGATTAGGAGTTGGGGTCTTGGGTTGCCATAGCGACGCGGATTCGTCTGGAGAAAGCGCATTTACGTAACTTCTTGATGTCGACCCAAATACAAGTCCACTTCATAACCTGATGGTAATTGATTAGAGGGACCGCTATCATATTTCAAAGTAGCATTGCGGCAAGCGCAAAGGTAACGCAAGGATGTGATTCCGAAAAAGAAAAACACCTGCATATCGCCGTGTATTCCTGGCGCACAAAAGCATAAGAATAAACACAATGCACCGGCCAACCAACTGGTCGGCCCGCTAAGCGTCTAGCGGTTCCTGTTTCTGGGTTATTGTCGGTGATGGCGTGGTTGCTGTTGCTGCTGTTTTCACTGCTGCTGCTCTTTCCGTGTCAAGCGGTCGCATAGGGCTGGTTTGTGGACATATTTGTGCTAGGGGGTGTGTGCGACCACGTCCCTGGTTATTCGCCCGTTAGCTCGGCCGGCCGGTAGGTCGGTGCTTTCGATACATTTTGAAGCACTGCGATAGCGAGTGGACCACCTTCTATCTCGTGCTGTTGCTGTGGCATTTGCGCCAGTTGGGCTTTCCTCACTACCGCAAGCATGTGCACTGATTAAGGAGGAAATACACATTTTTGTGTCAGGAAAACGGAAGCACAGTTTGGCCAAGTTAAAAAGTTTCCCCTAAGGACGCGTGAGTAGCTTGATAGGAATGCTTCTGAATGCATTTCTTGACTAATTTGTCTTGGAGACCATTTGAAAAGAGTTATTCATATTATGCATCGGCATGCAACGCCTGAGACATCCAGAAATGAAGTTATAAAAGTACAAGTTGAAGAGTGTCTTCATTAGGGATGTATAGAGAGACTGATATGTCATTCTAAGGCCACCAACAGATCATTCGAAATGGTGAAAAAATAATGTCACTCCGCCGTTTTGCAGCATGCAGCCTTTCTAGTCTGTTTGTTTAGGTGGACGTTTACGGCATATGTCTGCTGGTTGTAATCGGAGAAACATTGATCATCCATCTGGCTATCAGGACGTAGCTGAGATTCGTATAATCCATTCCGATGTAGGCTTTGAGAAGTCATCTCTGCTAACCTTACCTCAAGCTTTGTAAAAATCAATTTCTTGATCAAAAAGGCATCGCTAGCACGTTTACTGTCAGCGTCACACATACGTGACAGCTGTTCCTTATCAGTTGATGTAGGGTTTTCCTGGTCTGTGAATGAGCACATTTTTGACCTTTAATAAGTATGTGGAATTGCCAGAAATTCCTCTGAGATTAGTCGCCGTCTTCCAAAATGCAACTTCGCCTGTTGAAATCACTGCATCTTGATATTTATCAATCCCTTCAATTCGAAAGGCCATGCAAATCGTGCAATGAATAACCAGGTTATTACAGCAGCAATGATAACTTGTGGAGATAAAATCGTTTAATCAGGTCGATCAAGTGTTAATTTGACAACTGGAAGGCCAGCTTTAAGTAAGTGACCTCCTGGATGCCATCAGTTCATATGTGAAGACCGCGCGCTCGGCGAGTCAGCACTGTTTATGCTCTTCTTGCATTTTATAGTAACGCGCCTAAAACCAGGATTAGATAAATAAGAACCATATTCTTAGACGACAAAATAAATTGTTTAGTCAAGGGAGGTGATGGCGAACCCATCTCTTAGATCAACCCAACTTTGATGAGACTGCTTCCCCCAATTTCACTCCAAAACTCAAAATAGGAAGTTCAGCAAAGGTTGACGCCATTTTCCTTCTCCGTTGGCCATGCACAGAAGAGGTCTTCCTTATTTAATGTTCGAATCCAGTGACTTTACAGAAAAATTTGGGACACTCTTCACTAGAGTCGAAGTTCTCCTTAAAGTCGTCGTAAGGCGGAAGGGCTGCGAGACCATGGGCGTGGCCGGAAAATTGTGCCGTAAGGAGGGTAGGATGATCTCCAGTTCCTGCTGAGCCCACTCATTACAATGTGACTAATTAAATCAATGGCATTAAGCAAGGTTTTTTTTACCAAATGCAAGTAAATATTTAAGCTTGACAACAACACCATTCTTTAAAATATGTCATAAGATAATGAGGATACCTTGCCATCAAACCGTAGAAATTTGCATCTGACAGGAGAAATCTGCCCTCCTTTAAATCCTTTTTAAATTCAAAATATATTTTAATCGAATCGACTGGGTGGTTGAGTTGCTGACACCTTTTGGGGGCAATTGTCTAACCAATGTGGAGCAACTTTCAGTTTTCTTCGGTCGACTTCTTGAGCATATAATAATTGCATTACGTTGGTAGGAGGAAAGGAGAAACCAAGTTGCTGCATTACTTTTTTGTAACAATAATTAAAATAGCATTTATATTCATGTAAGTCTAATAAAAACAGGATTTCTTTGCCAGGTGTTTGTGCTGTTGTCAAAAGCGTGGCAAATGTTTGTCTTTTCCTTAAGCCTACTTTACCTGGATGCTCAATTCCCTCCATGCCAAGCGACCTGTGAAGTCTGGTTGCACAAGAACTTTAAGCAACTATTTTGCCAAAAATTTGACAGCTGTTATCATCTCGATACGGTTGTTACCAAGGTTTTTGTCTCGCAGAAATGGACAACCACAAGTTAGGTATTTTGCTGTTTGCAAAAGTGTTTGCCTCCACCACTTTTATTGCTGCTCATCACCAAAACAGATGCTCTAGCATCTTTGTTGTTTTGAACCGCAGCATTCTGCCTATAATATGACTTGGTGTAAACAGGTACATCGGGCACATGCATCTCAGACGACTACTATATTGGCATCAAAGGGAACTGCATCATTGGATAAGACGGTGACATAAATAAAATAAGAACTGACACTTTGAATGTTCCTCTGCTGTTTTTGTTCAGGGATTTACCACATAATTTTCCTCGTATTTTACTTGCGAATAGAAGTTGCGCTTTTCCATAGGATTTCCTTATTTTTCAAAAAAAGCATTGTCTAAAGAATGGCGCAGATGATGCAAATGCCCTCAAAGATTTTAGTGATGCAGAAATTTCAAATACCATGTGGAAAACTAATTTAAAAGTTGACAACTCTCACGTCTCTGGTTCACTATCTCGTAGTTTTTTTCCTCTAAAGACATATAAAATCTGAAAGAGTACATTTATGGAATGAATTGCCATCAAACTATGCTTACTCTATCCTTTAATTGCTAATAGATATTTACTGGGCTGTGATACGATGTCAGTAAAGGAGGTAAAGCTATTCGTTCTGCTTCTTCAGCTAATTTCATGTTAGTCAACAATTTGTGAGGTTTTTCTGCCACAAACCTTTAATTGCTACAAAATGTTTTCAAAGCACTTCATTCGTTGGAGTAGCCGTCATTGCGTTGGATAATCCAATCCGTTACCTGAGAGACAAATGCCTCCTTCGAAGTATACATTCATATAAGACTCAGGCTCTAAAGACGAAAAGCCCAACCTTGCTCTGTCACGTTCTCTTACACCAAACGAATACAGGGGAGAGTTTAGTCAGCATCTCTCTCTTATCCTAAGCTCTCCTACGAGAATTTACTGGTCCATTGCGCAGTCGCCTGGGATCTAGCATTTTATTGTAGGAGCAAGACTCTTCTCCAACCGATTCGCTTGTCCTGATCGTTCCAATATAGAAAGTTTAGCTTAAAAACCGTTGAGCTGTGTTAAAATTAAAGGTAAACACCAGATCTCAGGCAGCTAACAGGGGAAGAACAAGCCCAACCGAGTGCTTGCATTCCCGGAAGTGCGGAGTGGGTGGGGAGTTTATTCGTCGAGACGCCATTTCTCATTCCATGTCAGCTGGTCAATCAGGCAGTCAGCTAAAATAAATCCGCAATGCATTGCACATTTCTATAAAGTAAGGGAAAGAAGTGAGGAATAATGACTACCTTTCAGGCTTATTACCTCTCATTTGTCAATGGATAACATACAGGACCTGTTTACTTAGCCTCCTAGCCCTCGCTTTATCAAACCTTTTTTTTTCTTTCTTGATTGGTGCATATACAAATGAGTCATTTCTTCAATCCTCAAGCCAAACATTTAGTAAAGTTGTTTTTGACGCATTAATCGAGAGTTGCTCTTTCTGAGCACAATGTAGTGCATCTGAAGAATTCACAACTAGACTTATACTTTTCGCTTTACTTCTAAGTGACGCACTCGGATGGTACGCCCTCTCCGACTGCAATCTAGCAGCTCTTGGTCGAAGCCTCCACGGACTTGGCACGAGTTGATAGCGTTAGCTTCGGAAATACACTAGAATCGGTAGAGAGTCGTCCAATTAAGAAGTATTGTCTCCACAGAGCGACGGACAAATTTCCGAATTTCAAAAGGTCATAAAAGTATCATCAATTAATGCTAACGACCTATTCCGGAAAACATCTTTAAGGAATAAAGCAAATTTTTAAAAAGTAAATCTTAGCATTCAGTGTTACATTTAACTTTGGGCTTGAAAGCGACGGCAGCATATGAGTGTCTGTCTTTTGAAAATAATGACTGAAGGCCTAGACGGAATCCTAATTGCACTATGTGCAATAGAAGGTGTTTTTGGAGATGAGTTTCTGTACTACTTGGATAGTTTACCGCTTTTTTTGGGTTACGGGGCCATTTAATGCTTGGGCTTTTTCTTCCACTAAGCGGAATGGCATTTGGGATATGCCATTAGTCTCTTAGCCCTTCTGTACGCCGGCAATGCATTTTCTGTTCTAGTATCACGGCTTCTTTTGTCTTCTGGAGGAGCTCAAGGCGGTAAAATTCTTCCCCGTCCTTAACAAAAGACTTAACTTTTTGTGCTAACCAACCATTTCTCCCACCAATACTGCCCTACCATCTATCTGCGCTCCTTTTAACTATCCATCCGAACCATGTACCTTCATGGTAATGCCGTGGGCAACTTCGAAATTTGTGTTTAAGATGCTTTTAGCCCGTCCCTGCCTCATTCATTGATCGCCCTATTGGGGTGGTAGATCGACACACTTTGAGACTGCCCGTTTCAAATAGCATTGCTGCTGAGTCAATGTCAGTGTTTTAAAGACTGCAAATGATTTACCGGAGGAGCGCTATGTAACGTATGATACAGCACTAGGGATATTTGAACTGCATCCAAACTAAGGACGGTATACAGCTACCTCAGTTCCTGTTTCTCCTCCCACCTCCAATTTTAAAAAAGACCATCTTTCTGACAGGAGGCAAACAAGGCTGACGTTGGGGTATTCAAATTAAAGATACCCAAGATGCGGTACCCAATAAGACGGATGGAATTAGAAGGAGATGTGGCAGCATTTGAGTCTGGGTGCTTGGTAATTTTGTTTCTTCCTTTCTGGTGGATTTCATCTCTTGCCAAATTAAGCGCATCACATATGTGTGACGTGTGGTCTCAGGTAAGGGAATGGGAGGATCCCATTTATTTGACGTTGATAACAAATGTATCAAAAGAATGAGACGGGAAAGACCAAGTAACAACGATTACGTAGGCAAAGGTAAGTCAATTTAAACTAAAACTTGTTTTCTTTCAAAGATAGAGTTAAATAGAGCAGTCACCATCTTTATAGGCTTGCTCGCGACCTTTAGTACTCTTCTCCATTTTTGGAGTTCTCCTAATAAAGTTATTGTTTGAAAACCAAAGGAAAAACTTCTACAGGGAGTGCAATGCATGGACTGCTCAGAATATTGGCAGTCTCTTTTAATCTGATAGCTTCTCGGGCAAATTGGAGCATCTGAAAGCAGTGAAGTTCGAGCAGCAGTTCTCGTTCCTAGGAAATTAATCCCTCTGTGCTCAAAACCTGCATTCGGTACTTCAGGCATGTTCTTTACTTGAATACATTTTGATTTTCAAAATGAATTCAAGGAGCCCAAAATTTTTGCATTGACGCTGTACATACATGGTCATGGGAGTTACAAAGGCTATTAGCCTGAAACCAGTACTTGCATGCATGCATAAGCAGTCAGCTGTAAAAACTGGCCCGAACTCCATGAACCGATCAAGCACGGATGATAGCCGACAGTGATCGAGGGAGGCGCCTAAAACGTATTTTTTAAAAGAACATTGACAGTAAACCCCCGTAGGTTTCCTGCTCTCACAGGATATTATTAAAGTGGTACATTTTTGGTAACGGAATGCTTACCCACTCAGTAGTAATGTAGTTGGATGTCATAAAGGCTTCAAAGACGGTCCAACGTACAGCACAACGGCACAACGGTCATTTCTGCTGGCATTCATTTCAGCCAAAGCGTTGAATGCTTGCCTATTTCTAGCAACCCGATCACCGCCTAGCACTATCAGCTTGATAAATCCAGCCTCTCCTCCTTGAGTTCCAAAGCAGTCTAAAAGTGCAATTCGGGAAGGAAGGCCATCACAATTTGGATTGCATCAGTACATGCAACGAAACCTGAATGGATCATATCACTTTGGAATGAAATGAGGCGGACAACCTGAGGGTAGGTCCCTCCAAATTAACCATTCTTTCGACTACTTAGATATTAGGCTAGGAATTCAAACGTAGGCGAGTGCTATGTCCACTCCTTGAAATTCGTTCATTTATTTTATAGCCTGAGTGCTCGTAAAAATGTCACGTAACTGGCATTCACTCCGCACTGAGAATTTTGGGGCTCATTTTAAAGCTAAACACATTTTCGGCACTGTTAACTACAAACTATTGCCATAGTAACACAGCAAAAAGGACAAGTTGCCAAAATGCAATATCACAGACGAAGGAAATTTCTTTACTATCTTCCTATCATGTTATCCCTTCTCGGGATTAGTTCGTTTATTTAGACATATATGATCAGAGAAAGGAAGACCCAAAAAAGTCCTGAAAACCACCTCTGTTCTTGGGTTTCAGAGAGAAACCTTTCTGAGAAGGGGGAAATAATGGTTATGGCAGTGTTCGGGGATCACTGTTACTGGTTCTTTGGCCTACCTACATAGCAAAAAATCGCAGCTTATTACGTGTTTTATGATGCAATCGCATGCCATTTGCCCACACAGTAAGGGAATAAATGGGGAAATTATATGAAATGCTGCGTAAACGGCCTTTTCTGCCGGCCCCAATGAGTGAGATTAACGCAAGGACTCGAGACTCAGTGCACCCGCCTTTGACTTGAGTTTCCCCAAGGTGTAAAGAATCGTAGCAGAATAGTTTTGCCTTGTTAAGGTCGACCGTCCATTTTCCATGCCATTGCTGACTGCCCACCTATCTGCTTTCTATCGAACCACCCACACAAGTCATGTACCTTCATGTAAATGTCGTGGGCAACTTCAAAGGTGATGTTTGGTAATGCATTTAGTCTATTTTTTGCCTCATTCTTTCATTCCACCACTGAGATGACAGCTCCTCTAATGTGTCATGCAAAGATTCATCCAAATACGGTAAACACCTCCCTATTGTCAGCTAAACCAGGATTTTTGGTGTCACCAATGTAGCAAATGATCGCCTTTTTTATGTCAAGGGGAAGAGGACTTATTATTGTTTTACAAAATATTGTGAGGTTCTAGGTATGGATAAAATATCATGGTGCTAAGAAGGTGATCGAAACCACAGAGCGAGAAGGTCCAGCTTGGTCACAGAATTTCACTAGA
This sequence comes from Taenia hydatigena, assembly GCA_036345935.2. NCBI lineage: Eukaryota > Metazoa > Platyhelminthes > Cestoda > Cyclophyllidea > Taeniidae > Taenia > Taenia hydatigena. The sequence continues at coordinate 14,017,454 of JADWOT020000008.1, forward strand.
GCAGGGCCATGAACTCACTCAATTCACTACACTGTCTCATGCCGTGTGATTTCGAATCCGCCCTTTTTATTACAAAATTGCGACTTTACGATAGCATCTATCTTTATGATAGATCTCCAGTCTGCTTTAAAGTTAAAAAAGCAAAGGAAACGCCTTTTTCCCTTAGTAAAAAGAAGGCTACGAATTTTCACAAGCGTGAGGTTTCGTGAACCGCTATCCGGAATCATGTGATAGAGCCAACAGGAATGTCGAAAGTACGAAGGTATTGTGGGTGGGAGCTGTCAGCTTATGCCCTTCACTATTTCATCCCTTAAAGTACTCCTCGGAATCGCTTTCACGCTGTAATTACTCACTCCTCGCAATTTGGGAATTTTAGGTCATATACAAAGATTACGCTAGATTTTGGATACTTTTAACAGGGAAATGCGTAATCAAGTGGTAATAATAAGATAGCACGACCAGCCCTCGTTGCTTTGCATCGAGCCTAAGTTGTATTGCTGCATTCGAAAAGATCACATGAGGTCTATGTCCAGCTATTCGGACATATGCTTTCTCATTAAGATGCTGCCTCATCGCTGATGATCCCTCTCAAAGTGATTAATGACAATTGCCCAACACCCACATCGTGAAGACGATCGGATAAGTTGCTGTAGACGCTTTCTTCTGATTTGGTGAGGTAAGGAAGTATGTGGCCAAGAATGGATTTTTCTTGGATCCCGGAGACAATTCACTGCATAGAGGTGGAATTTTCAGGCAGTCCGTACTTTGGTGGGAACAAATCAGATTGCTTCTTGCAATGGGAATTATTTCTGCCCTAAAACGCACCAACTTATTTAGTCACTCTGTACTGCCTCCGCCTCCTCCTTCGCATTACCACCATTTGCGTTGAAGGTGAGTCACATAACGTACTGTAAAATGCCAGTCATCGCGCCTCTATTATTTTTGGTATTTCAAAACCTAAGTCTCGGTTGAATCTGGGCTGATTTCTAAATTGGAATAATTGCTTTTTAAACATCGAGGTGGACGATGGTTTCCCAACTTTTGAGCATCTACCTGGTCAATCAGCAAGATAACTAACTGTCAATGTACAAGACTACTTTGACAATTGCAAATCCTTCCAAAAGTGTTACTCAGATGTTAAGCTTCCGTGGAATTCAATGGTATCTTTCAGTCCCTCTTAAGAACTGAATTAAACTTCTCCCATATTCATGGCGAAGATTTGGTGAATCGCTAAACGAAGTGTTCTCAAACTCTAGAATTTTGGTCAAAACCATGACAATGGAAGAACTCGGGCAATTGAATCAGTCTGTTACAACTGCATCTTGTCATGCGGATTCATCGCTCAAGTATTGTCTTCCATGTAAAGGCCTGTCACTATAGAAAGAAAGATTAGTGGAGGGAGAACAAAGAGACTATAGTGAGATGGAGTGAATGAAAGTATAAGAGACTAGCGTGTACATGAAAGAAGGATCACCCTGGGACATTGCTTTGTCATCTCTGATCCAGAAGAAATCCTCCGTGTTAGCTTTTGACTAAAGAGGGTGATAAGAAATAAGACGATTTTATTAAGCCTTGGTAAGAAAGAAAGTGCTGCCAAAATCTTAAAGTTTGCACCTCCCTTTGCATGATTGTATGATGTAGTAACTAAATGGCCACAGCCAAGATGTATGGGCTGCACAGAGGTGGAAAGACCTCCGTCTTAGTGATTCACCTCAACGATGCCTGCTGATCCTAGCTCCAATAAACCACCTCAGTGGAGAGCTTGTGGTTTCTAACCGACTACCTTCCCACAAGAAGCCTGCATCACCGTTTTGTAAGCTACATGGCAACAGAGTATCTTTGCAGTGGCAAACGATTTGGTGCCCTCACTACTTTGCATTAATAAATTCGGCTCATTCTTGACATTTATATGTTCACCCACCCAAAATCAGCTCATAATGGCACAGGTAAAAGCGATGTATTGGTGAACTTCTTGGCTAGTCTTTAGTTTTCAAAGTGTGTCTCACTAATATCTGGCAGATTTTATGATGGCAAAACATTCCCCACCAGAAAGGACCATCTTTAGACCAACACAATCATCACTGGCCTTGATTGTAGCTCGTGTTTCCTCATTTATTCGGCATTGAAGACACCCTGTTTGATGGATTGCTGACAGATGGATAGTACGTGATGATAAGTGAACTAAAGTGGGTGCAGTTGGAGTTGAGGATGTGGACAAGATTATAAATACTTTTCAAAGAACATTTCGACAAAATCAATGCTGGAGACCTAATTGCAGGAAGTACCGTGACTAGGAAACACCCAAAAAGGAGGCCACATTCTTCCGACTGCTGATGGATCGCATCTTAAAAAAAGGTATGATTAAATGACTCCGACCTCGCATTCTGCAATGTCTGGGAATAATTGTCTGGTGAATAAAAGTACGACTCCATTTTAACTGATACCTCATTGCCGATGGGCTTTTGTGCCGGTTGTGATTTAATGGGGTAGTTTTTGGTCCATTGCACACAACGCGGCATTAATTTAGCTAACGTTAGAGGAAGAGAGCAAATCTACAAGCTTCGAAAAGCAGAGCCAGAGGTGTACGGGAGTACACCGGGGTGACATGGTCTTGCAGCCTTACTTTCGTCCTTAAGATGAAGTAATAGTCCTGTCAACAAAATTATCAATCCCTCGTCGATGGACAGGTTTAAGTCAGTGACCTCTTTGGATGTTTGGCAGTTAAAGTGCGAATAAACACAACGAAATGCATTAATGGTTTTTTTTTAACTCTCACTCTTCGTAACGGGCTACATAGGGACTCCGTCATTGCACCTTCGCCGAATGCCTGATCTTCGGACCATGTCAGTAGCCTTAGGGTCTATTGTGAGGCGAAAATATAGAATTTGCCTTAAGAGTATACCTTTCTTCGTCTCCAAGGCAATCTTGAGGCCCTAAATTACCAACTGGGCAGAAACAGGGCTAAATACTTTCGGGGCCACTATAAATGTTGGTGGAATGCGAATGCATATGCTGCCAAGCTAGGCCTCATCCTAACGTGCCTAAAAACAACCTGCCTTTTACCCTTAAAGAAGTTTGAGCTCATCCTCACTTATGACTAAGTAGTGCCTCTCGATGAGACACAGATCGACCGCTGTGTCATGTGTCGGCAAAATAAAATGAGGTTTGGTGCGAGGGTGGGTCTGCAACAAAGCATTGGCCTACATAAATAACGTCCTCTGATAAGCATCCTTGAGAGTGACCTTCATCAAAAGGAGAAGTTGGTTCTTTACAAAGCCAACCACTTCAAAACTTCGTGAGGGCAGATGTAATTCAACAGTGATTTTAAGTGTGTTTTAGTGGAAAATCGAATGGATTCGCCTATGATTGGTTCTTGGAATCCAATGCCGTGACGTTCATCATTGTTAAACTAGTATATTTTTGTTCAACATTTGGAATGCAGAGCAAAATCAAAAAGCATGCTTCGAGGAAAAGGTCAAAAGTGGATCTAGTGTTTTAAGGGACTTCATGGCTAAAGCGAATTCTGGCTTCGAAGTCTGTTCAAAACCGTATAAATAGTATGTTAGTGATATCAGTGCATTTAAAAAGTAGGTGGGAAAAAAGAAACCGTGACTGCCATTTCGTTTTGACCTAAAAGCTCTTAGACAGGTTTTTTTGTTTTTGTCTTCGATAAGCTTATGTCGATTTCAGTAGTATTCATGTGGCCCAATGAAGTGAACTCAAAGAATTGGGAACTATTGAAACTGAAATCGTTGTGTATCATAAGTGGCACTCAGTAGTTCCAAACAGAGCATGCTCATATTTGCCTCAATCCTAAACACCCGCCCAGTCGACCCTAATCAGTGAACGGCGCCTTGCTCGCCCAGACTGTGATACAATGCCTCCTTGATTGAGAGGTTTTTCTGATTAACAGGACACCGCAGTGCTACCTAATACGAAGTCACATGAATGAATGAGTTCCAGTGGCTGAAATTGGTTGGGAACCAGCACATATCAGACGTCAGATCACGCCCTGAAAGTAGACATATAAAGGAGCCATTTGACCAAAAAACGACTTGATCATTTTGTGGAGGAAAGGATTACGAGTCTTTTTACGTGACAATCTGCTCTAATTTAAAGTTTGGTTGTCAAATAAGTTTGTGAGATTATTCATAAAAGGCTTAGATGAGCACAGAAACCTTTCTAAAACATCCTAGTGGCTGATTTTAACCACTGTTACCAAGAAGCACAAGTCACTTGCCAGTTCCACTTTTCTGTAATATTCGCTCTACAGAGGTCAAGTAAACCTAGTTCTGGTCACTCCCCTTTTCCATTCACTTTTATTTTCAATCCGTCTGGTCTATTTCCCATGCGATTAGATGATTGTCTGGTGGGGCTGCCAAGACGTGAGGGTAATCGGCCCTTTGAGCGATAGTATCAAAGCTCTCCCGGCCGGCCGAGTGACACACAGTTTTCCAACATGCAATACCTTTACAAATAAGTTGTTTCCAAAGTTGTATCGGGTGGATGGATCACGGTTGTCATAGCTATTTGCCCCTCAGCAGGTGGAAAGTTCTCAGTGAACAATTACTCCTGTAATCTGCCACACACACGCGCACTGATTGGTGCTTTTTGTTCACTTTTGAATGACATCCAACCATCATTCATAATCACAGATCAATCAATTAGTAGGCCAACTAGGCAGCGAAGAACCGAACATCCACGAGACATTTGAATAAAGTATGTGGAAAATGAAAGATGTAGTTGACTGAATACGACTTGCCACTCTTAGTAGACGTAGCTTTCCCATGTCAAACATGCCTGAGAGTATATCATGACTTCTTAATCTAGGAACCTTTTATTTAGTAATGGGTTTCCTCTAACGTGCATCACCGACGAGTGAATCATTGTTGCGAAAAATATCAACAGCCCTGGAAAGTATCTTGGTGCTCTAGAACTCTCATTTCAAGAGTTGAGATCCTGAGTATTCTGGAACCCTCCTCGTTGAGGTAGTCGAAGTGGCTAGTAGGGCGTGAGGCCACACTATATGCACTAATAATCACCTCAAGGTCAAGACCATTCGAACCGATATAAGTACGTGAGAATAAAGACTATCAAAACTTCATCAATCCAGCCCGGAGTCACATGCGCTCCATCCGTACTCTTGGTGGCGTGGCGTTATTAGCAATAGTAAACGTCTGTGTAGGATACTTTAGTGTCCGGACGGTAATTTCTGATGGAAGAGGAGAGTAAAAGAATCTTTTCGGCTCGACTTAATTCGCAAGGCAGACGAGTTCGAACCACATCCTTCCAGTTAGTTCAACAGACATGGTGTGGGTGATGGAAACAGCAGAGAGCACCATGTAAGGAACCGTCCCAATGAACCGACGCATTTTCAACTGGACTTCATCATGTATGCGTACATGGATTAAAGGTCCATCCGAGTTAAAAACACGTAATTTCTTGCTGGTCTGAGATTTCTTTCAGTGATAAATTAATTCAGCTCCCATAAGCCAAGAAATTAGGAGGGACTAGAGGTTGACCCGTGAGAAGATTAAACACCCTAAGGATGTTTAATGCTAATGAAGCTAAGACCACTGGTTTGAATCACGTTAACTAGCATTGCCAAAAAGAATCATTTGAGTTAAACCTTTCAGACCAAATTACTTGTTCATACCCCAATTGGCGGGGAAGGAGGGCAGCAATCGGGGTTATTTGAAGAAAAGGACGTAGCCCAATACCAGCGAACCTATGCCATGCTTATTTCTGCCCTCAATACATTAATGGAAAAAAACTGTGCGATATCCAAACGCCATTCATGGCCAGGTGAATGGCAGCCTCCAGGATGACCAACAATGAGTAATTCCAACTTCGTTTTTCATGGTCTGCGTTACCATACAAAAGTGGCAAATCTCACTCAAACCTTCACATCACAAATCGAAGAGTCACTGTCATAAACAAGAACACTCCTTCAATCTTGTCACTGGCGGGACAGACAGACATGTGAATCAGTAGAAGTTGGAGGAGCTTTGGAGGCTGCGCCTTGTGCCTCTCTTTTCCATTCCTTTGGAAGCCACATGGTAAAATCAGCCCAACCCACAACTTTCCCGATCAACCATATAACACTCATTTACCTGTCCTACTAATGACACCTCCGTATTTGTTTCTACCTCCCTTTTCCCACCACGACCAACCTCCGATAACATTTTGTAAATAAGTACAGCCATCACATAGTTTAATGATGGCCCAGTCCCTTTCCCCCCTTACACCGACCCACCTTCCATAACTCATTTCTAACTCTGTGATGGAGGACGTATTCGTAACGGTCGGCTTAAAATCATGTGATCACGAAAGTGTCGCAATTTTCCTTCACAACTGCCCGCATCTTCCCAACAAATTATAGCCCCAATGATGGGACAGTTTTGAGGCAGCGGGATGGCGACTTCCAGTTCTGTGCTTTGGCCATGCAAATGCGCTCGTCTAGATGGTCTGTGCCAATGTATCACGTCGATGCCGGTGCTGGTGCAAAAGTCGTCGATCACGGATGAGTCGTGTCAGAACTCCGCATATCTGACTGACCATTATTGCATTCTTCAACACACAAAGGCATAGTAACGTTGAGGCCACGTCGCCAGGAGGTGTAAATGGAAGGTGATGCCCGTGATGAAAAATAGCAGTAAACGTGCATAAAGTGAACATTGTCACGGTGTCCTGCTTGCATCCCGTTTTCTTCAAGTTGGGACCATCAAATCTGGCACAGCCGACCCCACCCACGATTACACGATGACTGTTGATTGGCAGTTGATCGAACACAACTACGCTTGTCTGAAATGTTTTGGAGGGACAACCAAACGCATCAGCTGGGGAAGACATCACTGCCAGTTGTTATCATAATGGCCAAGTATGATTTGTACCCGGTACAAAGGATGAATTAAACGATTGCGATCTGAGTGATACTGCCACATTAGATTGAAGGATGCGTCTGACAATGCACCATGCTGACCACAAACGGTTTTTCCCCTTTGATGTAAGCATTTATGCATGTACTGGGCTGTAAATGGAATTATTCACGTGCTGAGAAGGCTAAACCAACAAGACTGAGATTAATCTACTTCAGCTTAGTGGAAGAAAGTGAGAGGAGGCTTCTTCCTCTTTAGCAGGAGAGGGAAGTAGGGCATCAGAAAGAAGAATGGACCCTTCGTCTCAGCCTTTTAAGATGACAAAAGACGGTTTGATTTGCACCGCTGCAAAATTTACTCGCGGCAAGACCCCTTAAACCATGTTAAACAAATAGGTTGATGGGAGAAAGAACTTGCTCCACCTCATCCTCCGAATTAGACACTCGCGAAAAGGAATGAGCAATCCCCTTGAAAATAAAAGCGAAATGGGCGAAGAGATGACGAAGGCTACGGTCTTCCAGTGAAAAAATATCGTAGGAACGTGAGATCAGCAACAAATTTGTGCCACTTCCGAAAATGGCAGCAAATTTTAATGATGATTTGTAGAAATTCTGTAGTTACTTACATTTACAAAGTGCCACATCAGAGCATTCGCTTGCCATGCACCACCTCAATATGATTGATGTGAACGCCTATTATACTTAACCGCACCTTAGTGACCCTCCTTCTTCTGAGCAGGAAATCACAGTTCTACCAGCAGAAGTCTGTGATGGATCCAAATCATGACACCTACCGAGGAATGGCAGACCAAAACCACTCAGATGTAGTTGAGTGGCTATGGCTCTGCAAATTGTGCCCACTTTGAGATTCAGTCGCTCACTGGAAGCATCAACAAGGACCCAACGCTCGCCTTCAGTGCCAAGGCCACAGTAACAAAAGGTTGCTGCCGTCACATGACACAAAAGTTGCAGGGCGAAACAGGACAGGCGTCATCTGAAGGCAACTTGACCTCATCAACAAATTTATGGATGGTGGCTGCTGATGGTCGACTAATAACAATTGGGCCAATGTACTGATCCCCTTGTCGGGTTCAGTGACCTGATTTGCCTGTTCACTGTTGGCGGAATGGCCGCGTCGGCTGGATGAGGCCGAAAACACGATCACATGATAAACGGAGAGTGTGTACTGCCAGAAAATGCAAGCGTTGGAGAATGCATGTGTTCGCTGTTCCATGGCGAAACCGGCCTAGTGCAATTCCACGGCAGGTTTTGCACCAGTGGAGAATTATATGAACAAAAATGGGTGTTTACCGAAATGGCTACTGCGGCGGTGAGCTGAGAAATAACACAGCCAAAATCATTTCTTGCAGAAATGCACCCATCGTTGAATCACTCTGCTAAAGATGCTTACAATCGTAGAAAAGTTATAGTTCCCATCTTCTAGAAGTTTTCCTGCTCTTAGCTAGTTACCTAACAATCTGGAAGGTTGAGCTTCTGCAGAGTCTCTCCTAATTAGCTGATATTATGCATAAGTTTACTTTAACTGTGCTGATATCCTCTATGAGACCAAATAGTAGATGTACGAGAGGGAAACCACCCTGTGGCTCCAATCTGCACTGGCTAACTGGTTGTCACGCATACTCGCACGTATGAATCGACGAAAAGGCATCTCTATCGAAGGCCTTGCCCACCTATCACCCTCGCCGGGAGCTCCGCTAGATCCAAGCTCACCCACGCAAATACCAGTGGCATTCAAAGGTAACACTACGGTGCTGACGCGCAGTCTATCAATATACAGTTCTGTACCCCAAGTCTATCATGCAAGTTAATGACTAAAGCTGCTAGAGGTACATTATTCAACCATAGTGGCTCTAAGCCGTGGGGTTGCACTAGACGGGTTCCTCCATGGAACAGCGAACACATGCATTCTCCAACGCTTGCATTTTCTGGCAGTACACACTCTCCGTTTATCATGTGATCGTGTTTTCGGCCTCATCCAGCCGACGCGGCCATTCCGCCAACAGTGAACAGACAAATCAGGTCACTGAACCCGACAAGGGGATCAGTACATTGGCCCAATTGTTATTAGTCGACCATCAGCAGCCACCATCCATAAATTTGTTGATGAGGTCAAGTTGCCTTCAGATGACGCCTGTCCTGTTTCGCCCTGCAACTTTTGTGTCATGTGACGGCAGCAACCTTTTGTTACTGTGGCCTTGGCACTGAAGGCGAGCGTTGGGTCCTTGTTGATGCTTCCAGTGAGCGACTGAATCTCAAAGTGGGCACAATTTGCAGAGCCATAGCCACTCAACTACATCTGAGTGGTTTTGGTCTGCCATTCCTCGGTAGGTGTCATGATTTGGATCCATCACAGACTTCTGCTGGTAGAACTGTGATTTCCTGCTCAGAAGAAGGAGGGTCACTAAGGTGCGGTTAAGTATAATAGGCGTTCACATCAATCATATTGAGGTGGTGCATGGCAGGCGAATGCGCTGTTAGTGCAGTCCACCATTACCGTCGACATGCTCCGTCGGCAGTTTGCGATTAGCCCTTCAGCAATGTATCATGTCGGAGCGTCACAGCTCGTTGGTTTCTTCACTAAATTTTAATCCGGAAAATGATTGCTCAACTGGAATATTTAAACGTTTGGATGAACGCTGCATATACGAGTATGAGACAAGGTATGATTTGTTGAAGAAGGTGATTTCTTCAACTTCCAAGGGGTCATAAGAATTGGTCAGAGTGAATTGTGCAGTGCAGTATAGCTCCGCTGCAGACCCATTCTTCCACCCTTACAGTCGGTGTTGCTTAGTTTATTGCAACTAGTTGTCACCCAAACAAAGTAAACAAGGTGTGTACTCTTATTTTTCGCCCTAACTATTTATGATTACTACGCGGGATTAATAAACCAACAGTCTACTTGACCAGAATATCAGGGCACTAACACTAATTGGTCTTTCAGAGGACATAAATCTGTTGGGATAGAAGCTTCGTCACCTAGATGTAAGGCCAGTAAATAAGTCCATGTGATTTTTATGGCGAGAGGTAAACATCGACAGAGGGCTGTTCCCAATACAGAATTTATTTTTTCTAATATAATCACCATTACGGGGCACAAAGGAGCAGCGTATTCAACCGTTGCCACTCCCCTTTCTACCTCGTACGCGACTTGTTATCGTCTGAGACTGTTACAAAAACGCGTCTCCAAGTGCTATGGGCTGGGATTTGTGTGCGAGTGGTCAGGATCCCATCGAGTTATCGGCCATTTAGCCGACTGCCCAACGAAGACTTTAGCACCGAGGTCATTATTGACCGTCGTCTGTGGGTAAGTCCAGTGATAAGGTGGATGGTGAAGGTTTCTTCTCCATTCCCTTGAGCTATGCCTAATTCTCATCAGTGGATAGATGTCGGCTGTAATTGGCGTTCGAACACCAACAAGTAAACGAGTCCGGTGAACAATCCTGCCAGCAATCTATCGTGATCAAAGGAGACATATCCTCCTAATAATGAAATGGCAGGAGTCCGGTGATGTGGATGGGGCGTTGAATGCGTCGATTGGCGATAACCTATGGGTAGCATTTACGTCACTTCTCCCCACAAGTTAGTCGTTGTTAGGGCGTACGTGAAGGAAGTAAAGCGGTGACCGCCTTTCACCATTGTTATCAAGAATGGAGGATGAAACGCATCACTTTTGTCGCACTGGAAGGGATTCGGTCGTAGGCTACTTGGCAAGGAAAGTATTTTACGAATCCTTCCACAGGTACTAACTTCCCTGATTGGTATCCCATGTATGGTACTTGTATTTCATGGCTGTATCATCTGTTGGGATTCTGCTTACCACTTTTCCCATAGCCTCGAACCTACCTATCGTCTTTATTATCAACACCGTGAGGCGAAGACAGTATAGGGACTACCTTCTCTCCCAACATTCCGAGTGAACTTGGAGGGCTGCGTAGGTACCTCTCAACCACACCAACGTAATTATGTATACAAGCGGTCATCTTTCCTGGTGTAGCTGCATCGGTTTGAGTAGTCTTGAACTTGAGTGAAGGGTAGCACAAATTGAATGCCCCCACGTTGTAATATGTCAATGATAGCGCGCATGGAGAGATGTTCCAGAGTGTTCGGGAAGTGAGCACGAAAGAAGGAGTTCAGCTCTTTGGTGGAGAACCCTCTAGAACGTCAACACCAAAATGTTCTTTCAAATCTGTAGCTATCCTCAACAAATCCTATTTCCAGTTCATTATTGTAACCTCAACTAACTTATGTACCACACAATGCGCTGCAAGCATTTGTCATGAACTGACAAAAACACACGCACCACACATTTGCGACACCGGTGTCAAACATGTCAAATAATTATTCGGCACATCACCTCTTTCCACGAGTTGATTTTATTTTTTGCCACTGGTCTTTTAGTCACCGTGATCACAATCGATCCGATAAGTCTGCTTAATAATTTATTCACCATTATTCCTCATAGATCTGCTGTTCCCCTTCTGTGCTCTTATCTCAAAAGCAGCTACCACTATTGAAGGTTCGTAACACTTCGATTACTCGTTTAAATCTTCATTTTAGTTTTGAGAACACTTAAGGCCCTGCCATTGTACCTCCTCTGGGTGGAATGACATCCGAGCCTTGCTGGTAGCCCCTCAGTTCCATCTTTCACCCTCAAGTCCTTCTGTGCTTCAGCAGTACATTATTCCGGCCCAGTATTGTCTTCTTGCTTCTTCAGGAAAATCTCAGAGCGCCACATTGGTGGCAATGAGAAGCCAACCAGATCCTAAAATACAACAATCTCCGTTTCTATCCCTGATTTCTAGACCTGAATGTGACGGAAGAACAGCATATTCTGCACAGGGGAGTCTGAGTCATCCCTGAAGCTGTAATGGTGCACACGAGATTAGAAGAAGGAGTCGGGAGTCCACAGACAACTACGAACCTAATAATCGCATGGCCGCTTTGGCCATTCGTTGGTTTCAATTGATCCAACAATAGTCAGTGACTTGTAAAACACACAAGAAATCAGGAAAGTACTTGGTGAATTTGCATAATGGTGAGGAGACGTCTGGTCATGTCAACGATGAGTCCCACCAACCCCATTTTATCCGCAGTTTTGCCCTTCTTGACTTCGTACTTATCAAGGATAGGCGAGTGGACATTCTGTATCTCAATCCTTGTCCTCAGGACCATTTGCCAAAACGCATAATCGTCGAAAGAAAAGTCTCGAAAGGTCATCACAGAGATATTGTGAATCACTTACTTATTTCTCCAACTTTGTTCTCAGTTCGGTACTGTCCAGCGGTCTATCATCGTTACATTCAGCCAATGGTGCTTGGGAAGGTATATCATGTGTTCTCACAAATCAGCTACCTGAAGTTAGTTTCGTAATGAATGTTTTCAAATCGCTCAAATGCAACTTCCCTTGACATAAAAGTAGAGTCATTGTCAAAAGCAGATGTGACCTCGAAAGTCCTTTCATTGTGCGTCCCCACAATCCAGTCATTTGTGAAAAATGTCTCTAGACGAGGATGTTAAGGCTAGGACTCGCTTAGCACTAACGCTAGTGCGGCAACGCGAATTTTACTGAAGATTCTAACGCGTATGAGGCCATAAACACAGCAAGAAGATCTCACCGCCAAGGTGGAAGCTAAGAGCGCGAAGAGTGAGGAACCCCCTTGGTTAGGCAGCATTAAGTACTTTCCATGTTGTTGGAACCTATCTATCCTATTGATTGCAGGCAAACGATGATTCACAAGCAGTAGAAAGTGTTTTAATATACTGAATTCCTTACTCATCCTAACTGACGGCGCAATGTTTTTGCCTTCGCTGTATGGCTGCGCATTGGTCTCGGAATTGACGCTTCATGTAATGCTTGTTCTTTATGTGTGCTCTGTAGACCAGAGGCAAAGTGACAATTTTAATCTGGTCGTGGACCGACGTGGTCGAGCTCCAGAGCCCTAGACGCCCTCGTCCTAGATACTCCGACCCAATTATCCCATATCTTCCTTCAGCCTCTGGTAAAGATATCCAGAAGCAATCAGCGCTCTCATACTAGGGATGGAAGGCAGGGAAGAGGAGGAAAGAGAAAAACCCGTCTACGCTTCACGCCGCTACAAATGCCATCAGTGCATACTCCCAAATACCCAAAATAAAGGCTCGATATTTGGCGGGATGCATACCTGAAAACGGGAGTTCTTCATTCACTATCGGTTGTACATTCGCTGTATAATATGGTTCGCAGGCATTGAGTTTAACTCTCCAGCCATTCTATATGTTAATACGAAGTCACCCATACCAAAAAGTTCATTAAGGATCCAAAGGAAGATATCTTTATTAACCTTACAAAACAAGGAAGTATTTTCCTCGCGGATGGGTACCAACATTAACTTCTTTAAAACAAATGTAAAATAAAAATTGCAGCATTTTGACTTCATGTGTAAGTGGTTAGATTTTAAGTCGAACTCAACTTCTGGGATATTTGGAGACATATCTTTTAAAAATTATATAGAGCCATTATTATTGCCTTAAAATAATAGAGGCTCCAAAACCAAAATGTGGTAAATGCTACTGACGGCCGTTCGGATCTCTTACAAGTTCATCTTGCAACACCATTTACTGTGATAAGTTTGCAGCTATTGTTTTATTCTACAGTTATGAAGTAGGTGACTCCGCATAAATCGAATTTTGCGACGACCATTCATTCGTGGCTGCGGTCTTCCGGGCGGCTCTCGTTGATCTGATTAGCGAAATCTGTTATCTTTCAGGTGTAAAGTATGTTTGAAGTTCATGTAAAAACACTTGATGGCGAATCCAAAACCTTTCAAATCGATGACGATGTAACTTAGTGGATTACACTTCAGACAAATTTTGTAGGATTTCACAGTAGCCGCCTTCAAGCAAAGGATCACGGAGGAGATGGTGCGTTTTTACTTTAGTTAATTTTCCTTAAGAATATCCCAATTGAAAGGCAGCGATTGATCTTTCAAGGAAAGGTTCTTATCGATGACAGAAAATTGAAAGATTGTGGTAATTTTATTCTCAACCTTATAGTGCATTTTTCGGTCATTTTGCGTAGTATACCATGCATTTTTTGTTTTTGAATTTAGCATCTTAGGGGTCGTTTGTCTTTTTTGCAGGCGTTGCATCGAACACTATTCACTTGGTGCCTAGACCTCCACCCCGAGCAAATGCTGACGCGACTGCCTCGTCTTCGGGTCCAAGTGGCTCTTATCAGCCTCCTCTCAACCCGTCAAACTTCATGAATTTCCGACAAACCATGAACTCCTTTTTTTCAACCGGATCAAACTTTTCTCCAGCTGGCAAGTAGGTTATTTGGACCTTCCCCTCTCACTTCATGCAATCTCTGCTCTCTTTTAGCATGTCTTCAATACAAACAGATAACGGTGGGAACATCGATGTTGAAGTTAACATTCCCTTCGGAGAAATGTGCAACAATCACTTCCGACAGCTTCAGCGCCAAACAACGCAGTTGCTGAATGCACTGGATGGTGTCAGTCCCTCTGTCTCGACAACATCAACTCTCTCTACCAATGTCGATGATCGCGCTACTGCTCCCACCGGTCCCTCGGAGAGTGCTCTATCGAACTCAAGTTCAACCTCACAACAAACCACATCACCGATAAATTTTCAGCGTCTCGCAGACATGCTGGCTGAACAGAGACAGTTGTGGCAAAGATTGGGACCTCATATGGACCGTTGGGAAGCAATGTTGCGGAGTGAGCACGAACTCAGAACTAGGAATTCGGACTCTGGTGGGGGTGAAGAGGCCAATTCAGATGTTGCTGCTTCTGATGCTGATGCAGCCCTTGATACTGCTGGTGTTGCTGACATCGAGTCCGTGGCCACATCTATGGAGCAGGAGCCCATGGATACTTCTGAGTCCTCCACAAACATTGACTGGTCTCAGGGGGTGTGCTGGCTTTCTTTTATTTTCACTTTCGAATTCCTACCCGGACGGTTCTTGTTATACTGTTTTGTTTTAGCTTTTTAATCAAGTCAGCTCTCTTCTCCACCTCCATGCTCACATGCTTCATCTCCTCTCCGACTTTTACGTCACTCCGGTCAGTTTACCAACCGCTCAGCCGACAACCAGTTCATCTGACGTCTCTGCACCGGCATCCTCCCCATCGTCTGCACCGGTAGCTGAAGCCCAGGCAAGTTCTGCTCCCACTACCAGTCCTCATCGAAATCGCTCTCTCGTCATTAACGAGCCGGATTCGTCCATCCTCTATGCGCACATCAACATTGAACCGACGGTAGTCACCATAGCTAGACCGGTGGTCAGTCTATCGCGCAGGGATACTGAAGATCCCCGAGGGTAGGTGTTGTGCTTCTTGTTGGTCCTTGCAAACGCGCGCCACTTGTTCAACTCTCTCCTTGTGTAGTAGGAGAAGAAGTCAATCAGCCAACCCACCCTCTTCCGCACCATCTGCTGCTGATGAACGTACAACTTCGGGTAAGAATTGCTGTTTTTTGGGGACAGCCGTTTTCGTGATAATTCAAATGTAAATTAATTGTGCCGTGGATTTTGCCGGTGTGAACTGCCTTATAATGAAAGTATTTAGGTTTTGAAAGCAGCACGTTCGCTTCCATCCAAGACTTCACAAGTGTGGCCTTTGTTACTTTGTGATAGCTGGTGACAACAAATTGTCCTGTGAACAGTTATTTTGCTTTATAAACGACCAAAGGAGTGAGAAACGTTCTTGGTCAGAGGATGATTACTTTATTCTGTTGGATAGCAGTTGTTCGCTGAGTAATCTGAGCTTTAATATTATAGAAGAATGAAAAAAACTGGGCTATGGCGGTCTATTTTACCTTGGCTTTGAATGTTTTAAGTGTTTTTGTGTATCAACTACTGCGCCTTGGACCGTTCCTCGCCAGCTCAGCGAGGCGTTTTTTGTACTTGCTGATTTTGAACTCAAGTGTCTCAAAAAGTTCTCTGGTCTGTCAAAGTCCATTCGATTTTCGTTGGTTTGGTGGTACTTTCTTGCCACTATTTGCTATATTCACTAGATGCGCTTTTTTTGCTTCTTTGACTTGGCTTTACGGTATTTTTGTTGTTACGTTGCAAAACATGTGTACCAATGAATTTCACCAGAATTTGGTTGTGATTTCACGGTCTGCCAAGGATTAGGTGACAATACTCT
The DNA here is from genome assembly GCA_036345935.2 of Taenia hydatigena. Taxonomy (NCBI): domain Eukaryota; kingdom Metazoa; phylum Platyhelminthes; class Cestoda; order Cyclophyllidea; family Taeniidae; genus Taenia; species Taenia hydatigena. The sequence goes on from JADWOT020000008.1 coordinate 14,033,501, forward strand.
TGTGTTCGCTTGCTATTCTCTAGTTTATAAGCTTCTGCGCATGCGTTCCTATTTCCTCGACGGCGTATTTTCTTTTCAAACTCAAATTTTACTTCAAGAAAGCTTATCAGTCTTGGCACCATTCGTTAGGTGTGTGTCTTCCTGTTGCCTCCAGCCCGTTCAGGGACCGAAGCTCAAGGTGGTATGAGCATCCCGACTGCTGTGGTAATTGAAACACCGGTGGGACGCACGGCTCAGGCTGCCATACTTGATCACTTTATCGATTCTATGTCGTCTCGTGTTGTATCACACCCACGAACGCAGCAACAGCAACAAGGGGAAGGGCAGACAGCAGATCCGAGAGAGTCGCAATCACGGGTTCGGAACATCGCGACTTCGGGAAATTCTCAGCGTTCTCCTGCTTCCGTTCTCACTGGCCTCCTACCGAGTCGCCACGGTGATACCTTCCTGCCCTGCAACTCGCGTCACTTCTCCGGAATTCCAGCTGGTGCTTTTCACATCCCCGTTCGTCGCAGGCGCTCTTTCGTTGGCCCTACATCGGGCGGTGGGGCCTCCACACCTCGCAGGCAATCTGTCGGCACCGCGTCCCGTCGGGGTAGATCGGCCGGCGCTCAAATTGGTGCAAACTCAACAACCAGCGCCTCGGCTCCTTCATCCACCACACCGACTTACACACCGCGGGTAAGTGTATGTTCCTTTTCGACTCTGGAAGTGGCCCCTGCCTTATTGTCATTATTATCCACATCCATCTATATAGCCACCTTACCAAAACTTCCTGCGTTCGATGGCCACCGCAGTGAGCTCTGGCGGTGTTAATGCGGAGCTTTTCAACAGAGCTATTGGTGACGTGACCAATCAATTAACGCAACTAGTGGCCCACGGCATTGGTTCAAGTTTCGGTGCGGCCACCGCTTCTACCACCTCTGGCTCCACCACGGTTGGACCCTTCACCTGGATAATTAATAATCCTCAAAACGGAGGTGTCCAGTTCATTCCACGTATGCCTCTTATTCGCATTTCACGAAGGCGATTTTTTAGTGACTACTCTGCAAACGTCACTTCTATTTTCATGGTCTCATAACGTGCGATGAGTAAAAGTCGTTACACTCAGCCTTGATACCTGCTGTTCCCTACCTCTACCTTCCTCGCCTGTTCTGATCTTCAGCACCCCAATTCTTCTACCATTCGACGACTGGTGGCAATGCATCATCAGAACCGGGTACTCGCTTTTCCATGCTTCCTGGTCTCCTGGTTGACAGTCTCATTCGATCCATGTGGTCCTTCATTATCGAGCTGGCGCGAGGTCAACTTTCACCGGAGTCATTGCGTAGGCAAATTTCTCCTTCTATTGCATCAGTTTCGCCCCGACCGACTTTGCCATTGCATTGACACTAGTGCCGGAGGGTTTTGCTGATAAAAATGGGGGAGGGGGGGCTTGGGTATAATTGAGCCTTTGAATTTTTAAAGGTGAGAAGCAGTCCAGAAAGTAAAAAGCCTTTTGTGTTTTAACTTATTTCTACAGCTATGCACTTTGGGATAGAAGGGTGATTGCTAGGGTCTGGGTCGCCACTGACTGACGATTACATCATACGCCATACTGTGCTTGGAGTGTTCTATTTGGGCTTGATAGCATTGTTCACGAGAAACTTTGTCCACCACTGTATGGTATTTCGGAGACATACATTTATCACTATCTTCAATTACCGTCTTCACTAACGAGGTATGGGTTAGATTGTTTTACCAAATGCCCAATTTACCGCGCTTATATTATTGGCATGGTAGCATCATTTTTATAGTTTTTACAGTAAAAGTCAAGGTTTGACGCGGTCTTCAGTTTTCCCTCAAATTGCGATTATTTTGGCTTGGCAGAAGCAAAAATGCTTGTTAAAATACCATGTGTATTATCATTTCGATTTTACCAGATTACTCCTTTGCCCAATTCCAGGGTTCGAAGTCTGCTAAACCTCGAATTTAGACAGGATTTTAACCCATAGCGTAGCGTTTTGGACTTTGAATGGGATTCCATTGAAAATAATTTATTGCCTTGCAGTGGGCGCCACATTGAGGACGTTTTCAAATTTGATTTGGCGTTTTCTACGCGGCTCGAACTCGGCATTGACTTTTATTTCATTACCTACATCCAGAGGCACTGAGGGCTGCCATTGAAGGCGGTTAAACCTAACACAATCGCCCTACCCATTCATGTGTTTTGGAGTATTTGCTGAATAAGAGGGCAGACCGATTTCATTTGTTGCGAGACGTTATCAGTGATCCAGTAGTTTATTAGCTCCAGAAGGCGTTATCAGGTGTAACCATCGGGAAATAGCTTTTGTTACTAACTTTAGACGGCATTATTGGGACTCCAGAATGTCGGAATTTGAAAGGTTCACTACAGAATCGCTAATGACATTGGGCATAAGAGAAGGAGATGCCCTATGCAGACATCTCTCCAATCTTCCACACTTCAGCCTATTCTAAGCCCATATAACGGTTTGCAAAGCTATCATCTGAAGAGATCTACAGGTTCCTTTATGCACTCTAAGGCCTTATCTATCCCAATAGCAAACGTGGATCTTGACGGTTGGAGAAACGGTAGCAACTTCCCCTTCATCAATCGCAGCGACGAAATCTCGCGGATTCGCTCGATGGTGGCGGCCTTGGTCGACAGTTTACATATTGCCGCGTCCGAAAGACGGGAGGACGGCTCAACTTCTGTAGTCCGCCATGCTGTGGACCGCGTGAGCTCTCATATCCAGCGCATGCTTGAACGCAACCTCGATCCGCACAGCTTCGATGTGCGTCCCGAATTGGTTGATCTCCTGCTCAATGACCACGCCAGTGACGATGCTGTTGACAACATTCCGGAACGCGATATTGTGGCGTGGGGAACGTCACTTGCGGTACCTCTTGGTGTGGCACCTCTGGACTTGCGTAGGAGTTTACACAACTTTTTGACGGTGTGTCTTTTCGTGGCGAGACTTCTCCTGCTTCTTATGCAGCACCCAGGCTTTTCCAGAATACGTACTATGCTAATATTACCTGTCCGGGATTGGCTTCATCATCATCAGGCAAAGGGGTCGATATATTGGTAACACAGGTGGTGACGTGTGCTGGAGCTCAAAATTGATCAAATGAATTGAGGTTGGTCCCGAGAAAGAAACGAAGATAGCGCAATGTGTTTCGTGGAATCGGGTGAAATTTTTTGTTACATCTTCTGAGGATCTATGTCGAAGAGGATGATTCATTTTAGATAGCAATACTCTAGACTGTACTGTATTCCCGAGCGGACACTTTTTTACACCATTCGATACATTAAGGCTATCATGTCCTCCAGCAAGGCGATAAACAAATCCGGGGCTGGAGTATTGGAAAAAAGAGGCATTTTTGGCGCTTTCTAGGTTCAGTCCTCTTTCTGTTACTTTTGGGAATAGTATCCACACCAACAGTGACTTGGCCAACACTATAATCAATACAGCCCTTAAGTTATACCCACAGGCATTACTGTGCATTTGGGTCTGAAAGTAGCTGGCGTGCCATCAGCAAATCAGGCATGAGCATGGTTCTGCGACCCCGATGTGGGAGAGACAGATGGCAGGTCAAAGGGACTCGCGTAAATTGTTAGAATGTCTGTCCTACTCACAACAATTTAAATGTGCTGGTCTTTTGTTGGAACGATTTGTAGGTTCGGAATTGTCGTCTACGCTACCTACGGGCGTCATGAAATATCGTCGTCTAAATCGGATATAAGCCGCCCACATTAAACGTTTCAGACCCATTTGATTGAACGTCGCAAGTTCGGTGTCCTCTCCATTAAGACCCCGCCTGGTCTCCTTGTAGAGTTTCGAATTTCACGAAGAGGTCAAATGTTTGACGTTCTTATTTATCACACGGCACTGACGTGTTTTAGGACAGCTTGTCACGTCAGCTTCCTCTGTGGCGCGACACCGGATCTCACGGTGTCCTTGGGACCATCATGCTGAACTCTTTGCACGCCATCCTGTTAGACTTACTCGGCTTCTGTGACCTCCTTGTACAACGTGCCGTTGAACGTTTGGGCCTCCGACTCGACTCAACTACTGGATCTGGTTCTGCTGGAACCGAGGGGGCTGACAGAGTGACGACTTTCGGCCATGCTATGTACTTTGAACCTATGACGTCTATGCTAAGGGACTTTGCTATCTCGTTACGTGGTGAGTCAGCCGTCTTCCCTCTTAAGCTCTGTGATGATAACCCCATGATAGTGTTTTACTGTCAATTTTTTCGAATGCTTAGTGTTTACGTTTTTAGCTCCACCTAAAGACGACGGTGTGTTTTTCGCTAGTAAGAATGTCTGTATGTCTGTCTGCGAAAAAGGTCGCTTTGTCTGATTTGCAGGCAGTTTCCAGATAAGCGTCAAATATGAAGATGCTCAAAGAAAATTCCACCGCTTTTCCCACTAACTAGCTCCAGTGTTCTCCGCTTTATTCTTCGTGGTCTTACTAGGCTCCCGGAGTACTCTGCTTCACTTCTGCCATTTTTAGCCATCAGCCTATTCATAAACGAAAGTTATCCACATTCACTTTGGTGGAGTTAACTCTGTGTTCTTGGCATGCACTCACCTGTACCATACGGTCTACGATAATGCTTATCTTTGCTAGTGCAATTTGCGCGTATGCTTCTAATCTGTGTTCATTCTTGGTGCTACACTTCGCATTCCGGACCTCAAGGCCAGCCATGAGGCATAAGTGATCATGCACCGTTTCCAAAGAAAGTATTGCATTGTAAACTAATTGACTTTCTCATTTGTCTGTCGGCAGTTATGCAAATGTGCATATTTGTGACGGTCATAAGGTACTCCTTTCTGCACCCTTAGCGCCGTTTCCATCTATTGCAAATACCTCTTTGTCGCATTGATTTGAATTTGTTGCTTAGTTCTTTATTTTGCAGTCTATCATTGTTTCGTGTTATGTAGGATGTTCAGTTCAACTTGGGACGTTGAGACCTACGGAATAATGGAATTTTAGGCAAAGGAAACTGCGTTTATTTTCCCATGCGGTCCCTTGTTGTCCGATTAGCATGCTCATCTCAGCAGTTAACTAATACTCGCCTATTTTTGTATCTGGCGTAGCTTAACCTTTGCTAGTGGCGAATTTCGGGCTTCACAATCTTGTTCATCAGAGACTGTTTACCAGCACGTGCTGAAGGGTTCTCGCTTTGCTGCTGCTGGCTTCCGCTTTCATTAATGGTGTCTGAGCTGGGCCGTCCTATGTCCTGGCTACTAGTAGTAGGACAAACACTCGGTACTTACCAATGCATGCGGCATCGCAGTGTAAATCCCCAAGTTTAACTTTCCTCGCAGAACCGCGGTCAACGGTGTTTGTCAATGGACTTCAGTAGCACGTCCTCTTGATTGATAAAATTCTAAGCAGAGCGTTATTATTTTGGCAAGTTCATTCCGTTTTATCGCTAGCTTCTAGCTTATACTAGTTATGGGATGCGTTGTACCTACTCAACTTTGAAAACATTTATTAGAGGCCAGCTTGTATGACTGGCGATGGAGGCTGATTACCTTATTTTCTTTGTGCACTGCCCAAAAGTTTCAGTTATGTGGGTATACCTTTGGAGTCGCTAGTTCTCCATTACTTGAGGCGTATGCGAACTTCATCACTTTATGGGCATCTGACTTCTGGTGTTATTTCAAACTGGAGGAAATTTGGTGCGAAACTGGCCTTCCTTTCATGGATTTCAACTCCCACCAATGTTTGCGTTCTTCACCAAGACATTTTTAGCTATTTTGAGTACAATTACGTAGCCGTTTGTGAACTTATTTGCTTGTAATTTGTCCCTCTGTCCAAAAACTTCAGTGCACTAATCAAGCATCACATCTTTCAATAGGTACTTCTATTTCTCTATGGCCTTGCTTATGAAACTGCTCTTTAGTGTATTTTCGGCTTCCACAGAGACGAGGAAATGCTCTCAATGCGTGTACCATTTAATTAAACGCACTTATTTGATCCTGCTGGGACAAATGACTCATTTATTCTTTCTTGGGAGCTTTTGAAGGCACACAGGGTGAAACCAGATTTTAATGGGCATGATCCACTTAGCTATTTGAACGTCATGACGACAGCTGGCACGGTCTTGTACTATGATGCTTCTGGGATGGTCATTTACCATTGTTACACTTTTGTTAACCCAACCTTTATAGCGTTCCAGGTCTCCCTTTAGGTCATGGAAAGGTGTGCCAGTATCGAAGATCTGTTCTAGCCCAAAGATGGGCACTACCAAACGAATATGTGGAAGTGCAACAATTGGAGGATGGAATATCTTAGTAAAAACAAAAACATCTTTTACGCTAGCTCTACAAGTTCTAATGTACTTGATCCCAAGCCTACCTCTTTTGGGAGAATGGACCAATTCTCCTATCGATTTCAGCTCGCTCTCTAAGTCTTCCACTTTCCAGAGGATGGTAGGGAGCGTGAGGCCATGAATTTGTTCCAGCGGGGTGTGGACGCGGTCATGAGGGAGTACTTGACCAGTGGAGTGACTCGCTTCATCGAAAATCGTGAACGAATGCAGTCCTACCTTGTCACCAGGCCATTGCCTGCCTCATCCAATATATCTCCTCCTCCTCCTCCTCCTGATGCTCCATGTGTAAAGGTAGGCAACTATTGCTTCCCTCTTTCTGTAAGTCGCATCTTCTTGAGTCGATGTCATACAGCATGATGTGTGCGGTGGTTTTTATGCCATTGAGGGGCATTAAATATTCTTGGAAGAATCGATTTTGATTATTAGCCACCATTTCGTGCAGCCATTCTGCACTTTACCTCCACACAAGAGTTGCCGTTAGAACAAAATTCGGATTCGCTTCCCCAGGTCACTATTATATCAATGCAATAAAACGTCAGTCTCGAAGGCGTTTCATTATTGATTTGTGGAAGGGCCGTACATCATGGCACTAGGGCGGTGACTGTCATTTTATTGTAGCATGTTCATGTTACAGACTGTGTGAGCACGAGGGCTGTTACGTTTTCAGCAAGAAGATCCAAGAGAATAAAAATTTTAGTCTCAGGATAATGGGGTCCCTGAGCCACCTACTTAGGCGTACTATTTTTTCTGAAATTGACTTTGAGAACAGACCACAGCATCGCGTACAAAGTGCATCCCCAAAATGCCCTGGATAATCAAGGAAAATTCTCCAATATTCTAAAAGGGGGCTTTTGGAATCTCTAAATGGAAAAGTCTCTCTGGGATTGCGAGCTGTATCAATAGTTAGGGCCATGCTCAACCTTAGATCTTTTTTTTTCTACCAATAGGTTGATGTTGCAGAAGATTCAGACGTCTCAGAGGTTTTTATGGATGCCAGTGAGGATGCTCCTCTCGGTCCCCCGTCAGCTGGCAGTGCCGTCGCTGTACCGAACAATGCCGCTACCAGCGCGGTGAGAGCCGAGTCCATCGGCACGGTGGCGCTGCCTGAGTGGAACTCAGATCCGGCGAGTTTGCCGACGGACCCACTGGCACCGAACCCGGATAGCGAGTGGCTTGCATCCTCTGATGAATGCTCTCCACTGCTGTCCGTTCCCCCTTCCTTCCCACCTGAGTGGACCACACTCGTAGCTTCCGATGTGGCTCAAATGGCGGTGGCCTCCTCCACAGCCGCCACCACCGCAGAAGAAGGGACATCGGAAGGGGACGATGCATCAACCGCTGTGCGACGTCTCTCCGATGCCTATATTGCTGGCATGCCCAGCAAACGTCGACGGGTGTGTGAATCCATTTCTCCTTGATTTGTCACCTCTTGAATGACTATTTCTGAAATGAATTTTGGTTGCTCCTGTTTAGATGGTGTGTAGTTGCTCTCACGGTTTTATGCTCTGATCAAGGAGATTGATAGTTGTTATCACCTCAAGTGAGGATGCCCTTAAATCGAACTGGGAGTGTCAACTAGATTCATTTTTCCACTTATTCTCACTGCCTCCTCCCAATGTAATTACACACCCGTCCTTTGACAAGTGTATGGACAGCAACGTTATCGGTATCACTGCGCAATAACTTTTCGAGGTCGGAAATTTTCGTGAGGTAGCAAGCTAGGAACCGCCCAAGTCTGGATCGTTGCAGGTCTATGGCGCTCCTTGAATTGTGGATGCTGCTTAATTGCGCTTCAGCTGAGTAGCTTAGCGCCGCATCGCTGTCCTTTACTGAGTTTGTCTTTCGTAAAAGTAGATGTCGGTAGGCTTTAAGCTTTTGTCTACGAGATTTGCCATCACTATTCGTCGTCCTCCTTACATTACCACTGCTGTCACTTTGATCGACTGTGTATGAAACGGACTGATCCATGTGTTGCTGTGTCTCTTAAGCTTAAAGACGGGGGACACTTGGCACTTGCTGCTTTGCTTATGAGTGTTTATTTACAAGCCGCAGTTGAAATTGAATTTCCCCGTAGCTTCTCTATCGAACCAACATAAAATTGAAAAATTACCATTACGTTCACGTCTGGAATACGAATTTGATTTTCTCCATGTATCAGTGGAAAGGCAGCCCTATTCTGTTAGGTTTCATATTCGTAGTGGTTGTTGACTGTAGGGGAGGCTTTATCGGCTTTTTACTAGATAGATTTACTGGGGCTTTGGTCGTTCGTTGTTCTTGTTACAACCAGAGCCGCAGTCCTTCATTTAATTTCTTATGTTTCGCTCCGTGTTAACTTTTTTCGTATAAAACCGATTTCTTGCCAAACTGTTGGGTATAAATAAATCCTCTAGTTAATCTTCACGTTCAGTAGTTGTTTTCTAGTTGAAATCTTCGGTTTAACGTCAACTGTCCACTTGGCGCATTTCTCGTGTACTCCCAGGTTAAAGCACAGAAAAGAGCAGTGATATCTGAAAGGTCTGATTGCTCTCTCGATTCTCGAACCGTGCCGCTCTCATTTGGAGCGTTGTGCATCGAAACGCGGTTTGCTTGCTTGTGAGTCTTGGCATTGTTGCCTAAGGATCGAACTTCGTCAATAGCGAAATCTGAACACTTGTGATCAATTTTTTTTTGCTACGATGGTTATTTCATTTCAGTCAGGAAACCTGACTGACTCGGTGTCTTGGTGCTTTCACCCGCCATTATCCAAGCCTTTCAGGTTAACGTTTAAACCCTTAGTGTGATCGAAAACTTGACCATCTGAACTATCAGTGTGATCATTCTTTTTCTACAAATAAGGTCGGCTAAATTCTACGAGTTTGATAACCGCGGCCTATATTCCTCACTGCCAATTAGACGATTTTGTATCATGCCCAGCCTTGAAATCGTAGTCGGTTGACTTGCCTGCGATTTTATCAATACCTGGAAACATTTGACTAGTCATCACAACGAGTGTTGATGTGGCGGCATATATCAGAGATGCATCGCTCAGAGCACCTAAGCCAACCTGACTTTGTATTTATGAGAGATTTGTCGCTACTTTAGTAAGCAGCAGGTCTCGGTTACCGATTAGTCGATATGATAATAATGTTGGGGCTTTTCCCTGAGGCTAACGATCTCTAAGTTGAACGTGGGATAAGGCCTTATAATCCCAAGCTTTCGTAATCTATGCCAGGTGACATCCTTACCCTCATATAGCTGATGAATCCTCTGGATCAAAAATGTTATTTACAAAATTCACTGGAACTTCTTCCGAATTTTGGGCATCAGTTACACTTCCTTTCACTTTGGTTGTCAAGACCTTGCGGTGCATCTAAAGCGGTGGCATCTTTTACGTATCGGATGTGAAAGTATGTTTGTTTCAACAAATATAACTCTCGGAAGAATCTCCCACCCAAAATGAATTTGAATATAGGGATTATTCATGATGCTCACAGCAGTGCGTTTGACCGATAGCATGCCATGGCTACGAATACTCATGCCACATGTTGGTTGCTGGCACTCTCTTACCATTTAACTGATAAATAAAAGACGTCACGCATCTGTGATACTGGCAGCGAAAGTGCAGGACTAATAGAGCACTTTAAAATTTGCCTTCACACGCGGTCGATGACTTTAGGTAATGTTGGAAAGGAAGCAAAGTTTGGCCTGTTCAGCCAATCAGCTCTTCATGACTCTCCTCAAGGAGGCGATGTCTCTTGCGCCATCTTCAGCGGCGGCGACTGCAGAGCCCTCAACGGCAACGGCGGGTGACAGTGAGGGGCCAGAATTGAGGCAGCCACTGCCACAGCACGTCTCCGACGCGTTCAGAGCCCACGTGTGCGAACATCTCTCTCGTCGTCTCGCCACCGATCCCGACTTTGATGCGAAGCGACATCCGGCGGCTAAAGAGGCCTTTGGTAAGCGGTCGCGCCATGGAAGGCAGTAGTGGTGTTACGGTCGCGGTGAGAAATTTGTGCTCTGTGCTGTTGTCGTATTCAATCTCCTCGCTCTGCCTCCCCCTCTGACATTGTGATGTACTGATAATGTTGCAGTAAGATGTGAGCACAATATGCTAGCACTGTTCATTTGTTTTTTTGTTGGTAATATTTTCCTCGGTGAAATTAGAGTAAAAATAACTTCTTAGCACTTAAATTTGATTGAACCATCGAATTATCAGTTGTTAGAGCAAATGGCGGAACGAACTGAAAGTTGTAAAATATTCCCGAAAGCAACGAAATGCCTTAGTTTCGCTTATCAAGGCCATTTAAAAATTGCGCCAAACTTCCAGACGGCCAGAAAGGTTGGTGTGATTTTCCGTATAACCCGCTGCAAGCCGCATCGTGAAACCAAGTGACCTGCACAATGCTTGTGATAGTTTACGAGCATTTGTTAAAAAGTTGGGATTGTCACTTGCATCCGTGTGTTAAAAGTGAGCTAGGCAGCTAAAGTCTTGCTCGAATTTAAAGTGAGTTGGACCTTTAACTCTGGATTTCGGTGGGGGATTGCTCTTGCGTCTCTCGGAGCTTCAGACTGTCATCTTTTACCCCAGGGGAACTATTCATGGCATACAAGCTGAGTTTGTAGACTTTATCAGTATGGTAGTATGCCTCCAAAACAGGGCGATCTGCCGTCAATGAAGACGCCATCCCGGAAACGGTGATTATGAAAAATGAATTCATTATGGGGTCCCCCGAATTTGGTAAATTGGTGCACATTGGATGTTTCAAGGTGTGCGGGCCACTTCCAAGCGGCCCAGTTTTGATAAATCATCTCCACTGGAACCGCTTTTCAAGTACTAATTATGGCCTCATTTAGAATACCAAGACTGGAGTGTGCCGAATTGAAGTGAAGACTACAAGGTGCTGCAAGCCCTTACTGGTAGATTACAATTGATCGTTGATATCACTGTGTGCGCAGGTACCCTCCCTCCCCACCAAGGTATCGATTTTTCTATCGGAACTTTATGGCAATGTGTTTGCATGTACAAAATAGTAACATTGACGGGTGGCCGTAACCCTTGGGGAATGGCACTTTTAGGTTTGCACACATATGCGCCTAAATCGCCACGCATGAAGGAGCGATCCATCGTAAACTCTTGAGTTGGCCACTTGTGCAAAGGTTAGACGGAACAAAATGCCACCTTCCACTGGTGTTGATGCACACAGCGATTCATGAATCTGCTTGTGCGGTAGTTTAGCCCTGTATAATCAAGGTGGTTCGAATTGCTTCCCTTTGTGCACGCGAGACTATATTGGTGCGAAAAACAAAAAAATACTTGGCCTTTTAACTTAGATGATGCGCCAAAATTTGATTGATTGCTAAACCCGTAAGGTGTTTTAGAGCACTTTTGCATGAATACGGCCTCTGGGATAACAATTCCAGTCATGCTTTCTTGCAGGATACTAGGTTACCGTGAGGGATTGCTTGTGACGTGTTCTGAAGTTATGACGCCTTAAGAACAGCCACTGGCTCTCTGTTGAATACCATGTGGTGCGTAGCAGTACATCTCAGATGGCCTCTCTCTTGATCTCCAATTCTTCTAGCTATCGATGTAATAAGCCGAGATCGTAAACACGTTACCGGTGAAGCAGGTAGCACCATCTCTATGCCGTCGACCTATCAAATTCTTTTCTCCTTTTTATCTTGCCACTGGTAGCTTTCTGTCAACAGGGAGCACATGAGGTGGAGAACAAGAGGGGTGCCTGCGTATTAAAGTAACGCTTTCATGGTATGGTTAAAGGTGGGATTTTCGGTTTTTGATCATTCCGTCGCCTTGGCGTCTTTTCCATACTGACAGCTACCAAGTTCTCCTATATGTTTATGATGACTTCCCTTTCATATTGCCGCGTCTTCAAAGGTACATCAGGATGTTATCCAATATGAGTATTGACAACCTAGACAGTTCAAGCCATCAAATAAGCGTGTTCACGATCAGCCCTGGTAACGGAGTGATGATTAAGGAGTCGGCACTTTGCCGTAATCAGATAGTGTTAAGAGTGCATAAAAAGGCAAAATAAAGGAAAAATTCTACAAAAGTTGAAAGATTTTGGGCAGTGTGTGCTAACCACTACTGATGAATTTCATCAAATAACGATAACCTTGTAAAAGTGCAGGTTTTAAATAGACTAAATGGTTATGCCTTATATAGGTGCTTTCCGTTCCCAACTCACCTGTAAATGTTAACCCAGTGATTGAAACGCTTAAGGCATAAAGTTCCTCGTGAAATTGAAGAGCGACCACGAGGAGCTTACTGTGGTCTCATCACAACTAGAGGCATTCATAGGCCTGTTTAATGCTGATTTGAACTTGGTCCAGACAAAAGTAGTTCACTTTTCTGAACTTCAGAGGCACTGCCTCATATTCTCACTTAAATTGTCCTTTAACTCAAAAGCCTTCTGTGTGAATGAATTTATGTAGTAGACTGCAGGGGAGAAATTTTGTCTGCCAGAGACCAAACAGTGATGCTAGATGGTATCTACTCCGCGTAAATGGAGACAGTTCAAAGTACTGCAGGTACAACTTCTGTTTTGATGCCGAACAGGATTGGTCAGTAAGTTGAAGGAGTCTTCCTCTATTTGTTCTATCATGCAACGCAAAAACAAAGCATTTCACCTATTGCCCATAACTTGCCTGTGGAAGGCCTTCAGCTGGAAGGGAACGAGTGAGAAATTGTCCATATTCCTCTGACGTCACCTCTCCGAACTTAAAGTGATTACCATCTCCTCTTGGCATGAGAACTAGGCAACTATGTGATCATATGCGAAACAAAATAAACAGCTGTAAAATGTAAGCAGGATGGAAACCACAAGTGGTTGAGGGCGAGCGTTCCCTTAACTTCTAGGCGTTGCAGTCAGCTTGCGTCTTGCTTGGCGAGGATTCAATGACAGCTTACGATTGTGCTTTTTTAATCCGAGTTATTTCAAGGAGGCTTTTGCGGTTACCGTTCCCTTTACGCCATACCTAAATGACTTCAGAATAATGAAGAGGCATGGTCGACCAGCATTCCACCGAGTGGGAGTGATTGTCACCGTTGAGATCCTTAAATGTCTTGTTTGAGGTTCTTTTGGTTGCTGGCACGTACATCGATGTCAATTTATTTTAAAAATAGAATCACTTTGGTGAAATAATTTGTCTATGAGAAAGGAAAGTGATGTGAAAATACTCGCTTGAAAATCCCTACCTTTGTCATGGGTAAGAGGTAGTCGAGAGCTATCAAGATCCCACTGGTTAACCCAACTGTTTACATTAGAATTGTGCACTTAATGAATCATGCGTAAATGGCAAAACAAATTCCATTTTGCATTCCAGTAATGCGGTATCCGGTGGGGTTAGTTGATGCCTTCTAAATCACCCCTCCTAAGTGTCTAAACAGGTTTCATCAACCACAACATTTACGGCAAAGCCTTGATAATTACATCTTTGATGTCGGTGGTATAAGGTGCTTAAATACTTTTAGGTAGGCTGTGAGGGAGAGAGAGTTGAATCAAGTCTTAGTGAGAAAAGTAGAATCGGTTGTCGGTGGAACTTCCTCCTCTTCAACGATTGTGTTGAAGGCTTCGGGAATCCTCTCCAGTGTCTGCCTTGCAACGCCTCCAAGTTCCTAAAAGAATAAATGGAGAATAATTGGCGGTTTCGAGATCACTACTTCATGAGGGCGAGTCAATTTGTCATGTGCCATTCGCATTGGTGCCTAAGTAAAGTCAGCTTCACTTGCCGTGAGCAAGAAGTGCATTTGCCGTCCTCGAGTGATGATAATCAAAGAATAGTAAATTCTCAATCGTATCTGTAATGTCTCATAGTTATTAATAATTTTTCATCTCTGTAGGAGTGGCACAATTCTCAACTACTAATGTATTTTAATGGCTGTTATAGTTCTAACACCTCTGGCTCCTTAATAGGCTGAGAGAATCCGGCCTCCTCCGATAAATGGCTATCATGATATCTCCAACACTGGCGGTTGAACCGATGACGAGATGGCTTCACCACCCACACCTTGGTAGACTTTGTTTATTGAAAAAAGTACAACCCCTTCAAGGGTTGAGTGAAAAGCGCTTGCAGCTACTTCATTCGTCGCCACCGTGAGTCCCTTTGACTCGGCTCATTGGTGGGTTCGAAAAATAATTATTTTGTAGACAAAATACCATTCAATGTAATTTACCTCTATGTTTGGGAAGCGTTCACAAATCTCCACCAGGAGTGATTTCAACGCCGGTAGATCATTTATAATAGCCTCTAAAACACCATCTAGAAGGATGAAGAAAATTACCCTGCTAGTTTATTGAAGCATTTTTGCAAAACGGGATAAAATAGTTAGGCATGATTGCCGTAGGAACTAGCTAATAACACAGGGCCAATCCCTGAAGTGCAATATGCATTTCCCGTCTCGTATTAGATCCCTAAAACAGTTGGAAAGGCGTTTCAGTTGTTACTAATTCTGTCCAAAATAGCGCGAATTCCCACCACGTAAAATTTTCCAAGTTTGTCTCATATTTGTGATAAAAGAAAACGTTAGGCAATGGAAATCACAATCTACAATCCCCTTGCGTAGCGCTGCCTAAGAATGAAGCTTGTTTTCCATTATTGGTTGTCTCTAGAACAAAGTTGCACTTGCAACACCCCAAGCTGGCAGGTAGGCACCATCTATCATCGCTATTTGGCCCCCAGTAGACAAATTCGTCTGCGATCCACCATACACACACAAAGTAAACGCAGACTTTTGGAGTTGAAGTGTTGGATGACTTGGAAGTGTGGGTTCGCTGCCCTTTGGAATAGCATACACCTGGCCATCTAGTCAGTCGTTCGACAAGTGATCTGAAATGGCCTGATGCGCTCCCACAGCGTGCGTGAAAAGCAGCAACGAAAAAGTGAACAGACTAGTGAATGTAATGTCACAATCAAGAGTACCGCACTGGTGAGCTGACATTTCTCCACCTCGTGATGCACACATAAAAAACCGAGCCACCGGATGCGAACGCGCTCTCTGCTCACAGTGAGCACAAAGCTGATTGTAAAGCAGCTGAACAATAAATGTTTATTGAAGCCGAATATGTGCATCAGTTTCCGCCTTGAATGACCATTGCATAATAGGAAAGCGAGGTGCGGCAGTATCTTGCGCAGCTCCTCGTCGGAGGGTAGCAGAACTTAAGGAGTGTTTTGTTTGTCTAAAGCACATCCTAGCCTTACCTTCCGTGGTACAGAGCGTTTGTTGATGTGCAGGTGAAAGGGTCTCATGTCTCGTTTCGCATGAATTGGCATGCCGTAGTGGGATGGGATGAGCTGGGTGAGGAGGACGAGGGGATGAGGGGAATGAGAAAGTACCACACTAACCATTGGCCATGACGAGTTGCAGAATGCTGACAAGAATGCCCAGATTTCTGTTGTCATCTCGATGTGCACTGTAGGCCTTGAAAATGAGAGCCACCAAGCCACGTCGGCAGTCCTTGAGACGCGGCCGCACGAAACGCAGCACCAGCTCGGCTTAGCATCAACAACAAAAGTGATGGGTTAGGCAGAGTCAAAGGAAGAGGTAGAGATGGTGAAGGCCAAGGTAGAATTCGATACAACTCGTGGCTTGCAATGGGCAGAGAAGAATGTGGTTTTGAGGGATGTATCTCCAAATGGATGCATGCACAAGTGCTTGCTTACGAGGAGCTTTGGAGACAATTGAGGACCCGCAGTTTTGCAAGTTGTCCTGGTAAAAGAGAAAACTGCGGTGGTGGCACCACGGGCATACGTGTCCCGCGACTACTGATCAGTAGGTTCGCCGTGTTCTCTAGACGCCGTTAATCGAGGCGACGCGCAACGTTAGTGCATACATGTAAGCAGAAAAAGTACGTCACGTACAAACCCGGATGACTGGCGCTTACATTACCCAAATGTCTCAGAGACGGCCATACTCCTTTGTCAGTGACAGTTCTAGCTGTAGCGTTTGCAAGTCTAGAGCCAAGTGATCATTATTGCGAACATTTAATTTGCAGAACACTAAAATACTCAAGGGATAGGCATTTCTCCAAGACCCGTTTGCACTTTTAATGGAATTGCAAACCTTGGCTACCCATGTAGTCTTCATCGCATAACCAACACATCAAGCTGTTTCAGGTTGGCTTAGTCCTGCCGAAAACCATTCTAAAAGTTCTGATAACTGTACAAATGTGTCTGAGGGCAATGTTGAATGATGAATGACATCTGCGCTCCTTAAAATCGTTTTTTTTTTTTATTTCATTAACCCAGGAAAATACCATTTTGGATCGAAATTAGAAGCAAAGATGGACCGGTGCTTCCACTGCCCTTGTGATGACATGGCCTTCTCCACGTAGATAGTGAAACCACTTGTGAAGCAGTCATTTCTCGTTATGTCGTCATGCGATGACTCTGTAGTCTTAACTATTAGGACCGCAAAGCTGCATTCTCAGAAGGGGAAAACAATTGACTGGGCTCAAACTCTTATCCACCGATGGCCTAGCCATGTTGGCTATGTCGCATTGAATTTGCAATCGAAAATGACGGAGTAGCGGCCTCATTCTACAGACTTTAAAAAATGCGGAAGCTCGTGTCCGAACAAATTTAGTTCAGGACTAGGCTCTATGAGGTGCCGATGCTTGTGGAATGCCTTTCCAAGCAGCTACTTGCTTTGGCTCAAATGATGATTCCATGTCAGTCTCACTTAAATCTTATTGTCACTCCAATTGAATTTCGATCACTTTTCGCCTACAAAATCTTAGATTCACTAAAGTGATCGAAATTCGAGTCTTGGATACAGTTGCCTGAAAATCGAGGCTAACTTCGGCTCTATTAAATCGACTTTGTTCGGAATCGGTGTAGCTATCCACCGCACTTCCTGACATTGAAATCCAGTAGGCAGATCTTCGTGCCACAACTTTCACAGGAGCAGCTCTGGGTTCTGCTGGCCATTAATTAGAACTCGCACCGTTACTGGCGTCAACCAGCAACATTCGATGAGGCAAGACTGCACAAAAAGCTTGCACCGTGCAAATGCATAAAGAATGTTCACAGGCATTCCTGACCCCGCTCCACCGAATTTATTACTAACGTTAAAACCGTGGTCATGAAGGTAGCCCGAATTCGTCCTTTCACGAGGCAGCTGTGTACCTCCTAGTCACGATTCCGAGTTTGTAACATTTTTAGTCACAAAAAGTGAAAAACAAAGGGATGGGCTAGGCCTCCTACCTGATCTGTTAATTATTACACTGACTGCGTAGAATAGGTTGTAGCAAATGTCACTGAAGAAGCAGAACGCATGGATCGAGTTGAGTAAAAGGGGCACAACGTCAATACTCGTGATCGTCTCCTCTTTCAATGATCCTAAAAAGTGTTAAAAAGCACTTTTTTAATAAAGAACGTCCCTCTCATTCGTCCGATGGAATTCTTTTATTTCTGATTAGAAATTGATGATTCATTCGCACACTTATTTAAAAAATTGGGAGGTGCTACTCACGTCGCAAGGCGTATGAGTGTGGTAATTGGCTTTCTACTGGCGTTGAGAAAGCCTGCATGGCTGTCAGAATGGGGGAAATGGAACGGTTTTAACGCCACCAGCGGGCAGCTGATGACACAAAAGACTGAAAGGCTGGTCCATAGTATGACATCACAAAAAGCGCTTCGAAAAGGTGGTAATTCGCCTGGTAGGAAGTGACAATCGTGGGTCCTTACATACTAGTACAAGAAATATACATTGCGATTCGGTGTATGTTGCGTTATTTAAAATGGCAGGCAGCTGTGGCAGTGGGTGTGTGCATGCAGTGACGCGGTGTGAATCCGTCTTGCGGACAAGGGACCAAGCGTAAAACCTTCGACTTCTCGTGTCGGCAAAACACTCCTAATACACTTTTTAAGGTGATAAAAGACTTGGGTGTGGTAAGACTTCTAAGAGGTGCAACTTTTTCAAAGTTAAGCGTGATTATTTTTAGCTTGTCACAATAAGACTAACTCCTATGAGCATTTGATTTTGTGCGGAAAAGGTCTGGTTGTGCCGAGAAGTCACAAGAAAACTATCCATACCCCACAAGAGAAGGAGAGAGGGTTGAATGTTACACTGAGTTGACAGGAATGAGCAAAATTACATTGTCGTATGTGAAAAAATTTAGTTGCAACACCCCAATCAAGAGTCAAAATGAGTATCAACACAGTGGATGCATGTAAAGGTCAGGACTCCAATATCAGTGAGTAAGTGAAGCCGGATCTTTCTGAACGTTTCAACAATACTGTTAAACCTTTCTAGGCTGAAATCATCGCCTAGGCGTCGATTAAACTCTAAGATCCCTCAATTCTTGAGAAGCGTTGTTCTATTCCATGAACTCAAAGGTTTCTTTTCCAAGCATAAAGTCAGTAAATTCGAAATTGTTCCAAAACCGTTCTTATTAAAACCCGGAAGTCACTCATTTAAAAATATTCAAAGCTTACTCTGTGAGACTAGAGCAGCGAGGCACAGAGCGCCTTGATTAATAATGCCCGAATGCTTCGGGAAATAGAACATCGCGTCATAGACTAGTTTGAAAGCGTCCATTGCGATGAATTGTCCTGCATTCACATCTGCAGAAGTAAAGTATTATGGCTTCCAACTCACGATCAATGCTAAGTTTCCACAACACCGCCAGAGCTATTCGTAGAATATTCGCATAACCCATGTGGACACGCATTAGGGCTTTGGTGATCATCTCCGGGTAGTCCATCTCACAGATTTTACGGATGATGACTCTACATTTTGACCAATAGGCCAATTGCGATTCCAACTCCAGATTAATGATTTCAAGAGGACAGAGAATGGCCTCCAGAAGGACTAACACATTTACATGAACCTGGACAGTTTCCACATGGCGTTTGGCGAGCTTAGAGACAAGCGCCAAGCTGGTCTCGTTCCAGCAAGTACTGTTATCGATTAGGGTGTCGTAAAACTCCGCGGAGGCCGGATCCTCCACGCCACCATCAGCAGAAAGACGACGTGCTGCTTGAAGACGCATCTCTCCAACACTGGTGCAGTGCGCGAGGATGGCAAAGCCATGCTGAACAATTGCAGGGTTCTCTTGATGCACGAGAAAGATCCGCCACACATGAAGAGGTAAAAGAGGGTGTGTGGAGGCCTCATTACAGCACTGCGTCTCAGCAATCCAGGACAGCACACCTTCCACGCAATTCTCGTGTTCCAGTTGGTCGACAAGGTAGTGAAGCATCGCGGACAGTCCATGTTCGTAGGGGATATTGCCTGAAGCATAATCTCCCTATCAGAGCTATTTTGTAAGCATTTATGCTATTCAACATTACAATACTTGACTAAGAAGTTTCCACAAGCACGTTTCTATGGAGCATACACCCTCATTTTCTGCATAAAATATTTATTGTTTCTTAAAAGTTCTGGTTTTTTGAATATGGCAGCACGACTGGTGCAATACTCGATTGACCGAATGAGAATGTACAATCATGACAGTTCTTATCCGTCTGCTCAACTTCCTTTTCCCCTTAATGTCTCGAAATCTGGGCAATCCTCAGCGTTGTGAGTTAAATTTGACCTCTACTTCCGGCCGTTTGTGTAATCTCTTTCATAAATTTACGACAAGTCGCGCTGCGTTTATTTGCCACAGTCCCAAAAGTCTCATTTAGCTTTTATGTAAAACGAAGCAGAAAATAATGGCTTGATCGAGGGACCAGTTCAAGAAGAAGCATGGACTAAAGGTATGAACAACCATACGTATCAGCTTCGACTCACATTCGCACAGCTGCTTCTCTAGACGCTGCCGTCTCAACTTCCGTTGGACATCGTATCGATCCATAGCGGATTGTACATAATCACTCTGAAACGCCCTTCTAAGATCGGTAAGAATGGAGGAGACGTCAATGACTTACTTGATGCCAGTGCGGCTATTTGCATCTGCCACTATCATGCCCTTGACCAATTCAATCAAAGCCTCAGGATACACCTGTGGATGGAGAAGGGTGAAGTGTTTTTCGCTAAGGCTACCTTTTTGAGTACTTCAATCGTTTCTTGGGATATTCTCCCACTTCCCCGAATAGCGTTCATAACAGTGGTAAGATCAGATTCATTGCTAAAACCGCAGTACATTAGATTGAAAATGAGACAGCCCAGGGACCATGCATCACTCTTGTCCAAAACATGACCGCAGTCTTTGGCTTCTGGTGGAAGCCAACTAAAATTGCCATCTGAAGGAAGACAGTGCAAAAAAGTAGATGTCTCAGGCTAGTTCGACAAAGACAATGAGCGTTTGACGTCAAAAAAATTGGTTTAAGGATCTGTCCAATTGCCCTTAATTATTCCATCATGAAGTACAGTAAATAAAACTATTAAAGGAATTTCAATGTATTTCTTATTGGTCGTTCAGCTAATTTCATCGCCTTACCCTCTACTGTAGGCAACAATACACTAACTAAAGCTGCTCGCCGTGGCTGAAATAAAATGTGATCCTTTAGTTTGTCTCAAATCCTAAGGCACAACTTGTTAGAGGGCTAAAAATGCTTTTAACAAACAATGCCGCAGGGCTTACTTCCGACTCTTGCAACAAAGTGTATCGTAAATTATACAGGGATTGTGTATCCGGAACCCTTAGCTTAGCTTTTGTCCTTTTTATGAGAGAGGACAGTCTTCTGAAGGCACTTTTGCATAAATATCCTGGTGTGTTACCTGATCAAGCTTTGATATAGGCCTACAAATGCATACCGGTGAAAAGCGTCTGGCGTTTTATCGCTTAAATTTCAGTCAAATTAAATGCTAAAAAATAAATAATGCAGAAACATTCTCAGTTAGATTAAGCATAAAAAAGTTATCCAAATTACCTATGTTTCTTTGAGAGATTTCCCACAAATAGCTAGCGATGGCTTCAACTGCAGCATCGCTGATCCGCACTTTCGTGCCATCGGTAAAAATGTTTCTGGGATGTATTGCTCTAGAATTGTTAATTTTTACTGAGACAGCAAACCTGTGGACAAGACCCTTTTCTTCCAAGTCAGTAAGAACGTGCAGAGTTGAACACAGAATTAATTCGATGAGCTAAGCATGAGTCAACTAACACGTTATCGTTCTTACATCCAAAGGCACCGGCTCCACCCCCTGATATTTACTAATTGCGGCAGCCAAATTTGGCATTCTGACGTACTCCTTAACAATGTATACGTAGAATGTTAAAATCTAAAATGGCTTTTGCACTTTAATAGCGATACCTCTGGGTCCCACTGTATGAAAACGCTTCTAATACTGGCATGCATTTCCTGACGAAACTCCTTTAAAATAACGTACTACCAGTGGCAATAATCAAAGCAGTGTACCTCCCCGAAAGCCCTGTTTGCGTGCTGTTCATCCACACATTCTATCTTAATTCAAGTTACAAAGGAAAGATCGCATCGTTACTCTTTTTAAAACTAATGTCTCTCCCGAGAATCTATGCTCCACTATTTCTGACTGGGAATGCAGGGAAGAGCCCAAAATATGCTTAACCTTAAATATTAACTTGTTACTTTGCTTGATGGAAGCATACATCGTAAATTTTGTCAACTCGCATTTTTCAGATTTTAAGACAGGCGGCCGAATAACCGCATTGGTTGACAACAGTGATGACAACACTTGTATAAACAAAATCACCTAAATTTTGTCCACTTATTGGCAGTTGTGGCAAAACTAGATTTCTGAAAGTAAAAACACACAATGAATGCCGTAATGTATGCAAGCAAGCATTTAACATGCAACGAAAACATGCCTTTGCGTCTTTTAATGCCCGCCAAGGCCCTGCTATTATGACTGTATTTTCGAAAGCTTGAATTCCATGTTTTCACATAAACTAGTGCTATTTTCAAATTAGCTATATTTAAATAAATCACACATATCTTTGAGTGCAAATTTTGAGGCGAGAAACGGGAATACAACCGGGACCTTGTACCTGAGGAGGACTATTTTCCCTGTAACACTTTGATTGGACTGCTGGTCTCGGTTATGGTCACAGAGGTGGCCGTATTGTCGTAGCCGCGTAGGCTGGCCTTCGGGCCATGCCAGCAGCTCGTTTCCCTCTCTGTTGTATACATGCATATTCTGCCCTGGTATTTTGCTTTCGTTTGCCTTCAAGGAAGCCTCCGGACGCTGCAACTCCGATGCTGAGAGAAGCCGCTTGTAGCGCTCCGGGGCTCCATCGAAGGCAAAAGAAGGCAGAATGCTAGGGTGGAACATATATATTCAACGGACAGAGGGAAATAGGCTACTGGCATGGCCCGGAGGCCAGCCCACGCAGCTAGGGCAGTACGGCCACCTCTCACCTTGACCGAAACCAATAGTTCCAACAAACAAAGCACTACATTGCTCCTCTCCTCTTTCTAGCGCCGTCCCCGACGCGCCCCTCCGTACATCTCCCGCGTCAGCCATCACAACACACTCAGTGCTGCAAGAAGCACACACGAACTAACCATGCCAGTCGTCGATATTCGACGCGATTGAGGCGATGCTTGACACCAACGTCAGTGATCCCTCTTGACAGTGCATTGCACTTCGAGTTTCGTTTGACTTGGAAACAAAGTTTAGAATAAGTGGTTTTGCCGACCATCAGTATGTCCGTAGGTAGGCGTTAGCACGCCGATCTCCTTAAGCAAGTATAATAGGGGTAATCTTCGAAACGAAACTTTCCAGGTGGTCCATGGCTAATGTCGCTTCAGTTGTTGATAGCTTTCTTGTAGAACACGGAGAAGGGGTAGATGCCGGAGGTGGACGTCGTTCGTGGCCCATCCGTAGCACATGCACTTCTTTCGCACCGCTGCAACATGCCGCAGGCGGTAGAGGTCGGGATGAAAAACCTATAGAGTCGGGTCCGCTTTCCGCTGCCACCAATGTAGCGTCCCGAGGCTCCCTTAAGGCAAAAGAAGGCAAAGTGGCCTTGACAGAAACCAGCAGTTCTAACAAGCAAAGTACTACAGTTGCAGATTCACTAGCCATGATAAATCTACAATAGTTGCGAAGCAGTCTTTTCTACTGTGCCCGTGTAATGATATCAGTAGTGTGATGGCACGATCCTTAATTAGATATGACTAGGTAGCACTAAAGTATAAACGAATTGATGGGTCTGGTTATACGCTTAACTCTACGTAATATTGATCATTTAAAAGTTGGTAGTTAAATTTACCATTTTTGGCAACAAATGAATGCAAATCCTATCAATTTATGCAACAAAACAATTGGATAGCAGAAAAGTAAGCGTCCTGGATGTTGCTATCATTAAAAGAAGGTACTATTAAAGTCTTAGATTTTTCTAACAACCTTCGCATCTTATCTAGCGTATTATTAATTCCAACAAAACTCTGATTGAATGGAATAAGCTGCCATTTCTGTTCCTTTTAGTCGTCTACGTTGAGGGCGGGCCTCCTTAGATAGTCGTGGCACGTTGCGTGAGGCTGATTGGTGTTGCTTTGTCCGGTTTATAACGATTGCTTTCACGTGGTTTATGATTCATGTGATTTGGTAGTCAACTTTTTATGTTTTTGGATCGTTTGTGTGGATATTGTTCTTCTCGATGTGTCTACCGAGTTATTTCCTTCTAGATGTTTTCGCATTCATTTATAGAATCGGGATGAAAAACCGTGGTAAAAATAAGAAGAAACAATGGAAACGTATTTTAAGGAACATTGCTACGGAGCTGTACGATGCTGCCAAACATGGGGAACTAACGTAAACTACGACATTTCAGGTAACCTGCCTTCCTAGGGCCGCAGGTTTTGTTGTTAAGAAGGAGAATGATATCAAAATTGTCAAAGGCGACAAGGACGCAGCCAAAGATCATCCAGAGATTCCAACTGTATGCAGTTTTGTTGAAAGGTAAACTACTCTGCAAATGTCACGTATTTCCCCTCAGAAGTGTATATCGACCAAGGAGGCGTTCCGTATTTCAACGTTGTGTTGATGTTTGGAATGACGAGCAGATCAAAGGCGGTAATGATTCCGTTAAGCCAACGGGAATAGCCCAAAATTTGCCGCTCGTACGCCATCTAGGATTGTCCTCGTTTCTTAGTCGAAGTCTAGGTGATGGTTTCAGGCGCGTTCTTATTTTTAACTCATAGCAGCCAGAGCTCATCTGTCCAGCCGGCCAGTCGTACAATCCCAGCGCAGTGGACCACCAGGTGCTGCTGCTCAATGTGGCCAAGGAGGAGGTGAAGGCAGAGGCCATGGCTAATCTGCGCGTCGTCAAGAAGCAGACGAAAAAACGACCGAAGCTGACCCAAGCTCAGCTGGAGGCGCTGCGCATCAAGTCCAAAGCAAAGGGTAGGAAACCCACTGCTAAGGAGCTGTCAAAGCAGATGCATACTGATTTGGAGAAGTGAGTCTGTTTTGTGTACTTTCACGTTGCCCTAATTTCCATGGCAGCCTAGTCATTCGAGACTTCAATTTTGACAGTTGGAACTGTGTTGGGTGCTGCATTTTTTATATTTGCTTTACTTCGACTCTGTCCTCTTTTATCAACGGTGATAATTTTTAGAATTATCACCGCTTCCAGTCCCGCCTCCACTGAATTGGTCATTTGTTTCGAAAACACCCTAAATACGACGTGTCAATTGGTTCTCATTTCCATTAACCACGTTTTCCGTTGTCCTTCGTTTCTAGGAGTACAGAAGCACCGAGAAACTGATACCTTATGATTATATAATACGGTGTTTTCCAGTTCTTGTCATCCGTACTTTGTGAAACTTGAATTTGAATATCAACCGCGCGTCGTTCAGTATTGCCCTCCATTTCTCCCATTTGAATAGCCCAGCTGCTGACAGAAGCGCACAGTGGTTTCAGACAAGGCCCCAGTACTCTTTACAGCACGCAGTCTTCACTTTGCATCCATTTAATGTGGCTAGTTTACAAGAAATCTATCAGAGGATCTCCCTTTAGATGGAGGTTATGGTCCTTAATACTCATTCACTGTTTGAAACACATAAATGCTGATTTAATCGAGCTCCTCTTCTCAGATGTGTAATTTATGGTTCCAAATTACGTATGGCCTACTTACGATTTGTAAGGCGCTCTTCATGCCTCCAGCCAGATCGGTTCTGGACTACTCGTATCACCCGTTCCTGGAATTGCCCAAGGGTGGTTTATTGTATCCTAGATACTTCCTTAGTACTTTGAAGTTGCCATAGTGACATTTATGACTCACGACTTCTGACGTTTCCATTTCAAACTTCTACTAACGTTAGCAGTGATATCAAGTAATTTGTAATCCGTGTTAAGTGTGCATCTGTTTTTAGCATCCCAAAACTGATGAAGGAGATTCGCAAGGAGGCTCGGCAGCAAGAAGTACGACGCCAGCGGCGCCAGTTGAGGGTAGCCATGCGCAAGCATGAGAAGGTGCCCAAATTCCCAACTCCTTTCCAACTTCCTGGTGAACTGGCCCCGTCGCTACGTCAACTTAAGGTATGCCCTCATCTCATTTTTATTCATGTGGGTATGCTTTTGTATAGTGGTCTGTAGGTGAAAAGCTCAAAATTGTTAACTTATTTGTGTATCACTAAAAAATTAATTAAGACCTCTTCGGCGCTTTGTTGGATCCATATCTCCGGCCTTATTTATACAACTGTGATCCGTTCTCGTATGCAGATGTCTCGAACAGGGCGGAATAGTATGGCGGTGACTGCAAGCGCAACTTTCTGGTTGCGAAGAAGTAGAAGTAAAATACTATCCCAATGAGCCAACTTGTATCTAAGTGTCTAAACTGCATCAATACTTGTTCGATCACTTTCTTTCCCGAGCGTACATATACATTTCCTTAAAGATCCAGCCATAATTTATTCTGCATTTTCCGCCCACCGATATTTGATCCATCCCCCTCCCTCTAGTTGGCTTCGAAATCCTATTTAAGGATGTTAGATCCTTTCATGTCCAGTGGCGTAACGGCAGCCGACTGTTTTGATGAGTCGATGTAGAAAGGTATGGCCGGGGTCGTTCCATTCATCCGCTTTGTAGGTGTCGTTTAGCAAGACATGGGCTTCGAATACGCTTTAATACTACGGATCGTTTGCACTTCAGATGTTCTTGCTTTGATATCATCTTTCACTCCCATCCCTCTTCAGACTGATGAGACTTGGATGAGAGAGGTGGAATTTAAGCGTAACAAGCTGCCACGTGCTCGAAAGACCCTCGAAAAGAAGGCTGGGACCACAACCTATGTGCGCAGGAGTAGAAGGACGTGAATACATTCCCCTTCCCTCTCCTGATCATTGTACATTTCTTTAATGTTCCAAACTTGAAACCTCGGACATTTCTGACGTTGGTTAGGTTCTAGGGTTGGAGTCTATCAAGTGAAGGCCGATTCCTAGGTTCAGTGATTTGACACCTAAGGAACAGGTAAGTTGTTGAAGAGGACATTATTTGGTTGTGGAACAGAAATCAAACATGGACTACAAAGTACTACAGTCAGCTCAACAAAGTAGAAGCCATCAAAGAGTGGCGAGGTGACCAAGTCATTTAGGAGGTCAGCATGGAGGTGGCAGGACGGTGGGGGTCAATCATGTCATCGGCACCGCAGATTCAAGTGCGGAGCTCGCTAAAATCCTGTTGGTAGTGCATCCTCAAATCAGAGCTACCAGGCTGGGGTCCGTGGTGGTACCAATGTCTCATTGTTGTTGCAAATTGAAATAGCCCTGGGAAAGTATCTAGATTTGAGGGCAAGGACCATGACACTGATTAGTGTGGAATTGGGATGGGTTCGGTAGTTATTTCCATACTATTGCGGTGAACCTGCAATACTGTATTCGCTTGTTTGAGTCTGGGTTGTGGTGGTGGGCGCTTGGGAGCTCAAATTTTGCGACCCATCGGGCACTCTGGCTTCCGTGTCATATTAGGACTACACGTTCTACCCAAGTGCTATTTTTTTCAACTCCAAGAGGATCTAGAGACGCAGCAGAATTACCTAATCACCATACATTATAATATGTGTAGCAAATGCTCAAAACATCCCAATCTCCTAATTGTTTCTCGCTAGTGCTCTTCAATGATTAAACTAAGTATTGTTACCTTTATTGGAACAATGTGAGTGTGAAAGTGCCAAGAAATGTAGGAATGTCAGACTGATATACAAAAAACTCAAAATTTTACTAAGTGAGAGCCAGCACTCACATTGCGCTAATGATTTGATGTAACTAAGTATTTTATGTCTGGGGATCAGCGACACAATCCTATCCATCCACAAGGTATTTATTTTACTGTGCTGACCGACAATTACTCATAAATTCGGGTCTTTCTCCTACACAGGCCCACGCAACAACGCACTCGTTACCTATTGGTTAGTTCTTAGATGGTTCAGGCATTCTTAAAACTCGAGCGGTTGAGATGTCACTGATTCTGGAGAAGTGCACTGAAGGGAGTCATCTCACCTCGTCCTGTAAAGAATCGTTGATAGGCATTGATAGTGCTTGTTCTGCAATCCATTTGAAATCAAGGTACCTGAATGTGCCGATTTTGTTGTTCATGCCCCAGAATTTGCCTCCTTCTAAGAGGAGGTGGTGTGAATTCGGACGATGATGAGCAATATACGTAAGTCACTTAGAATCGTTGGTATTTAATTAATTGTAAAGCTCAACAACATTTACACTGCTTTGTTTAAGTTCGTTCAGTTGTGGGCGCCTTGGTGGAAACTATGGCTCTCTACGTAGTTTTTTTTTGTTTTATGTTGACTCTGGCAGCACTCTTTCCTCCCATTAAATGTGTCGCTAATGAGTTAAGCATGCCAGAAGATGATTGTCTAGGTGATAGCTCGTGCTTTCACTCTTACTTGACTGATGAGTCATTTGATTTCATCTCTGGTGGCGCTGATTCGTCGGATCTGTTGTCCAAGTTGATTGTACGCTATTAGTTTTGAGTAACTATTGTCCCTAGTTGTCTACTCTTCTTTTGTTTATTGTTTTGCCTCTAATTGCAATTGTTATTTGGAAGTTGGTTCAGCGTTTGCGGCACAAAGGTATGGTGCAGTTTTATCAGTAAATCGCTGCAATCTTAGTACCCTTCCGTCAAGAACACAAAGTTACTCGTTTCCGTTTCCGAAATCGAGATAAAATTCGCTATTACGCTATCCGTCTGAGTCGCAATTTTAACGCAATTGCTTCCAAATCCCGTGATGAGCAGCGAAAACTCATTATCGGTTATGTCAAAAGGTTACTCATTCTCACTTTACTGAGCGTACCAATTATAGGCTCTTCAGTGGCGATTCGGAGGGTCGCAATCCCCTATTGAAGCAACGCAATCTACCCGAGTCCTTCTTTGAGCCGGAATCAGGCGATGAATCCGGTGACATGCCCGAGGACCTAAAGTTAATGGTCAACCGTGTCCGAATTCTTTCCTATCTCGGTCGTGATGTTGTGCAGGCTCTGTCTGGTGTCATTAGTACCATCGAATTGCGCGCCAAAAGTCATCTTTTTCGTGATGGCGATCCTGAGGATAAGATATATGTTGTCAAAAGTGGTCGTTTGGATCTAAAAGTCACCGACAAGGTATGTAAAACTTCTTTTTTGGATCCTTTTGTTGTCACCTTTCTTTGTTGGTCGTTTGGATGGACTTTTACGCCTTTTTAGGATGGTTACACGACAGTGATCCACGAGGTTACAGCGGGAGGGAATCCCTACAGCCTTCTAGCGATTGTGGACGCGATGAACAACCACAAGCCAAGATACCACAACATTGAAGCGGTGGCTGTGACTCCTAGCAAGGTTGTCTGTCTTGCGATTTCGGATCTAATCAAAGTTTGTCGGGAGTATCCACCGGCAAACCTTCGACTTGCACAGATGATCATCATCCGTCTTCATCGCGTCACGTTTGCGGCTCTGCACAATTTTTTTGGTCTAGACAGAGAGCTCTTCTCTCAGGTGCAATATCTTGGATTCTCTTTCCACCGATGTATATGTTCCTTATTTTTACTCGTTCTTCTTTCAGGAACCGCAAACTTTTCTCAAAGACTCGGCTGTTGAGTTGTTTTTGAGGTCCATCGGTGAGGAGAGCAAAAATGCATCAAATAGCGACCGTATGTGCTACTTTTCTTCTTAGTATCTCGATTTTAAATATTCTCAGTACTTTTGAATTCTTTACGTATTTTCCCGATTGCCTTATGACGGAGTGTTTGTTTCGTGTGGTAATGCTTATGAAGGCGTCAACGCCTCGTGCCCCATATTTGCGTAATATGTGAACTATGCTATGCTCTGGAGTCTGATTTGCATTGCGGTATCACCACCCTCTGTCACTGATTTTTTGGGCCATGGATATTTGGGTAGCCCTGAAAGTACAACCTCTCGTGATTCAGAAAACCATAACTCTGTTGCTAAAATATAACCGCAGCACAATTTTATGTCTTTTTTGGGCTATCAAACATTCAGTTTTCTTCCGTTTCCGCAAAAATATTCTATGCTGTTAATATTTGTCTCTGTGTACTTACCTGGTCCTTGACCCCGAACGTTACGCATTTAAATGAGTCAACACTATTATGAATACTTTGCCTCTCAAAGGTCGTATTCTGCGCTGGTGTACCTACGGTCTTGAATAGCTGCCATCACTAAATTGGTAGTCTATTTTATGCATTACAATTTTAGGTAGTTTTTCGCCTTTAATGACTAATTTGACATCCCATTTGCATTTGTCAAAAAAGTCATAGTGCAAGTTTTTGATAGCACTGAATATGTTCCATCGTTAATAGTTGAGTGGTTTACGCACTTGATTCTTTAAGTTACTCATGGTGAGCAGCTTTTTGTCTTGAGCTACGCATATACTTTCCGTATTTGCACCATACGGTAAGCCGACTTTGATCCGACACCTGTTCTTATTCAGTGGGGCATGCTATTCAGTATACTAATGCAGAAGAGGGGAGGTATCTTGACTATCGACCGGAGTACTGGGAAATATCTTTCTCCTACATCACAGCTCATGCACACAAACGAAGTAAGTCCAAGACAGCCAGGTTAATGCCCGCTGGCTCGGTCACAGCCGATCATCTGGTCCCAACTCGGAAGTCAGCAGCAAAATCCCCCTTCACCGCCGCCAAAACTGTAGAAACAGGGCCAACGGTGGCAGCTGCAGGAGCTGGAAGTCTTGATGAGGTGGGATCTCTCGTCTCCGCCTCATCTGTCTCCAAGCTTCTCGAACTCGGCGAGGTGGCAGACAGCGCATCGAGCTGCACCGCACCCTACACCCCCGCAATTGCTGCCAAGACGCGGGTGGGATTAGTACGTGCGGCGCAGGAGGACTTTGCACGCCTCTTCGGCATTTCTGAGGGCGCTGCGGCCTTTGAGGAAGGAATGGTCAACGTGGTGGAAGTCAGTCCCGGTGAGCTTATCTCCAAGGAAATGGAACTTCAACCGGCACTGTACTACGTTCTCTCAGGAGGATTTGTGATCACGCAGCTCTCCACCGTCGCTGGACCGGTACGTCGCTGACTCCTGTAGTTATGATTTTGAAATTCGCGTGACCGGATGGGTTTGAGGAAATTTTGGAAGTGTGATGGATTAAGAATTTGCTGGTGAGAATGGTCCATCTGCCAAATTATTTGCAGTTTGCAAAGTTTCTTGTTGATATTGGTGGTTGTCATTGCCCTCTTACCGGTCTGGTTCAAACTGAGTTCCGGGTTAGCCTTACCTTCTTTACTTCTGAGCCATAATTTGGGCCTTACTTCGATGCTTTGTGATCTGATAGTTCGAAAAATCGGACGAATCGTTTGGTCTATGCGTTTTTACAAATCATCGTCTATAATAATTCGTATGGCACTAACAGATGTTTCTGCACTAGAACACATTTCGTGCTTTTTCGCGAATTTCTTCCCTATTTGATAGATCTCGAATCTGATATCATCTTCAAGTTGTTTGTAGATTTGCTAGACTCATGCATTGACAATCACGTTCAGAATCTCTTCGTACTTTTGATAGTGTACCATCTTTCTCCTTAACAATGGCCGGTTCGCACAACCTACAACAGGGTGTCTTTTGCGTTCTATCTTTGTGAATTATCCTCTCAATTTGGCCCGGGATATAATCGGCTTATTGTCGGCCGCGGTTTAAACACTTACTCCAATGCTCTAAAATTTTGCAAATGGTTATGCTGTTTTGATACGATAGGGTCTTAAAAAGTTTGTGGTAAACGATGTTTTAGCTTCACGGTGTTAATGAGGTCTATCCATTGGGTCTAGGGTTAAATTCTCTCGATGCAGATTTTTCAGAACTGGCAGGCTGCCTTACCGGCATGATTGAATGCGGTCCTCGCTTTTTTGAGTGCCATGCTTTTGAAAACCTTGCTGCGTTGATTTATACAGTGCTTGCGCTTGGTATTTCGGGGAATTCGCCCAGCGTTACAAGGTACCCCATAGCGTGCACGTTTTTAATCCGTGTCATGGGATTGACGTTGCCATTTGACAGTATATTACTCTGTCTTGCCTTATCAGTATCTCATTTCCTACATTTTCGCACATCCTAGGCCTTCTTGAACTGTTCATTGTTATTGAAGTTCTGGAAGTTACTTTGCCAATATTTGAGAACGTATGCTAACATCTTTTTTTCCTTAGCACGCCCTTAATGACGATTCTTTTGCATACGAGATGCGCTGAAGTCACTATCCATGTGGCTGAGTCTCTAGAGCTCATGGTGGCAACCATGAATTTGTTTTTCTGGAGTGCATGGCTGCCCATTAGGATCAGGGTACTAAAGAATTTCGTTCCTTTCACCTTAGTGAGAATTAAGTTCAGGTTTTGCAGCCAGTTGGCATTAAGCTACAAGGAATGTTAGTTTGTTAGACGAAGTTAGTTACCTGACGTCTGGGGGGTGATTAATTCTCCTCCTTCCACTTTTACAAATCACAACAAAGTTGCCTTAAAGCGTGCGCAATCGTGCGGGTAAATGAGTTGGATCGCAGTACCGTATTATCTTAGAGTTTCAACGAAAGTAATATACCTCGTTTCAACTCTCAAAATGTAAAGGAAGCTCCCGCCCTATATTAATCTGCTATTGATTCGGCTTTCAAATAGCCTCAAGTTTTTAGTAATTCATTCTCTTTAGTGGAATTTTTCTTTACATTCGACACTATTATGATGGCTTTTCGGACACGTTAGTCTCTGTTTTGTAGTCAGCAGCGGTTACACCAATTTACTAGTTGAATAAGCTAAATCAGACGACTTAGTTTCTTACATTTATCCTTAGGTCTCGCCAAATAGGAAGGAAATCAAGCCTCTAGAGAATGTGCTGATCCACCTTG
The DNA here is from genome assembly GCA_036345935.2 of Taenia hydatigena. NCBI lineage: Eukaryota > Metazoa > Platyhelminthes > Cestoda > Cyclophyllidea > Taeniidae > Taenia > Taenia hydatigena. The sequence goes on from JADWOT020000008.1 coordinate 14,066,067, forward strand.
GTTGAGTCTTTGTGAGGTGGTAGATGTAAGACCAGACACAGCCATCTGGATGGCTTTCCCAATCCGTTTTCTATCTAATCAGTTCATTCAACAAATCAGGATATTGGCCTGAGAATCTTCGAAACGAGAGAGTTTGACCATGAATTTAAACTCCGAATCTAGGCCCAATAAAGAAAATGATTTGCAAACCAAAGGTGGACAGCCTCACCACCATCACTGGCAAGCATCCCTGCATATTGGAATGACCAAGGTTTTTTGCAATATTATGAAAATCTCAGGAAATCAGGGTGTCAGTCAGAATGATTCTCTATTTCTCCTTTTATTGTTTCTCCTAGGGAGTGACGAAGTCGGTGCCAGTGCTGCGCTGTATGCCCGGCGAATTGATTGGTTTGATGTGTGTGATCACAGGGGAGGCGAACAACTGCAGCGCACAGGCCTTCGTCACTTCACGGGTGGCGGTGCTGTCCCGAGACGACTTTTTCCGACTAGTGCGCTCCTATCCACAGGTCCTTATCAATGCTGCTAATCTCGTGAGTCTACGACTGTCGCGTCTTCTGCGACTGGCCGATTTCGCCATTGAGTGGCATGGAATAGATGCGGGAAAGGCGCTCTACAAGTAAGCTTTTTCTTGCCTTCCCAACATCTCGTTGGTTGTTTGAAGTGGATGATTTTGGTTAACTTGGTATCAATCATGGTCAATTTATTTGAGGTGAAATCTTCTGGATGCTTGACTGTGGAACAGTCATTGAGCTTTGTATGCATTGGTTACTCTCCTCTCCTCTCCTTTTCCTCATTATTCGTATTTGCAAGGGAACGTTTTAAGTAGATAGGTGGAACGTGTTCGATTTCAACAGGTAGGTATCTCCGTTCTTTTGTCAACTGCGAAAGATTGGCAACGTGACACTTCAACTACATCTGTGATCCATCTCTTTCTGTCTCCAACGTGCTGAGACTCGTGATCAGGGGTAGTGAAAACGCCTTTTGGAGTGGAAATTGCAGTTTGAATAATCGATCTACGAATTGTCAGCAGAGGTTTCGAGCTGCCGCATCGTGGTTTCATATTCGCTTCGGTAGTAAACTCATCAAAACATCACTGTTGGCGTTAATTATTCATTAAAAGTCTTACAGGTTTACATGTTTCTAAGGATTAGTTTTATATTTGAAGACGCTCAAGGAGCCACAAGTACACTCCCAAATGTGTTTTATGTTCCACAAATCGTCAATAGATCAACTCTGATGTGCAGCTTGATCTTTCGCGTGAAATCATCATTAACAAGTGCGCCTCGTGCAGCAACTAGCTATAGCGATTTTTTGTGTGCACTTTTTATGCGTTCCAGAGTGTTAATCCCTCTGGTTTGACCAGTGTCCATCACAGGCTAGTTGACCTGTCTGTAATGTAAATAGTGGGAGCATTTCATCACCCTTCTCTCTCATTTCTTTTCCAGGCAAGGTGACGGCTCGAATTACGTTTACGTGGTGCTAAACGGTCGTTTCCGAGAGGTTCACACGAACTCCGATGGCAGTCGCAATGTGATTGCTGAATCTGGTCGCGGTGCTTTTCTGGGCTATGTGGAGGTCACTAGCGCCAAACCTCGCATGAACACAGTTCTTGCCATCCGGTAAGGTAGCCTTGCTTTCCACTATCAAAAGAATCCACACCGACTCGAATAACTGAACTTGGCCCAGTTTTAAGCTAAAATTCTATGATTAGACCCCCCTTAGCTCGGATTTTCTGACTACCGAATCCTAAACGATCAGGTTTGTTTTTAGATCCACTCTACTTTTTGTGAGGACGCTCGCTAACATTTTTAATAAGTTTGACTTCTTCCATGCGACTGAAGCAAGTACTACTAGATTTCACTTTTACTGAATTATCTCCAAGTAATTCGCGTCTTCGTTTTTATTAGTAATTCAGTGTCTAGACCTGGCAGCCTTTGCAGTCAGTTAGATTGTAAAATATCCACGTTCATTCATTTTACAGCGACTCAGAGGTGGTAAAGATGCCCTCCATCCTGCTGAACTGGTTGAAGCGCCTTACTCCACATCCCGTGAGTCGATTCATCCAGCTCCTCTCCGACCGACTGATGCAACCCACCGCCTATGGCATCTTGGAGGGAGGTCAAACCTCCTCATTCGGGCCCTTTGTGGCCGGATCGTATACCGAAGGCATTAGCGATGGTGGTGTTCCGCAACAGTCACAACTCAACGCTGCCGGCAGTGGAGGCGCCATGACGAATCTACGCGCCATTGCGATTCTAGCCACCTCCCCAGATATCAACACAGAGGCCTTTACACTTGAGTTGCAGCACGCGATGTCGGTCTTCGGCTCATCGGTTCGACTCACCTCCGGTATGCACATTTCCTTCCCTGAACTCTAGTCGTTGCTTGCCTGGCTCATAGAAATGTCCTAATACCATGAATAGGTATCCATCTCCCTATCTTTTTTTGTTAGCCCCTATCCATGTTTCGTCAAAACTATTATTTGTGTGGAGGGGCCTCAGCTCCGCTTGTTATTTGCTTGATGACTAACGATTATGCAGTCAAGTGTGATGTATCACTCCATGTACTGCATGCGTTTCCGAGCAGACTAGCTGTGTGCTTCGCCGCCTTTTTGGCAAGCTCGTATACCTCGACTTTACTGGCATTCTTCTGATTAACTGGAGAACTCTGTATCTTTCTTACCGCAAAAGCACAAAGTGAAGCTGAAATTCTCCTGAACCGATTACCTCCTCCCCTCCCCCTTTTTATGTTGTCTACTTGCTTTATGTAAAGATTAAAGGCGAGCGTGGAAGCACTTTCCTAGAAGTGGCTGAACCTCCTTTTTTCTTCGATTTAGATTCATTTAATTACACATTCATGTGCTTCTCAGATGACCAGTTCGTGTGGTTGCCGGTACACCTCGCTGCAGTGACATGCTGTAACCTGTGGAGCCTTTTAAAATACACATGGTTGCATCCAACGCTTTGTAAAATGTAAATATTGGGCTGCTATATCCGCTGGTTTGGTGATGGATCACTCGAAGATAGGGGCACATTACGTCCACCACTATTCTCTATCTTCCTATTAATTAGGGGTTACGTGTTGTTAAAGCTCAAAATAACTTCATGTTTATTTTACCCTTCATCCATGTTTTTCTCGGTTGATGAAATTGTTGGTTTACGCCTACCTTAACTGGAGAGGCAAAATCGTAATGGAAGCCTCTGAGCCATTACCAGATAACAGGCATTCGTCTTGAAAAACTATCAATTGCAGATATATTGACTTGATAACTTTTTTGTATTCTCTCACGATTCATGTGCTCTATTAGCATCATAAGCATTGTTAAAATCTGTCCTCGGGATAATTAGTTAAAATTCTTGAAGTTTTGACCTTTCTGCGTTTGCTAAGGGGTGAACCAATGTTTCGGATGCCAAATTTAAAGTGATCATCCTTCGTCAATTCTCATCTCCTCTTTCTAAACGTAAACAATCACTGGCTTTGTTATAATCTCAAATTTAATCTTGATTTGGTGATCATTAACCACATGCCATACTTTTTCCCGTTCAACAACAGCCTTTATCTATGAAGAGATTAGCTGAAACTCCATATCTTTATTCTTCCTCCAGGTAATTAGTCCACGAATTCTTTTATCCACAGTCTATTCAGCACTTTCTTTGGCGTTGCAAGTGAAACCTACCAGCATTCATTGATGACTTCATTTGCTTGTTATTTATTCAAAAGTCACGTCGTATGCTTCAGAATAAAAGCTTAAATTGTGGTATACTGATATGGCGTGATTCACCTCTGAGTTAATCAATTAAAATCGCCTGAGGTAATACATCTTTTTGAACAGCTGCTGTGGGAACAAGCTTTAACATACCTTCTTACTTCTCCTTCCGATATGGCAGACATAGTGAAAAAGCGCCTGGGCGAGAACGCCTTAGAATCTATCAATGACTACCGCCTCTGCTCATGGCTCAGTCACCAGGAGGACGTCCACCGAATGGTCTTCTATATCGCTGATAGCCATTGCAGCCCTTCTGCATGGACCCGGCGCTGCTTGCGCCAAGCCGACTGTGTTGTCCTTCTTGCTCTCGCCTCCGCTGATGAACCCACAAAACTTTCACCCATCGAGCAAGCGATGAGTTGCCTCACCACCAAGGTGACAAAGATCCTCGTTCTTCTCTATCCCCTAGAGACTGAGTACCCGCCTGCGAAACGCACCGCGGCTTGGCTTAATACCCGACCCTGGGTTACACAGCATTACCATATCCGTTGCCCTCCCCGTGTGCTAAATCCTACCGTGAAGAACCTTATTGCATTTTACAGCCAAGTTTTCCTTTTGGAAGAGCCAAACCAACACTCCGATATGTCACGACTGGCGAGGTATCTCACTGGGCAGGCAGTGGGCCTGGTGCTTGGTGGGGGAGGAGCTAAAGGCGCTGCCCACGTGGGAGTCATTCGTGTGCTCCAGGTGGGTTTTAGCACACCTATTATTTGTTCTCTATTTAATTGGGCCTTATGGAATGTATGAATGTCTTCCAATAGTGAATATGGTGTAATACATAAGGCTGCTTACAGACTTCTTTCCACCACCATATCTGTCCTAATAAGTCACCCAGTTCTCGGGCATAATTGTAATGCCTGAGGTACTTTTCTGTCATTCTTCTCGATATCACCAATGTAGTGCTTGAGGTGCCTCGGGTGATGTTGTAAGATTTAGAATTCTAGAATTGTCTTTTTTACAATCATTCTAATGAGCTGAAAGGCTAGCTGGTACAGGTAGCATAAGCATAACTGTCACTGAACCACAGGAAGCTTTGAGAAGATGCATAATCGCATTTGTTAAGGAAACTACTGCCATCCTATAATTTGTCAATAATTCTAGAAGTTTCTTAACTCATTCGATTGATCTCGAGTTGTAAAAGCTCCTTCATTTTTTCTACTTACTCTGCGGGTGGGTAGGCGAATGAGTGGGTAAGTGATAGAGTTTATCCGTGGCATGAGCACATTTTCCAGTGTAATTTGTAGCTAATCTTGCATCCTGAGCGTGCCTGACAGATGGTGCGTCGTCAAGTTAACCACTTAATGAGTCTCTCCACTCACGTCAAGATGGATAGTGATAAGGGGGTAAAAGTACAACAGAAGGTTTTATCGAATTTACACGCCTCAGCTCCTTCTCCAATTGAAACATGCTACTACTCCTATCTAGTGCTGCCGTATAATATGGTTACAGCACTGCTGATAATTAAGGTCTTAGTTTCAGCCTTCGGTTTCTATTTGAGTTCCTGTCCAAAGTAAATAAATTTTACTCAAGTATGTCGTCATGACGTTATTTTTGACTATTCTGCCACCTGGCTCTCTGAGTATTATATCCATAATCATGACAATGATAAAGATTGGAGCTACACTAGTTTCCTTGTTTTTAGCCTGTCTTGTGTTTGTCTTGGTTCTTTTAAATTTCTCTTTCCTTATTCCCTCTTGCTGTAGAAAAAACTTGCGTTCTTTGTGGGATTCCCTTCCATGTTTTCAGCTAAAATCTCAGCTCCTTGATAGGCCTAATGAGTCTATTTTGGTTATAGAGGAAGCTTGTTGCAATGTTTGTCGATGTTGATAATGATGAGGCGGAGGAAAAGGGAGGATTTGGAACAACTGGTTGAACCACTCCAGCTAGCTTCCTTGTGGAAACGATGCATCACATTACCAAGGGCTTTTTTGCTCCACCTTGCAGGAGGCAGGAATCCCAATCGACATGGTCGGTGGAACAAGCATTGGGGCGCTGATAGGTGCAATGTGGTCCGAGGAAACACGAGTGGCACAGCTATCTCAGCGCTCACGCGACTTTGCTCGTGTTTTCAAGTCCATCTGGCCCAAACTGAGGGACATAACGTATCCCACTGTTTCCCTCTTTTCTGGTGAGTGGAGTCGTGCCGGGTTGGTGTTTGTCTCTCCGGCTTGCCAATTGACCAATTGCTCATCTTTTTAGGCTACGAGTTCAATTCTCACATTGAGTCTATTTTCAAGGATCGCCAAATTGAGGATTTATGGGTACCTTACTTCTGTATCACTACGGATATCAGCAATTGTAAGATGCGAGTCCATACAAGCGGTAAGTCTTCCTTCCGTTTTGCTTTCTTTTGGTGCGGCTTTATGGATACAATTTTTTTAGCTAAATTCTCTATTTCTAGTTTTAAAGTTTGAAATGGGGGGAGAGAGGCGGAAGGAACTTGAAAGTTACCTAATTTTACCAAAATATGGGCTTTTGCTTGGTCATTTCTGGGTCAAGACTTAGTTTTACTCCTATAACTTTTCTGTCCAGAATCAACCACCTCTCCTTTCCCTTCCCTCTTCCATTCTTTCTTTATTCGCTTCCGCATTGAAATATTAAATTGGTATGCATTTAGCCACATCTACGAAGACGAGAGGGACGCTGAAGTCAAAAAGGGCCTTTGGTTGATGCACATTCTCTAACCCTCATATGTACTTTTCTCGACGTTCTGACAGGTCGATTTGACAGTAAGGCTGAAACATTCTGTTGTGGTATCGATATATATCGAATTTCCTAAGTGACAAACATACGCGAATGACTGTGTTGAGTTCACCATTCTCACGGCAGGTTTCGTCCCTTGTGGAAATTCGTTACACAGATTATCTATGCGTAGGCCATTGTTCTATACGCTAAAATGAGTGATGGTCCAAGAACTATCACAAGTCGGCGACGTATAAGGGGATGACCGTCTTTAAAACGCTTGCATGACTTAATTATCCGAATGCTGGTTGTCGAGCTTCTCATTGACGTCTCTTGTATGAGTTCACCACATCTCTCTCGTGTACACATTTGAGTAACGGCGCCAGAATTGACTCGCAACATGTCCTCTACTGCATGAAATGCTCTCAGTGGCATTGTTTTTTACACCTGTAAAACTAAGAACCTCGATTTTGCCCAAAGGCACCCCGATGACTACTTTTGCATTCTCCCACATTGAGTGGCCTTGAGCTCAGAATAATTCGGTTTTTAATGTGTATGCATTGGTGCCAACGGGGAAAAGGCTGGCTATGGCGATATGTGCGCTCGAGCATGACCTACCCTCTGCTCCTGCCGCCTCTCTGCGACCCCTGTGATGGCCACTACCTCATCGACGGCGTCTTCGTCAATGTCCTTCCAGGTAGCCTCCTATCCTCACTCATCCCCATTCTGATTCTCCCCTCTCCTCTCCTTCCCCTCCCTTCCCTTCCCCTGGGTGGGGCTGAGATGCGTTCACTGGTTGAGCACTTAGGAGAATGGGTTATTAAGCCACACAAAATCCTGTTTCTGTCGTCGCAGCTTGCATGCTGCCGTCTCTCAATCTGAGCCTATTTCGTTTTTCCCCTCCCCTTTGATTCGCTTGATATCTGCTGCCACATCGACCTATCCATCTATGCATCTGCAAATGCGATCAGGCTCACTATGGCGCTACGTACGAGCCAGTATGTCTCTGTCGGGCTACATGCCGCCGCTGTGTGATCCGGTGGATGGCAGCTACCTCCTTGATGGAGGCTACGTCAACAATGTGCCCGGTGAGTTGTTGCTGTTCCTCCCGTGCTCTTTTCATTCATTCACCTCCACTTTCCCTGCTCTGATTCGTGCATGCTTATATTTTTTTTCGCTTTTTGTCCGTTCGGTACTAATATCAACTGCACCAACTTGTTCTCGTGTTTAGCTGGTGTGTTCCATGGAGTTTGCATTAACTTCTATTCCTTCTTCGGGCTCAATTTTGTGGTTTGCTTTTACCGAACTCCTGCGCTGAGTGGGTGAAGTAAAAGTTGTTTCACCTATTCAATTACATACATAAGAAACACGTTTTTAAAGCGTATTCGTTTTTGAAATAAAGTAGTGCCTTCCCTTTAACATTGTGTCGGTTTTTCTGCGCAGAAGCTGCGATTTTATAGAGAAATATTTAATCGCATTCAACTGTCCCTTTCTGTTTCGTTTGATTGCCACTAACAAATTCGCTTGAGTGGGGAGAAACCGCAGCAGATTTGGTGTTTCGAATGGTTTATTGCACTTACCGCACTAACAAAACCTTCCCGCTTTCAGTTTGCAGTTTACTTGAGGTGGGGGAATATGGTTTTGCCCTATCATGTTCTCCCATTGCTAATTCATTCTTGTGATCAAACTTCTTGTCCAACGGCAGCTTACGAATCGCATCTCAGCTAGGTATTTCTGTCTTCTTGACGAAACTTACGTTTGAGAAAGGTTATAACTGAGACATCGCCAGAAAGGCGGCATTTAGGGATCTTGGTAATATCAAGGGATGTCGAACAGTTGTCTATTCTTGAACTCGGTGATGCATAGAACAATCGTAACTTTCACACATAATGATCCGGCACGTCTGATTATTTTCCATCAGCCGGTAGGACTCAACATTCCCACTCAACAATATTTAAACTCTCCAAATACTTCTTTGTTTGTGAAAGACTGTTACTGTGATTGTTACCTCTGATTAGCAAATTTGCTTGTCGAAGAAGTTTTTTGCCTTCTCAACCACCCTACTGATTTCCTTTTAATGGCTAGTGAATTATCACTACACCTTTGGCTTTAAGTGAAAATTGTAACCCACTCCCCCGTTTCATCATTTTGTAGTCCCGGATTTGGCTTTGTCAATTTACTTCATCCTATTGCACTTGCGCTTATGGATGATTGCACAGACCTGACAACCTCACTGGTGTTTCATGAATCCCATAATCCTCTTGTGAATCTAATTATGCTGACTTGTATTTCATCACACCTTGACTTTTGTTTTTGGTACTTCGTTGCTGAAATGGAGGAAGAACTATATTCCTTGAGGAGCTTGTACAAATCGGAATGTGATTATCTGCGTCCAGGGCGAAAAATCAAGGAAGATATTCAAAACAGATTTGCATATGAATTGCATCATTGGTGTTGAATCTTTTGCAGAAAGTTTTCTGTTTTGTAAGTGGTTCTGAAACTTGATTTGCTAATTATCATGCATTGTTACTAGCAGCATCCTCCGTGAATCCGCTTTCAATTTTAAAGCGGCTGCTAGATGATTTTGAGTAATGGTGTAGGACAACCATCCGACTAAAAAGCCAGCATTGGTCTGGTGCCGTCTGTGTTCAGAAGTATCGAAATTTCACTCATGATTCGTATCATGTCGTTGCTTGGTGGAACTTTAAAGGTTCCCTATTAATTGAATGCCCTTCCACTAGTTTTTAATTGCCCGCATCATAGACAATATAGGTGAATGTCATATCTTGCGAACTTGCCTATGATAAGTGCATCGCCTTCAAGCTGAGATTCAGTAAAGGCTTTCATGACTGCAATTTACCGCTAACCCTGTAGACTCTTGGGTCAATTTTCATATCATTCTCACTGCTTGTAATGGCTTCCAGGTGCACTCACCCCCTCCCAACTCCTTCCCGCTTTTCCCGTTCCCCTGCCCGCTCTGGTTTTGTTGTGTGCTACCCATCTCCGCAGCCTCTAAAATTAGTCTCTTTCTCTTTTGCCCTCCAGCCGATGTCATGGTCTCATTTGGTGCAAAGACAATCTATGCTGTGGATGTAGGCTCCGTCTATGACACCAATCTGACAAACTATGGCGATTGGCTCTCAGGCTGGTGGCTCATCTACCAACGATTCTTCCGTTGGTGGGGTCCTCCCATCAGAGTGAGTCACTGCAATTCATTTGCTGCTTTCGTTGATTCCTAAGTCCAAATTTTGAATTGGAAGTCACTATTCTCTTTGGGGAGTAGTGTTTGACTTGGCTTATCCTAATGATAACGGTAGGCCTTCTATCTTCAAAATGAGCTACTTCCCAAAAAACTGAAAGCGATTTTGTGTTTTCCGCATCGAAACTGATTTTAAGAGCCTTCAATCCTTGTAATTAAGGGCTTTAATTGCTTGGTTTTCTCCACACCGAAAAATGGGCTAAAGGAATGTCTTTCGTATAAAGGGAAGCTAAGTCGGTACACCTCAACACCCTATTTATCCAGAATGATTAATTTTCCTGCTTTTGAGCTGAATCAGTATCACGCGGCTTTTTTTACCCTACATCAGTTGCACGGACCACTTGGTTCTAGTGATTCCCTTGTAGTAACCGCACTAGAAACCAAATTTGTGCATCGTACCAATGCAAATACAGGAAGGTAACATTTTTATTCTTCCCTTCCCTCACCCTTGCCCCTGCAGGTACCCAACTTCACGGAGATTCAATCGCGCCTGGCTTACATCTCCTGCATTCGCCAGTTGGAGGAAGTCAAAGCGAGTGGTATTTGTCACTATCTTCGCCCTCCAATCGATCGTTTCATGACCCTCCAATTCGCGGCCTTCGAGGAGATTATGGTATGTCCTTCGTGTTTCGTTTCTGTTGCATTTTTAATCATTTAAAGAGAAATGTTGGTATTCGATATTACCATTTCCACATTTAAAAATGTGAACTTTCCTTGTCGTAAGCTATGTCTGCTTAAACCTTGATTTTTAGCCAAAACACTGGGACGCTTGAGTTTAATGGGAGCATTTTACATGTTATATCGCAATTGAATTGAAATGACGCAATTTTGGTCACAGGTACGGAGAATCATAGCCCTGTTGATGCCGTCCAAGCCGTAATTCACTCAGCTAAATGGCAACTATAGCATACACTTCCCTATTTTGTACTAAGCTGAGCCACTCGAAGGTAAGCGGAATAGCTAGATTTGGTGTCAGTCAGTTTTGGACGTTACCTTATGGTTTTTCGGTTAATTTACGAAGGGAATGTAAAATGAGGAATAGTTGTGGAGTGCCCCACCTCCAGAATCATTTACCAATTTGAGTAGGTGAGGTCGCATCAAAGCTTCGCGAATCAAAAGCAGCTTAATTTCATGTTTGTTGGCATCAATATTACTTTTCATATTCTCGGTCACCTGGATTTGATTGTTGATTTTCTCGGACTTTTTGTGCAACTATGCATTTTGTTTTAGGGTCACCTTTTAAGCTGATTAGATTTTTGAAGCAAGTTTCGTGAACCTCCAGTTTCTGTCGAATCAGTTTGGAAACATAGAGGCCCGAAAGTACTAATGCATGAAATATTTGACTGGTTGGATTGAAAACGCAGTGTACTGTTGACCAAAGTGCTAAGTGAGATGCTCATCTTCTAATCCCATTGAGATTGCTAACCAAGATATCATTTTCCTCTTCGTGCCTTTTTTCTTACTCTAAATTATGGGCATTCGTAAGTCGAATTTTTCGTTGTGAAAAGAGTCTCACGATGAGGGTGCAGTCGGTGCAGATCATGGGACACCGAGACATCCATAGGGATCTAATGAAGTATGCCACTGTGAAAGAATAGGCAGCTCTTGACAAACAGAATGGCTGGATGGATGTCATGAACAAAGTGGAGGATTCCTGACCGTTAGCTGTGCAACTGAAAGAAATGCCATCGCAAATGAAACCGAAACTGAAGGATTCCATGGTGAGAACAACGAACATATCTGTTGCCTGGGAACGAATTGGGGGATGAATTTATTGAGACTGCCTCACACTTGAACTTGGCTGAGCACGATTTTCCCTAGATAGTTGTTTCATTACTTGTATCATTTTTTTTCATAGTCGGTGGGTTACAAGTATGCTAAGGAGACGCTAGCCATATGGCAGGAGACTGGCGCCTATCAGCAGATGATCCCTGCGCTCTACAAGCGAGCTCGCTCCGGCAGCAGTAGCAGCAGTGGTATAAGCAGCACCCATCGCAAGGCGCGCTCCGTCTCCATTGGTGTGACACCGGCTTTGCCCAACTTGGGTACTGCAGCTACGGCTGACGACAATATCGAGCAGAACTCGTCCCCAGCTGATTCGGGCGTCTCTGAGGCCCCTATCAAACGCGTAAGTCACTCTCCACTGGACCGGATTTTAAGCGAATATGTAGAACAGGAAACCCTGAACAAGATATTGAAAAACGTTCTGGGCTGTCGACTCGGAAATTACTCTTCCTGTAATGCAGGAGTTTTGATTCGTTGTCGAAAAGTGGAGTTTTACTAAACGAATTTGAATGGAGTTTTATTTACATGAATGTCCTAGGTACTTTTTTTTGTTTCCTTGTAGGTCTTCACCCTCCTGAAGTGATAGTTTCTTTTTTCTTGTAAAATTTAAAAGATACAGTTGCTCACCAATGGTGAAGTTGAATAGCTTTTTTCAAAAAATTTCACTCCAAACATTGCATTTCTGCCTATCAAGGGACCGTTTAAAGTCAATCCTATACGCTTTGTGACGCATTGATGGTGAAAGTTATTGCAAACAAGAGGACATTTCTTAGATTGGTTCTTATTTGTTCCTTTGTTAGCGTCTCGGCAGCATGGAGAACGTCTCTCACAACGATTTAACGTCGGGTGAGCCTCGTTCCCGTCCTGGTAAGCTTCTGACTGTTTTTGTGTGTAGATTTTCCCACTCAATCCAACTAATGGTTTAACTCAATAAGAGCTTTCATCTCACCTCATGAGGTCGCTTTTAGATTTCGATGGGGAATGGTGTAAGACCTGGCTTCGCCTTCATCCCGAACGCATTTCCCACCTCGCCATGGGTTCCACGGCCTTTGACAAGCCCGACGACGCTAAGGTTCTCTCGATGGCTGAACAGTGGCTCTATGCACCGACTACGAGGTTGAAAGATAAGCGTCAGCAACTGCGTCAGCAACTGCGTCACCGGCAGCATCATATCGGCGCTGACTTGATCAAGTCAGTAACTCTCGATGGTGTAATTAAACGTCATCACTCGCCTGGAGACACTCCACCTTCTCCCTCCCCTTCCGGCTCTGAGGTTGAGGATCACCGCGTGACGGGTGGGGGTGGTCGAAGTCACAGTCGTCACAGTAATCGCGTTGGTGGAACTAGCTCTGAGGATGATTTCCTTGTCACTGCGTCCGACCCTGAGCTCTCTTCTCTCCGATTCCCCTCAGAGGGACGAGTGCAAGCCTCACCGACGGCTCTGCCGTCGCAGTCAGCGCCACAGTCGTCGTCGAATCGCAGGGTGAGACGGGCGAGCGCTGCGGAGATGGTGAGGTTAGAAAAGGCAGAAAATGTGGAGGAGGAGGAGAGAGTCGGAGGCGAAGATGCGGATCTACTGGTGGCTGTGGTCAAACCTCATCGACATCGTCTGCATCGGAGGGGTTCTCTCAACAAAGTATGTGGTTTTATCGCTTCTCCTCGTTATCGTAGGCTTTGGTTGATACATTAAAGTCGTTTTGTGAAGGACGTTAGAGATGTGTATTAATTGGATGTGGAAATTTAAATAGGTTTTTCTGGGCACTATTGGAGAACGAGGAAATGTCGGATTTGAGGTCGAAAAGTAACCTAACAAGAATAGAGTTTCATTTACTCCACCCTCGAAGCGTTGGCGACTCGAGTGTCAAAAGACCCCGAATTTGCTAATGCTGTCTGTCTGGCATCCTGCATGACAGCCTTACTTATGACCTTGAATCAGTCAATCACGGTTATTGGCTTTTCCACTCATTCGGCCACCTTAGTGCAAATTTTGCTGTAAAACGCCTTCTATTGGCAACAAAATGGCGTCGTTAATATCACCGCAGGCCGGAATTCGATGACTAATGATCTAACCAGTGATTGCACAGAATGAAAAGGGTAGAGGGTTGGGAATCGTGAAGTAAGCTTTAGCGCCTGATTCTCTTTATTCTCTCTCACTTCCTTAATTCAGCATTCGATGCGGCAGCTCTCAAAGGAAGTGCGGCACCAGAATTTCTCTTCCTCTCCTTCATTGGAGTCGCGATTATGAGTAAGATGGAATTGCCTGCCGCGTGCTCTCACCGCCTTTCCCCTGCCTGAGATCACCTTCGCTTTCTGATTAGCCACCTATTTGATCTCAGTCTCACTGTTCCTTTACTTTTCCTCCTCATGTAGGTTCTCCGGGAGCCTCTGTTTCCATACTGCGCCTCGGGAGCAACTGAGTTAAACGGGTCCTCGGACTAGGTGATACATGTACAGCAATGTCGCCCTATTTTATCTCCTGTTCTCATTCTACCGCATGCTTTATTCGCGGCACTTCCTGTAAATTTTACTTCCTTCACCGCCTGCCTGTGTGTGCTTTTTTCTTTTTTGCTGAGGAGGAGGAGGAGAGCCAAGTTCTCCCTCCTTCAGTTAATTTTGCGTTTCTCGAGTCTTTCTTAAGGGAAGATGGGATAGCACGTGCACCATCTGAGCTGTGTGCGTGTGTGTACAAGATAGAATACGTAAAAAAAGTCACATCTATTTTGATAGATTTGACATCTCCTTTTCTTATTGTGGGTCGGGCGGCGGGGTGGTGCCGTTTAGGCTTAACTGCTTCAGTTGGGAAGGGGTCTTGATAGCATAAAACTCTTTGAATTGGAATTTGACGTAAAACGGAGTGATACTTGTTCAACTTAAGTTGGAGATTTATCCTTCGTCACCACACTTTCTGTCTGGGAGACTTGAAGCGAACCCACTGTCTGACATCGGAGCAACACCGTTCTCCACGTTTGCAGAGATGATGGATTGCCGCCTATGTGTTGAACTCCGCCTAAGACGAACACGGGTCTGTGCTTCGAATCCATCCACCGACGTGGCGTCAGTTGCTTTATTTAAATTGATCATTTTCTATGCAAAACCAAAACTAATGCTAAGATTTCGATCAGTCTTGAACTAAAGCACATTCGATCGATCTCTCCACACCAAAGATGCCTCTTATTGGCCTTACTCTGACTTAGCGATGGTGTATTTGCGTCATTGCTGCTTGAAGCAAGTGAGATGACAATTTCATGACTTGGTTGACGTGTCACCCACTTGTGACGCCAAATAACTTATTTTTTGCCAGGCAGTGCGACGTGATGGGGGCCGTCGCTGGTCTGCAGGTAACTACATCCTTTAGTTTCGGAGCGGCAGTTGACTAGCTCAACAGAAAACTACTGACGGTGTTACTGAAGAACTGGAATATCCAGACTGTGGTGACATCAACCGTGGATTCTAGTACGCACTTTGATGGTTGTACAGGCTTTGCTTTTTTGGCTAAATACTACGCAAGGAGCTTCCCTTTCTGGTGTAAAAAGAACATCCAAGACTTTATTTCGATGAGTCAAATTATCTTTTGACTGAGTGAGAGGTGATAAGGATTGGAGCGCCAGGAGAGGGCGTGTTTTCACTGTCCTCCTACAATCTTGAGGGGAATTGTAGAGAAAATTTGCCATTTGTGGCCTAGTTATACTCTAAAAAGCACACGAGGCCACGTTTTAGAAACACACGATTTCTAGAAACACTTCCAGCTTCTTTTATAATTTAATCGGAGGTTTGTGCTTTTTAGTGACACGTCCTACACAAGTTACATGAATGTTGTACTTTTCCATGACTCATTTCTGAGATTCTGTTACATTTAGAAATGAAAACGAAAGAAGTGAAAGTACTTAGGCAGAATATTTGATTACAGAATACAAAAAGGGTTGGTGGGATACTGGCATGACCTGGAGGGCATGCCACCCAATGTCTGCTGCGAAAACCATGCGAAGGGTTAAGCAAACTCCTTTGGCACGTCGTCTCCGATGCTCCCTTTGAGCAGCCTTCCACGTCAGGCATCTTAGTGCAGTTAGAGCTGCAAAAAAATTGCCTACGAACCATTCGCGCCGGTCATCGGATTCGTGAACAAATGGGGAGATATTTGATCGCATTACTGATTCCCCTTGGAATTTCTACTGGAGCTGGAGTTTCGTCCTGTTTGAGAACTGTGTCGGCGGAAGGGAGAATCCGTAGGCCATTAGGCATGCTCACCGTTAGTAGCACCAAAAAGAGTGGGAATGATCAATTTATGGATTATCTTATGTCAGTGATTCTTTCATTTTGTCTTGCATGATATACTACTGGCCTGCTCCGTGGAGTTGAGTGTTTAGTGGTCTGTGGATGTCTTTGTTCGCTCCGAAAAGTACGAATTTCCGAAGATCGAACAGCAACCGCAGGGGCGCTGTAGCCACTCAATTCAACTAAAAGATGTTGTGAAAGAGCTTATCATCAAAAAACACCGAAGGCAGTAAATCGGTTTGAAAACAGTTAAGTCCCATTTGACTCCGCAAGACCTCACACTGGCCTTTAGAAACATCACGCCTCAACCTCACGCTGTATTTTCCCGACGATACTATAACTGGAAATTAGCACATTATTTTAGGCAAAAAAGACAACTGCCTTGAAAGTAAAAGCGTTAAAAAACTATGCGAGTTTGATTTTGTCTTAGTGTTGCAAATAAGTTGAACGCACGGATAGACTGTCGTTCCTTGAGAAAGGACATAATATGCTGTACTTAAAAGGTGTCTCGTCTCTCACACATTTCCTCTACTCCAACGAAGTAATGGTGACGGCGTTAATGGCAAACCTCATTTCATGCCGACTGGGCTTGCTGCAGCCTCTGGAAGAGGCCAGACACCACGAACGTTGGGAGGCAGTATCGTGAGCTCACTTCGGTGAGCAAAGATGCCAACGTCACCACTTTTCGGCATTGATAATGCGAGCTGGATTTCTGTCTCAAGAATGAAGTATGGCTTGAATGCTAATTCTAGAAGAATATGCACTGAAAATAGATGTGTCTTGAAGCAATTGCCAGTTCATTGCCAGGTAAACGAATTTAATGTCCGCAAGCACCAGGTTACTAAATCTGGAATAGGCGGTCGCCATGCTTACAATCATACGTTATGGCTTAGCCTCTGTATGAGATGTGTAATTGTTGTTATTTTACATAACTCTTAACAGCAATTTGATCAGCCTGGCACCCCTAACTTAACGTACCTCATTGGTATAGCCTTTTTTGTCCTCACTCCATCATTTAAACGGTTGTCTAGTTAGTTTTGCCTGACTATATCTGGACAGGATTTTAGCTGAGAATGGTTCTTTAGGCATTTGAATGATCTTGAAGATTTACCCAAATTTTATTTCAAAATAATTGCTACTATATGCTACTGAGTGGAACTCCGAGGTGCAAGTAGTTTGACTCGGCAATTTATGCGTGAGGGGAATTACGAAGGCTGAGCAATAAACCAATTTGCAGAATAATTGATCAGCCGTGTGCACAACTTGCGTGTGCGCATATGCCGCCCCCGCTCCCGCCCCCGCCCCCGCCCCGTCCCTGCCACCGCTCCTCCCCGATCCGTCTCGCCGCGTTGTGCTCACGTCAAGCCTCTCACACTATGTCGCAAGGTTGCATCAACGGCTTCACTTCCAACCACCCTTTCTCTCTCTCGTCCTCGCACGCACTTCCAGCATGACTTTGAAGGTCAATGAGGGCATTATCCACTTATCAACTTTGTGAGGTGATCTACAAACCACCCATTATGTAGTTATCCTCTGCTTCAGATGTCACTCACATTTGGTTGCGGCAATAAAATGAAGAATTAAAGTCGCTTCAATTCGTAAAGGCAGATATGACTTTTACTGGTTGCTAAAATCTTAAGTCAAATGGATTTACAAGTCCAACGGATTATTTAAGCTATTTCAGGAAGAATAAACAATAATTGCACACTGAGTTTCTTGACTGGACGGTAAATTTTTAGTTTATTTCGGAGACGAGAATTCAACTGTTCGGTTAAGATCAAACTTGTCAGAGCAAAAAGTATGCTCGTGTCCAGAGGTGGTGAAATTGGCATCTCTGTCGACGTCTTGTAACTTGTGGAAACGGTCAAATCCAGATCATGCCCGGATTTGTTGAGCTTCTGATACGAGATTTATCGGCACGGAAGAAGACCTAAAATTGACGTCACCATCAGTTTTCGTTGAGGACGGAGGGTGGGAAGTGTGGGCGAGTTGAAAGTGTAATTTTTGCTCCCTTGTGAAATGCAATAAAGCAGAAGATGCACTGATTTCGCTGTGGTGAGGGGCACACAATGCTACACAAAGAGTGCGCCCAGACGCAAGCCATTGCTTGTTGCAATAGGCGTCTAGGTAGCAGCCATGTGAGATGCCTTCGTGAGGCTGATACGTGTCGCTCGTCTGTGCCTCTGTCCTTCTGTGTTTCATCTATCTACCGGATACATGAAAAAATTGTTACTTGCCCTTGCACATCTCGTGTCTCCTCATTTGAGCATTAACGGCCGTTTTTGAGTAGGTCAAGTGCGGTGTCGCTTCATTTGTTAATTGTCTTCTTGCAAAACATGGGATGTGTGACTGTGAACAGTGAGTAGGGCCGAAATCCCTTCACCCTTTCACAGGTACAATTATGCTTTCAGTAGGGTTTCAACTTGTTGGACAGCTAGAAAAATCAGGATATTTGTCCAGTAGGACCGATTTTGCTCTCCATTGCTACCAAATTAATTAATCAAGGCATTCCTGAGGACGCGATAACGCACACCATTGTAAACGGAAGGGATGGTATTACCGTCAGAAAGAGGTAGACACCTGTAGACTTGGTCCTCTGACAACTGCGCCTTATTAAACACACAATAACAAGTATCCTAGGCCAACATATTGGTTGGCAAAAGTACTCTCCCATAGTAGTTTGACAGCATAAAAGCCCGAGTTTCGACAGGACAAATTTGAGCGTTTACTGTGTTTACTAGCTACTCCTGATTGGCTTCTATACCATTCGAATACATTTGAAACACTATCTAAACTGAATCCACACTTACAAAAGCATTAAATTTACTTGTAGAATCATATGGAGCGAATGTCCATGTGTTTCCACACCCACGTTCGTGATGTTTTTTGACGGCAGTGACAGTGGCCTGGTTTGTGGGGCAATAAACTATCCAATTTTCCACTTGCAGATACCTATGCCGTCACACCTTTAGACTGACGTAGCAATCGTGGATACCACTCAAGCCTGTTCATCGCGACCTAAGTTTTGTGTGTCGTGCTTTGGCATTCGCATAACCTGCAAGTGATTTTATGCCATTGCAATCTGGATGAAAAAATCTTTTGCTTAGGATACTGCTACGCTATGGCGGGTACAGGATCCGGTTCAATGATGATGTTTAGGCATTCTTCGGCTTCTTGTTGAAAGGGATTCGATTAATGAAAAAGCAAGTGAGAGACCCATTTCAAGTTTGACTTCCAGCAATAAATTAGAACGAAATCTGATATAAATGGATGAAATGATACATTTGTTACTGTTCATTCAAGTAAGCTAACCTCTACCTGCTAATAACTGACTTAAAATTTAGACAAAAAGGCTTCTGAGCACTATAATACTGAAAATTTTTGAATTACTGGTGGGTAGAAAATATCGCATGGAAAAAACAGGACTAAGATGCAAATTTTTCTGCATAACCCAGGAACAAATGCGAATTTATAAATATTGATAACTGAAAGAGCAAAACGGTAGGAGATTGGAGAGAGGAAACAGAGGTTGGCTATAAAGTGGGGCGAAATGACTTGGAAATGAATGAGGCAACAATCACCATCGCATTAGGCTTTTAAATCCAAAATTACCCCCCGTCTTCGGATATCTAAATTTCAAAGAGAAGCTTATCATTTTCAGGCATCCGCCACTGACTCGGTTAAAGTGCTCAACATAAAACCATCCCACTCATTTATGCAAGGCAGGACTACTATGCCAAGTATTCACAACCTCGATGAGACCGACAAAACGAACCACTGCTTGTCCACTGGTGTATGCTGAGGCGCTTCACCAGTGGTAAATGGTCACCTAAGTGTGAAGCGAAACAATTTTTTGCGTTGTCTGCTAACTCCTGAACTAAAGTTACCGGTAAATTTGCAGCTGACCGTTGAATACCTTGGTGACCGACAAAAAATTCTCCCCAAGACTGGAGCTTACCTACCTCTATCCATAATGCCAATAGCTGAAACCACAGTTTCATCTAATTCCATTGCATATTTGGCTTGCAGATTTAAACGATTCTCAGATAAACATTTCCATCTTATTCGAAGTAGAGAGAGGGAGCAAAAGATTTCTCCAGTCTAACAAGAGGTCATCGAGTTAGGACACTATAATGCGTTGAACAATTGTCTAACTCGTCGTTTTAGCCTCTCAGGCACTTAAGCCTCCACCCTTGTAGTTTCGGTGGGCAACGTGGTCTCTGAATTGCGCTAGTATCCCCGGGCTACAATACATATGCTGCCTGAGTACTATGACTTCTTTCGTCTTCAAGAAAGTCGCGAAGTGCAGAAAGGGCAGTAAAAAGCACAAGATTAACTATTCCAACCAAGCCTGTTTACCAGCCATGCCATGTTTACCTCCAACACTAAAAAAACGGGACCCGAACAGACAGCTGGACAGTTTGGGAGTGAGAGTAGGGTGATTAGAAGTGACCACCAAATCTTGATTTCAAGAAATCCTCCCATTCCCTCTAAGTTGCTTGGCTTTTAGACAGCGATGCTCGCAAGCACCGTGTAGTACAGGAGCCTCGCGAAACACGGGCAAGCAGGATGGCTACACTGCAGATCCGCAGAAATTGACCAGATACATCAATGGCAGTGGGAGGAAAGGTCACCATGAACAATGAAAAGTCGAACGCAGGGTCACTCAAGACGACCATGGAGCTACCAAATCCAGAAATGCAATAGACTATACCTCATATGCTGTCCCAAACTTTCCCACCCCACTTGCGGAATGGTACACCAAGGAGAAGTTCAGCTTCACGCTAGATTATGCATATATATATGTAGGTAGATATATATGTATATATGTATAACAGTGCAGATATAGAAAGAATGCTAGCACGCAAACAAAAATGATAAGGGTGGAACGCACGCATACAAGAGGACAGTAAGGGACCGAAGATAGGCACACGAACGTATAAACACACACGCAAGAAAAGGAGATGAAAGAGTGCGAAGGCGGAGAGCTTCAAGTCTTCTCTTCCACCCCACTGGTGGTGGAGTCTACTGGAGTGGCCGGACTACTGACCGCTTGTTGCTGTTGCTGTTGTTGTTGCAACTGCTGTAGTGCCAATTTGGCCTGTTTCGCGGCAGTAAGGTGTTGGGTCAGTTTGGTAAGAAGACCTGTGTGACTAAGATTTAGCCTATCCGATACTGGAGGCATCCGCGGAACGAGGGTAAGGAGGCGAGACACATCCTGTTTCATCTCTGCCAAGTAGTCCTCCATCATTGTCAAAGCTGAGATGGAAAAACTTGCTACTTATATGGAGTAGGTAGACTCAAATAAACATTAGATACACATAAATGGGACTCGAACGAGGCCTAGTGCTGTTCCACAAGCAGACTGGCGCCTACCGCGATGAATAAGCTGGACGAGAGACTTGTTGCCGGCCAGTGCCTCCGCATAGACCTGCTGCTGCGCCACTGCTAGGCACTCTAGCTCATTAAAACGTCGGTTGAGACTCTGGACAGTGTCCTTGGGGTCGCAAACGATATTCTGGTGTGCCGCGCGCCGCAACTGCTCCTCAATAATGAGCGCCTGTTCCAGCAGCTTGAAACGCCGTGCAAGGAAACGATTTTTCATTTCTAAGTAATTGGCCTTTCCCTGGTCCCCACGGAAGGGTTCATTCACCAGAGCGAACCGCGGATCGTTGTGGATGTCCTGTTTTTGTTTGAAAAAGACAATAATGGTTACTTCTACTGCAAATGCCAAAGAACGATTAATTTGGCACTTGAAGGTTGCGCCGAAATGGTTATGAATACCAGACGATTGCACTGATTCTCGTTAATGGTCCTTCGAACTTTTTGTGGTAAGACTAGAGCCACGCCCAGACACTTCAAATGCGGTTTGGTACATAGAGCAAGCTAACCACGGGATATCATCCCGCTAAGAGCATAACTACCCCAACGAATCCTTTCCCTCCAATGCAAATCAGCGTACAGGAGGTCAGTCTAACTATGCGACGTTTCTACTACCGATGGAATAGTGCGCACTCAATGGTATGATTATTCCCTGCTTCACGGCAGATTAAATTTTGTGAGAAGGCTCATGACTCCCGAGGCAGATGAGTGGCCAAGTGCCGGGAAAAAGTAAATACAGGAAAGGAATTTGTCGTGTGGGGCATTAAAGAGCTCTGTCTCTAGTCAACAGTAAACTCGTCTCATCCCTGTACACATCGTAACGACTTCAGAAATAATTCAAACACTGAACAGCACCCACCTGCCAGCGTCCATAGCCATGTTGCACCACACCGGCCAGGAGCCAGTAGTCGTGTTTCCGATGCCAAATCTCATAGCCCTCCGTGTTCTCCTCCAACGCGCGTTGCTCGTTCAACCATATTGTGTGCAGCTCGGTGAAACCGCCGTCGGCGATGTTAAACATGAAGGAAGAACGCCGATGGTGCCGCCTGCTTTCCACATCTGTCTCTAGCTTCACGGCACCCTCATCTACTGTGTCCACCTCCATTGTTTCCACCTTGGGCTGAAAGCGTAAAAAAAAGTTACGCCGAACGGTTGAATTCGTACTTCAAGAGGCAAATAGGAACATGTATGATAAGAAATGGAGAGCGATGCATTGATTTGGACGGTGAATCCGTTCGCCAGCTTAGGGATTACTTAATTTCAGGTCTAAAACAATTTCTGATGTGCTAACTCTAAGTTTAAATGATACCCTGATGCCATTTTAAATGTCCACTTTAAGAATCTCATCGGCCTTTATCTAATTTCTGTCAATGGATCAGAGGGTATACCTCTGACACATTCAATTAGTAACTAAGGTACTTTAAAATTTGTCAAATGAACCTATTCAGCCATCTTCATCTGTTCAGATACGGTTTGTGGGAAGAAAATTGTTAGTTGTTACCCAGACCTGTGCTATGCGTTTTGGATTCCTGAGACTAGTTCTCGCTAGGTCTTAAAGAGGACATGCCACCACCGGCGATCCAACAGGGGATGACAATACATTCAGTTAATCCACACCTGCCAACGCACTGCCTTTAGCATTATGTGCTCGAAAGGAGATGAGTAAATAGTTTACTTGCAGGTAAAATATCTTGGTTCCGTCGAATTCGAAAGCTCACTTTTGCCTGCATACTTCCTCTCAACTTCATGATCTGGCCCCCCTTCCCCCCCCCCCACCCCACACCACAAAAACGATTGTTTACTGCTGCAAACTGATATAAGTGGTGGTGACAGGAGCGTCCGGGCAATGGTGGACTATGTAAAGAAGCATTTCCTCACCTTTTCATCCACATCCATGGAGTCACAGGCAGCACCCGTACCAGTCTCATCAATTTTCAGTCTGCCCTCGGGTTCCATCGCCTGCCAAAGGCAAATGTGAAATAAACAAAGTAATCGCCACAAAACACGCATCCGAAGGGTGGGAAGTTAACTCTGTGAAGAAGTAACACCACGTATTACCATGATTCGACCTGTGGGTTCTACATGCAATCACTTAAGCGCTTAGACTTCAGCTCTTCACTATCTCCACAACAACATAAGCGGGGGTAGCACGAATAAAATGTGAGCTACACCGCCGTCGAAGTCACTTCGAGGGGACAAGTCCGACTTTAGCTTAACGAATACTGCACCAACGCCTTAGAAACGAAGACTTTTTTATAAATAAATCCGCAGAGACTTTCAAGTATCAACAACCGCAATAATCTTGACCGAAATAGAAGTGAAGAACCGAGATCAGTTTTAGAGAACAGCTCATGGTATTGTCATAGACCAGTTAATTTGTAATCGTGAGGCGAGGATAAGATACTGCATCATGGCAAAACATTCTCATGACTGGCGGCTAAAATACCAGCTTTGCTCGCCACAGAACAGTGACCAGCTTTTAGCACTACTCCCCATACGGAACCTGTTTAAATTCATAACACCAATCCCAACCACCGAAATAGGAGGCAGTCATCGCACAATTTCCACTTAAATAGAAGACTTGTGCTAACTGACTCAGAAGAGCTGCCAGAGGAAGCGCCGAAATCGAAACCATGCTACCATGCTCACACTGGAGGCATGAAGTTCTGTGCTACCAGTCGCCCAGATCCTTTGTCCGCCCATTAATAGATCCCAGTTCCGGTTTGTATAAGCTTTGTACTGTCTTTGTCTACGAAAAAAAAATCGACATCGCAACTCACCTCCCCCTCGTCTACTGTCAATGTCACCGTTGCTGCTGCCGCATCAGGCCCCCCATTCTTGGTAGATGAGACTGTTGTAGTGGTGATGGGAACGGTGGTTTCATCAACAATGCTAATGTCCATCGGTTCAGTCTTATCGCTAGCTTTGGACGCGTCATCAGAGCAACTTGCACCGCCATTGCCATTGGCGTTGGAGGTGGTCACAGTAACGCAGAGGGGTTGAGTGAGCGGGGTGGATGCACCCTCTGGTCTATCGCAACCGCTCCCTTCACCACCGGCTGTGGTAGCTGATGTTGTTGTACCTGCCATTGCTGCCATTGTGGCGTCTGAGGCAGTGGTGGAGTCTGGAATGCTGTAGAGGCCATTGATTTGCTCGAACTCCTGCACCTACAGTGAGGAAGACAGTCGCATGGCATTCCGTCCAGGACTGCTAACATTCTGCGCAAGTCATATGATTCCAACTTGAGCCAGCTGAGAATTTCTACTAGCTGTAAAAAATTACATATCTGCTCAATCTCTCGCACCTTGAAAGAGAGAGAGGACAATAAAATTCTGCACAGTTGAAGTCATTAAGTTAAAATTATTAGCTTTCAGTTCTGCTCGAAATCAGTTAAGGAACGCAAACGCCTTAGAGACGATTTATCAACCCAAATGTAAACCTAAAGTAGGAATGATGACGCAATTTCTCAGATTACTTTCAAGAATTGTGACATTCTGTCGTGGATAATCGTTCAATGTTGAAATTTCAATGTTCTTTAACGCCCAAAAGATTGTTAAAAGTGAGGAAATACAAAGTCAGGCATAATCTAATTTAGAATTGTATTTGTGGAGTTATATTTCCAATTCAGAGATCTAACTTGAATTGGTTCGACATCTACACTCACTTTTTTGCGCACCAAGGCCATAATGCCAATGCGCGAGAGGATAGGTTGATGAGAGATCCCATCCCTCGGGGTGCCATCCGAGTACGTGGCATTATTATCCTGATTCATGCTCTCCGGCTCACACAGGTGGCGCATGAAGAGGGCCACGTAGGCACGAAACACGCGCTCCGGTTTGCCCTTCAGGTCACGCGAATGCCAGGCTGTGGAGGCGGTAGCTGACGCCGCAGGTACGCCTGCCATGGATAACGAGGAAGGCGGTGGTGGCAGCCCATAGCGCAGAACTGAGTTAACGAAGGCACGGCGCTGGCGGATGTTGAAGCCAAGCACCTCGATTTGGCCGTTCACGCGGGATAGCAGAGGAGGCATCTTGCCCTCACGCTCCCGCCGCACTCGACGACCAATCTGAGAGCCCATACCCTCGCCTCCACCACCGACCTTCTCATCGTACTCGTCGTCGTCCTCGTCCTATGCCAACGATGCAAACAAGATAGGTGATTTCTCAAAACCAGCTGCTACAGCATATTTCTGGGCAATTTAGAAGCAGTTAGAAAATAAAAATTCGAACTTCTGATCTACCAAGGGCTTAAAAAGTCAATAACCAGCCCTCCTGAACGTTAATGATAAATTTCTTCTGCTTATAGTAACAACGCGGTAGCAACAGCAAGCCAGCCTGATCTAAACGAAGTCCAACTCTGATTTCATTAGCTGACTACCAAATATTGCCGCTGCAGAAGGAAAATACCTTCTGTGAGTGGTCAAATTTGAGGAGATTCAATAATTGCCCACGGATCAAGACCAGGACTAAACGGATTTATATTAACCAGAGGCCGCAGTATTAATCCTCCCATTGCAGCTTTTCGGAAATGTTGCTACAAAAATGCCGTCCAGTCATTAGCACTACCTTCCGGGTAGATTATTCACAGATCCAGTTAGCTTTGCAGAGGAAGAAATATCTATGATCAGCCCTGTCCCGTAATCGATGGAAGTTTATACCGAGATTCCCTACAATCGAAGCATAAAAATGCGCAAGATAGCAAAGCGGGACTTCAGAAGCGAGATGTAGTGAGGTCATTGCTTAATGGGAGAACCGTCAAGACAAGATAGAGGTTAACCTCAGTGACCTTTGGACGCATACATGTTTGCACCCGTCAAGATAAGAGACCTGAAACAAACACAAATGAGTTGAAGACGCGGTCACAACCCACCAACTGCTTCCAAGAGATCTGTGGGAGAAAGAAGGCAACTGCTAATGCTTGCAGAGATCGATGAAGATCAAATGGAGATGTGCAACTTTTAGAAAGGGATAACCTTAAATTATGTTGAGACAATAAACACGATTACCAGCTGTCACCAAATCCTTTTCGCTCGCGATGCAAACCTGCTGCGGATTCCACTTTAAAACAGCGTTTTGTCGCTTGAGAAAAGAAAAAATCTTTTATTTCTAAAAGAATTGATCATGCGATTGTGTGTGTCAGGAAAGAGGTGATGATATCACTTTTGGCCTGAAAAGACCACCAGGGAATGAGGTGAGTACAGTACTAAAATCTTCTCACGGTTACACTGTGCAAGAGCCTAAGGTCATGCGTAAACGGAATTTCCTGCCGACCAATCCATCAGTCCCAGATGTTTCCGAAGCAGTTTTCTTTTTAGCACATACTCAAATTGTATTGTAATGAGTAGATAGAACTCAGCTTGACTTGCTGCTTGACATTCAGCAGGTGAACAAATACACACACATACCTATACTTAATCCAAGCATATTCTTCGAAGGCAAAGTGATGGGCAGCTTGAAAGTGCATGTACGGGGTAGTGGCTAAATCGGTTGCGGCTAACCTGTTACACGATGGATTACGAAAGTCATTTCCTTTGAAATATCAGATGTCAGCAAGCAATTTAAAACACACAGCATGTTTTTATAAAGTGAACCAACGCTTTCAAACTTATTGTCATCAGTTAATATGCACGATGCCAATCTGATTAGGAAACTCTGCGATCTTCGTTTCCTAGTTGATGCAAGCAAAGGCCAACTGTTTCATTATTAACGTTACGTTGGGTATGCTCAAAAGTTGCTCTTGCCATGTTAAGCTCGAGGAACGCAAATCAATAGTGACACACAACTCTTCATTGTCATCGAGAGTGGGAAATATTCCCTCATTAATTCACTTTTTCTAATTCAAATCCTTAAATAATTTAATTTTTGGAGGTAATCTCTACCACAGCGTCTCTTCCAAACATTATATAAAAAAATTGACGTAAAATTCGCAATGGGATTGGAGCTAAGCCCATAATGCAGAAGACCTTGAATCGTCCACTGGGTTCAACCAACAATTTACGGGTAGTTCAAAACAACCCGTGAACATTGCAGGGAACCGACAGGACGCTTTCGAATCCAGAAACGTGTCCACGCTGAGGTTTTGGACCTATGCAGTTCTGGAAAATTCCGACTTGTCCAAACAAAGTGAGCCTGTCTTGAAAGAGGAAATTTTAAACTTTTAGAAACACAAATAGCCCAAGTTTCGAAGCGGGAACGTCTTTGAAACATTAGGCACGTCAATAGCATCTTCTACCGCGAAAGAAAATTAATGTAGGCGTTTTCTTAAACCAACTTGAAGCTGCTATGTCCCGCGTCTGCGGAGCAGATTATGCAGGTGGATGCGGTATTTGAAGCATGTCTAGCAGCAGATCCAATAATGGAGCACTGTTGAGCTGCTGGTACTTCAGCGTACTTGGGCGCAATCGACTCCAACACCTCATCCAGGTGTCGTTACCGCTCCATCGGCTGTAGGACTGACGATAGTTACGAGCATACATTAGCGCATGCTTAAAAACAGCGTTAAGCTGGCTGATGAGTGTTTTTTTTTAAGTAGTTTTGCGGTCTCAGAATCATCGCCATGTTGAGAAAACGCGGCTCTGTCTCATAATTGATAACTTATGAGCAAATCATTTGGAATTCCCCAAAAAACTAGTAATAATTCCTGCAAGATGTCACTAATTGCTCTTCCTTCCTTGTTACTTCAGTTTTGCCAGTTTTATTACGTCGACTGTCTATTGAATTAAAGGTAATACAGTGAAGAGCCAATGAGTGATAGCATGCCGGCAACAGGTGATGGGAATACGACAATATGAATCGTAGCTATTAGAATGAGGTAGGAAGCATAATCAAGATGAAATCATGACAATGTTTTCCCTGACTGAGACCATAGTGCCCAGAGAGAGGAACTTGTGAGGGTTCCTCGCTGGTTGCTGGCGTTTCCGACAGACCCTGGCAGCGTATGCAATATCGTCCTCCGTTGGTGACCACATACGGCTGAAGCCAGGATGCCCAGAGCAGTGACTTGGGCAATGCAGCACGCCCGTTAAACATTAGTCTTTCGTAACACAAAGTGATTCCCAATCGCAGAACAGAAAAGCACCCTGTTCTCAGAAGATAATAAAAATGCCATTAAACTGGTCATGAAAGAGACCGACGGCTCCTTGACACACATCGAAATTGCAAAGCGTGAATGCGAATGTTTCAATTTGAAGTCGTTAACTGGTGACCAGTCCAAGTCAATTACTTTCATCTAAGTCCTCGGGCATCAAAATTTAAGGACATTCGACTACTTCTGGAATGGGAGCCGAGGACCACGTCCAATAAAGTGCGCAAACGTTTGATCAACCTACAGCGTGACGCCAGTATGTTGCAATCTGGGGGCCGAGGAGGCCTCGAAGGCTGTGAGGCGTATCAATCCAATTAACCTATTCCACGCAAAACTTGACCCCAATCCTGGTCTGCACGCTGGCCACAAATATGGGTTATCCGTTACTCCTCCCTTACCCAACTCCAAGCCCAGCACCAACAAACAAACGGAGTCAAAAAAGGCCAAAAAAGTTATTAGTGCATAATTCAGTGGCACCTTACTAAACCAATACATCCGATCAGAAATACATAGCCATCCGACTCAATAACTATTCGGTGCGACTCCAACCGGATAATTCCCCAAAGATCACCATGCTTTCGGCGAAACTCTCCACTGTTAGCTGAACCTACTAATCCTCTCGTTCCCATAAATTATTCAAGAGTCATAAATGAGCGAGAATTTCGCCTATTTTTGATACTTTGAAGGAGACAAGGCAAAGCCTTCTAGCTCGTCTTTTTTCCGTATTCAGTTGAAATCTTGAAAAACCAAAGACTACCCATTTCCGGTTTGGGAACAGCAATTTCAAATAAGAAAGAACACCCCCCCCCCCATTGGAGTTCTGAGAGTATCGACATAGGGTGGGGCGGCTCACCTTGGTGGAAAAGTTGCTGTCATGGTCACTAGTATTGTCATTCCATTCTTCCTCGTCCTCCTGCTGATTTGCCCAGTAGTTGACGGGCTTGCGATGTCGTTTGCCCTTGCCCAAAAGCTTCGCCTGGTCCTCCTGTGCCTGCTCAAAGTGATGACGCAACAGCTTCTCCCAGTATGCTGGGTCGTTGGTATCCAACTCCTGCTTGATTACCTATGAGTGGATAAAAAACATGATGAAGAGTTAAGTCAGTTTTCAATCACAAGAAGCACTGAGGATGAAGCAAAAAGTAAGACGGTAAAGGTATAATCATGCTCTCTGTTTCACTCGCAGTTTAAATGCAGCTAGCCACCGTTTCTGTTGGCGCGATGGCCATTACGGATTAATCAATGAAAGCCCCAAGAATGACGGCATTCAACCAAGTTATTCTACTATATACGATCGCCAGGATGATAAAAATGAACCTTTACCTCGACATTAGGATCCTCATCCTCGGGCTCCTCGCTGTCGCCATCCTGAATCTCACGCTTCTCGTAGTGTGCCACTTTGAAGGAGCTAAGGTAGTCGTTCATCTCCATCTGCTTCTCCTCCATGCCTTGCTGACTGCGATCCAATAGACGATCCAGCGCAGCGTCGTCGTAGACTATGCAGTGTTCGTCCGTGGCTGCAAGCGGAGAAGCACACAACTAACATCGTAATTACGAATGGAATAGTTCTTGATGCATAACGAGTTCCTCCTCCCAGGGCTGTCGACAGCAAAAACCGCGAATAAGTGATGGTGAAATCAAACTAATGCAAAAAGTAGTTTTACCATAGGAGTACCACACACAGAAATCGAAAACATAACCTGTTCCGCATTGACGGCCAATGCACGTGTCATGAGGTAGTCTAGACACCGGTAATCAAGACAGTATGTGAAAGCAGCAATGTACGTGGATAAATCAGCGTTTAGTGGTAGTTTCTCGTGAGCGAAGGTGTCAAAGTCGCGAATTCTCACATTTACAAGAGGCTTCAGACAAAGTGAAGGGATACTTGACCGGAGCAGTTAGGGATTTGACTATTGCTAACTATCAAAGATGGCCGCACACCTGTTAACGGAAATTCTGGCCATGGTGACTGATTCCAGCACACAGCCTTAAAAGGCATTCCTGAGAGCATTAAGTTAGCGCGCGAAATCTCAGGTCAACACCTAACCTATCAAGTCGTCAAACTGAACAAGAGACAAATCCCTTGGTGGAAACGAAGAAAACAATGCACTTGAAAAGTTAGTACACATTAGGTATCAAGACAGTTTTCAGAGCTGATAATGAAATGAATCGGACTATCTTGGAATAGTCCAGCCGTACCAACTAATATTAATATGCTGGGGCCTTCCAGGTGTTGGTTGAACGCTGAAGTGACTATGTAAACGAGGGAGAGGAGAGGAACTGTTTTGAGAAAAATAAATGTAGCCTTCACTTCTGGAATTCCGGTTTGACTAGAACACGTGTCACAGGTTATAAATGCTTGGAAACATTTACTTAGGCTTTTTCACATTCATTAATGTCAGAGTTACCCTAGAATGCTTTACAAGATTTGAAAATTCGATTACGACGATGAATATTGGATCCTACTGAATTCTTTCTCACCTCTCACGCCTTAAACACGGAGTGCAAAGCCGTTTAAAGGGAGGAGTCAAGTGTCAGAAATCCCAACGAACGCACATTAACGTTCTTCAAATTACGCACAACACTTGGTTCTGATCTCGGCAAGATCTCATCTCTTGCAGTACAGTGTTGTTCACAATGAAACTGATAGTAGCTCAAATAGACATTTGTGCAAAGTTTTTTTCGGGACTGCTGGCATTAACCGTGCAAACTGTCATGGTGAATGTGAGAGCTAAAAGATCGCTCACGTGCATTAAGCAGCCTTAGGACTCTTTGTTCATGATCATCGTAGCTATTTGCGACTGGGGATTTCGTCGCGCATCAGGCCACCACAAGCCATTGCTAACTTATGAGAACCCCCACCAGAGAGACCGTTGCCTTCATGCTGAGAGGACATGTGGCGGGGAAACGAATGCATGCCCTTGACGCACGTCTACTCACAGTAGTCTGTACATAAAAATACTCTTCCTTTCATAGCTCTTCAATTCACAGACAATTTTTGCTGTAATTTTGGTATGATATGAAAAGTTTCCACCCAGCATGCCAAGATAGGACCAGTTATTAGCAATTGATCGGCTTACATCGCTTCCTGTGACAAGCTTAGAAGGTAATATAAACTACTTTTACCGTCATTGTCCTCGTGTTTGAAGAGATCCTCCGTGCCAAACTTGAGGATATCGTCGAGCTCTTTTTTGGACATTTGACTGGCACCCTTACCGCCCAGACCCGGTCGCACCACAAGGTGAGTGAGCATCATCTTCTT
Source organism: Taenia hydatigena (assembly GCA_036345935.2). Lineage (NCBI taxonomy): Eukaryota > Metazoa > Platyhelminthes > Cestoda > Cyclophyllidea > Taeniidae > Taenia > Taenia hydatigena. The sequence goes on from JADWOT020000008.1 coordinate 14,097,555, forward strand.
CTTTGCTACTTGTGTCACTCGTTCTTCCACCGTTGCTCGTGTCACGAAGCGGTAGATCATCACCTGTACGGAAATATGTGGAAAGACATGTGAATGAATGGATGGAAACGGGACTACCGGTTCCAGGGCAGATGCATGAATGGACACAACCAAGATGGGTAAAAGGTAAAAATACATGGGCATCCATTTCAAATACTGGCCATTCGCCCAACGTGAGAAACTACAACACCTCATCAACCATGTTCACATGTAACCACATTCCCGTCCTGAGTAGCAGCAATTAATGGGCCATTAAGTTGGAAATCTTAGATGAATGAGTTCAATTAGGCTAGAAATACCAATCCCAATGGAAAAAAAGACGAATCGCGAGTGTATGCGTGGATCCAGAATGCGCCCTGAATGCATAGGACTGGGTAGAGATTAGATGGGCGGATGACCCATTCCATCCCCCAACTTAAATGCGCATTCGTCAATTGTTACTAGCGTGTCATTAGGGTTACTTAACTGATAACAACTTACCACTGCAAATACACGCAGCTTCAACAAATTACGCGCAATAGTTGCTAACACTCAAGTCAATCTTGTGACCGTGATTCCGGAAACATTAGTGGTGAGCATTGTCTTGATAACAAAAAATCTTAGATGAATAAATTCCATTATTAATTTTTTACATTCAAGTACTCTGTCATTTCCGAACTTGCTCTTTAATTAATTCAAAGGCAGTGTCAAGGACCTTCCCGACCTTAGAGCGTTTAGCTAAAAACGCGGATCGTTGGTCCTAGGACACACCGCACCACACATCTTGCTAGTGATATCGGCTAAAAATAAATTTTAGGAAACTTGACGGATTTCCTTAGCTTGTAGTAGCAAGTTTGGGAGCCAACATCCCCTTTATAAGTCAACCTTACTTGTCCCTTATTTTCTGACGGCCTGAGACATCGATAAATAGGAATATTTGACTGAGAAGGGTATGACCAGTAAACACGCAACACAGGGCGGGCAATATCAATGGAGCAAAAGGTGTGGAAGAAGATTACCGGACGAGATGAGAATATCTACATAGAGCAAAATATTTAGTCCTACATCATGAATGCTCCAAGACAAAACCGATCTCTTCTGGGAGAGATAGTACTTCACTCTCACACAAGCCTGCACCAACTATCAACATATAAGCTCAAACCTTGGATGATCTAGCTTTGAAAATTCTTGTTTTGACACGAATCGAAGTTATTAAGATAGCACCTTAGTCCTCAGTAAAAATAATTAATCAACCCAAGAATCCTACTTTTTAGAATAAAACAAACTAAACCGATTAAAATCGAACAACGTGTTTAACGCGTTAGGAAATCCAGTACCACAGAAAAAAGAGACAACAAGTACTAACTTGCCTTATTCGCTTGGCCAATTCGATGTGCCCGCGAGAACGCCTGTATATCATTATGCGGATTCCAATCAGAGTCATAGATTATAACCGTATCCGCCGTGGCCAAGTTAATGCCCAAGCCGCCAGCCCTTGTTGATAGCAAAAACACAAACGACGTAGAGTCAATGGCGTTGAACCGGTCGATGGCATCCTGCCTCTGCTGACCCGTCACATTGCCGTCAATCCGCTCAAATTTATACCCCTCCGCTTCGAGGAAGTCCTCCAGCAGATCCAGCATCTTCGTCATTTGGGAGAAGATGAGCACCCGATGGCCACCAGCCTTCAGCTTCTGCAGCATGGCGGAAAGGAGCTCAAGTTTACCACATGCCTTACGCAATGCTGAACCCTCAAAGGCCCCGTTGGGTAAGCGAGGCGCATCCTCGGCGGCGGATGGAAAGAGGTAAGGATGGTTGCAACACTTCTTAAGGTCCATCATCACGTTGATAAGGGAGGGCTGGGCACCACCACTTCGGCAGCTCAGTGCGTCAAAGTTCTTCGTTAGGATGAACTTGTAGAACTTCCTACAGGGTAATAACGTGTGGTCAAGTTTGGTACCAGCGACATATATGATTTAGTTTCATATTTAACCCACACTCCATACCCATGTGATGTGTTCCTTATCAGTTTACAAGCAGATCGCTTGAGGTCAAAGCGCTAAAAAATGCTGGGTGTTCTTTAAATCGACAGTAAATTCGTTTTTTCTTACTTTTCTCTGGCACACGATAGCACCTGGACTGTATCGCAATTTACTCGATAGTCAAAGAAATGAAATGCAACAAATTTTAACGTGTTCCGATTCGCCGACTATCAGCATTTCACTGTTATCTTGTACAAGGCCTCCTACGATGCCGTTAGTAGTTGAAATCAAAGCTGACTCTATTGGCTACTCTTAGACCAGTATGAGTTGGTACAAAATTAAAATAAAAACTTCCACGAAAATTTGAGACAATTCAAGGCATAAGCAGTGTCGTTATGATTCAAACATGGTCCATTAGCCTTGATCTGGATAGAGTTCTCAGGACAAAGTAAAAATAATCCGTTGATGACAAGCTTTCGAAAATGGTGAGTTTATTCAATCAGCACAGTATGCTATCAACAGCATGCCATCCATTCTACTTTTTCCCCCCCAAGATCTCAGAACCAACGAGACGGTCCACATCCAGACACTGCAAACTATCATTTAGCTCCAGAACAAGGTGTCTGTTGAAATGTTTCAGCAAGAATTCGATTGTCTCCACACCCACTAGGAAAAGCCCTGACCTACCTGATCGAAATAGGGGAACTGATAGAGCGCGCTAAATAAACAAACCACATTTTCTTGACGCGTCATGAAATTTTAAGCTCCTAGCCCCTGATGGCAGATCATAAAAAGTAAGAACAGTAAAACAGAACTCACTTCTGCATAGGACTCAATTCAACTCGCACAATAAATTCGCCCTTTGATGGCATATTTTTGAGCACATCTGCTTTAAGCCGCCTAAGCAGGTGTTTTCCCAGCATTTCATGAAGCTTCTTCACCTGGTCCTCCTTCGAGATGTCCGCAAACTCGTCCAGGAAGCCCTGCATATCATAGAACTTCGCCGGCGACATAAAGTGAAGCAGATGAAACAGTTCTTCCAAGTTGTTCTGTAGCGGTGTTCCGGTGAGGAGTAGCTTGTAGGCGATTTTGTAGGTGCTGAGCATGCGAAAGAACTTTGATTGGTTGTTCTTTAATCGATGCGCCTCGTCCACCACCAGCACCTCCCAGTCGATGGAAGATAGTAAGGCCTGATCAATAGAGATGAGCTCGTAGGAAGTGAGGAGAACATGGAAGCGAACCTGAGCGCCCGAACGCATTTTCACCACTCGAGATCCTCCACGCACCCCGCCCTCCTCAAAGGTGAACTCGTGCTCACGGATCACCGTCCGAGAGTCCTTGTCCCCAACGTAGGTCACCACGTAGAAGTCAGGTGCCCATAACTCAAACTCACGCTCCCAATTGATGATGGTGGAAAGGGGAGCGGCTACCAGGAAGGGACCTCGGCTGTGACCCTAAAAGGAGGATCATGGATATGAGTGCTGGATGCTTCACTCTGCTGAACGTCTAAACGACCATATTTGAGACATCACAGTCACACCAACTGCCAGAGTGCGAAAATTTCAATGGACACTTAAGTGTACCATAAATTATTCGATGATGGAGTACCAGATACATAGAATTGTTAAAGGGAAGTCTCAAGTACCTATTCACTCTCACATGGCTTGTGAGACACAGGAGTAGGTAACAAAGAATTTCCTTTTATCATTTAGACCTAAACAGTAAAAGTACTAGTTCCCTTCGGATTTGAGAATAGTGGCCTACATAGAGGGGGCGAATTGTACGTTTTGTTGAATGAAAAATAAGGCGGCTGAAATGCCCTTACATGTAGAAGCATTCTTGATTGATCAAGAATAAAGTGTAATGCCTTAAAATCGGCCATTTAAGACAGGCGCCGCGTCTTGGGTCTACGAAATTGTTCAGAGAACAGGAATTTATCCATTCAACCACAGCCTTCACGACCAAGGAACGAATAGCCCAGAAGTTATACAGTAAATCGCCGTATTAGCTCTCGCCTCAACGGAATCTCCTGCATTACTGCAGAAAAAATTGCTTCACCTTCAATAAACTGAGGGTTTACTAGTTCACAAACAGCTGTAGTTGACATGTTGATTGGGCGATTCTAGTCAGAGCGTATTCTAAGTAGCAAGGCTTAAACGCATCCAGACCATTATATCAAGACCGGCATATTTTGAATGGTTAGCATGACAGCGACTAGCTACTGACCAAGTTACTAAGAGTACACCCCGAAGCCTTGGAATTTACTAATTGCTAGTAACTCAATGGTGCCGTCCATCATAAATAACTTGTAATTCATGCATTACATAGATGCATTTTGGTGATCCCCCGTTATACCCTCTATTGTGGACAATTAAAGTAAAAATACATCAATTAAATATTATTTTCCGACGAAACGTAAACGGATATTAGCGTAAAAGGATTCGACGAACGAAAAAAGGGCTTATAGGGCCGAATAATATGGTGAGTAAGGGGCATCTTCCGGCACTGCTGTCATGTAATCACATTTGGTCTCCAAATGGAATACAATTTGATGGGCAGATTCAAACACTATAAGTCGATAAATGCTCTGCTTCCACGTTGACTGGTATCAAAGTAGATTGTTGCTCCTCAAAACGACACTTATAATCCCTATTCAGTGACAGACTTGCAATTATGTACCTGATTATTATTTACTCAAAGCCGCAATGTGTGTCGCATGACAGAACTAGATTCTAGATCCCAAGTTCTGAGAACCAACCAACTAACAGTGTGACAAAATCAGCACCTGAGACCTGTGGTCATGGCCGAGGAGTACTCCATAGTTTTCAATTTCCATGGAGTACTATTTGCTCCTAAACATACGCCAATGTTATGGTAAAGGAAAGCCAATTTGTATTAAAATGACATCTCTGCATCTGATTACTCAAGCCAAATAAACCAGTCCCTTCATCCCTCTCCAAACTGATAGGTAGGCAAATTTCGAACCAGCCGTTACCAACACTTTGCAAGGGAATCTCTTTCCTCCGAGGCGGTTTTTCCAACAAAAACGACTCTACCAAGAACCTCTATTAAACTATCCGAGATACAACCTCCATTGAAATAGAACCCTCGAACTGCAACATGGAATCCGCATTCATGCTTCGCAGTAAATGGAAGAGCCGCTACAGAGACCATAGTGAAATAGAGGTCAAAAAAAATCGACTGGACTTTAGCATCACTTTTCAAACAAATCCCTGATATTAAGAATCGTACTTAAATGCATAAGAAGCATCCTCACTGCGAATTAAATTCATTATATCATCTGCGTTCTTGCTCAGAGATCAACTTCAAGGCATTCGGACATCCATGTAATCAAATTAGTTGGATGACTAATGCAACTACAAGGAGCGCCAAATGGCAATGCCTTCAAAGGAAGACAGAGGCTATATGCGAGACCTTAGTTCCCCTCACTAAGCCATGCTAACGGCCTCTGGCGACCCGTGTACCCGAAATAAAATCACATCCAGATCAAACCCTAGCAACCTTATCCATATCTTCATCCCACCATTCCGTCGATAAGCATTAACTACAGTTTCGATAATAAAGTAGCATAAATTACAAACTGAAAATGCGCACAATAATCAAGTAACTTACATCCTTGTAGAGGGAGTACAAGAAAGCGATAGTTTGGATTGTCTTTCCCAGACCCATTTCATCCGCCAAAATAGTATCCACCTTATTGCCATAGGAAAACCGCAACCAATTCAATCCCTCCAGTTGATAGGGGTGCAGTTCCCCACCCGTCTCATCCATATACTCCGGCTGTTTGGTCAGTTGTTTCCTCAAATCCGTAATCGGTTTTTCAGGAGGGATTTTCTTCAACAAACTAGCACTAAGGCTTGTTCTTTTCGCGGAAGCAATAGCAGCAGCGGTGGCGGTAGCTATAGAAGAGGAGCTCCCTTTTTTCTTGCTTGTCGTCATAGAGCTCGTCTCGCCCTTAAAGAGACCCCGCATAAGACGGAACTCCTCCACGAAGCGCTCAAACTCGGGAACTTCGGTGGTGACCGCGTCCTCCCACGTGCACTCGTCGTAGGGCAAGTCACGCCACTTCACTAGGAACCACTCCTTCTGACGTGTCACACGGCTGTCGATGATACGTTGGGGCTGGAGCCACTCAGGACGAACACCCCACTTGTAGAATCGCTCTTCGAGGTTTTGTGGATCGGGTGCCTTCTCCCTGGCGCGCCCCCTGTGCAGATAGACAAAGAGAAAAGGGTTATTTTTAAATCGACCGATTTGGGTCTAGTTCATCTCCCTCCTACTGTAATCAACATATAGGAGCACTTTCCTCAAAAAGCGCTGAAAGCAAGGGGAGGGAGGAAGGGCAGTAATTGGCCGTCACCGGCGAGCGTCATGAGGTTAACCCTGTCAGCCAAAATAAGGCGGCCTTGCAGTTCGGCATGTTTGCTATCACGGAAATGACTGGGAAATTTGTAGAAAGTGGTGAAAACTAATAGGATTCTGTTAAACGATAGCTGGTTCGTGAGCAGCGAATACGTGTCAGAATCAGGGACAGGACTTCTACCATTAGTTGTTCATAGCTAAGTTTGAGCTTCGTAAAGCCCTTTCTTGCGGATCTGCCTATGACAAAGCAAAATACTTGATAAATGGTGGTACTGATGCAACGGATGTAGAGCGCTTCAAAAGCCCAGCCAAGTTCACGAGGAACAAAGAATAACAGAACATATTCGAAATAATGGTTGAAGAGATAAAATGACCTTTAAAAAACCAAAAAAAAACTCCGCAACAAATTTTAGAAAATTAGTGACAAGAACTTCCAAATGTCCTACTTTGACTAGCAGACACGCAGAGTAATAGGAAACGCAGAACAAATTTGGCATTCCTCCAATAAACTAGTGAATTTCCACTTCAAAACAGCCATCAATAGGTACGGATCAACATATGAGTGTTTTTTCTGCAATTAGCAGTCAGAAAGTATTAGAGCATGAAGTTATTGGGCCGATGTTGAGTTCAGAAAAGACCAGTGCTGAACAAAAACTAGCTACAAAGCCGTACCACACAAGAGGCTTGCACACTCCAAATCACCATTAACAAGAAAATAAGGAATTCCAGTTCTCTTAGTAAAGAAAATGACATATGAAAGAGTGCATATCATTTTCAGGCAAGTTGAAATTTTTGATCTGGCAATGGGGAGGATTGTCCTCTCGTTTGGAGACAGTGGAGAAAAGTAGTCTCAACAAAGTTAATTCCGGATAACCCTTAAGATAGCATTTAACTCCATAACCGGTGCTGTGATGGAGCTACGATTCCAAATAAAAACACCCTTTGGAGTAGGCAACTCCTGATTTTTCAACAAGAACTAATTAAGGCGGAACGAAAATATGTGATCGGAGATAATTAGGAGTCACGGAGGCATTTACGAAATAGAATACACGTAGGCTACAAATTCATAAGGATGCGGATTGGGCACCATGTCGTAATAAAGAGTGCTCGTTCAGGTCACATATTTGGCAATGCGGCCTGCACGATGGCATAATGGGGCCTTGCTTATGCCAGTTTCGTACCACCAGCCTGTCGCCCCTTCGATGGGTTTTTAAAAAAGCTACCTCCTATGATGTCTTCGGTGATAACTCAGGCACCACAGGTTACTTCAGAATTAACAGAACCTGAATCCTCAATACAACTCCAAAAACGGTGATGTCATCCATCCCATGTAAAAACCGGCTCAAATAACTTCTCCACCTGCTAAACGTCTTTTTTTCTCTATCGGTTGAGCAAATTTATTTGGGGAAGTAAAACGCATCCAAATGTATCAGACTGAGACAACGGCTTTTGAATGCCATGACAATTAAAATAGGATGAGGAATCTTAATGTACAGAAGTTGGGTGGGAGCAGAAAATCGAGTCAAGCCAACCGCGAAGATCATGCCAAGATAAGGAGAAGTAGTTCACAAGGTAGTATGGTTGAATAGGCTGTGTCTACACTGAGATATGTAATTCCGCGACCTCAGTTACAAGATTCGAGTGATTGACCACCGAACGATTTCACACATAACCCCTTCGTTTTAGGTCAAACAGCGTAACATGGCGGAATAAATCGACGGCCACATTTATTTTCATTTTTAAAACGAAAATGACCCGAAAGCCCTAGAAGTCGACAACTAGGTAAAACATGGCCGAATTGAAGGCGGATATGAAAAACGACCGATGAGTAAATGTAGGAAGCAGTTAACTAACCGGTGATTCCATTTCGTAAAGAAGGAGTAGACCCTTACTGAGTTAATTTGCATTGCGAATGTCACAGGCTTCCGAATGGCTAGGACAAGAGCGATTAACCTGCGGTACCCAAATGCACAGAAGACATTATTCGTTTGACGTTCCATCACCACGCCGAATCGGACTGACATAAGTCAAAGGCCATGGTATGGCATCAATAACCATGAAACCAAGGCGAAGGACCTTTCGTGCAAAACTATGCACAAAGTCGAACCAAATCAATACGTAGTTGGCACAGCAGTGCAGGGTCTAAACAGCCCAAAGTAGATTAAAGTGATCTCGTTTCTACCAGTACCATGAAAAGCGAAGGAGCTAGCAAAACACCGCTAGATTTGATTTTTCAGCTTAAAAGAGATATCCTCACCTTCGCCAGCTCCCATGGAAACAGTTATGGTACCGGAAATACTGGGACAGATTGATAAGGTAAGGACTGTTGCTGATGGGAATAGCCGCCTCATGGCTTGTCCTTCCCTTGTGGCACGAGAGTAACCCATGAAAAGGGACCGAGACCTAGCTGCAAGTCATTAGGGTTAGATTATAACCTCAGAAGACTCCCAGTTTTGCTTACCATCAGGGGGGCATTCTTAGTACTGACCAATGACTGCTTCCAAAAATGTGCTTAGAAAGAACTAAGACAAATCTTAGTAAAGAAGCCTATGGGAAATCCTTGAGACGGTGGCTACATCGAGGATGAATGATGTGCCAGAACAATCCGACATCGAAAACTGATCGGCATATTTGAGTAGACGAATCTCTATCGCGAAGGAACAAGATGAGAGAGCTGGCGAACAGAGACGGATCTTAATTCCATCGGCTTCCAAAACGGCTCACTTGGCACACCCTGAGTGAGTAAAAATCACGAATAGATGGACAGAGAAGGGTGGATAGACACTAATTCAGAGTATGAAGAGTATGAGTGGTGAAGTGTGAGGGGTCATCCTGCCTTCCTCGATGAGGAAAGGCCATGAGGGTGCAGGGCAGAAGTAAATGGGTGGAGGAGGTAATGGGGTAACTGACGCATTCACCACCACCGCCTTTAGGACGGAGAAGGTAGCAACGCAAGCACCCGCGCGCACGCACACACGCATGTGCGGTGGTGTATGCACGTATCGAAAGGCCGATCAATAAGACCACAGAGCATCGCGACCGCGCGCTTGGGTATGTGCGTGCATGACGATTATATTGGCGAGGCGTTTTTTGACATCACATACACGCACAAATCCACGCCGCACACCACATCTGAGCCTCAAACCCCCGAGGCGCTCCAGAAGTTTCGTTTCATCAACATGGGGGGAGAGGACGCCTTTTCGATCTCCGGCATCACCAAGGCGGATTCAGGGATCGAAATATAATCATGAATAGATGATAACTACCACTTCAAGCATGATTCTAGAGGAAAGCTTCGGGTCGTGACTACCTACCTGCATGACTCAAAACAAATTCCGAAATCCTTAACGGGGCCTGGGAACTATTTTTGGCTGATGCGTTGTGGAAGACTTCCAGAATTTACGTACAATGGAAGGATTGGACTGTGATAACTGGATTTATAACCCCGATACCAATATTCAGGAAATGGGCTCAAGTAACTTCCCTGGAGTACTTTGGACCAATAGGGTGGTTCAACTCGTAATTGGAGACTTTCGGCTTATTTTGCTAAGGGAATGGTTCTAGACAGTGACAGTGAACAATTAACTAACGCGGATTCATAAAGAATTAAATATTCATCGACTTCACTTATTATTAAAGCTAGGGACCTGAGTTAGGATCAAGGTGGTAAACAATTAAAAACTCGGGTGGACACAGCGGATAAATTACCACTCGAAATAATGTATGAATTAATTGGAGTAAACCTCAACTAGTGTGAAACTGTAAAACATAAAGAAAACGGTGAATTAAAAGAGCTGAAAGCTTTAAGTTATCATCAGCGAAGAAATGTGGGCCTCAGACTTAAAATCGGCTAGCAACTCCTCTTCCATGGAGGAGGAAATTAAAAGCCCAAACGGTGTCAAAAAGAGGAATTTCTTACGCCACCAGAGCGCGTAAATTAGCGAAACGACTTCTACTGGAAAAAGGCGTACGAGAATGGAAGTATATCAGGTTTCAGACAAGCCCACCAAGTGCAGTCAACTCAAGTCCTTTGAATTTCAAGTTGAACCATCGAAAACCTTCTAATGGAAGGCTCAGAAAGATCGGCATTCTTTAAACCATTACAGCCACCTTTGAAATTCCCTACCCTTTCACAGACTACTCTTCGAGATAGTAAACGTACTTTTAAACTGAGTTCACAAGGCGACAGAGATTAACAGATGCTTCCAGCATACAAAGACAGGTGGCTTGGCTAAAAGGAGATAGCTAGGATATTCTCAGACATGATCACTTACTACCTCCAGTAGAAGTGTGAGACAAGGCAAAAATAAATACTCTGTCTCCTTCCAATTCATGACGAACTCAAAGTAGCAAAAATATAGATAAATACTGACCGATAAGAGCTACCATCTTCTGGCAGTGGTGGTTCCTCCATGTCATACTTCTTCGAAAAGACTCGCAACATGAGGGAGTGGAAGACCTCCAACTGCAACTCCGTCACCCACTCACAAGCCCAGTAGGACATCTCATGGAATTTCACAAAGAACTCCCTCGTAGGTTTTTTTCTCACCGAAGGATGAGGTGCAGCCACCGCAACAGCACCACAAGTCAACGCTTGTTCACCTTCCCCTGTCTGTGAGTCAGAAGTGGTAGCTGGTGTTGGGGGGACAGGACCATCCTTTCCTCCTCTGTCCTCTATTTCCTTCCTCTCTACATCCTCCATCACAGAAACAGCGGTTTTAGGGGGTTCACGCCACCTCCAGAAGAGAATCTTCGAGACTCGAGCCTTGAGCGGTTTGCAACCACATCGGGGACACAACCACACACCCTCTGGAATTTGCGAGAGCGGCGGATCCAGGCAGCCCAAATGGTAGCTAGCAGGACAATTCTCACAGCAGATGAGGTCGCCACCATCACGACATTCGGAGCAGTACTCCTGGTGCTCGTCCCGCTCTCCCTCTTCTTCGCCACCACCTGCTGTGGTTGCCTTGCGGGAGACGTGAACGGGACCCTCACTGGCCGTGGAGGCACCTTCGTCGGCAGCGGTGACGGGATCGGTAGTGCTGCGATGTGCTGCGGTGATGCCCTGCTTCTCGCAATGCGGGCAAGACCACACACCTTCAGGGACCTCCTCCAGCTCAGGGTCAAGACAGACTAGGTGGTAGGCGCGGGGGCAGGTGTCGCAGAGCATGATGTTCCCACCCTGCAGAAAATAGGACAAAAGACAAGTAGTTGTTCGGCTTAACCGACAATGTATCGAGTTCAATACAATCATCCGCCAATTAAACCGGTGGCAGTCTACAAAGAGCACGAATATGGAACGAGAAATTGGTGCCGAGAACACTTATCGTTAAGACCGACCATACTGACAATAGCAGAGTATTCATCCAAAAGTGGTTCTAAAAAGTAGGCCTTTTACTATTTTCAAATTGTTCCATGAGTATGCAATGAGACATGGTATGGTCTTCAGATAAAGCGTCAAATTCTACTTCCTGCTCTACAAGTCAGAGGCAAGTAGGAGGTGAAACTGAGATCCTCGCAAAAGTGGGTTATGTAAGTAAAAGGCTTAGAAATCCGTTCCCATTTCTCTCAATGCATTCCTTAGCCAAAAAAATGCAAAGCGTAACCTAGAGTCTTGAAGAATGGCTGCAGATATCAGCCTTGAAAGCGATTCATCAAAAGCAAACGGCACAATTATTTGACTAAGAACAGTTGTTTGTCCCAATTTTTTTATGCCAGACACCGACAATGGGGCACAATGAAAGGTGCTTCCAGCCACCTCTTTGTGGTTCTTTAAACTTTGGATGAGCGACCCAGCCATGCCTCACGTCCCTCCATTGACACGATAGTGACGTAAGCGTCACCTTTACTCTTATCACTCGAGGTCGCCGCCCATATCTGATGTCACGTACTTGCTTCCTGAGAGAAAACACCATTATAAAACAAAATCAGGAAACAATGAAACAGTAATGTAGGCGAGCTGACTTCCATGAATTTGCTACTAGATGCACATTACAGTGCATATGAGATAAAGGTGAGGAATCCAATCTAAAAATATCACCAATGCTAATAAGGAATAGGAGGAACTTTACAATGAAATCAGGGACGGATACGATCAACTTATTACAACACTACGGCGTGAAGAACAGCTAAGAGATGAGGTCATTCCAGAACAAATTTAATGTGATACTTCAGGGAAAGTGGAGGAAAACCTTAATTCTCTTTTAATTTTACGTAAATATGATGGGATCGGTAGCCAACTGCATTCAAGACGTCTCTGAAAGCCCTAGAGACGAATTTTCCGATAGAGAGACACCACTGAGTTGCCAAGTTTGCAAAAATTTCACCAATGATAGCCTCTGAAATTAGCATCAATACTCCAGTCCATTCAATGAAATGAGCATTAAGTATGAGTGCTGTTGTGGTTATCACTACTTTCTCAGGCGGAATGATACAACAACCATGACCGCGAAAAAGAATGACCCACTTGTTGACAAACATCACAATAGTCCTGGTGATCCGTCTCATATCCATCCTCCGCCTGCCTATTCCCGCCCATAAGAGGCACACGCGCAATGATGCTACGCTTCACCCCACTTGCACTGTCAGCAAGATTCGGTGCCGACGCGCTAACATGCATTTGCCCCGTCGTTACAGCGGCAGAGGTCCGAGCCGCGGCCGCAGCTCGACGCGCATTAAGGCTACGCTGTTGTTTGCGGCGCTTCTGTTCCTCCTCCTGCAAGGCCTCTGCTTCCTCCAGCTGGCGTTCAAATTCTTCATCACTCGTGTTGTCACCCGCCAATCGACCTCCGCCCTGTTGGAGCGTGGAAAAAATAAAAAACAAAATATATCAGATGAAGCAAATACACATTCTGGATCCACTCCCAACCGTTATTCACCTCTCTACGACGGCCACCACTTCTACCTCCAGGAGTCTTGCGCTTTTTCTTCTTGCTGATTTTAATCCTCAACGGCGCTGCTTGCGAGGAGGCAGGAGTGGCCGCAGCTGAAGAGGAGGCAGGCGAGGATTGACTGACCTCTCCACTTTCGCCCGGAACCTCCGTTGCTGTCGCTGCCGCTGGCGCTACTATTGCCGTCCCCACACCACCAACTACGGAGGCCGCCGTTGCGGTCGCCACCACTACCGATGCTGCCGCGGCTCTCAGATGGCGGGAAGAGGCACGGCGAGGTAAAGCGGGGGTGACGGGAGTCACTACTACTGCGCTCTCCGTATCTTCGGCCTCAGCCTCGTCCTCCACCACAAAACTGCCGCTTGGAGCCGCCAGAGTGCTACTTTCTTCCTCATCATCCGGGAGATCTACGGCGAAAATGAAAATATTAAAACAGCGGAAAATGTGGTAGAAAAGAGTGTGTTACAAACCAATGTTACGCAAACAAGCCAATAAATATCGAAGCGAAAACATGGAACGTGAGTTATGGGAAGGAAAAGCGGAACGGTTGAAGGGAGGGGAAGGTTAAGAGAGCTAACCAGGGCTGTTGATACTGCTGCTACTGCTGACCTTTTTTGACTACAGTTGACGCGGGGCAATTCAGCAAAGGTTCTGCACACAGATGAACAAATGGGAGATTAAATAAATTCTTCAAAACGTTCGTGAGAGTGGAGAACATACCCTCTTCTCCCTTGGGAATGTAGGGATTCATTATGGCAAACTCCTTCCACTTGGCATCCAAAATTTGCACGATGTGCTCCTTCGGCACATGCGGGTTCTTCTCTACGATTAGGGGTTGCACGTACTGGTTGAAAAGCTTCTGAACAGTCCAGTTCTCAAAGTCGTCAGTGGAGTATGTCAACTCCACATCCTCTACGCCTAGCTCCTCACAGAGCTGCTCCAGGGTCTTTTCCTGAAAGGATTTGCCACAATGAATGAGGAAAGAAAAGAACCTGCCTTGGCAGCACGGGCAATTCGTCGCTTAGTGGCACTCCCCGACGAGTCATCGCCGGTGTCGATCTGAAACGGAGGGGAAAGGGAGTCGTGAGAGTGGTAGTGAATACAGAAACCTACATTTCGTCGACGCATCTTATTCCTCCGGCGCTGAGCCTCAGAACTTAAAGGCCGGGACCTTCGCTTTTTCGGTTTGCGATCAGCGGGAACGATTTCTAGTAAGGAAAAGTAAAAAAAACATTGCCACGACTATAGCTAGGTGTATATCTGTAATGTCAAAAGGTCTTTGCCCATAAAGACACGACGAAACTAATCACGTTAGATTTGCACCAGTGCAATGACATGAACCAGGCAATAAGCATCTTCAAGGTTTCAAACAGTATTCGATAGCAGGCTACGATCCACGAAACGAAAACGCATAAAAAGCAGTTAAAATAGCATGTAGGTCCGGTACGTGTGGAACTAATAAAGATCTGGGCATAAAACTGGGCCATAAAAGCACCCAAGCAAAGATGAAATTACTAAGCAAATTAAAAGATGGAAATGTTTAAGAGGCTTCTCTTCTTTTTCTACAAAATAGTCAGTTGGCCGGTTAATACAATTCTAATGAGATTTCGTACTGCATAGGAGCACAAGACATAGAGAGCCAAATTATGAGCAAGGAATAATGCAAGGAACAATGTTTAAGAAAAGCTCTGCATAAAAAACATGAGCAAATTAAGGAGCACATTTACGCACCTGAATCCATTTTCTAGCTGGCCTCCAAACAGGCGGACCGATTAAAACAGTATGACACTGGATGGCCAGTGATTTACTGGGCGGTGTAGCAAATTTTTCGAATAATAGGCATGCTTTTTTAATTAACGGATTCAAAAAGACTTTGTTATACTTTGTAGTTTGGTAAATTTTGCATCATTAATGCAATGGTTTCAGTATTAAAATTCAGGTTCATAAAAAGCAAAGAAGAAAACTTGGATTCAATAACCTTTCAAGATCGCTCAGAGTATAAAGGTCTGCTGTGCACACTAGGAACTCAAGCTCTAGTTTCGTTAATGCCTCATTTATCCATGGGACTCAACTGCTTATTTGCCCAGTTTTAAATAATTTGAGCCAGCTCCAAAGCCGCTAAGGCCGCCTTGGCGAAATCTAAAGTTGAGTGGTTAATCAGGTGGCACTGTAGCGTCTCGATGCTCCCTTGAAGGCAAAAGAAGGTAGAGTTACATATATGTATATATATATATATATATATATATCGCCACCCTTGTGGCCCTGACCGAAATCGGTAGTCCAAACAAAGTATTATAGACACTTTCCCTGTTTTCAAAGTCGCTGCATCACGACCTCATCTTCCTGTCATTAAGCTTTAAACTATGGTATTGATGTAGGGCCGTTGTAGCGTCCCGAGACTCCTTAGAAGGCAAGAGAAGGCAGAATACCAGCGCAGAATATATCTATTCAAAAAAACATAGGGTGTAGAGGGTCTCTCCTCTTCCATCTTACCATCCCTGTTATTAGAAGTCTGTACACGCTCTGACATCTATATTACGGGTGAGAGAGAGGGTACAAAGAGGTCTTGCAGGAGAATTCAGGACGGGAATAAGTCGCGCTCCTGGGAGTCAACACTCCGCTCCGCAACCAGGCTCACTGTCTTCCCGCCTGTGGCCTACAAAGCACATTTGAAGAACATAAGTATTACAGGGGGAAACAAGCTGCTGGCATGGTCCGGAGACCAGCCCCCGCAGCTAGGGCAATATGGCCAACTCTGTGACCCTGACCGAAATCGGCAGTCCAAAAAGACAAAGTATTACAACCGTAACACCTAACTCTTTTCCAAGGTTTCCATCACTTCTATGGGACAGGCGACAACCTCGTTGTGAATTCCAATGCCACGGATTTAGGCTAGACTGAGAATTGGGCGTACTAAGGAGGTTGCTTATCCGAATGAACAAACCATACAAAATTTTGATAGTGCAGTTGTTGATCTAGGACCAATGCTAACCCCAGACAGGGTTTAGAAGTCGGAAGCACAGCATTACCTTTGCCCCAACTTCACCTAGGCAAACCAAGTACAATATGCATCACTAGTGAGAAAGCACGTGACATCCCCCTCTCTCACTCATACAAAGCACCAACACTGAGCTAGGATCCACGGAACTGGTTAGTGTCTTCAGTTTCATCCGCCCTCCTAAAAGAATGAACCTATCCATAACGTTCCCCTGACTTCGTGGAAACATAACCGAAGTGGTTGCCATCTCATTTGCATTTAAATTTTTACACTCAGGTTATTTGCAAAGCACCTCAACCGCTGCAACTGCTCCGACACACCTGGCAGGTGGAGTGCGAAACGTTTGATACAAGGTGCGAAAGCCAGCGCAGTGCGGACAAAAGCCTCGGAGAAGCGTTCCAATCGTTCCAGAGTGATGCCGTCATTATCGTTCCCGCCACAACCCATCGAAAGACGAGCCTCTATTGCGGAAATGACGGATCCGAGGAGGCCAAGAAGCGCACAGGCCAGACCGCAGACAAATAGATGGCCGCGGAAATCGTAGTACTTTGCGTCCACGCAATCAAAGCACCTGGCTAGTCTGAGACTCACTTCTAGCATTAGATCGAGTACTTCACCTGAAAAGATTATGTGAAACTCTGAGTAACCTTGCATTTTTTTCAACCATATTCGTAAATGACGCAACCATGGAAATGAGTTGTGTTTAGAACGAAAGCGATTACGAGTTTTACCGCTTCGTGCCAACTCGGATCAAGCTTTTTTTTGAAGAAGACGTGTGAGACTACTAAAAATTTCCACGTCTTCAGCTTAATTTCTGTGTCTTGTGGCTCATAAATGTCATGAATGAAAGCGACGAAATATGGGAGTCCCAACCTTTCAGTCTATTGTGGTTTGGTCTCCACCACAGTGGCATGAAAATCCCGCGCATCACTTTGGTAATTGTTTAAACTTACGTAAGACTCAAAAACAACTGATTTGGAAAATAACTGGCACCGCATTAAAAGCAGCACCAGGGCGCTTTAAGAGCTTAGACGTTTCGAATCTCAGTCCCAAATGTTCAAAAGCACTCCTAAATTCACACGCTGACTTTCTTCTGGTCGATCACTATGACTTGGGGATAGAATATGCATGTAAAAATATCCACGTAAGGTCACGACAGTTCCGTGGATGGTAAACATCCGACTACTAAGAACGTCGACAGTGACGACTTCTGTTTTGTGGTTTCCATCTTCTAGGATCTTTTGGTCGGGATCACAACGGCGCCCGTGCTCACGCACTCAAAAAGTCAAAAAATCACAAAAAAACAAGCTTGCCTATCAGTTGACCACATTTTCCATCACAAGGAAGAGAAAAGAGGCCTCTACAGTCAGGCGCAAGGCTTTTTTGCCTCAGGCTTGAGCTACTAGTCTACGAGCTCTTTCACATTCAGCTAAAAAATTAAACACGCCTATAACGTCTTGTAGAGTAACTAAGGCGCTAACATACCATTTAAGCTGTCTTCTTCCACCTTGTAAGTTATTACCATGGTACGGCAGAGACGCAGAAGAGGCAGGCTGTCTTGGTGGTTGTAAACAAGATGCAGGTATTCATTATTGCTCGTGTTAGTAGCTGCGACACAGGCCTTGTATAGTTCGACAGCGTCTGTAAAGAAATCCAAGATCGGGTCACGAAAGCATGCCTCGACTTCCTCCCGTGCAAGCGCACAGTTATTCACAAAACTACCAATCGACTAGTCTGCCGAGCACACTACCGAAATTAGACTAATTTCACCTTTCATGTTCGCATTTTCGAAGGGTGTAAAAAGCAATAGGATGTTCTGAACTACCTTTCAATTGTTTAACGAAAAAAGAGACCACATGCAGACCATTGCCGCATGCTTAATTTAACCAAAGTCTCCGAAAACGATACCTTCTAGTGTGTTGATCTCATAGCACCGACACTCCAAGGCGTCAAAGACGGCAGCGTTATAAGACTTGTGACATTTCCCACAGACGTAGAAATCATCTGGTGCAACCACTAAGTACCTAGCCAGACAAGGAAGAAGAGGATTTGCCTCCGATGGCCAGGGAACAACCTTCTCATCTTCCAGTGCATCGGCCCTTATACGTCGCATACGTCCCCCACAGCACGGAGGGATTCGAGTGTCGAAATCCTATCACAAGGCCAGTAAGGGTTTGGAATCCTACCTGTTCAAGGTCAGAACAACGAGGACAATTGCAGATAAAAAAGTACCCGTTTAAAAGCTCTTCTTGGCGTCTTTTCATTGACATCAGAAGGTCTACATAAGATATTCGTATCTGTGGGAAAGGCGGACGGCTTATGGCTAGAGTGGAGCTAACCTGCGATGCATCGAGTATTTCGTCACTTGCAATGACTTTGATCCGTTTCCCAACGAAAGCGAAATCCGCATTGGGTAGACAGGAGTGGTCTAGCTTGGCAGATCTGTAATTCCGAGTTCAGGAACGGAAGGGTAGAAATACGAACCTCTCGAACAAGGCGACACCAATCTCATCTCCAAAATCATTTGTTAAATGGAAGGCGTTTATTTTGACTCTTCCAAAAAGACGGAAGAAATCCGATTTGGAGAAATGTATACTTTTATTAGAAAACGCCATTAGTATGGTATAAGCTTGTTCCATCATTAGTCTGGTCTCATCATTGCCGGCTAACTCTTCAACATCTAGACATGCATAAAATCTAAGTAAAATAGACTTACGAGAGACGAGCGATCCAAAGAACAAATAGTCTTCGTAAACCTGAAGAGGAGCCGATAGAGTATTGGGAATTTTTCACCTTAGAAGCAATAATGTTGAAGAGAAGTCTGATGGTAGCAGTAGGAAAAGCACCACTTGAGACAATGCAAGAGCACTCATGCTTATGCGAGGCCCAGTGAGATTTTTGACACATTCTTCCACAGTAGAAAACGTGTTTGCACCTGGAACAGCGGAAGAGTGGATGTTGACTGACTGAAAGCAGGCAGTATGCGCAGTATTGTGAACTTGAATTCACGTGAAGTGAATATACCCGGGCCTCTTCTGACCATATCAAATCTCCTGGTTTAAAAGAATCCTGTGAGACAAGCATACTTGACCTAGGATAAAAGCATGAAAGCGGTCAATCTTCAAATGCATAGACATGCTGCAATCAAGCGTGTTTTCGCATGAGCCCTACGCAATGCGGCCCCGAGTTATTGACAATCGACAAACAAATATGTATTATTTCAATTCCATCACAACGATAAAAGTTTAAGAAGTCAAGCTATGTTACTGTAATTTACTTGAGGATATTTCACGCCCCACATTCAGAAAACTCACTGCTTGACATACGTCGCATTCCTCCGTTCAAGGTCACCAGCTTCATTAATGAAGGTTCCCGCACTTATAAAAGAAGTTACTGATCAACTTTAAATGTAAAATAAATTAATTTTAAAAAGCACAATGTGTAGATTTTATATACGGCAATATTTGGAACTGCCGCAAAACGGGTCGAACTGAGCTTCTAGGCAGTTAGCATATTTTACTAATTGACTCTTTTAAGGCCATAGACAATTACTACAGATCAATTTTTGATGCATTTTAAATTCTCTTTTGCACTACTAACGTTTGCAAAAATTTGTCACTAATCACAATGTGGTGACGTGCACCCTAAAGTTGCATGTCCCTGAGGCACTCTACCCCAAAGGGCCGCATCGCGAAAGTCACTCATAGCCCGCCAAAGATGTAAGAGTCGAGGCCGCCTCTTTTATTAGTTTGCTTTGACAGGGACCACACGTCATAATGGAAAACAGGCGGACAGAGAGAGAGTCAAAAACGGAAACAAGGGAAGGACCTTCCGCATTAAAATAGCTCATGCTCGTCTGGCGAAAATAAGAGTGGTGTATTTTCTTTCGGTGCGAGCGATGCTACCATGCATGAACACGCATCTGCACGCACTTGCATATACACAGAGGACGGGATTAGGTGTGGGGCATAGGAAGGGGAAGGGAGAGTTGCACCCGTATTAGGCCTCTTCATCATCTTCCTCATCCTCGTCATCTGAGTACATGCCGGAGACAATGACACCCTCCTTGCGTGCAGCAGGCACGTTCTCAAATACTCCACTTTCTTTTGGCATCTCACTCCAAATGTCGATCTGTTAAGGATCGAAGAATAGGAAAAAATGGATGCAACATTACTAGCATTAACTTTTGCATCATTATTTTGCGATCTCGAAACAAGAACAAAGGTTCTTTACTGTATAGCGGTATTGAGATGAATAATCATAATTGTTCGTTCTAACGTAGGTTGTACATGGACTTAAGAGAAATCATTTCTTGCTTTCAGAGATGTTTTTATAACTCCATTTAACTATGAGTCTGATTACACGAGTATTCAAATTTTGCAGATTGGACCTTCTCTGAGTAGCCGTACCAGCAGACTCGAGCACTTCCTTAAGTCGGCAATGCCTTTGTAATACTTTGTTTGTTTGGACTACCGGTTTCGGCCAGGGTCACAGAGGTGATCATATTGCTCTAGCTGCGTAGGCTGGTCTCCGGATCGTTCTAGCAGCTCATTTTCCTCTGCCTGTTGAATATATATATATATATATATATATATATATATATATATATTCTACCCTAGTATGCTGCCTTCTTTTACCTTCAAGGAGCTTCGGGACGCTACAGGCTCAGTGTTAAGGCTTCCCACGAGTTCGAGAAAGGGTTTGGGCGCTGCAATGCTTTTCTAACCTGCTTCTGGAATTCCGGCAGTAGAACCGCGGACGTTAAAATACATTATTTTAATTTACCACAATTTATTGCTTATCACCTTCTTCAATCGGGTTTTTAAAAGGCACAGGGAAATTAGATGAGTAGCACTGCATAGCATGCATATGACAGAGAAGTAGTAGGTACTAATCACAAAATCCTCTTTATGGAACAAGGAGGTCTCATCCACAAAACGACATCGAAAAATGGCGTAGCGGAGTCAGTAACTTGTCCAGTAGTGATTTAACCCTTATTTAACGCATATTTACTTACATCCCCTTTTCATTTTTCTGACTTCATTTTCGTTGGGTCCCTTGGCTGGAAGGCCATAATTATATCCTCTCAGACATTCTGTACTTTGATAATAAATCGTCCTGCATCCTGCTGTGGTTTATTACGACTTCAGAGAGGGCTGAAAGTACTACAGCACATGTCCGTAGACATTTTCATAAAAGTGCCAACGAAACAAATATGCCGTTCTTTTTTGAAGTAATCGTCGCTGAACAACTTAAAATTGCCAGGAAAAGGCTTGGTGTGTTGTCCCGCTCGACAAGGGCAACTACCGGATACGAGGAACGAATGAATAAAATGAGCAATTTTTGCTGCCCCTTCCATCAAGCAGACATTTGTGTACGATGGTAGGTATCATGAGATCGCAGTGCAGTACAGTTCTGTACAAAAATGATGCAACAAACTTCCGTCCCTCCGTGAGATGCTAATAGACGCTTAGTTGGTAAGAAATTTGGAGAGGCATTTTTCTGACTGAGGTTACTAAAGGAAGTAACGGTACGCCTTCCGTAAAATTTAGAAGTAATAATGTAAGAGGTGTTTGTTTTAACGCGCTTACTGAGGCGGCAGACGATGAGACTAAACGAACCACATGCTTAGATGGACGTTATAAGGCTTCAAAGGAGAAACACACTCTAATCGTCCATAAATCGTTGGTTATCTATGAAGCACAGCATTACATGGAACAAAACATCTTCCTCTAGGCACTCTCCTTGATCGAAGAATATGGGATTGAAGGTTGAAGGACAAAATTGGGCAAATGTTGAATGCTACTGATTACTCCTTTAAAGGATGCACGTGAAAGTGACGTTTCCAAAACTTGGCTTCGGAAGTAAAAGCCCTGTAAATATGGCAAGTGGCAATGAGCGCCAATCGATGGTAAGACCGAAAATAAAACATAATTCGCCATTTGTACTGTTGAAACAGCTCATTTTCAGGAGCCATTTTATTTGTTCGTAGGGATTCGATTTAGCACCTTTTCAAGGAATTCGACAACCAGACAGAAGACGTGAACCTCGACGCCGTCAAATGCGCATCAGGTGACGCCAATAGACGTGCACCCACTGAATACCCCGATATTTTTGCCTTCCTAGGGGTTAGCAGAAGTAGAAACAAGAATGCAACTTCCCCCACCTTGATGAATGACCCTTTTAGCTCTACGAAAAACGTCATTGTAAGTGGGGTGTGTTATAACATTTTCAATTTATACGCGTTTGCGCCAATTTGGGACTCTGACAAGTCAGTTACGCTATTGAGGAGTAAAATGAACTAAGGATCATGGTATGCAACCTGCCTCTTGAAGAAGAATATGAATAAAACAAAAACTTTGCTTTCGGAACTGGTAGGCAACTATAAGTATGAGAGCAACGCCGACGGTTGACTGAGCATTGAAGTCTGAAGCGCAACTTTGGCCTTTCCAATCCTCTGTTAATTTGTCTTCACGCTGGAGGCATGCTACCAGTTATTCCGCCATTTGGGAGGGTTTACAGCGAGGACACTCCTCAACTCGTACTCTCCAATACCATATTAGAGTGAACTTGAACGCAGCATTGGTGACAGGATTGAGGAATCTAATTCTGCAGGACAGGAGCTTTGCTGTACGCTTCCTGGGGATTACGTGAAGACGTCGTTAGAAGTGGGGCATTTGAGATCGTAGAGACAAACTCGCCGACCAATAAGGCCATATAGAGGCCTATTTAAACGTCACCAGACCCAAACCATTCAAAAAGGAATGTTAAAGGGTTAAACTAGTTGGAATAAATTTATTAACAATCAATTAACTCCTTTTGAAGACTCGACACCTCACTACATTATAAGCCCTAAAATTAATCGGATCGGTGGTATGGGTCTTGCTTATTTAGTACTTATACTCCTGGGCTCTCAGTCCTTTTGCACGCTAATTGCGCAGCTACCACTGGATTCAAATACCCTACAACAATTGCAGAGAAAATGGAACGATGAGGATGACTTACAATGCCCGGTGTGGACTTCTTCCTGCCAGCCTCTTCAGCCTCCTTCTGCCTCTCAAGAAAGCGCTGTTTGGCGCTGGAGGCGAAAGCTCCCACCAAATGCTCATCTTCATCCTGATCCGCCTTCGCGTCCGCAGCAGAATTTGTCGGTTGACTCTCGAACACTGTTGGCCCCACTGCACCCTCCACCAAGACAATTTTCTTCAGGGGCATTAAAGAAGGTGAGGATTGATTACTCACGATAAGTCTTTTCAATTCTTTAATAAGTTATTCGCCTATGCACCTTATCCTTCGTTCTGGACCAACTTTGGGGCCCCTTATGCAACCAGAATTTATCAACAACAAATGCTACTTCAAAGGCTCCAAGCTGCCACAAGTGAGCGATTCATCCGAGCATCCAACCGTCGGTGGTGACTATTCCATCCTTCCCTTAACTACGGTTAACTCACCTCAGTTCGCTTCACCGCTTTGGCTCGCTCCTCAGCGTCCTTCATGAAGCGCTCTTTAGCTGCAGAAGCCCACTTCACGTCTCCAGGAGTAGGTGTATCGTCCATATCCCCACTTCGAATGACATCGTCGCGCTGCTGTGGCTCATTCTCGTACACCCCACCTTCTCCTCGAAGCTCAATTGTCTAATACACGTAATCAGAAGGTGGAATTAAGCGTAAGGGAGCGAGAAGGGCGTTCAGCTGAGACTTCTAATGTCAAAAACATGGAAGGGTTTGTCACACACGGCAGTCGGCCAACATGACACTGTTGTCCAAGACGACAGAGGATACTGTTTGTGAGTATATGTATTATGCACTGTGATGCTGAAGCCTCTTGTTAAAGAGAGCGTAAATTTAGATACATTTCAAATACAACTTGCCGGTTGGTAACAATGATCTTGGCCGTAATGGCTTCTGGTCTAAAGCAGCCACTCCTGTAAACACTTAACGCGCAGAACAGCTGTCTGGTCGGACACCTGATTAACACAAGATTCGTCTCCAGATCCCAAAAAAATACTAACTCTCCCATGGAAACAATGTACACAATCAATCCCAAGTAGTCGAGATTTTTAACAGCTGGCCCACGCTAGTCACCAAATCAGACAAACTCCACTGACGGATATGGATATGTGAAAGTTTTCAGATGATACTTAATGCTTAGATTAACTATTGGGAAACTCCCAAGTTCCAGTTCGACCTGCATATTAAGGCGACTGAACATAGCAGAACTCACTGTCTTCTTCACTTCGTGCTGCAGTTTGCTGGGGTCCTGGAACTTCTCTCGAATGGATTTCGCACCTGAGAGGTTTTGATAGTCGTCGATACTGGAATCCGCAGTGACTATGTCCTCTGGTCGGGCTGCTGGTGTGCTCTCGTAGATAGAATTCCTTTCTCTACTTGCCAGTTCTTGCAATTCAGCCTTAAAAATTTTTAAAAATGTGTATTTTGCCCCTGCTTTTGAAGCTGCTTAATTTTGAGATGTTAGTTTGCCTAAAAGGGGTCGAGAACTGTTTGCATTGATTAGACAGAAACACATAGCTCAAAAATGGATTAATTTGTTCACAACCAGTCCTGAATCCTACGTTTTCCAGTTAAGGCATGAAACCAATGAACAGCTTGTCCACCCCTTTGTCTAGTAGGAATGAGCTGCTACCCGCATTTGTGCAACAAAATCTCCCGGCCAAAGGACCGACCTCTCCGATTTGGCAGACACAATAGAAAAACTGCAGCCAACTTTTGCATCACTTAGTTGGAAGATGCCCATTCCCTTCAAAGTATTCTACCGACTCCCGTCCTTATTTGATAAAACTCACAGAGAATAGAATTCTAGGCACAACTTTCATAGCGTATCATTCACCTTCCAAGGAAAGGTTCAATAATTAAGTGTCAAGTTTTTAGGTTTAGAGGTGTACTCTCAACTGGAAGGAATTTGAGAATTGTTCTTATCAAATAGCAGCACTTCAGTGTTAAACAGAGGTGTGAATTAATTTGCCTCCAGGTCCTCGTCAAAAGTAAAATTTCCTAACAAGAACAGTTAAATAATAAGTAATTTCTAGTCATCTGGAAGTGTCTTTTGACTTTCTACTGATCCTAATTCTGGATAATCTCATGCACTTTGTTGTTTAAGAGAAAGTGGAACTTTCAGAAGGCTTCATTGAAATCATCATTATAAATATACTGCACTGCGCCATTGTGCCGCGAAGTTATGTAACGCTTCGGCCCTAAAAACTAAGGAAAAGCCCAACTAACCATACTCCAGTTCCCCAACTGCCTATTTCACGATCCAAGGCAGAGGTGTAATCGTCAAAAGGAACAATATCACCAGAAAAATGCGTTGGATGATACGAACATGGGACAGCGGCTATCCACCTCACGCCCACGCCAGAGTGAGGCGTAGTTTTTTACGTGACATGTGATATCGCATTACCCTGCAAAAACAGGAATGGGATCGCCTCGCTTGTTCCTTTTCCGCCATCCATCCCCCCCCCACCCCGCCCCACCAATGCATTGGTTGTGCCTGTACGTACAAAAGTGAACGCCTTGCACTAATTCCGGTGATAGTGAATGCCCAGATCTCGCGTGGAATTCAGCAAGTAAACGCTGCATGGTGAACTAATGATTCTGCAGGCATCACATTCACTCATCGCAAGCACACATTCCCGGTGATGAGGTGTTGGGTGGCTTTGAATTCAAGGTGGTCAGTGAGTGGACCATATGCAAATAACCAATGGCATTTTCTTTTGCTTAACAAACAATAGACTATGAAAGGCATCGCCCGTTACGCTTCGATCGGTCAGCAAACAGTCTACTATGCCTGGCATTTTGAACACTTACATCGTGCAAAATCCTCTCCAAAGCACGCTGTTTTTACTACTGATTGCTGGGTTGCCTGAGTAACTAAGACGAATAAAACAAAACGTATCCCTTCATGAATACTTCTTTAGCTCAAATTCGCATTCTACTCCCGTCGTGGTTTGGCCTAGTGAGACCCAGTTGCTGCCGCTGAACCGTGCCTATGGTGATTCATCATCAAAAATAGGCCTTGTGCCTTGCTACCGCATGTTACATCTTCCCTAAGGGCCAAAATTCCAGGAGAGATTTCTACACCTTTGGCATTTTTATGCGCGCAGTTAGTAGATCATGCAATCCTAAGTTAGTTTCATTTTGTAGAGGGAGTGCCCAAAACAGCAAAAAGTGCTACAGAGAACTACAGAGGGCGCCCTAGCGATAAAACAACCTTCTGCATCTTACAGATCCCTGTAATTCAATGATAGATTGCTTAATATTACACAACTTCCCCATATGGTTGTTAATTCCCAAATTACTAATTGTAAAACGAATTATTAACGAATTGTATCAATATAAAAACGAAAAATCACCCCTTACGTTACAAATTTGGCGTGAATTTTACTTAGTGTAGGCACCTTAAATGCCACGCATTGTAGACTGCTGGCTGGCCGACCGACGCACATAAAATTGGCTTTCAGTTGCTTATTCGCAAGCAATGCCCCACTAACCACCTACACTTCGAGGCCATTCGACACTTCACCTTTAGAAATCTAGGCCTGTATTATATGGGTGTAGGGCACAGCAGGATAGTTGGCTCACCATGAGGTGCACACTTGTCAAATTCCAGCCGAGGCCTAGAAACTTAATACATCTGGAATGCATTATATTGTTTTTGCAAGATAATACAATATTGCACACTACGAAGCTACTTGCGAAATTTGCGCTTATTAGAGGTCCAAGCACACTTTGCCTTGGCCAACAAGTACAATTGTGTAAACAGCGGCAATCTTGAAGGTCTCTGTCATCCCCAATCAGCAACAGAGGCAGTTTTGGGGATCTCTGTGAAGTAAAGCGACATTTTCATCAATCTTCAAAACTGACGTATTGGGGTGTAAATGAAGGGGAGCATGAGTTCGCTTTTTCCATAATAATATTGGGTTACGCGAATCGCATTGGTGGATAACCATATGCAGTCCAAATAACTTGTAGTACAAGAAAAATACACTTTTCGATGGAACCGCTAACATCGGTTAGTACCTGAAAGCAAAATACTTATAACCCCAAGCGAAATCACCCATACTAAGACATTTTGTTCGTTAAATGATGAAAAAAGGTACGTTTTTAATTCCAAAATTTATAGCATAACGATTTAAAAAGACCAACCTTGGGGTCGAGACGCTTAACTTTACTCTCTTCTGCGGCTTTCTTGAGAAAAGCACTTTTCCTCTCAGCCGCGCTTGTGGTGACAACTAGATGGGCAGCGTCCTCCCTCTCTTCACTCCTCGCAATGTCAAGTAGACTGTCTGGCTCATTTTCGAAGACTCCACCTTGAGACTACACGAAAGAAATCAATTAAAATTAAGTTAAAAAAGCGGTTTTTTCTTCAGCCAAGTAGAAGGCTGATTTTGATTGGTCAGCACATCCACACGGGCCAATCAAAAGGGAAAGAAAGGAGAAGCCAGAGGCATAGTAACCAATCAGCGAAAAAGCACGATTGGCAGCATTGACATGCAGAAGGCACGGAATCAAGGATTTTTCTCTCGTGCAATTTGAATACAGCTCCTTGAAAAAAGGAAACAATAAGTGGGAACATGAAATCACTTTGGTAGTGAATCGAAACATAAGCTCCACGTGAAAGGTACTTGAGATTTATAAAATCTTGATAACAAATCAGAGCTGGACGCCGCAGACTCATTAGCATCACCGGTGTCACGAAGTGTGCATACAAGAGTCGGACACTTTCACAGCCGATGCAAGATGCAATAAACGCACCTGTCTATTTCTCACTTTAATCTGGTTGAACAAAAGATGCTTTTCACCCTATCTGTTGTACCACTTTTTTTGCCTTTTTGATAAGTAAAAATTTTGGAAAAAATTGAACGGTATTTAATTAGCTAACCATGCGATCTCTGACAGACATTTATTTTTTCGAAGCGCAAATTGAAAAGGATAAATGGTGTAGCCAATAGTTATGAAACAAAGCACAGTTTTCATAATTTGGCAGCATACAACACAATAAGTTCGCATGCCTTTGTTCACCAACGCAATGTAGCTTGTCATAAAATAGGTGGATCGTCGATTAAACTAATTTGAAAAATGTTATTAAAGCTTGATCTAGAAGAAGTGCGCTAAATAGCACACTTTATTAACGATAACGGCTTCACTTTGCTATCTACTTAGAGCAAAGCATGGGTTTCCAATGTACAATCAGATAATTGCCCCGCCTTCACAGTGCTCTCGATTGTGCAGGTTCATCGTATTTGGATGCGCCATCGAAATGCCATCGTTCCTGTAGTTAAGCATTTATCACCACTGTGAAATGAAGATAACGCAAAAACGGGTCCGCAAATCGCACCGAAATTGGAGCTTGAAAAGCCGGTGTACGCGTTAACCTGCGTCGAAAGTTGGGCTCAATATGCGCATAAAGTCCCAGAATAGGCGGGCATAAGGCAATCTGCATGGCCATCTGGCCGCGGCCATGCTCACAAGGGGTCAACAGTGAGCTCAAGATATGACCGTCAAATGTAAGAGTTTGAAAATTAAATGAAATGCAGAAAGTCTACCAGGAATATGAAATAATTTATAGAGCGATCAATATCCCACAATAGCTCTAAAAAGGTAAGCTAAATGAAAGAGAAATACCTACTCGTTTCAAATAAAGAGCATTTGTCATAAAAACACCTGTGACAAAGATGTTAGCCCGGCATCTCAAATCCCTAACCTGATTCCGCACGTCACAAATTTGCGGCGCGTTTAATAAGAAGCATAATAGTAAACAGCTTTGTGGCAGGCCAGATTTACAAACCCTCTGGGCTGTGATTTCCGATTTGCAATCCAACTGCAAGCGCTGCTAAGTTTGCGACGATGATGCGAGAGCAAGGTGGAAGTAATTTGAGATATAATTTATAAGTGTGGACAATTTTAAGCTCACATTTATCAATTCCACACTACCAAAGAAAAATGCGACATTTCCCACCTCAACAGCTAAGCTAATAGTTACAATATCATCGGCGTTCGCTTTTACTTTCCCTCTCCTCCCTTATACAGGTCCTGCCTATCCTAATCCGCCTACGTTTTTCATCCGTCTAAGGAGGAAGGAGACAAGACAAACAGCCAATCAGGGTTGTAGACACGACTCACGCTGTTGCCCAGATCGATCTTCGTCTTTTCAATCTTCGTCTCCACTTTGCCCGATTCGATGTCTTTCCAGCGCGCTTTCGCGGAGCGAGTAGCCTCGGTTGCAACTTGACGGAGCTCCTCGGATTCCACGGGCTTTTTCTCTCCATTCTCTTCCTCGATCTACAGTGTATATTGAGAGCTGAGATGAACGGCAGATCTGTATCTGTTGTCGAAATCGGAAATCCAGTTAGTCACGCGATTCAAACCTATGTGCTTGGACTTTGCCAAGGCGATTTGGAGAGTTTTCTTGAGATTTGGGCGAAAATGGTTCTCACAGGGGATTCACGTCTTCCGACTTTAATTCTCATCCTTACAAGGACGTTTTTATCAAACAATCCTACAGGGATAGCAATTTAATCCATTGAAAGAGCCACCATTCGTGCACCTGCGGGCATGATGCACAAAGTCATTCTGAATGGCTGCCTTAAATAGCCAATGCACGTGAGAGCCAACTATAATTTTTATTAAAAATGGTAAGGTCATTTAAATGCATGATGACATTTGCCTTCAAACAGTTGTTCGATACGATTTAATTACTCTTTTTCCGATTTCGACTCCACTGTGCAAAAAATGGGTGTCATTTTTGTTTCAAAACAGGTTTATCTAGCCTAAATAGGCTACATTGCTTAGACGAGGCCTTTCGGATGCCTAGAAAAGCTAAAAACAGACGGTGTGGATTTCAACCAAGTATTAAGATGTACTTCTATTTAGCTGTCACATCAACAAAGTGGAATTAATTATCATCGACTTCTTTTTCGTGGCAACTTTAAATTTTACAGTCACTTACATTCTCTTAGCCTGAAACTGCCTTCACAAGTGTTAATGGGTTCTTCATGGTTAGGACAAAAATTGTCAATGATAATTGTTTAGTATCTTACATTTAAGGCAAAAAATCATAACGTTGTGGTTGTCTTATTCAAGTGAGCCCTTGCGTGTTTTTTACGCAACTAGAAGCGAATGGTCGTAACATTCTCCTGATCGCATTACCACTTAACTTTTCCGATTTGTAACCTTTGAAGAGCTTACCAAAACAAGAACAAAACTCATCATTGAGTAGAGAAATGAACAAATGTAGTAATCGGTGAATCACACTGATGGATACCGCACTAACTTGGAAATTCAAGTGAAAATCAATTGGATTCCCCTGTTCTGATACACTTTGACCACTCACCACACCACCAGTCTGCTCCAACCGCTTGAATTTTTCTCTCATATCCTTTGTCTTCTTTCCAATGCCAATGTAGTCCGTAACTGTGCTCTCCCCAGTGTCTGCTCCCTCCACACCTTCCGGTCTCGATGTTGGCTGACTTTCCAACACACCCACAGCGACACCTTCTCTTGGCGGTGTGATTTCCTTCAACTTGCGTGGTTGTCCATCCTGTGACCCATTCACCGCCCGTGCTGCCTCTTGCATAAACTTGTCCTTCATACTGCCCACACCGGCGTACTTCAGCTTGGTCTTGCGTTTTCGCACCTCCTTTGATTTGTCGGCATCCTGGAAACCCTCGCCCCTCTCAAAGCGGTTGCGAATGTCAGAGGCACGTGCGCCAGAACCCCCCGCCACGGAGGCGGCATTGGCAACATTCTGACTCACCCTGGTTACCTCTTTGGCCGCCTTCAGGGCTTCCGATTCCCTGGCAGGCTTCTTTTTGTCATCGTCCAAAGTATTTTCTGCAGAAGCAGAGAGTTGTAGGCTGAGACACTTTGAATGTTAATCACCAATATTCGTTTCAAAGAGAATAATTTACAAGTAAATTTACCTTATTTATATCCTGTTTTCAATGGAGACATTTTTGAAGTGTTAACCTTTAAACGTCGATGACTAGGAGAGATTTTGGCATGCGACTTAAGCTT
This sequence comes from Taenia hydatigena, assembly GCA_036345935.2. Taxonomy (NCBI): domain Eukaryota; kingdom Metazoa; phylum Platyhelminthes; class Cestoda; order Cyclophyllidea; family Taeniidae; genus Taenia; species Taenia hydatigena. Next base: position 14,128,858 of record JADWOT020000008.1, read on the forward strand.
TGACAACCAGACACCTATGAGGCGCAGGCGCAGGATGAAGAGGGTAAGTGCTGCCATGAATTTGCAAAGGTCAGTGGTCCACCGAATGCCTCTTTAGGAAATGTTTTTTATAAACCATACTGTTTCTCATTTCAACACACAAGTGCTTACATAGTACTTTTTTTAAACTGGTTCCTTTTAGGTGGGAAATGTGCATGGCTTTCCGTACTAGTTAAGGAGAAATCTGCCACGGAAACATATTTACCAAACCACCTTGTCATAAAGTGGCGTTGAAGTAAACGCATTTTTCTGGCTGAATACGATTGCCTGCATACAAAAGGTATGCATTTGAAGATGGTAAACCCTTAAGTATGGATAAGCGGTACAGAATTTAATGCTCGTTCTGTATTTAAAGAACTTGACTCTTGTTTGAAAGGGGAATTTGGGCCGAAATGGTATCTTGAATAGAAGGCATTTTTATAAGGGTTTTTTTATCGAAACGAGCTCTCATTTTTGGTTATACAAGCACTTTAAGACCCTGTTACTGCATTTCTACTGGGCGGCATGACCTCAGGACCACGGTGATAAGCCTAACGCTTTTGTACGTCAGGCAAGGCCCGGGACCCTGCAGTGGGAGCGTGCATGTGCAAATTAACCCTTCCACCGGTAGTCCAAGCTGGTTGCATAGAAATACTGTCCAACTGGTTTAAAGTTTTCAAACAGGTAAAGCAAAAAGTGTGCGGATGCAGTTGTTGAGGCAAATTGTGAAAGAGCACTACCGAAATAAGCCAACTTCTTGAGAGATGGGTGGTCTATCATTGAAGGAGACTTTTCAGATGACCAACTTATCTATTTGTAAGCGTTTCAAGTCGCAATCTCCACGATGCTCGATGGAGGATTGTGTCGAAAAAGATTCAAGTGAATAAGTTCGGCTTTTTGATAAAAGAGAATTAGGTGAGCAAGGCGACGGTGTTTGCGAAGGAAATTTGTCTTTCACTAAAGTTCCTTTATCTCAAATTGAGCGGTTGAAGTCCTGCCTTCAAAGAGCGGTTTTTATGGAACAGGTTTCGGCAATAATCATCATAACCACAATTTGGGTTAATTGCAAAAGTGGCCTGTCATAGGCCGTTTCAAATTGGAAGGGCTTCATTAAGAGGCATGAACACAAATAGACTCGTTAAAACCAGGAAAATTTTCAACAATTCGCGTCAAAATGAGCTACCATTACATCTAAGAGGATTCACTCACATAAATAGTTTGAAAAACGGTGACCCTGATGCATAACAAGATCTCGTCAATGCAACCTTTTGTTTTAGGAGAAGAGGTGCCAAAAGTACGTGAACACAAGCAAGTTAATCAAATCACCCGAATTTAAACTGATGGAAGGAGGACACATTCTTGGATCTATTCCCCTTCGAACACTTCCGTACCTTGGAAATTTTTGGCACAGTGATACAATCTAGCTGTCAAATTCAAGTACATACTTGAACCATGTTACTATCTTTCAGACGCATTTCTGAGTGGAACAAATGTAAACAAATCTTAGGATTTTTCAACAAGCTACGCTTCTTGTCAGAGGATAAAATATTGCCACTAGACCATAGAACTTTTAGGTTTTAATGCTTATCCAGCCATGGTGACTAGACTGACCTCAAATGATTGAGTGTCATGGCACGTTGGTCTGTGGACAGTTTAGCAGCCCCTTTGTTTGATTCAGACTGGGGCAGATACCAAAGTTATGGGACGAAGTCTCCCCTATTCCCTATGCTTCGAGAGATTCTAATGAAGGCAAATTTACACCGGCCATTAAGTCATGGAGTATTGACTTAATCGTGGCAACGATTATTCAATCGGCACCGTTTTGTTGATGAAACCCTTTACCAAACAATGTCTGTTTCACTACCAATGTGTGGTATGGGAAATCGAGCAATCATGTCAAATTTTAAGGGGGACACTAAACTTCCCACCAAATCATCGCCATTAAAGTAGCCGATTTGGATGAAAATCTGTTTGGTGTTCCTGCGAGTTAAAAAATCACAGGTGAATTTGGCTTTAAGGTTGATGCACAATTGTTTCTTTCCTTCTGATACATCACTTTACTAATGTGAGGGATCACAAAACATGGACGCTTTACGTTTTAATTGAAGTAGTAGAAACTCTTAGAGGCACTGCATGCACCATTCCTCATCTTATTTAATGTCGATTGAGCCCGCTAGGCGTAATCCTAGCCTCCTAAGCTTATGGGCCATGTTTATCGCGATTCAAGAGTTGTATATCACTCTCCTGACAGTTGTTATGCAGCACCTGAAGAATGCAAGGAACATGGCAACCGTAAACATCGTCCAGAAACGGTGATTTGTAATGAATCACCCTAAGGTGGGTGTAGCCCTTTCTGCAAGATTTCCTTCTCATTCATGAAGATTGATATTTTTCCAAATGCAAGCCAGTTAGCCTACATCAACATCAACTAGGGGAAGGGAAAAGCCATGGAAGGGACTCGATTCATGCGGATGATGTGCTTAAAACTGCCAACGACTTTTTACACCGCCCTTGATGAGGGACAAATATCACCACGGTGTCTGCACGATCTGTGCGTATCCCATTCTCATTCTCCGCATTCTTCTGCTGACATTTAACCAAGTTCAAGGTGCATATCACCTTTTCTTGGCATTGCACTCGGTCAATCACACTACCATGTGCTAAACAAAACGAACATTTAAGAGGTAGAAGTGGACTATGAAGGCAGATGGCTAGGAGTAAGTGTCTTTTATCATCTACGAGCAACATGTGCCGGATAAATGTAGAACTTGCAGTTTAGCTCTGTCACCCTCAAAACCGCTGTGGTGTTCATTGTAGATTAGCTAACAGATTTTTTTGGAGGGAGTCCTGATTTTTGTTATCAATTTTACACAAAAGTTGCTTGTCACCTAGTATTTTAAAAGAACTAGAGATAAGCTGCAGGATTTGTTTGGATCAACTCGGCAGCTCAGCAGAAATAGCAGTTTTTATAATAGATATGTCTTGATCGATCAAGGCATTCAAACGGAGATCCCAGACCTACTTCAAGAGTTAAAACAAACTTAACAACTCATTTACTTATTGTTTTGATGTTGCAAAACGTTATCAAGCATCAGACGCGAATTTGATACAGTTAATGTGGCAGTTATCTTTATCCATTGGGAAATATATGACATCTTGACGACAGCTTTATTACAGGAATGAGTCAAGAACTTTCGTCTACTCATAACTCAGCCTGATAATAGATGGTCTGCGAAATAGTAACCACGGATGGGCGAATCTCCTTCGCGATAAATTAAAAATGCCAAAGAAAATCAGCCGAATTTCGCACCAGACCTGGAGCGGTTCATCGCAGGTGAGGTCTTATAAATAGGAATTTAGGGACAGCGCAGGGCAAAACTTTCGGTTTTTGTTATTTGAAATTGGGATTTGCACAATCAAAGGTGGGGAAAGTGACCACATTAGTGCCGATTTTCTGCTCTTATTTTAAGTTAAATTGCATAAGACAAAGGAATGAAGCCAAGTGCATCTTTGAATGCTAATTTAATGCAGCTTTTCATTTCGCATTCTTGAAGATGACTACAGTAAGTAATCGAGCTCGCATTACGATTCTTCTGGCCGATTGATTCTTTTCACAAATGAGATTTTTTTCCTACCCATGTCAAAATACTATCAAAATGGCTGAAAGATGCAGTGCCAAATTCTAACTATCTAAGGCACGAATTCACGTGCTATTTTGGAGGGAATAGCAGTACGAAAATAGCTTCCTGTCAATGGAATGCAGCCATACATGGTGCTGTTTTTTAGGGTCTTAGGCGGCTGGCATCATCAGTTATTTGCCCGCTCGTACATGCGCACGAGGATTGGCGCGAAATTGCCATGGCAGGGTCACACAGCGCCTGCACCCAATCAAATGTCTCAACTTTAAGATCAGCCAATAGGAGGCGAGCCTGATTGTTGTGCCTGTAAGTCGTGCACCTCAATTTATTTGCTGTAATTTGGCAATGATCGCGGCATATTTGTTAATGATCCCTCTACTCATATTGAAGTACGCGGGAAGGGAATAAGAGGCTTTTACTTTTAGACAGAAATGTAGGTGGTGCCAATTTAAATCTATAACGGCTAATAATTTCTCCAACTTTTACCTATAAGATAAGATCGGAAGACTGGGTAAATAGTACAGATGGCACCGTTTGAAATGCAGACACAATATTTTTGGTTTTTACTAGTTGTTTTGGGCCTCTACCTCTGCGCTCTAAAGCTAACTTAGAATATGACTTTGGAAATGATCGACACCCTTTCATTGCAACTCTCTCTGTCCCAAATTACGCATTAATTATTGTGTATGCACGAGCCCAAAGATACTTAAGATTTCCACTTACAGCATGTTAGAAAGGGATTGGAATACTTCTGCTTTACTTTAGCAAAAGCGTGTTTTGGCAAACCCTTGCGCACCAGATTGCTCATGCAACTTACCGACTTTTGAGGAGATCGAATCTTTGCCTAAAAGCAAATGTTTTTAATGTAAAATCTGCTCTCTACTTCTGTCAGTCACGTGCATTAAACGGGTTGTAAGAAGGTTGCAAGGAAAGCATGCTTTTGGTAGCACTTTTTTAAGAACTGAGTAAGCGAAGATAGGACGAGGCGTGAGCTGTACAATTCCACGTATTCGAGTAAAAAATGGCTTCAGAATTTCTAAAAGGAAAATACAGCAACCTCACTTTTACAGAAGCGGGTTTGCTTATTATAGAGAAGGTAAAATCGATCTTTTAGTATGGGAGAGTGCCTTTGTTTAACTTGTTAACAAATAGGTGATAGATAGTGTGAGTTTCATGACCCGCTTAAAGTTCTTGAGAAAAATGTCTTCTCTCTATGGACATTTAGATTATCAAAAGTATCTTCGAAACACAGGAAGAACTCACGGCAGTGAACGATTGCAAACTGCACAGCGAAAGCAGGATTTATGGAGTACCTCTCCAAGGAGTTCAATTCGATTCGCGACTTCCACTGGTTGTCCGCATTTGCAGCACTTTTCTTGCATCTTAAATAAGGACATAAACGAATTGAGAAACCCTCCTAAAATAAAACCAGCCTCATAGGAGGAATAATAAGACCGTGTTATCACATTACTTCCAGGACAAATGATTTCGAATATGAATTGTACTGCTTTGATTACTTGTTCTACTCTTGGTTTATCTTTCTCGACCTCTTAAAACTCCACGACTGTGCTTCCAGTGGTTGAACTGGACTCTGGAGTTTGCTAATAGCCCTCCACTCCCATAGTTTGTTGACAGTAAATATTCCACCTTAGCATATGCCTTCATTCGACTTTTGAGAAGTCTCGGGTGCTACATTAGTAGCAGCGGAAAGCGGACCCCTTCCTAACAGAAAAATAACACGGTTTTTTATTACTAAATCCTAACCAATCATTCGAATTCCATCAATGGCTGGCTAATCAAAGAACGTTCCTTGCAAAATGAAAGGTTAGCATGGGCGTACACTTCTGATTGTAGGAAACCAATGGCAAACACGTGTGCAAGCCTGCCACCTTAACCCACCCGCCCACAATCACGCACGCACGTGTGCCACCGATCGATAAACTGCCTGCCTGCGATTGGCCATCCAACTAAGCATTGCTAACTCCGCTTCTAAGTTGGCAAAAGTAAGCAAAAAGCAAATTTTTGATAGCTGGAAACCTACCGAAGGGAACAGAGTGATGAAAGACGCCCATGCTGGTTTCAGAATAACCACAGAAGTGAGACCCTCTCTTTCACTAATTGGATGACAAGGCTGAATTTTCACTGGTTCGGCAGGTGTACCTAAGTCAAGAAGTAATAGCATGCAGTTCATGCAACAAAAAAGCAATCATTTCCATGCAATCAGTCTAGATAAAGGCATTCAAGCAGATCAGTCGCTTTTACTGTGTTATTCTACGGGCCATCTGCTATCGCAAGCATATGCGAACATTAGCTTCGACCCTCTTGCATCACCTTGCTATGGTGAAGTGATAGGTGGTTAGCAAAACATTGAGATCAAGCAACGGAGAGTGAGTTAATAAAGGGTTATAAGTAGTCCAATCACCCCTACCTGTTGGTACAGCACCCGGCTTGGTTTTCTAGAAAGTAAAAACAGAAAGGATATAGTGGAAGTTTCGGGGCGATGGCAACTAATAGATTGACAACAACCAAGCAAACAGACACAAAAGTTACTTCATCTAGAAAGCAACTAAATTCTCCTCGTTGTGGAGACTGGAAAATTAAAATAAGCAAATTGATTAAGGCATAATTAATAATGGTTGAATGACAAGTTGACAACACGAGGAATTACATGACTTAGAGATGAGATACGTGGCCGCCGTATAAGCTAAAATATTAAGAGATCACTAAACTGTACCTCCTCTAAAGATATTCATCAAGTCATGGCAATCATCATGCAATATTTTAACGTAGCCAGAGTTATAGTCCCCCTCGCCGTCTGATTGGATAATTATGCGGAGATTTCTTTGCTCCCATTGGTCGAGGAGACGATGGGTTTGATGAATGTAATTAATGCATTTTGGACAGTGCCCTCCAAGATTGCAAACAGAAATCGATAACAAATTCCCAGAAATGTGTAATAAGGCAGTGGTTTCGATAACTACTCACAATCCCCAAAAATACGGTTTGAAGCGGTGTATATTCTAGCATCTTTACCAATAAGGGAGGTTAAGATGATGAAGAGCTTTCCTCGCGTGAGTTTTGTCTATCATTTGAGAGGCGGATGCCATTTAGAACAAACTAACACGATCCATGTGCATAGTGATTATTTTCCTTCCAAGATAATTCAAAATGCTGTATTCTTCGAAGACCAGGCGGGGCGACTCCTATGGAGAGCGTCACTTGTTTGCCGGCATTGCAAAGGGCTTTTATAGAAGGCATCCACTCGTTTACTCCCAAAATTGATGAAGATCTTGTTATGATCACAACGCAAGGCTTAATCGGACCATCATTTGATTGGTTGGACGGATACAATGAGTCCTACAATTTATCGGCTATTTCCTCCGTTGGTTGTGGCTGTATCACATTAAAGTAACCAAATTTGGATGAAAAACCTCATATTATTCGACTAGTTCTTGCTCAAAAAGAATAAGTAATCGCTTTGAACTGTGTAAAAAGCAGGTAGAAAATTGCACAAGTACTTCTAGCAATATTTATGCCTAAACTTTCATAACGCTGAACTTTGCAACATGGTGCTGACTTGATTTTGCGCAAGAGCACTTTAAGCATTGCCCTTTTAGAATAGCCTTCATCTGTGTCCTCTTAGTGTTAGCCAAAGCAGGTGAATTAACCTTGTTTCGGAAAGAAATAAGAATCTAAATGAAAGTCTTACGGAAGGAAAAGAGCTTCGTCTAAAAATGTGCTGCTTCAGATTATTGAATTGGGGAATCGGTGTTCTACAGGGCTCGGAGAGGGTTCGAGACCTCATAACCTGCCTCATCTTAGGCGATTGATAAGCCGACCTGGCAAAAGCTACCCTCATCTTATTTGCTTCGCCGATTGATGAACGCGCCACACCAGCTGGATAGAATGGTTTTTCGTGAGACGGCTTTGGTTGAGAGGTTTTTAGGAATCTGCGGGGTTTAATCGAATCCAATTTGCCGAAATAGGTAGTTGAAAGGGTCACAACCTCAGGAAGACCGTTGCAAAGATCCTCCCTTGACGGTCTTTCCTGTTGGGCCTCCTTCCATTCCCACGAAAGAGTGCGCTCTATCTGTGGAAACCTGTGGACCTCAGGCTGTGGAATGACTCGGCGTCTACGACTTTGGATGAAGGGTTGAGGATTCAAATCAATGTCACGAGGTCGTGGCTTAGTTGCATCAGACATCTTTGACTTCATCCTTTCTTCTCCCATGTTGAAAAAATGGTACAGTGGACCACAATTGTATGAGCTCAAATGACCCACCAGCCAATGGCAGTGCCGAGATGGGTTGTGTGCGGCCTTGAACTCTTCTGCGTTTCAAACAGTTGCGTGATTGGATGATCAGATATTTATCTCACAGTTTTAGCTCCCCTCTGTCAAGACTTTTAGTCTTCAAAGAAATCGAAGTTATAATTTTTTTTCCAGCAAGCTTAGTTATCAGGGCCCCTTAAACACAAATGAGTAAAATTGAATATTTTTACCGGTGACCGGAGATCTGACAGATTCATGCTGTCCTGAAGGTCACGAAGTGCTCAAAATAGACTGACAATAACCCTGATTAAAATAAAATACGACTTGCCAGTTTGATGGTTGCCCATATGACCTACGAGATTAGCTTGGTATAAAATCTGTTAAAGAATTTTAAAATGGTCAAGTTGATGCGCAATGCGGTTGGCAGTAGCCATGACTCGGGACATGCAATATAAACGCTACACACGGCAGTTGGATAGATAAATCATGCTGAATGAGAGAAATGCACGAATGTGAGAATTAGGGGATAATGACAATGAGTTTATTATAAATGAGTTTAAACAAAGGAGATAAGCTGTGTTAAAAAGTCAATGAAAAATGTCAGGATGACAGGTGGTTGTCTCAAACCTACCGTCAAAAACATGCACGAATAAAGTGACCTACATAAATATTGTTAGAAAGAATGCAAGGTAACGCATTTCTACATTTGGGACAAATCAAAAGGACTGATGCAGGGCACACACGTCATCCGCAGAATGATCTACAGGTTGGAAGGCGGCCCTCTCCTGACCAAACACAAATCACCGAACATACAAAGTAAACATTCTCATTTTAATAAGCAAAAAGTGGAAGTTCGGATGTCAGAAGATAAAACGGCTTTGTCACTGGTTATGATGAGAGAACACGAATTCAAAGGCGTGACGGTCACGAATGTGAAAGGCGCAATAACAATTCTTACCAGCGGTTCATTTCGCCTGTTCATTGCAGTCTTAATCTGCAAATGTATTTACGATTTTATAAATTTATTTAACAAACAATTTCTCGCTCTTTAGCCTAAGGAGGCGATCCCAGCAGAAAAAGAGCAGGGATTTTGCAAAAAAACGCAGGACAAAATTAGACACCCTTCAGTTTTACCGAATGCGAGATTCCCTCTTTTAAAACGATCGGTCAACGATTTCATGCAGTCGTTCGTCAAAATTGAAGCTTCTAAAGCGCCCTTGAAAGGGTCATCGGTAAGCAGGTCAAGAACTCCTTGCCATTCTGACCGAGTGATAACTATCTTATAAAAAAAGTTGGTTCTACCTTTTGACTAATAAAAAGTAGAAACTTATTTCCTTAAGATGGCTTTATCACATTAACTAGATGTCAGTAAAATCCCTTCCAAAATGTCTGCAAGGGAAACGATATCAACTTTCTGTGAATCCGTAAAATTAACTAGAGCTTCTAAGGGGAATTTATATATGCTTCACCGTAAATAAATTACATGGGCTCTTTAGCCCACGCAGATTGTAGTCGTGCCCGTGGCTTCCCAGTCCTCTCCTAGGGCAGTAACAATCCTGTCAGTAGGCCGTGCTACGGCTTCAGGAAGTGCTTAAGGTGCTGCACCACGTCGAAATTATTTTCATTCTTTATTTGGTCTCGAAAATGCCATTTGATTTTGGAATCAACATAGCCTCAGCCCTAAAGCACACCTGCTATTTTAAAATATAAAATATCCTAATAGTTAAAAGCAAAGTAATTGCACTAAAAGGCACCTGGGCGAGTTGGTATGCGTGCGATATACAATTATTTTCAGATTATTTTAAGCTAAGCATGCTGTAGAGTTTGGTTAACAGCGCTCTTTGTTGGTTTCAATAAGCCAGTCACTATTTTTCCATTTGAACGGATGTGACTAATCTGTAATAAATAAGAGCTAAATCTTCGAAACGCTACGTAAATCCAAGTTGCTGTAGAGCGAACCCATTTTATTTAGTAGACGAAGTCCTGCCCTAAACGTTGATACAATTCTTTAATTAGACCATTATCAGTAATCTCTGGTGATACTATTGCGTAAATTAATGAGCGAAAATTAAAAGGCCATGGTGTTCGAGGTAAGGTGTAGGTGCAACTTACGCTACTGATAGCAGTACCTCCCGATTTCCCCGTTTCTGGCATTTTCACTTGACGCTCCCAAAAATCTACTCGAAGTGTATTCTTCCACCGTTCCCTTTGCTTTCACTGCTTGGGCTAGGCCCTGCACTATATGATGCTTTTTGTGCGTGCGTGTAAGTCTGCGTGCTTGCGTGTCCACGCGTTTGCGAGTGTTTGTGCGAAGGCCGACGACTGAGGTTAACCTCTCCTCGTCAATATTCCCGCTTTCCTCTCCCCCCTCGCACCATACCATCCACGTTTAACCAATGAGAGGCCATCTGTGTGGCTGTAGCAACGCGAACGCCTCGTGGTGTTTGTTGCGTGTGTGTTGTCTCAGATGCCCCGATTGACCTTTTCGTGGGGATTGAATCGTGGGTGCGATGGCAATAGCGCTGCTACTGATTTTGAATAAGTAAAATGTTGAGCATCAGTAGTCAGGCAATTATTTGGAAATACGCTGTTGGAATTTTATCTTAATGCACAAATGGAGGAATGCTTAATGTAAAACAGAGGCCATGAAAAAGCTCGTTTTAATTGCACATAATCAACGACTTCACGAGTTCTCATTAGTTAGATGCGATCACTTCATCTAGTCACGAAGTGTAATCCAGGACTATTTTCATTTGCGTTGCATAACATTGATCTTTGTACCAGCTTAATAGCTGCAATGGAAAACCACTGTTTGCTCATTAATTGCGCAAAGAATGGAAAAAACGGTGCCGTTTCAAAGTATCAGTCTTTAAACAAATTTGCTTTTGAGGCATTTGAATTTCCCACTTTGAAATGTGCATGCATCAAAACTTATTTACCGATTATCCACTAATGATTGCATAATTTAACAGTATGATGTTCGCTTAAACATATGGATAGGTGATACATACCATACCGCTTGTATCTGATAAGCAGTATTCAGTATTAACCTATAAAAACTGTCTTTATTGGCTTCTATACTTAGGAAAAACAGGCAAACATGTCATGAAATTATTGAATTGCAAAGAGACGAATATGCAGCGAGTAGTGAATGCAAAAGGTCTTGCTACTGTACAAATTTAAACACCAATGACGTAGTGTCTTTGGCTTTCACATAGAGAAACGATCTAGTCATTCCGCTCGTGTCTAGTTCCTTGTATGTATTCTCGTCTCCCCGCAAATAGTCTTTACGCTTTGCTTGTTTCCTAAAAGAGTAAATATTTGCTCTGAATTCATCAACTCACAAATAAGTGAATATTGAGCGAGGCAAAGGAATGGCGTTTAAGTGGACGGCTCTTTGTTGTTGTAATTGACATTTTAGCGTTAGTTTACCCTCGCAAACCATGGAGGTATCTTTTGTACTGATTACACGATTTAGCTAACTTCAACGACGATATTGCAGAATTGAAGCCACTTAAAAGTAAAAATAATCCTTCCAATGAAAAAAGTTTTAAAGATGAACAATAAACCTCCACATGGTACCTAAGCTGAGGATACTTTCGAGCATCATGTTACCGTTAAGAAAGCAGTAAAGCAAAGCTTAAAACACAGACAGCAATGGTATACCATCAAAAGGGGGAGCTTTTAGAAAGTGGAATTAATGATCAAAGCAATCGAGAAACGCGGATTGGAATAGCTGAGGATAGGTGGTAGAGAGGTGCCTATGGTTGATGTTATTCGATCCAGCAAGGTTAGTGTTTTATGACCTGTTACTAAGGCAAAAGTGCAGACCTACCTCTCGCCCTTCTCCGCATTAAACTTTTGTCCTCGCTCAAGCACTAGTCAGTGTTTACCTGGCCAGCTCTTTTATGCACAAACAGGTATCTAACTCCATATCCTCTCCTGTCATGTGAACAACAACTTTAACCCCTCGTCTGTGGATCCAGTCGAACTAAGGGCAGAGGTTACATTAAAATGCTAATTGCACAAGCCAACTAAAAAATGGTCAAAAAGTGGAAATGACAACTGTTTGTGGTGATTATGTGACTACACAACTGGGTTCAGTGTCCTGCAACTCGACCTCGAGGTTGACGGTAATGATGATCTCTTCTGCGAAGCTCTGATGTCGTGTCTAGACTTTGGGCGAAGCTACTTTCCTGTTTTGCACGCGTTATCTCGTGTTTGAGGGGGCTACAGTCGCCACGGCAGTGACAGCGCTGGTTGCAATTCTTTTGATTTTATCACTGAGAAAGTGGAACTCTCTTCTATGCATTTATGGATGATGTAAGGCACTAAAAATAATCTGTTTGCTATTCACCCCATAGCAACACCCTGTGTATTTTAGATTAATTACTGATCTTCTGACCTGCTATGAGGAAATGTTGTTTCCTCTAGTGTTGATTAGACTAACAAACGCATTCATTTGGCTCTTCGTAAACGATCCACTCACTCACCACTCCACACTCCTAGGTCATGCACAAAGTTTATACTCGAGGTCCAGCCTCGTTACGTGCGTACGCGACGAATTCAGACGTGCTGCGAGGCTTAGTCCTCACTCACGGAAGGCCAAACAGCTGAAGGTGACCTGCTCCACACAACTCGACCCAACTCCAGTGTGTGCACGACGAGTTTCCGCCCTTTTTATCTTCTTCTTCCTCTTCGTTGTTGTCATCTTCTTGCCGTTCTTCAGAAACAGTCGCAACCAGTCAACCAATGGGGGGAAAGCTTCTCCTCTTCTTCTAGTCTGAAGCACAAGAAGCGACCCAACTCCACACGCCTCCTACGACCATCCAAATTGAATACAATACCTGTCTTGAGTTTTAGATAAAATTGGGGAAAAAGGCGAATTTCCTGGATAATGAAATAATCGTGCGAGTAGAATGGCGAAACGAAAGCGGATAGAGCTATTTTTGTTCTCAGCTTATATGAACTGACCATTGTAAAGGCATTAACTATTCATCTTGCTTATGTCCCATCGAGAAATTAATATTTTCTGGAGAGGCTAATTTAAGTAACTACTTGGTGATTTTATAGAATGCGCTTTGTTGTGCTTTATTAGTCCAAGCCCTCCAGGGGATGGCTATCAGTCTCGAGACAGGCATAGTGCGGACATGATGATGAATTAGCCTCATTAGTGGCAATGCATACCCCGAGGATGAATTTGGGATGGGAAAATGCCAGTGCCTCTGCTGGATGAGCCGTATCGGGGGCAATTCATTTGAAAGGTGCTGATTGATAGTCGATGCAAATGCACTTCAAAAAGTTGTGCAGAGCCGAGTGTTTTTCTCAGAAAATCCCGATTCTGCTTAATGTGGGGTATCCAAATAACTTCCTCTGGTATTTCAAATCAATCCGTACTACTAATGGAAATAATCACCACTACAAAATGCCAACCTTTCTCAACGAGACACAGGCCAGAAGGAAATTTCACTCCCTTAGTCACTTCCGTTTCCTGTGCGCTTTCATTCCTCGCCTGGCTGTCTACCCTAAGACTCGCGTGATCATGTCATTTTCCGATGCTAATGGTAAGAAAGTCATTGGTCATTCCCACTTTGAGGCAATGTTTAATTGGGCTGTGGAAACATTAATTTCACGAATCCCACCCTCTGAATTCGACTACTACCACAGACGAGGGGACAAAGTTGTTGCCCGCGGGATGGAGGAGGATATGGAGTTGGGTATGTGTATGTGCATAAAAGACCTGGCCAGGTAAACACTGGCTGTGATTGGACGAGAACAAAAGTTTAATGTTCTGCCTTTCTTCTATGGAGGATGCGAAGCAAATCTCAGAATCAGGCTGGGCGAAGATAAGGGGTGCATTGTCGTTTCTCGTATCTAGTGTAAGAAGAAATGTAAAACTTTCCATGCATTGGGGTCCTATCGAGTTGTGCCAAACGGACCGTTTTCCATCGTTTAGTATTCCACATGTGAAGACTTGTTCATAGAGCACGAAGGCTTCCATCTCGTACAACTAAGAGGTGATTCGACTTCAAGAGCAGGGTGTTCCTCAGAGGCATTGAATAAGTTGTTTGAAAATATCGAACGTCACATTACACGGATTGTTAACGCACAAAAGAAAATTCTCATCATAGGCAATTCAACGAACGAATTGCAATGATCGGTGGTATTGCAGCCCATTTTCACTTCTCAGTAGATGGCGTGTGAGATCCACTCGCCTTCCAGCTTCAATAACTCCCTCCTTCCCTTTGATTAAAATGCCAACGAAATGTTACTTTCCTAGTTAGGATCAAATCTTCTGACTACGCCCTTTTGATGTAATCTGCTACTGTTTGCGTTCCCTAAGTGGTATAAAAACTTTCACAAGACCCGGTTTGCGCTTTGGAATTCCAAAATGGCAATTATCACATCCATCGGGTTTCACCAAATTTGTACGACCTGAGGATGGAAGTTAAGGCGAGCTTCCCATCGATTAGCGAAACACGGTTGTATTCCAAAATGCATTTTATAAGTCCTGATAAGTTCATTTTATTCAGAAAGCCAAATCGACCAGCTCGCAGTTAATACCTCAAGGAAACGTGGTCATCACGGATTTTAAAATTTGTGGTCTGCATCAAGCTCTCTCATGAATTATTCTCCGACCAAGACCATTGCCCACTTTTTTCACTACTTAAAGCAATCTAAGCTATAGTAAAACGCTAAAGTGTTTGAAGTTAGCTCACTTCTACAGCTGAGATCATGTCACTCTGCTCACCCGTTAATAAATGTCAAACTTAACTGGAAGTCTGTAGCCATTAAAAATTTCATTGAGCCCCTTTTAGTTCACCATTAAGGACCTTCCTGGCCTGTTGCGACATTGTGACGGGGCAGCGTAACCCCATTGGTCACGCTCTTACCAGCTAGGAGCTACACTTGTTAATGTTTTGAGCTACTTCCTTCTGCTAGGAACAAGTTTTGAAACATCAGAGTTACCATTTTAAAAGAAAGGGGAGATGTAGTGCTAAGGGTTTTGAATTCCTGTCGGTTGTTTCAACTATGAGGTGCCCCTGAGAGGAGAAGGTTCACTATTCAGGACTAACCATTCCGTCTCCATTCAACGTTGCTAGTAGCGCTAATGCATCGTCTAGCTTTCTTTCTAATTATTTACAAAAAAGGCAAGGAGCACTTACAAGCTTTGAAGTTAATGCAATTAACTGTGGTTTGGCAAATAAATGTGAGGAGATTACGGGGGATTCAATGCGGTATCAACACGTTTGCAGGCAATGTCACATATATGTGACGATCTGACCTTCGTGTCCGAACCCACTATCATTTACCGTACGCAATACACTGGTTGCAAACCAAATATTTTGAGCTTAAAGCAGCAAAGTACCCTCAGAGTTTTACTTTTCAATTTTGGAGGAATAATGACCAGTTTCTTGGTGGCCGATTCCCTTCCAAAGCCATGGTAACGAAGGTACTGCGACTTCACTGTCCACGGGAGTGTAAACATCAAATATGCCAACAAATAAGCCCATTCTATGAGAAGGAAAGGAAAGGTGTTTTAGCAGGGAAGAAGGTCTAGAATGTGACAGCAGAGAAGAGAATTCAGTGCTGGTGTTTATTTTATCACAACTTTGCAAGTGTAAACATATTTTCTTCGCCTCTAAGACGACATTCTAGTATTTACTTGATGCCCAAATTTCAGCTTTTATGAAAGTTTTTGAGGGACAATCAATCTATCTGTGTTTGTTCACCAACAGATGACCTGTTAAACTTCGGGAAGTCGAGAGACATCTATCTCTTTTAGCATGAAACTTCAGCTAAAGCCTGAACCTCAAACTGGATAAAGGACTAATAACTGTTAAACTGCTTTTCGCTAACTTAAAGTGATCTCATTATATTCGAGAGATAGCTTATTCATGCTTTAAAATGAATTTCATTATAAGCTCTCCATCGTCCTACTTCCAGCCCATCATTCGAAAGCAAAACCACCTCCGGGGACAGCACCTTTGCTGCATTAGCAGAGCGTCCATTGGTTCACCCCCACATAGAATCCAAATGCCTCCCGCTGGAATTTCAAAAGACCATTAAAAGTCAAATCTCTGTTTAAAATTTGATCTCATACATTAAAGTTAGCAAACCGGTCCGTAATAATCACATTTAGAAGTCGTAGTCTACTGATGCTAATTTACTACCTAGGAAAAGAGGAACTTTGTAACAAACTAATTTACCATGTTCTTTTCCCCCACATATTGGTTGCCGATTCTAGGACTACGCAGCCAACTTCTTTTGTTCTGGGGCCCTCAAATGGCCCAAACTTTCCTTCCTCCCAACCCCCATGCACTTGCATGCCATTGCGGGGTGAGGAGGGAGGTAGGCTCGACAAAAAGTACAAATATACACAAGAATTGGACCATTAACTTTCATTAGATTAGTCAAGCTTCATCAGATCCCAATAAAAAGTTGGAGATTCCGTTTGGAAATGGAACACCGCCCTATTGTAAGCGAAATGCCACTACCTGATGCACCGCTTACAATTAAGTTCTGTTAAGCGAATTCCGCAAAAAGGGAGAAAGTTAAAAAACCTTTAGCTCATCTGATCCCTTCGGAGCGAGACTACATGATGGCACCTTAAATCTGATTGGCATCTTGGAAAACGAGAACAAAACCCGATTGATTTAAAGAAGCATTTAAAGGAGAATGACAGCATTTCGCCACTTTGTGAGATTGTAAAGAGTAGGTTTTATTACTTAAATGATCACACTGGAAAGCTCCTTTTTTAAATCTTTTTAAAAATATTCTATTGCCCTGGTCGATTAAACACCCTATCAAAGGTGTTGGCGCACAAGAATGTCCAGAGTTCGGAAGAAGGTCGCTTTAAGCAAGTGTTTCTGCATGCTGATTTAATTAAAGCTAGAAGAAAAGGAAAGAAATCAAGGTGTGTCTTCTCCTTTTACAAATTTCATGCACTTGTTTGTCAATTCGATGCTACACTGAGTCCGAAGTGTGTGCCAAGCTAATATTAAAGGGTCTTTTCATAGTGTGACAATGGATAATGCTTTAAAGAATGACAATTTATCATTGGGAAAATGATGGGACTCAAGAAGTTGGTTGCTTCTTTTAACGGTGCTTCATGCTCGAAAGACGTGAAAAGGCATTGGGAAGCACGTGCATTTTACATGGCTGAAAGAACTTTCGACTTAAGAAGAAAAAAATGGAAAGACCAAGGCAGTTGCAAATCAGTCTTTCGGTTGACACAGACTTTGATAATGCGTCCTCTTATGGCTCTGAAATAAAAGCTTTGTAGATACTGTAGACAATGAAAAATGTAAAATTGGGGTTATAACGAGACACTCTGCAATAAAAAAGGACACTCGGGAAGTTTGGGATGTCATTTACGGATGGTGAGCACGTCAGACCTCCCCACTTTTTGCTCAACTCAGTCGTCCAAATTAAAAAGCGGAGAGAGCTGTCGAGCTCCAACTTGAGGGAATTCCTTTGAAAAGGTTGCACACGATGGCGTAAGGCTCGTCTCCTTCATTTGCAGTAAAGTGAAGACAACATTCTTTGACTGATTTTAATTCCTTGAACTGCTTTGTCTTGCGAGTCGTTTACAGAGCCACCGGCAAGGCGTTTTCACACACCAAAATTGCTTACATTTTAGGTTAGACTGACCAAAGTACATGCAAACTTACAAAGAATGCTAGCAATTAGTACAGAGGTCACATCAAGATGTCAAGTTCTCCTGCAAATTCCCATTCTTCGATAATGCCTATTTGTGTCGCTTGAGGCAGTTTATACATTCCAACTGTCGATCATTCATGCTAGTACTTATACGCGAAAACGAATCCCCTTAGTGGGAGGAAATGCCAAAATGGCAGTGGTATTTGTGCATTAATTCCAAGCCCAACCATTAAGTATGGAATTGTCCCTCACTGTGCAAAATAACATGGCCGTTTCTCTATCCTCCTGCGTGATATATTAGATGGTACTCCGAGTCTCCACGAGCTAGTCAACACATGACGACTTGAGGCGATACCTTAAGAACAAAGTCGAGAATTTTGGAGATGACAGTAGAGTCCTATGCACTAACGTGCATGGAGAAAAAGTCTGTTCCTTTCCGTATATCTCCCACCTGTCCTTTAAGATAAGTGTGTTTTTTCAAGATAAAGAAATGGGACCTTTTAAGGAGGGACTAACTTTTCCTTTGTATTCTGGCAAAAGTGAAGGTTGTACTTCTCATATGACTGGTAAAATTAGGCGTTAATGGCGATTTGGGGAGAGTTCTTGCGTCCTCTTTTTCAACTTCATAGGTGATTCAATGATCTAACTCCAGATTTAATTAGCACTATTCTTCGTCTAGGAAATGAAAGAGAAAACACAGTCGTGAGTGGTCACGACTCACACGGGGTTTGGTGCTGTCAACACCTTTGGCAGTTCCTTTTGTCCCCATGGAAAAGGTGGTAACAGCTATAAAGGTGATGAAGTACGACCCAGGAATTACAATGATAGAATTAAAATGGCTCCAGTTGGCACAGATTTTCTGATGAAGCGAGGCATGATAATGGTAAAATAGAGAAGGAGGGATCAAGTAAAGGCGAACTTCTTGCAAGAATGAGATTGCGACTGTATTGCAGGCAGTAGTGAACGCCAAGTGTGTTCCATCGCCTTAAATGGGTCAGTCCAGACATCGTAAATCAGGCATCAGGGGAACGGTAGTAGTGCGTGGCTGCATAAAAAAGGCATGCGGTGATAAGGAAACAAAAGAATTTCCTAACACGATAGGCGGAAAGCTGAATTACAAGGCAACTAGACGACTCTAGAAATTGTGGATTTTTAGACTCTCCAATCATTTAAAGTAACGTAATAAGCGGGTGCGGTTGCTAAATAACTTGTAGCCGAAAGCTGCTTCAAGAACTTGATAGACTGACATAAGTATCGTTTCATTTTCCCAACTTATTCAACCCCTAAAGGACAAAACTAGGTGCAAAGTTCACACATTTCAATTGCCAAGAGGACAATCACTCTTGCACACGATTGCCGGATTTTGGTGTCTTTGGATAATTAGCTTGACCGCGAAGAAATGGCATCAGACGAATGTGGAGGACAAGGAATGACGACGGAGGTGGGGATAGAGGTCGGAGAAGATAAGATAAGGTGTGAGGTGATATAATGGGCTGTCAAGTCTCGTTCCACTGGGATTCGAACTTTTGTATTTCCCAATGTAGTAACCCTGAGTGCTTCTAGAAACTTCTGGCAAAAGAGAGGAGGAGAAGGAGGAGGCAAAGACGCAAGAATTTGACGTAGAAGTAGAAGAAGAAAAGGAGAATGAGGAATTAGTAAATGAAATTGAAGGGGCTTTTCGCGCAAACCTTTAAGATCTACCAAAGACCGCTGAGTTGAGAGGTTCCAATGGGAATTTAAGAAATGCGTCTACAGGCCAACACGTGAAAGAAGACTGTGGTGTCCGTCTCAGAAATGAAGGGTAGTAGGTAGTGGATGGATTTCAGCGACGATAGGAAAATACGTCCATTCTCCTGCCCCACTTTAGCAATCAAAAAGGGATTGTCATCACAGATCAGTCAGCAGGTCCCTTTAAAGTTTGGCGTTCTTCAAAGCTCAGTGTCAGTGGCTTGTGCGTGTGTTTGGGTAATGCCCAATCCGTCCTTGACCTTCTCTTACCAAATGATGCAGGTAGCGATTAATTTTTTTGCTTTCTTTGGTTATACACTGCTGCCGATTCTCGACATGTTTAATCAAGAATTTTATTTTATTATTTACCATCAGAAAGTGATTTACTCACCTTTAAGTGCCTCACCACTAATTTGGTTTTCATCTTTTGGTTTTGTTCAACCCGGATTTTAGGAGGCAAAAATTGAAAATAGGAAGGAAATGAGAGAGCATTTAGTAAAGGTTTCCATACTAGCAGATAGATGCACGTCTATGTTTGCCAATGCAGACCTTTTGCAAGCCTTAACGACTGTTTACCGGGATCTGCACGAGCTCTTTTAAGGTGGTTCAATAAAAAAGCCATTTCATAGTGAGGAATTTTCCTTCTCCCTATTCGCTGCCATGGGCGCATAGACCTACAATCAAAACTTGTACTTTCGCCTCGTTACATCCCTAACTCCCACTTTGATGATGTTTCAAAACTGCCTGGCCACTCGCCTAGGTTACATTAGCTACTTCGTACACAAGGAGGTGCCATGTCCGCATGCATCATCCATCGCATCGTATTCCAATCAACAGTGTTGAAAAGTTTTGTTTCTGACCTTATTATGGATTCTTTTCTTATTGTGGACATTTAAAAGCTTATAGGAGTCACCTTTATCGTCCCACACGTCCCATTTGCTTAGCGGTGGTGGAAGAGGGTGCAGGGTGATGCGAAGTGTAGAGGCTAGCCTGTCACTGAATCCGTGTCACCTGAGGCTAGAAGTCATGTTGAGGTACTGCGAAACGAGGTGGCATTAGAAGGACTCTAGACCATCGAATTAGGGACGATTCCAACTAAATCTTAAATCTTAAAATAAATTTCATATAAACTCAAAGCACAGGTAAACCATTAGTTTAAGATGATTAAATTCCTGCATGGTACCATTTTCATGAGAACGAGGCGGAAGATATAAAGAAAATGGTTTAGGAGAGCAAGATTATCAGAAATAGTATGAAAATTCTTCTTTCCTATCAGACCGTCATTCATTATTCAGTAAAAACACCGTTATCATGCATCCTTGGCGCTTGCTCGCGCCTTGATTCCACTTTCACTTACATTTGGCGCCGCGTAGCGTAGAATTCGGCAAATGCTGAACAAATGAAATAATTCTTTCCTTAATTTGAGTACCTTCAAGGCTTTTGTATTCGGTAGCGGTAAAATTTTCTGTAATTTGGGGTACGGCTTTTAGTGACGACTTCTTGTGACGTGCAGAGGCCTGTGGAATGATTGCGACTGGCTATACGCACACATCATAAAGCCGGGATGTGACCCAGTCTATCGATGCCGTAATCTTTATTGCTCTCTCGATTATTTCTCTTTTATTTCTTGCTCCATCGTCTCACAAAATTACGGCCAATCGAAAATGAAGGGATTGGTTTCGTTTGCTTCCCTTACGAATCGAGCTGAGTCCGATTACTTCTAGGGTTCCAAGAACTGTTCAAACTGAGGAAGAAAACAAACCGTCTACGCCGGCATCATTCAGTAGGGTAATGCCAAGAAAGCCAGGCAAGTGGGCACCACTAATGCACACTAAACAACGACAGTAGGCTGATGATATCATCAGCTTTACTTCGTTTTACGTTGCAAAAGACGCCGTTTAAACGTGTCAACTCACTGCTCAGTGTTTGGAGCTCTCCTTTTTTTCCGCCATTTCTTGGAAGAGTAGGAGCATGACCTTCGTTATCACCCAAAACCGTCCACTGCCTGCCCCCTGTCCACAACTCACTACACCCACTAGCCTTCACTTCTGAGGCACGCACCGCTTCCTTCGTTTCGACGCAGTTCTTTACCTGGTACCCATCTACTCAATGCAGCTTGATTGACTTTAAAGTTTTACAGATAAATCCTCCTCATTCTTATCGTCTGCGCCTCTTTTCTTCTTTCTTTGATTTCTTCCTCTTCCTCTCTTAAAGTTTCCAGAAGCGTTTAAATTCACCAGTTCAAGAAAAAGGACTGTCAGAAGGAAGAAAAGAGACACCACATAATGTCACCTCATACCTCACCTTATTTCCCCCACCTCCATCCCCATCTGTCTTTTCCTGAGGGGGCTCCTCCGAGGTCAAGAGGCCTATCACCATCCTCTGTTCCTAACATCAGACAATCGCTTTCAAAATTAGTTGAGAAATAAAGTTCAAATGGAATTGGATCTGTGCAATCCATGCCACTCTGGGGAAAAATTGTCGCATCAAAATTTGATTTCATGGCTGAATTTTATATTGTAAAGAAGAATGAAATAACAGTTGTTTCAAGGATTGAGGTATTTAAAAAGCCTTTTTCATTTACCCAAATACATGGTACAAAGCCTTCAATCTCATTCACTTGTCTAATTATTTGATCAGATCACATAGTTTTTACATCAGGTGTTTGTTTGAAACGTCTATCTTATTTCACGAATTTTAACATTTTCTGTTGTTCTGCTACTGGGCTGCTTTAGTCAGAAAATTGGCTTCTGAAAGAGGCTCTACTTTCGACTTCAGCTGTTGTGAGCCTTTGCTAAAATCTTGTGGTAGGCGCAAGTAGCATGGATGAAAGTACTGCTTATTAGGCTACTTGAGAGTTGGGAGGCTACGGGCATGACCTGAGGGCCATAACGCAGAGCGGAAGTACAAACTGAAAAGAACGAGGCATCCGCGTGACTAAACAAAATCTCAAATTTCTACCGCTAACGCTATGATACCAATCTATGCGAAGAAGTCAGCGTGAAATGAAAATGCCCTTCTTCTTCCATTCTTACTGTCGCCTACTTAGATCCAAATTTAAACTTAAGCAAAAAGATTTATTTGATAAGTCTCCCTTTTTTGGATATCTCTGATGCCTGTCCAACTGTCCCATCAATAACAAGTTTGGTGAACTAGCTGGAATGGAGTGGCTCGAAATCAGGAAATAGGTCCAATGACTTTTGTCTTATCCCACTGGGGAATTGACGATCTAGCAACTGACAAGGATAAACTCGCAGAGGCATACAAACTGAAAAAGTGTGTGAAAACTGAGGAAAAATTTAATTATATTAAGTAGTGTTCGTATTTTCAGATTTAGCAGGATGCAAACGTGTTTAACGTGTCATGACAACTAAAAAATTTAGAAATCGCTTTAGCCACTTCTGATGAACCAAGAATTGATACAAAAAAGAAAGGCATTTCAATCAACTATTGTACATTTAAATCAGGAACTTCTGTCAAAAGCTGATCTATAACTGACCCTGTCGGGCGCCACATCAGCGCATATTTAGGCGCTTCTAATTACCTTTAAAAATAGGATTGTTTTTTAATTGACACAAGGTTTAGTTACAAAACCTTGGCCATTTCAACCGACTGTGGGGAGCTGGGAAAAGCAGCAAAGCGACCAACCATCCTGCACACCCACACACAGGCCGGAGCTGGGACAGGGAAAATGTGTGTTTACACCATTGTTATCGCATGTCATCGCTCCCTGAATTATTGATTCGCGTCAGACATTCGGTCCGCAATGACGTCGCTTATTCGCACACTCCAGGGCTGCAGTGCTATTGGTCAAACACCTGGTCACCTGATTGGTCCGGACGAAATGGGCGATCTTAACGCGCAAGGAGCGACCTCTAGGTTTAGAGGCACGCAACTTCTGGTGGTTCGGTTGAATAAATTCTTCATCGGCCTCGGATCTATTGGTGGTAAGCTTCGTCTCGCTCAGAGTTATCACATGACAACAATTTCGCTTTCTTCATTTTGTCACGCTAATTATTACGCTTACATAGATATGATTCGTTACTCTAAACGCCCAGTGCATGTAACCGGTAATTTTTTTAAGATTCTATTGTCTCCCATCAGGAACACCGAGTTCTCGTAAATTTAAGGTGCTGGAACACATGTTTACTAGCTTTCCCAGGAAGTTAATCTTAAATTTAGCAAAGTTGACGGTGATCAGGCTTAAAAGTAAAGCAATTATGGGGAAGTAAGTTACTTTTCTCATTCTAAAATTTGCAGCTAAATACCAGAATGGGGAAGTTGGTGCTGTCCTATAATTTTTCAAACGCAAAAGACTCATATCTCCATTTTTCTGTTAAGTTTTAAGTCGGTAGTTTTAATAAAAGCTTAATTAATACATTGGCGAACGTGACTATGATGCCTATCACGTCAATCGCTACATCAGTAGCACTAAATATAGCCATAAACGTTGCATTCCCCTCTATGTTGCGAAGACCGACGCTGGGGCTAAATTGCGATATCACCTTTGAACCTAATTTGGGCCAGAGAGAAACCATTTATGCCATCGTATTTTGCTTGTTAACTGATTCAAGGAAAATAGAGTGGCTTGCCTGTTTGGCCTTACTGACATTTCCTCACTGGGAAAACTAGCAAAGCCTAAAACGGCGCAGGTTTTTGAGTGCTTTGATTTTGCTCAGCTGTCAAAGCATACGTCGTTCCATCTTGATATTGGAATCTTGATCATTCAATGCAATAAGAAAAATCGAAGAAGGACTTTGAAATTAAAAAGAACTAGCAGACGTAGAAACTAACTTAAGGTCATATTATGGGCGAAAATTGTTTTAGTAGCATTCTACATTAATTTCAAATTCATCAGCGAAATCACCATCCCTCCATTGAGTGAAGGGAGACGACAACTGCAGCAGGTTTTGTACCGCAAAAAATTTATTTTTACATTGATAAATATCTCACTTCACTAAGTTTACTTTGAGTGTCACTCTAATAGTTGTAGCAGAGAGTAGAACAACTCCATCCCATGAATGCCGTTATCTCTATCTGTTTTTCAAAATTGACCTCTCTTCCCAAGTGGCAGACGCCATCCGCAGTGCGCTCATCTGTTTACCATCTTCTCAGAATTGCCTAATTTCATTTTAACTTTTAAGACATTCGGCCCTATCTTTCTGGTCAGTGAATAACCATAGCAAAAGTTCGCCTTTAAGTCACTAAATTAATTAAAAGAAGTTTTTAAATAATTGAGATAGGAAGTTAGCAGCAGTCGGCATGCCCTCCGGTAATTCTTGAACTTGGCCGCAGTGACCTTGATTTCATGCTTCAAAATCGCTTCACCTCAGCACTAATGAGTTGCGGAAATTCTCTCAGCAGAGCCGCATTTTAAGATCCCCTCAGACCTGGTTTTACGCTTCGCACCTCCCTAGCTGACATTTACACCTGAAGGTCGGCGTGATTCTGGCGCACTTTCTAAACACCAAAATCCTCACACAATATGTACATTTGTTATTATCACGGCAGACATAAGAGCTAGTTGTTTCTGTCTGATCTCATTTTGTAAATAAGCAACCTGCATTATTAGCTGTGGTCATAAAACGCAATGTATTCAACGACTTATAGTCATTAGGATTGTCAACAAATTTCCTGTCTGTTCGTTCGCCTACGCCCATATCTTCCCCATTCACCTTCACAATTCAATTAGAATGTCAAATGGGTTCTTTTGTATTTGCGAAAACCAAATAACCACTGGAGGCGTTTTTCGTCTCCAGCGGTTATTTGTATCAGTGTGGTTTTATTGATTCTAAAAAATTCAACTTTTACATGGCTTTTAAACGTTTCTTTTGCCTTGCTGAGCAAAAAGAGGAAATTTGTATTGGCCGAAGAAAAATCAATATATTTGACACTTGAACAAGTCGACCGAAAAAAGATATCTAATGCCATTCCAACAGCTGGTGGGACAAGAAAACACACAGGCCTTACTTTTTCCGAGATCAGCAATCGTGGCTGTCAAATTAATCACCTTCTAATTGTTGCCTTATTTCTAACTAGGAGGTTAGAAGAAACGCTAGGAAATGTTGAGTGGAATTTGTGCAAAGTGTGCAAAACCTTTCGCAGCTGGTTCAATTTTAAACGCCTTGGATAAGCGATGGCACCCGGAGTGTTTCGTGTGCGCGGGCTGCAAGCACCAACTGGCCAACCAATCTTTCCACTGCAAAGACGAGGTGCCCTACTGCGTCAACTGCTGGAAGGAGAAGTTCCAGCCTCGATGCTCGGTAGGCTGATTTGTCAATTGCCATGTAAATTCCGCACACCTTTCGACTCCCAACAACAGTGTTTGGTAGGTTGACTTTTTAAAGATTAAAACACTGTAATAGAAGGTAGACATCCGAGGATCCGCAACGAGAGAGCTTGTTGTGAATTTCAGCAATCCAATTCTTCATTCAGCACTTCAACCAAGCATCAAGGCGTCCGAGACACACAGTGTTTCAAAAAATATTAATCTATCCCAATATTTATTTTGTGGCATTATTAATTCCAGTTGCTGCGTTAACAATGCAAAAAATCGGTCTAAGGAAAAAAATGCGAAAAAGGTGTGTAAGTAAAACGATTTTTGCACGAGGTATGCCATCAACTAAAATTAAGTGCAGGCGAATCCGAAAAGTCAAGATTTACAAAGTAACAAAAATCCTTTTGAAGGAACCTTTCGAATGCAGTTAAGCTAGAGACTTAGAAGGTGAATCACAAGATCGAGTAAAGTTGTATCCCGATTGACCGAATGTTTTCATTCTGTAGTCTAACTGCGTCAGTCATACTTTTTGCTGGGCGGCGCAGTTAAGAGAGCTAAACGAGACAGTCGTGAATGTGAATTTCGGCATTTCAAAAAAATAAAGTTTTTCGCGTTTATTTTTGCGCTTGACGAAATGAACCAAAGCCACATGGGTGAACGGGAATGATTGAAAAGTTATGAACAGAAAACTAAAAGTTCAGCACCTCTCTTTCCCCATTTTGAATGGATTAGGCACACTTGAATCCTTAGGGGTAATCAAGTAGCAAGTCACGCATTTAAAATAATAACTTTAAAGCAACTAATTTCGACTGCAATGGAGTTTTCTGAGCAGGCGTACTGTTACATTGATGCAGAAAAGAAAAATGAGCATTGTCTTTACAAGTGAACGATGGGCGCACTTGGACCTCCTTTGACAAAAGTCACATCTTCTACCCCCCAAGGAACCCCAGAAATCACATTTTTTTTAAAAACCTCTGCTATTCTATTTATTTGGTAAATTTTCTTGTCAAATAATCACGAATATATTGCCTTTCCCAACCTCTAATTCATTAACATTATATCACAAGACAATTTGCTTTTTGTCAAAATTATCGACTATAAAATTAAAGTCTGAAAGGATTTTTGAAGTTAAAAAGGACTTTTACTGTAGACGTGCACCAACTAGCTCTTGTCGATTATGAATAACAAAACGAACTCAATTAGCAGGCATAGTGTTTAAATAAATTCACGTCTGAACAACAGAGTCCTTTATTACATTCTAAAATCAGACTAGAAGCTGAGTACGCTCTTTAAGAGTGGAAACTCTGATTGGTTGCTTGTAGAGTTGTGGCGTGATTATTGACCCTTCGGAGCAATATGTGCTATATGATGACAAGGCCTACCACAAGGGCTGCTTCAGGTGCAGTCAATGCCAAACTCCCCTCAATGGAAAGCAGTTCTGCATCGTCAACGGCCAGTATCTGTGCCCCGAGCATGTGCAATAGGTCCGCGGACCTAACTTAACCTGACCTAGCCTGACTCAAAATCAGCACTCTTAAGTCCCGCTCTAACACCACATTCTGCCTTACCTCCTCCACCTCCTCTTTCTAGTTTTTCGCATGCACCTCGGGTTCCATTCGTCCCTGTTCTATCCGAAAGCTCTCAAGATCTGGCACGAGAGGTCTGGGTAGACCCCAAATACCCCTTCTTCAACACGCGCTCCTATCTATTAAAAAAGCGAATTGAATAACAACTACAATAATTAAATCGGTCACTGAGTGCTTTTCCTCTTTGCCTTCTTGTAAAAATTTGATGAGCTTGGTTGGCTGGAAGTTGCTAAAGTCCGCTTCATGTGAAAGGAATTGGAGTGGGACAATTCATGTTCAAACGCGTAGACAGCTGTGAGAGCAGGTATGTGCAGTAGTAATTTATCCGCAGTGAGAACTTGAATGTGGCGCAGCAATTTCGCCGATTTATGCCTATTAAATAATGAAAGAATTCGAGATGTCAGAAAATCAATTGTGAAAATTTGGATTACGAACATTTAGTCGGTGGAGATTAAGACTGACTGGTGGCATTTTAACTCTCAATAACCGATTCTCCAGAGGTATTTGAGCTATCCAAAAAGGGCGTACTATGCGGCTTTTGACACGGTTTTGCTACAATACCTTTTTGTAAGCCATGGGGACTCGTGAAGGTGGTGTCGTTACTTGTAAGCATGCACTGAGGATGGATACAGGGATATGCGTCAGTTCAGTGCTCTCCTCCCCTTTATTGAGCTTTTCACTGTTCCATTTCCACTTTGAAATTCCATATCATAAAACACCACTTCAACGGAAATGACAGATGCGATTCGAGGTTACAAGCTTTACACAGTTTCAATAGGGCTGCAGCAGTTCCCCTTGTCATGATTTCGGGCATAAGCACTTGCAGCAGTTGTACCAGCTTACCCTGTCGGCTTGTATGTGGTGGAATTCAGATGCGCCTATTCGTCCTGAATTGCCAACTAACTGAAGACTCTACCCGATCCCCGTAGACAAATTTATGCAAGCTGAGGGGCGTGGTAGAAAGGGGTCTTTTCTCCTTAAAGTAGAAGGGATTTGTAACTCCGTGGAAAGGAAGCACCACCCTGACCCTGAAAACATCTCATTCCTCAAATCTCATTTTGCCGTACCACTAGGCTTAGAGGAGATGTGAGGGAGGGGGAGGGAGGAAGGACGAAGATGCCTCACCTTATCACACAGCCTCATACAAAATATATTGGGCATTTGGACATTTATTGCTGCTAGCGATTTGCAGTGAAGATTACCACTTTTTCTTGGTAATAGCATTAGACAAATAAATGATCGCATGCGAAATCGAGGCGACAGCGTGGTAGAAACGAAGATAACTAAGAGTGCGTTTTCTCTTTAGGGTAAAGGCTGGAGTTAGGGTGAACTTTGCAACTGGATAATTCATTTTTTGTTAAAATGACCTTATTTGGTGGCTACGAAAAGGAAAGGTGATGGGTTAAGTATGCACCACTGCTACCAAATGGTGACATAAACTTGGCAGGAGACGTAATTGTCACAGCAGAGGTTCTTCTAAATCGTAATAAGAAAATAATGCAAAAAAAAACAATTCAATTAAACCTCGTAATGCCAATAAATAGTTGTAACGTTTGACAGGATTTATAAAGACATTTCTACTATTAGGATATGAGCTGAAACTAAGGCAATCCAGCTTTGTAAGTGATGTTAGGGAAAGTTGTTATTAGTGCGCACAAATGTGATTACACAGAAAAATATTTTAATATGGGTTGATGAGACGTTTGAAACGGTGACATTCAAATGCATGCTTTATTGAATTTCCGGGATCAGGTATCGGCCAGAACACTTTGATTGATTCGGAGTGAAATAAGTCCTCTCGATTGAGAAGACGCTGACCAAGGCTGCATGAGGGCGTGATTCTGGAAAGGATTTTTCATAAATCCAGTTTGCGTTTGTAGGTGATTTTTATAAGGGATCTCCTCGAATAAAGTAAGAAATGTGCTCGTTGGTATCTACTCTTGAAATGTATATCTATCACTATCTTCTGTATAAGCTACTTTTTTTTTATTTTACAGGGAAAAGTTGTCCTTACTCGAAATTAATATTTATTTTAGTCGTGGGTACATCTCTTTACCGCAGTGATTCGACGTTAGATGGAATGCGCAGTTGACGATGCTGACTCTTCAACCACTACCACTTGAATTTGCCTTAAGATCTGTATCCTTACAGTCCTATGAGTCAAAGCTGAAATCCCTTTTATTTCCAGTGCAGCTTACCACGACGCCAGGTAAGTCTTAGATCATCCAATCCACAAGTGCGGTTATAGCGATTCCTTTGACCGACTACGGAGCCTTCAAGTCGTAGGGGGTAAGACATCTTCAAGGGTCGCAGCGGAAGGGATCTCGAAATCGTTTTCTCCAAGGGGGTTATTAATCTGTTAATTTACTCAAAAACACTCCGAATGGAGTTGCTCCTTCGCCCTCTACCTACATAAAGACGCTTGAGTTAAGAAGTCAAATTACACTCCAATTTCCTTAGCATAAAAGTGGGAATCTAATAGGCTTTTAAATTCAGTAACAGAGAGGAATAGATATTAAATAAGAGCTTTGTAAAGGTACCACAAATCATGCTTGTTATAAAGTGGCTCAGACTTGGGGCAACTGCCCCTCAAATGACAACTGTTTTACGCTTTAATTGAATCTGCGAGGTACATCTCCAACAGCGCATCATACGTCTTCTATCTTCCACAAAATTTTATGTCTATCATTTCCCATCCATTAGATCCTTTTAAAGTCCGACGACGTTACAACCATGGAAGCCCTAGGGATGACATTCGAAAGTCGAAGGCAACTGTGTGGTAGAATGACACTTGTTTTGGTGTCCATTCGACTACCCAGGCTATTTGGTTTCTACTGGTGTGGCTTCTTGCGACGTAGAAGATTGCTTCGAGGGCTGCAAGGAAGAGACTCCTGAATGACTTCGCTGAAACGAAAGAACACATGTATTTATTCGGCAATATTGATTCCAAGCAGAATAATGACCTTTTCAACTAAATTGATTTTTCTTAAGACCTTTAAAACAGCCTTAGTGATGCCTTTGAATGTTGTGGATACATTTTTGACACATTCAAACACTTAAAGTGGAAAAATTTGCTCCTATTTCAAAGTACCACCTGAGATGATATTTAATTTCCCAAGTGCCGCAGTTGCAACTTTGACTGCGGCCTAAAGTATATCTTTTGGAATTTTCGAACTTCTTAAACTCTGCCATACCGCTGCTATGCAGAAAGGGGCGGATTTACCCTAGCCATACTCGTTTTGTTTTTAAGGGAAGAATTCCAGCTTTGCTTGTTTAAGGCTATTTAGCTTCACAATAAAAGCTGTAAGCGGACCAGAAGCCTCAAACTTACCTATGACATTCCTTGCAATGGTCCTTCTACGTGGCAGCAAAAAGGCTGAAAATTTATTCTCAGCGTTTTTATGTAACTTCGAAAAAATTCTTTGTTTCTACCTCCCTTTTGTTTCCCAACAACCTATCTTAATTTCCATGCAGTTATCAGGTGCCAACACAGGTTAACGAAGACCTTGAGCATAGGGGAATGGCCTTAAGGGAATACAGAGGACGAGGGCAAGGCAAGGTGGTTGTTCCTTCACTTCCACATGTCTAAACTGAAGCGCAGACCTTCGTAATGAGAATATTTTCATTTCCAGAAGGTAATGCCGTTTTGAAGATCTGGAAGTTTCTCTTTTAAAAGTGGGATTCCCATGTTTCTGTCGACTCATTTCCAACATTCCTGAAGCATTTGCACTTCCAGCTCTCGCCATTTCTAGCCTGACTGGTTAATGTTTCGTGGAGCTACAATTCACGTGTGCCATTCTCAGGGTCAATGGAAAAGATTAACACACGACAGTGGGAGGTGCCTATCCACTGTACTTCAAAGTTGGACAGCCAAGATCTCCATCCTGAACATCTGTGGACATTAACTTTTCAAGTCCGCTTTTACGCACCAGCAGCTTGCAACGTATAGGCCGTAGGGTTTGAGGTCTTTTCTTATGCTGGCTTTACGTGAATAGAGGTGGAACTATCTTCTGACTGATCCTGATTGCCTCGAAGAGGGTATTTTAGAACATGTTTGGGGCGACCAAGTTTCTGTGAATAGGTAGACCTCACCTAGAACAGAAGCCTAGTCAGCTGCGATGAAGTGGTGTGCATTTTCGTGGTGCAGGGATGAGCAGTGAAGATTGCTTGGTTATAACGAAACAACGACACGTATGATCGTTTAACGACCGTTTAAAGGTGGATACCATTTCTCACTATAAGTCAGCCATCAAATAATCTAAAATGAAAAAAAGAAGGAAATAGTAGAGAGGACAATAAGTTTTGGTACTGGTGGACTGGTACACGTCTATCTGCGCCTTAGTCCCCATTATTGGCTATCCAACGAGAATGCTACTCAAATAAATTATAGACGCTTTTTATTATTTTTTAAATTATAGACGCCTTTTGTCTACTAGCTTCATCTCTCGGGGCACCTTATGCTGGACTGTTGTGTTTCTTGCACTACCAAAAATAAGCATCATTACATTCCCCTATTGCATTTAGATTAGTACGACCTTATATATTCCTAAGACTGTCAAGTGCTTTCATCATTAGTGATGCTAGTAGAGGCTGTTATCAAACTTTTAGCGATAATTGAGCAGAAGTGGGCAAATTCAAACAGCTGCAAGTGTAGGACATAAAACGGGAAGTTGCATTAACAAATTTATTGCCATCAGTAGCCCTCATTTGCCCTGTTCCCTGGTGCACTTTTAACCACAAAGATTTGTCCATCACAATTTTTTGAAGACTGACACCTTCTCAAGGTGTGGTATCGTACTCGGTACTTCGTGTTTCTGGGAGCAGTGTAAAGACTTTAGTGCTTTTGAAGTTCTTTGAGCAATTTTCGACTAATGGCCAATCAGTGATTGGTCATGCAATCATTACAAAGGCTCAAGATATGATTCCACACTGAATGCCTCGTGCCTCCGGTACAAGTAAAAAGAGGAATGTCAAAAATCGGTGCTTTGAGATTCTTATGGAAGCTTAACTTTTACCCCATAGCACCAGGCTGGAGGCACAAGAGCACGCGTCGGCCGCTTGGGTGAGCCATGGCAACCAATCAATCAGCGATGGTCAGCTGGTCCGGAGCAGTGCTCCGAACAGTTCCTGACCAATGATTGAGCAGCAATTGGCCAACCACACACTATATAGGCTCGAGTTTTCAGCTCTGCTTCGTCAGCTAGGCGGTGTACCAATTCCGTCTCTTCGAAATAATTTATTTTGGACAGAACTTTCTATCCTCTAGCAAATTATGAGGTTTAGACAAATCATTTTGTGGGAGAGAGAAAAGTCTATCGAATCAAAACAAAAGCATTGTATCTTTCTCGTCAATCTTTCAAACAATGGTTTTTCCTCTCAATCTTATTCTTTCATCGTTATGTTACTGAGAATTATGAAATTTATCCGCTATGAGTAGTTTTTGGGGTTATCGCTCTTATTATCACTTTTTCTTACTGTCTAGTTATTTTTGTTCCTTCTTTGTCGACTGGAATAATGCTGGAACAAAAGGGGGTGCCTCGCAATAAGTGTAACCTATTATGGGCACTGGTGACCTGCATGAAATTTTTTGAACGCACGCAAGCAGAGCAAGTAGCTGTTTGGACGTCCATCAGCGTCGGCAGCAAAAAGGGGTCAAGTATAGTCACCCGATCCGAAGTAGTTTTGGGCGGAGCTGGCAATTAGACTGACCACTACTTGACCGTTAATTCAGTATAAAAGCTCGAATTTCTAAGTCTGTTCCTTCGGATGACGTGATACTCCTTTTCTCTGCCCTATCATTGCCTTTTATATAGGCTACTATATAATGAATGTTGGAGTAGAAAAGAGCGCTTAAGTTAATGTATTAACAGAAATTTGCAAGCATTTTTTGCACATTATCTTCCAAGTTTTTCCATCTTTTGAAATCTGAGGTCCTTAGTTGAGTTTCTTGTCAGCACTTGCTAAACAAGTCAAGTTCGGTCACCCATTTCGTTTTGAGAAGGAGTTGAGGTTGGTTCACTTCTCCATGAAACGCAACTTTTAACCACAGCGGTGGCTTTGAGGTGGCTTTGGTGGCGGTGGCTTTGTCGGGGACCACAAATGACCCTCTAAGCAGAACCTCGATTTCTAGGTTAAAGTAGAACACCAAAGCTCAAAAGATTTATCTCTTCTGGTTTCTTTGAGAATGAGCTAGTGTAGAAGTTAATGTTAGGAATGAACTAAGGCAACTTCTCGGGAGTCTTAAAATATTTTAAATCTTTCTCACCACTTCCAATTAGTTTGAATTATTTTAAGAAGAAGTATCTGTTATGAAAGAAGTTGCAAACAGGTTAAAATTGCTTTAAGATAATGAAATTTGAAGGATATCATCCCCAAAACTTTAAACCTCGGGACTCAGAGTCTTTCAGAAAGACTAGAGACTACTGATATAGCTCAGAGGCCTTCCCAACGGCTCGAAGTGCGGAAGCAGAGCCTTGAGTGTCTGTGAAACGAAAACGAAGAGTTAAGTAAATAATCGAAGCGTTAAATGATCCTCCTCTTGAGCGTCGCCGCTGGTAATGTCTCTGATCAACCTCTCGCATCTGCCTTCGCAACACATTTACCCAAGAATCAACCGAGCCAGTCATCAAATTTGCGTGCAACCGGGTTCTCTAGACAATCTTAGTAGATCAGGTGTTTTGTTCGTTTGGGAACTGCATTGGCGGAGGAGGAGAGACATCGTGCCCAACACTAGTCGCCGGAATACCGATCTGAAAAAAAATTCATCAGGTAAAGAACAGGGTTTAAACCACTTTCAGGGGGTAGAGTTTTGCGTTTAATCCTTTTTGTTGGCCTGTTCTCACTTCGTCGTGTCCGTTCGGGTTCTGTACAGCTGGAATAGAGGTAAAAGAAAGGGTATCGTTTGATCATTTCGTTCCGTAACGAACTTTTCCAGATGGTTCACGGTAAGTGTCCCTTTGAAAGGTGATGGCATTCTTGCAGATTACAGGGCTGGGGCACTTATCGAAAGTGGACATCATTTTTTACCCTTTATTGAGGGTCGTCACATATTCTTCTATCCGCAGCATCTGACCCTTTTCCGTTAAGTTGGGTTCAACAACAGACGTCAGGCCAGTTGTCCCTCAGAGTCAAGTGTCACATGCGGCTGTTGACAATGTAGTGTTGTGGGGGCTGCCAGAAGACTGAGAAGCCGCTGATGTGATGCAGAGGCCATGCCGTCAAGCAGGAGCATGATCCGCGGAGACTTAATTGCCTGCATAATCAAACGCAGAGTTAAGCCAACGATTAAAGGATGGCACAACCTCTTGTAAAAGAAAGTTTCTATTAAACGAGTCATTAGTCGTTCAAAAATCGGCGCTTATTAATCAGTTGTCATGTCGAAACGCGACTTTTCTCCTAAAATCAAATTTTAATTGCGGTAAAACCACTTTCTAGAAAATGTACTGCAGTACTTCGTGGAGTGAACAAAATCCCTTTTGTCTGGCTCGAAAGTATCCAATGGTTTTGAATTTGCGAATGTCCTTTGGTAGCAAAAATGCCAGAAGCAGGTCCTACCGGTGCCAACGGAGGATTGATTGCTGACCCACATGACGACTGAGGGATCTGAACCCTGACACCAATCATGAGGTGGAAACCATGGCAACTGAATAGTTCGTTCATTTTAAACATCCTTTTCCCTGTTATTTGGGGATTTCTTAAATAACCTTTTCAGATTTCTTCCATTCAAACAACAATTTTAGTCTTAAGAACTTGTTTCCGCTTGATGCATTTCCTTCCGAAAATTTTTGGAAGCAGTGGATGCTTGTAGTTAGTTCCTCTCACATGCTTGAATGCATTAAGCATTGCTTTAATCGTTCGTGTTTTTAATGACTATTTGATAAGTACAAATCCCATCCACGTTTGTCAGGAGGCATTCAGTGATTTTGTATTACTCTCTCACTCAACTGTCGTTTAGGCGGGAGGAAGCAGTATTGGGTGTTCTACTGGCTTGCCTTCATGCGATCGTTGCCGTTTGGGGAAGCAATGAAGCTGGGGAACTACATTTGCCTATTCAAAAGTTTGGTGAATGTGCTTATGGAAAAATTTAAGTAGGTACAAAAAACTTCTTGATGAGTCTATGTTATTAAAGTCGTCACCGATACTCTGCACCGTCCTGACGTGACACAAACTAGGTGCGAGTTCTACCTTTACACAGCGTTTACCCTCTCTGGCCACCAAACATGATCTCGCCTACTTTTGTTTCTACTTCTCTTTTATCTCTCAGTCATCCAATTTTGTTCATAAAACATCAATGAAGGGTAAAAATCGCCCTGAAGTTGGAAAAATTGCATAAGGGATACTCGGAGGATGAAGCGAGGAGGGTGACAGTACTCCCTTTCCACTCAAAATGACGTAAATCTGAGCATACCTCTGCTTGCCCACAGGCCTAGGACACCACGTCATCCCCAGCAGACTAAGTCGGGTTTTTTGACTCCAGAAGTAGGACGCATATCCGAAGTAGGATTAGCAATTGTCTAAAGGTTCTATAACAACCGTAGATGTGTTTTGGGGTCTTTTTATACCCTCATGTCAATATCTTTTCACAGAAACAACTGCCCAAAGGTGCCACAGTAAATAGAGACACTAAGACCTGATACAACTCTGGCTCTTTTCGTTACAAGAAACACAATTTCCTACCTTTAACGATCTGAACAGGAGATTTGAAGTAAAAAATAAGTTTGTCCGAAAAAACCTTCTGCTAGTTTTGTTAGCATTTTTGGTGAGAACACCAGGGCATTTGATGTTTCTTTGGCACCAAGGCTGAATAAAGTTACCCATATGTAGCTGGGAGCTCTTTCTCCTGCCAAACAATCCACAGGGATGGTGCATGGTGGTGGTAAGAATACCCCGCCTCGCTTTTGTTCACACACACACACACATACCTCTGAAATAGTTGCCATAAATGGCCGATTTTCGTGGAAAAGGTTTCCTCTGCTTCCAGCACACTGGTGGAGAAATTTATCAATCTCGCAGTTTTAAGCCTCGCCCTAGTAGTACCGAAAACCTACTAAGGCACACCCTGTAAAGTTGTGAGGCTAATTATTTTGCATCAGCGACGAATGCAACAGTTAGTAATGCCATTTCATTTTGTCTAAATTTTCACCACTAATTAAGTGATGAACCTTTCACGTGATCAGGAATTTAGTTCGATGCCTTCTGTAGTGCAGAAGCAGCTACCTCTTCCCTCGAGGTAGAATGCATGCATACGGGTGAAAAGGATACCATTCCCTCCAAAAACAAGGGCGAATCTTGCGTTCAGTTACGTGCGAATTTAAGCAGACATTTGAGAGGAACAAAAGTGACGGAATTAGTGAGATGCATGCTGGCACTACCCACTGCGTTTTGCGCCTCTCAGGTCATCGGTCCGAAGAGCGTGCGTTGAACGCATAGGGAGTGAAAGGGAAAGTGTGCATGGATCATTTGCCTTGTCATATGATGGATTCTATAATTTGTAGTCTACAATGGCAAGTGAAGCTCAATCCCATTTGAAAGCAGAGCAGGTGCGCAGATTTGCAAAGGCTTGGAAATTTAACTTATTTTGTTTCCCTATGGCAGGGACAGGACTAGCCTCTTCCTCCCCCTTTCGAATGGATAGTTGAAACATTATATTAGCATGTTATTGGCACCTCTGTCTTTCCAGGAATCAGCAGTGAATCTCTTTCTAACCAACTTAGCCATTGTGAGCCTCTAGAAATGGCCACGGAGTTACACTAATAGTGTTGGCAAACAAACCGACGCAAAAACAACGATCCTGACTCTCTTTATTGACTTGACTGGACTTAACGGCACTGAAGGGCGATAGCGTAGTCTGTGGAGACTTAGGGCATCGGAAGTACCGGTGTCACGTCTGCCTTAAACAGTCACCTCGAAACCCATTTCTGCACAAATGATAAATAGTAAAAGGCGATGAAAATTGGGGCAGCTAAAAAGCAGCCTGCTATTTTAGATCCAAAAAAATTAGATCATGATCTAGGGCAAGCTTTCCCATTCTTTGTCATGACTTTAAGCTATTGCCTCAACAAAAGCATTTGACATTTGACGTATCAGTCGGCATCCTTTAAAATTGAATCTTCCTCCCTCACAGCATGTCCAACAGAAATACAAGGCTTAATAGGCAGCGTTTCTCCTTATGTACTGAGGTAAGTTCTCGCTAAAATATAAAGTTTTTTGGGGCTTGATCCCATTTATCAGGAAGGCCCGTAGCATTATGACTAGACCCAAGAAAACAAGCCTTACTATTGGATGACATTTCCGCCCAGCATAATTATAATCTCGATGCTGTAGCGTCCGAGTCATGCTTATGGGCTCTAGAGGACCTCTGAATCCCCTTTTTTCTCACTAGTAGACACAATATCATCCTTGGCTTTGACCCAAGAGGCTATTGTTGGAGTGGTGGAGGATGCTGAGTAGACAATTACATAATAAAGTTAAAGTTATGCCAAGTTTTTCTCCCAGAGTTCGGTACAACGGTGACTATTTACGTTGGTACTGCAACCACCGAATGCAACTTTATCGCTTAAATCTGCATTCAGCGGAAAATACCATCTATCTAGAATTCATTTTTTCAGCTCTCATTTTGTCAGGTCATTGCAAAAGGTCATGACCACCACCTTAAATACCTGTTATGACCTCGCGTTGCTTTTTCTTAATTCTAGATTGATTTTTCTCAAAAATCCTAGCTTCAAATTGTTTGCCATTGACCAATCCAAACAGATCAAGGCAAGAGCATTTTGACTGAGGAGACACTAAAAACAGTATTTTTATGTAATTTGTTTTTAGTAGAGAATTTGTTTTGTGAAGTGAGTTTTCCCCGATTGAATTTAGAGAGAAATCGAAGAAGTGAAGGTAGCTACTGCAAAAAAGTCATTAAGAATCTGTAGCGCCCAAGGACTTCCATGAATCCGTAAGAAACCGCAATACTCGGGCAGAACACGTCTTGTCGATCTACAGTTGGATCTTGGGGCTACTGACTTGGCTTGGAGGCCAGCGCACCTGATGAGTTGACCGTTACCAAAACTGAGAGTTAAACAGTAAACGCATCACAAAACACCTCTCTCCTTTTGAGCATCCTCTTGAGCGCTCCCCTTGATCGCCCTCCAGAGTCAGGCATTACTTCGTGGTCGGTGCTGTGAGAAAAACACTTACGAGTCATCCATCCTTGCCAATCATTGAAGCGGCTTGCAACTAATACGATATTTGACGGCCACGTCACTGATCCTTTTGGCGATTCCACTGAGCCTAAAGTTTTGCTCCGCTTAGGAAATGCAACGTGGAGAGAGGAATGTATGGGCCATCTCGTACATCCATCGTTAGTCGTGAAGATTTTGGCTCTAAAGCAGAATGATCGTATGGGTTGAGTGATAAAAATTTCTCGGGGATAAGGTTCATTGCTTTTTTTACCTTCTTTGTCCTTATTTTTGTACTAATCAGCCATTTACCTATCATGAAACTATTTAGGCACTAGAGAGGTGGGGGAGGAGGTGTCTCATACTTATTTTATCAAAGTCTTCATACAGGCAAGGTGGATGGCTCAGTAACCGAAACTTTCGGATAGGTCACAGCTAGTGACGCATCAGTTGTTGATAGCATTTCTGTAGACCAGGGGATCGAGGCAGATGTCAAAGGTGGAGGTCAATTTCAACCCATCTTTAAAGGTCGTTACAGGTCGCTCAGTCATGGAAACGGGATTAGGTATTCTGAGTTTAGGGTTAGCTATCCACTGCTACCAATATTGGCTCCCCTAGTCTTCCCTAAGGATGATGGAGTCAATGACACTGACAGAGTGCGTTGCCGACGCGCAGAAGACCTGATTAGCGGCGCCTGGCATGGCGTGGAGGTCAGTCCGCCTGTTGAAGGTACAATGGCGGAACCTCTAAGCTGCCTATTATCAAAATCGAGGGTTTACTAAGCAACCAACGCACAACACACCCTGGTCACTATGGGCGTAGACATGACACGTACGAATGTACTTTATTTTCCCATCATTGCAACGGGTTAATTGTCTTCAACTTTAATGTCAATTTTATCCAGATTTAAAATGTCAGAAAGTCAAAAATTTATAGCTTTTTGCGATCTTTAGTGAACCCGTGGGCACTTGTGAACAGCGTGCTATTACTTGTTCGAGTGCTCTGTGGAGGATGGATGGAGACGTGTCGTAACCTATTGTTGGGTGCATTCTAAGCTCAGCTCTTCACTGCCTTCCTCATGATGAGAAAGCTCATGACATCATTCATTTTAATCATTCAAGAGGAATGTATCGACGAATTTTGTGGATGATGGATGTGGGTGCTGAGCGAGATTAGTATTGCCCAAATCATCCAAAAAATGGAAGCTGTGCAAACCAGAGGAAAGATGGA
The DNA here is from genome assembly GCA_036345935.2 of Taenia hydatigena. Taxonomy (NCBI): domain Eukaryota; kingdom Metazoa; phylum Platyhelminthes; class Cestoda; order Cyclophyllidea; family Taeniidae; genus Taenia; species Taenia hydatigena. The sequence continues at coordinate 14,168,433 of JADWOT020000008.1, forward strand.
TCTTATTCACGAATCACTCACCGACAAATGACAATAAGCTTCATGACCACTATCTTTCACTTCACCTCCTCATACCACGTTTTGGCAGCAATTTGTTTAATACACGGCTGACAGACAGACTTGTAACGTCAAATTGCTTCTTTATTACTTCGCGTATTGGGCGAATGATAATATTTTTGGCTATCCCCAAAGGGTTCGCTAAGTATTCGCCCTAAAGGACTAAGCACGTGTGTGTGTATGGTACACAGCGGACAGATTGGTTATCAGGACGCCTTTGCTTGTTAAGGTGAAACAATAGCTAAGGTTGAGATCCACCTCGACCAGATACAAGAAGATCCCCTACCTCAGAAACAGTCCCTTTTGGGAGTAAAATAGAAATACCGCCTTATCTCATCCTCTCCATTCTCTAATACTTCCCTCAGTGATGTTTATCACCTTTACCCAACGTCAGAGTTTTATCGAGATGGAGACTGTATTTTCGCCCAATGTCTGGACACAGAACGTTTTTGTAAAGGTAGAATTTGAAATCAAATTGTGGTAGGGGTTATTTCATCTGAAAATATCCTAGCGGCCACTTTACACTTTTAAACTTTTGACATAAAAACGCACAGAGGAATTCGGTTGGACCCCTTGGTAATTCCACAGAATCGGAAGTTTTGTCCTGTTTGGGAGCTGTATTAGAGGAAAGGGAAATGTGCTGGCTACTGCGTATGTTCACAACTAGTCTTAGGAACACTGGTCCAATGGCAGAGACATTTACCAAAAAAGGGGACTTATAATAGTTTCGTGGAGTAGTTTTTTCCACCCACCCCTCCTTGTCATTATTGTCCCTACTTCATAGCTGCCCAGATATAGCTTTCTGGCTTCTATCCATCAAGGAGAGAGGTGGAGGAGGTTTCGCGTGTCCACTTGGTTGGAATCTTCACGCAGGTACCGTAGACGGCTCTATAGCAGCTTTCGAGATGATTTATTGGCCTTGGCGAAGGGAATGAGCGAAAAGTATGAAAATATGTAAATATTTATAAAGGCCTGAGCTGCAATCCTTGACTGAGAAGGACAAAGTGCGAAGCATTTGAGACACAGCAGGCAATGAAAGAAATTACAATAGCGACCACACAAAGACTTTTTGCTAGAAAGATATCACTTTGAAAATCCACCATACACATTCTAAGGGCAAGATCACGGATAGAAAGAAGGGTCTTAAAATGTCATCCCTGTCATTTTTATGTGGGAGAGAGGAAGTAGCAATGATTCTTCACAATGGGTCTAAAAAGCAAAGAATGCGCGCCCACAGAGTTGGAAGGAATGGCACGTTTTCACCCTGGTTGGTTGCTAATGCCACAACAGAAAAATCTGTAGGAATTCGAGAAGAGGTTGCTAAAAAACCAGCACAATGGTGCCTGTCTGTTTACCTGCACGGGCTTTGCAATATCCGTGGCTATCGGTCATCATCATGGCGGCCTAATAGCCTGATAGTCCTCCCAGTCATTTATTCTAAAGTTCCCTCCACTTCCATAGATCGCATGGCGTCTTTAAGGCAAGCCAGGAGGCTACACAGTACTTTGAAGGAAGTTTCTCACGGCACTGAGCACTAATTGCCCCATTTTTATGGTATTAGCTCTGACATTTCCAAGCGACTATTCTATGCCTTCGAGCCATATCATATTTGAATGTGTACGAATGCAATTTTTTTTGCAAAGAACTTCAACTATCAATGAAATAATGAAAGGTGTGTCAGTAAGTGACAGATGCGGAGCTCGGAAATATTGCGGCTATCACGAGAAATCAAGAATGTGAGATTCCAGCTCTTAGGTACATCGAAAAAAACAATCTTCTTTGGCAAGAGCTATACACCAATTTTTCTACAAATTCCATCACATGGCTCAGAAGGTACTGTTTGTGGATTTGTATACCTGGCATTGGTATAAGAGTATGCGATTTGCTTACTCAATTAACTCTTCAATCCGCGTGGTTTCGTGCCTGAAAAAAAGCTCTGTTGTTCTCCTTAACTCGTCAGATTTCAACGTTCTTATAGATCACAATTAACGCATGGACTCCACACACCGACAAAAACCCCAAATCAGTGGATTATTAAAGTGCCGTTTCAAAGGTGGAAGCAAATTTGTAGCCACCTGTCTCTGCAAAATCTGGCTATTGTTCTGCTTTCGTGAGTGATTTTAAATTGGAGCTTGTGTTTCGGTGTTTCGTCTGTTTCGATAGCGCGTTTAGCAATGCGGGATCCTCGGTTTTGGTGGTTTACGTTAGAATTTTGGTGAACTTGTTCGTGTCGCAATTCGTAAATTTCAATTTTTATTTAACGTTTTGGAAGTCTGGTTTAATAGGTGGCAGTAGCGTTGTCGCTCTGTTCAAAAACCGATTTAGTATTGCTCTTCATTGTAGTGCTTTGAGTTTTTCAGAAGAGCTGGAGGGCTACTAGTATGATGCTGAGGGTATGCCGCCTAGCGAAAGCACAAGCCAAGGAGAACCGAATGCCTGTGCAATCTAGCGTAAAGTTAAGCAGACTGTCCAAGTTCTTCTTTGACCAGCTCACTGTGCCGCTCATCATGACGTAGTCGATGCTGATGGAAAGGAAAAACACCCGCGAGATGGCCATGTCATTCATCGAATTTCCATGCAGCTGAGGAGGTGTTTGACTGCAACGTCACTGATCCACCTCGGCAATTCTATCGAATCTGGAGTTGCCTTCTGCATTGGACTTCTTCTTCAGCATTGGGAATCGAGATACTTGCCCCTTAGGATGAGGTTCGCATTCCGCTACCACTAATTTGGTGTTCTGAGTCTTTCAGAAGAACTGAGGAGCCAGGAGCCATGCTTTCCCGTGGAAGTGTAATCTGCGGTGAATCAAGCATCCGTGTAATTAACTTCATAGATAAATAAAAATCCGAATATTACGTTGTTTCAAAGTGACTAAGGCTCAAGCGCTCGTGCTTCTTGATTGAAGTAAACAGCTTAAAGTGCAATTACTCAAAGTGAATTCAAGTTATCCATTTATACTGACAAAGTTTTGCTTAAAGAAGTAAAAATTCCCATTTAATTTTGCCCTCGGTGATGAAATAGGCAATGTGCAAATTCTCAGAAACGGGTAATGAGACTTGTGCAAGACTATAACTTTTTCCTTCCCTTCAGGATTCTTTCACTTGTCCTCCCTCTGGTGCAATGCTGCAGACCCAGAAAAGCCCTGTCCCTCTTTTATTGTGTAAACTGATTTGGCTCCTGACATGGGGCGCTGATAGCTAATAGTTTTTGTCGCAATTTGCACGTATTGTGATTTGACAGCAGAAAACAGCTTTAAAAATTTAAGCAAGCAAGTCAAGGAAATTCAAGAGCTACCTATTTTGTACTTCAAAATCAATCCAGTAAAAAGCCTTTACAAATGCGCTGAAAAAAGTCTTCATTCAATTCCAATTGTTTTAGTGGAATTTCTTACAAAAGAGCAATTTAGAGGGATGTGTAGATTAAGGGAATACTTGCCACCAGCATGCGAGCGAGAGGCTCAAGTCCAGATTACTCGTGCAACGAAACAGCCATTATTCGTGATCGTACTGATTCTGATTTCCTGGGAGGTGAATAGTGTACGTATATACAGGTTGTACTGTTCCAAGTCCTGTTTGAAGTCATGCCAAGCCATGCCACTTTTAGAGGAAACCTTGTGGTAACATTTGGAAGTCCCGAAGGGTTGGCTGAAATTCAGTGTCCGTATGTGGAAACATAAACTGCTTTAGCCGAGGTCGTAGCACAGTAAACGTCCTTTGAGCGTCATAAATGGTCCTTCGACGGTCATGGTTTTTGCTACAGCCGCGGTAAATTTTGCTTGTGCACTGCAAATAATCTTAGAGCAGCATTAAACACTAAAAATACAGGGAATATGCCATCTTTTAGTGGCATGGCATGTTTTAGGTTTGGCGAACATTTTCGGATACCGCATAAACTTTAAGCCGACTCCCATCGAAGAATAAATACCAAGTAGCGGAAGGTACTGAGATTTATTATCTTTATTTACAAAGAGTAAAATAAAAAATCATATGCATTTTGACATTTCCATAATCTATCCAATAAAATTAGACAGCAGCGGCCTTGATTGCCCTTTGTTTTAAGCCATGGCATTGCGACATACATTTGAATGGCGTTTCATTGGGCGTGTAGTGGGGAAAAGTGTTTTTCGGCTCAATAAAGTTATAGTTCGACAGCATTTTTAATACTTAAGACGGCATAACAAATAACACACTTTCAGTATGGGCATTTTCGAACACAAGAAGTAGTTGCTAAGTAGTGGATTGCAACAGATCGGTTCACCTACAGTGGATGTACCCTCAGCGGAGTTGGTTCTCTGTTCTGTACATGATAACAGCAAGCTATAAGTGTCTGGTTAGGCATTGGTTGGTACTTTCTCGGTAGCCTAGGAAAGTGCTTTTGAAGGTTTATTCTGTTTTTAAAACTTGTCGCCTAATGTTACTTGATTTGGTTGTTACATACAAAATATTTGTTGTCTTCAGGAATGCGCATTTTGAATGTGATATTTCCGGCGATATTTTCTCTGATTACAAACTAGTCACATTGGTGGTAGGTGACTCAGCTCTCTGCAAGTTTTTACAACACAAATGATAGCCGGAAAAGTCAGTAGTGGTGTTGAAATTAGAGACCTTTTAATTAAATCTCATGCTGCATGAATGCAAATCGAACAGACATTTTAGTGATTTCAGTCTTTTCTATCCCACTTAAACCATAATTTTACTGCAGATTAGCAAAAACGCTGTTTTAATGGCGGAAATGATGGCTACACAGCCATGTAAAATAGACATTTTGCACAATTACTGCCCAAATTTTTGATGCGAATTGATCACTGTAACCTGGTGACAGTTTTGTTCTTCTAACATAACATCAATCACTATCAATACCCTTTGACAGTTTTATGCATTCAGACCAAAATATCCAACATATGTGATAAGGCCTTAAACACAGCAAATTCGCATGCAGCATGGCGTGTTGTCAACGATCATTATAAAGCGTGCAATAAGTCTTTGACAAAAAATCGGAGTATTGTATACATGTCACTAGAGTCAAACATGCAGATGTAACCCCTGGACCCGTTGTTGCTATTAATAGTTATTTTCTGTCGGTGCGATGCGTGTCCTCTCATCTCGTTGTAGCGCCCTTCGCAGATAAGGTGGTGAACTGGACCTCTTAAAAAATAAAATGAAATATTTGCCATTTGCTCAGCCTTCTTTGCCACTCTTAATGTGTTTTACAGTTCAACGAACGTTCACTTATACAGGTGATATGAGTTAAAACGAGTGATTTCTCTCAAGAATATTGTGCAACGACTTCGTGCCTGGGAAATAGCAAATGTAAGAATACAGGTTGTGGCATCCAAAACTGCAGAAAAAGTAAGTACTTCCCAGATTTTTATTTCTATCTGGGAATATTAAAAGCTTCATAGTGGGAAACATTAGCTAACATTTTTGTTAGAGTGCTTATTCAAACAGTGGGTTTAGGATAACCTTATTTTCTTTTCCCGGTAGCCATTCGAGCACTCACCGTTGTGGACAAAAAATGAGTGCCCAAGTTGAGGATAAATCCTGCTGAGCTCTGATTGGCGGATGTGATTTGAGGTTCAGCTCATGGGTTCATTTACCGACCAATCACATTGCTCTTTGAGCGGCACTAACATTTTTCCACCTTAGACACAATATCATGTCGGGTTTGAAGATTGAACACTAGAAATCCCCCTTCTCACTTTCATCAACTTTTAAAGTTCCAGGATACAGTAAATTGACCTTTGCACCCCTCTGCAACTGCATTTATAGTGTGGTCAACACAATGCGAAATTCCGTTGTGAATGCGATTATTCGACATTCCAGAGTTTCCTTAAAATGTCATTTCGAAATACAATTTTCGATGGCCTTTGTGCTTGTTAAGATCGGATGATGAATGTTAAAGTTGGAAGGAATTCAATTCCTCATCTGGAATGTATAGGTTGCATAAAATTGGTAATAACATTTGTGGGAAACTAAGGTAGTTGACGTTAAGCCTGTGAGTCACAGAGGGAAGGCTTTGGCAGTAAAGGGCTAAACTTGCGCTTGATCACCATAAAGGGACCCTCAAGACTGCGCTGATTTCTGGAGGTTGTCCTATCCGCCTTGTGTTCTGCATAAATGGTTAAAAGTTACTAAAGTAAGACCCGAGTGCAACGACTTGAAAGAGTCGCAGCCAAAACAGCTTAAGATCTGGCTAAAGGAGATGGTATCTCCACTTCCCATTTTGTGTACGAATTTGGCGCTGGCACTAGAACATTGTCGAACCATTAGCAACGTCTCCTAGCCGAATTTACCCCATTACGGTTCGTATTGGGAAAGACGCAGAAAATTTGCTTATGTGTCACTATTAATAAAAGAAGTTGCATTCTCTTCTAAGTACAAATTTGTCCTTTTACCTCCATTTATGCCCCTTGGTGCAAGAATGCCTACTAGGCTCACGGAGGTCGAGGCTTAAGGTAAACAGAGGGTGTGCAGGAAAAAGAAAATATTCAGTGTGCATTTACAGGCGTTCTAGCCCCGCAGTTCGCCAGGGTTTAGTTCCTTAGCCCATTTGTTGATGGATTGTAAATCTCCTTCTACCCTAATATGTATTGTTGCATGCTCTAGGATGACTTGGTGCCGCGGTAGTACTTTCCTTCAGAAAGAATATCACAGTCATTCAAAGCCTTGGGCTACTTAGATTTTGAATGACCCAAATAAATACCTCAAAATCAGAGGATTGGGAGATATATTTATGTGGACTTTCGCCTATAAGTCACTTCAGGTTTCGGTAGTTCGTGGCAGGTACCCTCCGTTTGTAATGTTTTGGCTGTCAGAAGATTCAGAATTCCACTGAAGACGTCATAGGTCATAGAAGTTCCAAATTAAGGACGCCATGCCATCAAGATGACTATGTAAATCTAAGAAGAATTTTGGCCAATGGCAGTCAAGTCCCAGATCAGGAGGGTTGTTTAGGGTAAGCCTCAGACGTTTCAATCATATTCACTCCTTCCGCACATCATTTGCTGGATCCGGAAGTTGATAATTTAGACTTTGTATAAACTCATTGTTTCTTTCCTGTAGGTTGGAGCCCCTGAGACGACTATATTCGGAGCGGCATTGAGGGAGTTGTCAGAATGCTCTATGTCTGCGCTCTTAAGTATGCGGGACAGCCAACCTTCTGTTGTAGGCGTACCATCAGCTTATCAAAATGGACAAAAGAAATGGCGCTTAACACTTTTGCTTTAGCGTCACACAGATGTGATGCCACAATTACCTTTAGGCACCCATAGCACTCTTGGGCGAGAGGAGTAAAATAAAAGCACCTGGATTGTGGTGATCGATCCTACTCAAAGGCGGTTTGCGGTCGAATGCCTTACGAGTATCAGTGCTTTGTATTTGAATTTTAAAAACAAAGCTTTTCTGCATCTTTACGAGCCTTTATGACACCTGGGACATAGAAGTCTTCCCATCTCATCTTCGGTGTAATAGCCACCAAAGCGCAGGAACAAATTGGTTTTAACTTCAGAAAACATTTTGCACTGCTTTAGTTGGGCATTATAAACAGGCGCTCTAAATGCCCCACGAGTAGACCAGGTGTTTGTACCTCTTTTGTGCCATCCCCTTATTATTCCAGAAAGACAGTATTTTATGAGGAAGCAGTTGCTCTCTAACCATCAGACGAGCGTTGCGATTGTTCGCGGATTGCGTTACATTTGACGATGCGGGTGGAATGCGCGTCTACGAGGCTTGTCTGTGTCTAGTGTAGAACCCTTATTTGCGTACAGCGAAGTATGAATTTTTAAGTCGTTTTAGCTGTTATATATTTTGTTGTCCAAACAATGATCGAATTGCATGCCATAGAATTTGGGAATGAATTCGTTCGACCACTTCCATTGAGAAGTAAAGACAGAAAACCTCTTTTGACTAAAAGAAGAAAAGGACCGCCATTGCAATCTCGCGTCGAGGCTTTTTCTAAAGTTTCGATTTCATGGAAGGTTTTCTCACCCAAAAATCCAGGACAACTGACCTTTATCCTCAGGGTAATTCGCGCATTCCGCTTTTCACTTAATCATGTGATTGCGGAGGGCTAATGCCAGGAAGTAAAGATAATTAGTTGGTTACTTCAGGAGGAGAAAATGTCTGAACAACTTCGAGTTGTGTTGTGCCGCATGGATAGGTTGCAAGCATAATTGCTGTTTTGCATTCAGTGCCTGGTGAATAACTGCCCCGCGAGGCGCCACACAAGGCAGACACGGTCTTCTGCGACTAAATGATACTTGTCTTAGAATAGCGGGTCAGGTGGCAAGTAGAGGATTGGCTATAGAGAAATCTCGAAATAATAAGAACGTTTCTTAATCACAAGTTTGCCAGAAAAAAAAACATGAAACAACAAGTTTTATGGGTGAACGATGTCAATGAGTAGCACGCTACGCCCCTTTCCAATACGGTTCTCCATGGTTCCCCTTCTTAGTCGAGGTGATTGCAAGGAAATTGCTGTGGCACTCACTTTAGAACACCTCCAATCACTTTAGCACATGAAGACAATTAATTCATTATTAACAGGAAAAGGGGTCCATCAAGAGTGAGTTGCTTAAGCCAATTCATTCGGAGCGATGCAATGCGCCACTGCTTTCTGCCACCACATCTTCTGAGTCTGACTCAACTTGTGCGGGAGAGGATTTCGGACCATATGCATTTGGCTTATGATTGGGGATTTCCAAGTAAAAGAGAATTAGCGGTAAGTGCCATGAGGAGTACTTTTAGGGTAGACTGACATGTACTTACCCATCTACCCAAGGTTTTTCACAAATCACTTTAAGTTGCTGAACTTCCTACTCCACATGCCCCTGCATTTAAACTGACGAAGTGGCTTGTTGGGAGCATCGTCAGCATACATATTCGAGGACGGGTTCAATCGTCTGCTAGCCCTTAAAACAATAGCGCATTTGATAACAAGAAATGGTGAAGTGTTAATCATCTTTACACGTTCATCCCAATGTTGCATATGTGTGTCGTCCAAGTTTTTTGGTCTGAGCTCACGCATCTCAAATATGCAGCACCTTATGACGCAGATCACGTCAGACATAATCTGAATTGGTCAGTGTTCCATGATGCAAGTGTTGGTGCCACAGCAGCTCTGCACTGAAGAGATAATGGCTCTCTGAGACTCCGATAATCGGGAACAAAATGCGACGGTAAGCCTAATATGCTACTGTAAATTATTTCATCCTTACTTGCATTCGAACAATTTAAGCAAAAATGAAAATAATCTTACCGTGACGTCCCACAAGTTAGCTCACTATGCACTAATAAAGTTTGTTCTAAAAGATGTATTTCTAGTAAAAGCAATTTAATTTAATAATCTTCAGTAAGCCCTATGAGTTGTCGGCCTTCTTCGAAGTAAACAACGCAGACTGCAAAGTTAAATCATCTGTTAGATGGGTCGCAATCTACGGAAGAGGAATGTGCAATAGCTAATGCACTTTGTCTGCCGAACTGCAACATCGTCATGCCCTCTTATGGTAAAATAACTTTTAATTTCAATTTATGCATTTACAAAAATTCATTGGAGCTCGTCTCGATGACTTCCTGTGACTTCTAGCAATATTTCAAGGGTAGAAGTGAATTGAAATGTGGGTTAAGCATTTTGATAGTGATCTGAGGTATTTTGCCACGCAAATCCGATTTGATCCGGTTTGCAAAGGTGTCTACCTGATTCGTAACAGTACAAATGTCTTTTATAGGTATGAAGATGACTGAGGTCATAGGCAACACACTCTTCTGCCTTACATTTGATCCCCAAAGTTGCAAAGAGATACTATCAATTTAGAAGTGTAATTCTGCTACATAAATTTCTTCATTCTCAGTCTTTTACGCTTAAGGAATCGCCCGAGTTAAAAATATTCTTTGCCACCAGACAATACTACTTAAATGGGGCAGTAGTGCTACACATAAATCCCGTCTATTCAACATGAAAGTAACTTATTCTATAAACAATTTACGAAAAGACAATTTTGCACCTTGACTTGCTCACCTTTGACATTTACCACTTTAAGGGAGATTAATTTATTTGTGTTGTTTATACAAATACCTACAACTTTTAACGCAGATAATTGGATTTTCGTACATTGCAGCAAAATTTATTTGCAAAATGTTTTTTGACAATCAGAAAAATGCCTTTTTCTCATGCATGTGACCCTTCAAATTGAGTTCAAGCTAAAAGGTGACTCCTTGCTAAGTATGATTTTTATGGGTCCCCCGCAATCGATGCTTTACAACCGTGACATCTATGGTAGAACTCGTGAGGCACCTAACAATCTTGGGAGTTCTTTCACCGTGCTTCTTCTCCCATTCGAATTTTGTGCGCACTACTAAGCTGAGGAGGTAAGTTAAGGAAAATGCGAGCCCGTTGCAAAGGTGCTCTGCTCGCACACCTACGCAAAATAGCCTAGGCAATTAAAAATCACAAATGGGAACCAATATTTTACAATTTTAATAAAATATGAAGAGAATAACAAATGTTATGTAAAATTGATGCTTAACAAATTGAGGATGCGTATGCATGTACAGCGTACTACCAACAATTTAAACTTCAGTTGCCATAGGCTTCGCTTTCTGTGCCCCCAGTGTGTGTCGCATGTTCGGCGCACTTTATGTGCCTTTCACTTCGACCTTTGAAAAAATAACTAATTTTGGGCGGTGCCTTACTTCTTAAAGCGCAGAATTTTGCGCCTTATAAGAGGCTCTCAGCTTATACAATCCGCCCGCACTGTGACAAAACGTACTCCTCTTAAAAATCCAAAGCACAATCAAAAGTGGTGTACAACATTCGTCTCAAGTCCTTAACCTCATACATAATGTTTATCGTCTTTAAATAGTGTCACACTTACCAATTAACTTTATAGTCAAGCATCAGTAGCACATTTTGGCATCTTTTGAGTAAAAGTTGGACTGGGGGAATATGTGTGCTCATAAAAGTAGAACAAACCTTTCCAAGTCTTGTTGTAAGACTAGGTGATTTGCCCTATCATGTCCATTAGCTAACATAATATTTTAATGAGAAAAAATTTGGGAGAAAAATATAGGGTGTGCATGCAATACGTTTGTTGTTTGTTTAACTCTCGATTTCGGTTGCGGTCATTTGGCCAGCCAAACTGACTTTGCCGGGTGGACTGGCGAACACATAACCTGTCCGAGTGCTATGCCTTTTTTTTGCCTTCAGAGAAGTCTTTGGGCGTTACAATATTGGAGCGATAAAATAAAGAATTGATTTTGTAAAAAGAGAATTATTTTGAAACGCGAACGATTCGAATTTAGTGCGGTTTTCGGCAGAGCTCGCCGCAACCACCGAATGTACGTTTTAGGAACTTATGGCATGCGTCGGATTAGCGCTATTTCACTCCAGCCTGTGCTTTTAACTGACACTGAAGTTCTATCTTTACACTCCCCGAAAATTAACGGCTTTGGTTAGAAATGCGTTGATTAGATGCCCAAAAATTTTAGTCGTAAAATTTATGCGTCATCAATTTACATTAGGAAGTGCCTCAATCCCTTTGGTAACTTTCACCTCATTAGCGAATGCTGGAGATTTTTTTCTAAAAGTGTCCACAAACAATGCATAATGAGACGTTCCCACCGGGACGCAGGTGTCGTTTACGCGCTGCAGTCGGGCACAATGCGTACATTCATTTACCTTCAAATCACTGTTCCATCTGCGATGCGGTCTAGCAACCAAGCCCTCTCCCTCAAACCATTTAAGCGTGCTGCAAAACGAAGTAAACTTTTCATTAATTCACCTAATAGATTAGAAGGCGAAACTAAAAATGCATAAAAAACGCTTAGCGGGAACGGGAATTCCTGAGTAATACCATTAAGATGGGGTACGCTTTTTACTAGTGCTAAACAAAAGGAACAATACTGTTTAAGTAGAAGTTGAAGTTGTGGTGTTGCGTAATCACGACTAGAACTTGCGACCCTTCCTTTCCGCTTTGATGCGCCTGCGGGCCTTGTAGGCCCTGTAGAGAGATGTGATGAACGTTGCCGACTTGACCATTTCATCCTGCTCCCTAATAGCCTGCAATCGCGCCTCTTCCTCCTTTGCCCTCGCCTCCATTATGGCGTCATATTCAACCTTCAAAGGCTGTAAATCAACCACAACAGCTGATGCGGCATTCTTTTATCAGCCGCATTTTAAGCGTCCCGAATAATTTCATACCTGAAATTTGGTATTTAGAAACTCGTAGGCCTTCATTTCTTCGTCATATTGACGTTTGGCTTCATCATACTTAGTCTGCAGTTCAAAGAGTTGGTCATCCATGCTCTTCACAACGCTTTCCAATTGGTCTTCAAGCCGCCACTTCTGGCGACGAATGGCCAGCTCACGTTTTCGGAAGGAGGTTGACTCCTCTTCGTACAATTTCTTTGCAGAGGCAGAATCCTCGAACAATATTTGTACCGTTTCTACAAGAATAAAACCAATATATTAGAATGGCACTTTTGTCAAGATTCGCAACTGCGGCCATGTAAGAACCTATGCCTCTAGGAGTCCAACTCGTTCGTGCCGTTATCTGCCGTCATACCTGCCTACTACTACGCATACAGTAGTAATTCAAGCTGCAGAAGAGAACATAAAATTAACATAAGAATGGTTTTTCATACTTTTGTGCTTTTTCCGAGCCTCCATGTGCTCCTTTATAAACTTTTCCCGCATTTCTGCAAGCGTTTCTGTAGCGCTCTCCTCAGTTGTCAGAAGGCAAGCATTTAGACGTTCAATTTCGCGGATCCTCTCTTCTGACTAAAAACGCAAAACGGACAAAATTCACATGGTTATCACTTTTTGGTAGTTCATGATGCAAATGGTCTCTCGAAAATTTGTTTACATTTGTGGTTCGTTCAAAGCATAGAAATAGGAGATTTTGTCATCCACTTAAGTTTGGCGTAAGGTTTGAGGTATTTACTCCCTGGGTTGGTTATTGTGGCTGGAATGCCTGTACTGACAGCCTAAAACCATCCCTATTGGTGTGTAAGCTCAATTACAGATTTCATCAAGTGGATTGGAGGGATGAAAGACGATTACACTGGTATGACGGACGCAGGAGACTCCAGTCGATGCTACGGGGAGTAAAACAGGGGTCATAAAAGATGATCAATTTAAAAAAGAACACAAAACGATAGGCGGTATATCCGCACAACCGCTGTAGCTTGCCGGCCTTGCGCACTTCTTCAGACATCGCGTGCGGTGACATTTCACTACGCGAGTTTGAATGCATGATAATTACTTAAATTACTTTGACTTAGAGTTAAAAGTGCTTCAGAAAGTGGGACGCGTGCATAGCGAATTTGCTCTAAGAAGGGTGAATCTGATCACATTCTCGGAGAAAACTGGAGAGTTCGCATGATAGTCATTTCGGTAGTATTTGCTCTTTGCATCATCACGTGAGTTACTAACCATTCTCTCCATTCAGGTTGTGCAATATCAAAATTAATAATTAATTTTACGTTATATCTTCCTTCCTGCATTCAAGATTATAGAGTATACGCATTTTTGGGAGATGGTTTTCCGAAGAGAAATTCGTAGGATCCATGTTTATCCTTCGAACCTGAAAGATCCTCATCATAATTTGGAATAGGATAAATGGAATTATCGAGAGTTATCGAGAGGGCATTTTGAGTGGAACAACCTCGGATCCATGTTGATGGCCCCCCCAGCCCCTCTGTACATCGGAAATGCATTCGACTTTGGGGAAGACTCGAGGCCCCACGCAAAAAGCAAATCCTAATATGCGCTAAGCTTTAATGCAACTAACGAAGAAGAGACGCTGAGGATGGAAGAACCCTTGACGACCTCTAGCAAGAGAGATGAAAATAATATCCACCTTCGGGAACTGCCCAAGTGCTGTAGTTTGCAGGAAATCATTAACAACGGAAGCGACATCAGCCTTTAACTATCTAAAAAAGTTCCTTTTGGAGCTGTCTAAGCCACCAGTAAGAAGATGCCGATAAGGTGAACATAGGATGCCTCCTTCGCCTGTCTAGTAGATGAACAGAACTTAGATGGACGTGTGAATGGAAAGCACTGAGGTGAGACCAAAGTGGCAAGGAGAAACAGAATCTTAATCACATTTCCAACAAACAATTTTAAGCCAGGTCCTTTAGTAAATGACTCGAATTTTAGACCAGTGCTCTTACGACTAATGACGGGTAGCCAGATGGCCTGCACATTCCGCTTTCCCCTGACAGTTGCAGATCCAGTGGGAATGCCACTTGAGATCAGTGACGTTGAGGTCAAATGTCGTCTCAGTTGCACGCCAAGTTGATGGTCGGCGCTGCTGGTTTGTGGGTGTTTTTCTAATCGGTACTGACTACGTTGGGCTGGCCGACGCGGATGGTTGACCAAGGGGAGCGACGAAGATGACGCTCAAAGTAGGAGAGGGAGAGGGGCGATGTGATACTTGGACTATTTGCTTGGACATTTAAGAATCTGACTCTGTACTTCCACTAGGTAGTATGGCCTCCAGACCATACCACTAGCCTAGCAGCCCTTCTTTACGTTCGAATAGCATGTTTTCCTTTGACTTCAGGGGGGATTGGAGGAAATTAAAATTTCGAGGAAACAAAACACCTAAACATCGTCGAAAGATGCCGCCAAGTTAAAGTCCATCATGCAGAATTTTTGAGTCGAGGGCAAAATTATCCTTATCGTGCTCTTGTACATTCAGATTTATTGTTGGACCCGCACATAATCATCACATGAGCTCTACTGTGTTGCGTGTCTCGTGGCATTCCATTGTGGCTGCCTTTTACTACAATACCAGCAGTAAAAAGTTCGATTAACTCTCCCCTCATAGATTTGAGTCATTTGCATTTGTGTTTTGAAGAAAGCGTCCTTAATATGCTAAAACGTTCCCGGTTTTCTACAGAGTGACCCTCGACACCGGTGCAGTTACGCCGCAGAGGACCCATACATTGGCGGGACGTAGCAGCGGAAATAGTGAATAAAAAATTTGAAATACCCGATTTCACTTTGCGTTTTTTGCTTTCCTTTGTAATTCACTTAGATGATGAATTTACGCTTCAGGCAAAAAAAATATAAGAGTAATGCTTTCCCATGGAGAAAGCAATCACCACTAATTACCTTG
Source organism: Taenia hydatigena (assembly GCA_036345935.2). Classification (NCBI taxonomy): domain Eukaryota; kingdom Metazoa; phylum Platyhelminthes; class Cestoda; order Cyclophyllidea; family Taeniidae; genus Taenia; species Taenia hydatigena. Next base: position 14,183,608 of record JADWOT020000008.1, read on the forward strand.
ATTAGAACGCCTGTGGCCCAGAGAGAAAAACAGTCTTACCTTGAAATTCTAAAAGTTTTGTCTCTCAATCTGTGACCCCTTCATTTTTTGCTTAATTTTCAGACATTTAGAAGTAAATCTCGATCCACGATCTCGTTGAGCTGAGCCTAATTGGTCAGTACACTTGACAGGAAATGGTATCTGTACTGATTACTTCAAACGCGATTATTCTCTTCACGCTCTCTCAATTACCGCTTTATTGTGCTCCTGAGTCATGTCCTCCAGTCGATCCATCAGTCGTTGAAGTGTCACACCCTGTTTGGCGCCCTGTTTCTCCGCCCTCTCGATGTACTCGTCTCGCGCAGCGGTTTCGTGAGAGCTCACGAGGAGCACTTGGCGCAAAATGAAGCGCAGTTGTACCAACTGACTGGCCATTTCGCGCATCGCCCCGCTCGGCTCGACACGCCACTCGCGGTAGTGTCGAATCAGGGATGCTGTCACCACGGGTTCCGCCACGATGCACCGAGTAATTTGACGAGTAGCATCGAAAAGGCGTTCTTCCAGCTGGAAGAGGCATTAGAGAACCAGTTTGATGATGGAAGTTTGGGTCATCTGTATGACAACTAAGAAAATGGCATGTTTAAGCGATCCGTGCAAAAATGTATCGAAAATTAGTTTCCCAATTGCTATTCACAATTCGCTTTAAATAAGACTAGACTAAGAGAATTTATCAGCAGTGCAGTTTCGTCGCCTAAAACTTTGCGGGTGTGATAACTGACAAGCGCTTAGATTTTCTAGGCAGCACGAGCAGCTTTAGCAGTACCATTAAGTGAGTGACATCCTGCAAGGCGTTTGTATCGCACTCAGGATGCAGAATGGATGAGAATTACGACTACGATAAAAAAGTCAATTGTGCAAGGATTGCAAAATTTTAAATTTATTCTGCAAAAACCGATATTACCATAAAAATGTATTGTTCTCCGATTAGCAAAGGGCTATATAGCTTTAACAGACCAGATGTATGTCTTCAGCTTGACAACCTAGTTCGATGATACAACAATATTTATCTTGTTAACATGTTTGTTCATGTGGGCCTTTCAACCACCATGTTGTAGTCACCACCTTGATGTTGTAGCGTGCCGTCTGCGCATGGAGCCTCCCGGTTCTGCAAACATCCTACCGCAGTGATGTGCATTCTGACGTTTTGGAGGCCTGATTTCATTAGCTAGAAACCCCACTTTAAATGTTAAAGGAGGAGGGCATCGGTAACCGATGGTCGAACCCGTTGTCACAGCAGTTGGAAGATACCTCGAAAGAGGTGTTGAGATGCAGAATATACTTGGCGTTGGACGTTGTTCAGACTTTAGCAGCGTCCCGAATGAATCCTTTTTCCCAAGAATGAGATTTGGGAGTGAGAAAAGGTTCAATAGCCACTTTAATTGGCGCAGACCTCCATCGTGCCTGCAGACGTCCCACCCTCCGGCTGGTTAACGGCAAATCTTCTCCCTTATCCGGCATAACCTATTACGCCTTCGTGCACGACTCCAGAATCCCATAATTCAAAAGTCACCCAAGAATTACTCTTTTAGATTTTGACACAAAGTTTATCTATGAAGAAACCCCGTAAATAATCGGTCTTAAGGACAATATAACCCGCTCTGTCCACCTCTTCGTAAAAAGTCAACACGAAATAATTTCTGTGCCCTCTGAAGAATTGGATTCTTCTATTTACTTGTCGGTGCAAAGTGCGTCTTAAACACGAATTCTGTCTGCCAGGAGGTACGGACATTTTTAGCGAGCTATTTTTATAGCCAGCAGTCGTGCTTGTCTCTCAAACGTCCAAGTCCCTTTTGAAGGAAAAAAGATCTCCTCCTCGCCTTACGCCACCCGAAACCTCATTTATACCGGGTAGACAAGGCGAGGTAGGGCAAAGGGAGGGGAATGGCAGTAGGGATTAATCAAGTTCAAATGCAGTGCCTTGTCAAGATTAATTAAAGTGGATATGAAGGTGTGAGGAAGGTGAGAATGGAGAGGTGGAGATTGCTTCACATGTAGAGGGGAAAATGGATAACAAAGCAAGTATTTATTTGCACTTCGACCTCCACGGTTTTTACTTTCCTCGGAGAGTGGCTCCTCGGTCATACATGATTCTAAACCTTCCTCAGCGAAATACCAAACCGCTCTGCTATACTGTCACGCCCTATTATGATCTCAGGGAAGCCACCAGTTGATATATTGATAGCTACTGGAAAACTAGCAACAACACTCTTAATCTCCTTGACGGATTACCGGCCTCAAAGTCGCAGATGAAAGGTATCATACAGGAAATACCTACAACTCCAGTTGATAGCCCATCTCCGAACTTTCCTGAGGGTGGTAATCCCGCTCAGTCCCCCCTGATTGGCTCGTCTTACGCTGAGATAGACTCCAAGTGGGATGATAACCTCCGAAAGGTTAAGGTAAACTAGTTACTATAACTCAGACTCCGAGTCGTCTTCGCTGGTCAGCTGTCAGGCAGTACGCATTTGCCGTACAACCTTTTGCTTTGAAGTCTGACTGTTGAATTTTGGCCACAAGCTCAATAAGATCCAGATCATATGAACACGGAAAGCCCAGTGCATATTAGGCGGCAATTCAGGTCATAACACACCTACTACGGATGAAAAATTTTGTCAAAACACAAATTGATAAAGGCAATTAAAAAATGAAGTGACGTTGCACTTGATCCACTTGAACATCATCGCGTGGTTACTAACAGTACCTCCATAAAGGTCTGGAAACTACATAAATAAACCGCGTTTTCTCAGGTTTATTGGAAGCTGGCTGAAACTCAGAAGCACTTCTGGTTAGCACTGAGCTGTGAACAGGATGAGAGAAAGAAGTGGATGCTGAATAATGGCTCTAAAGGTATTTCAACTATTTTGATTGAGTAAATGGATATGTAATTGGGAGAACGGTCCTGCAAATTGGGCCGCCATGCGACATTCACTAGCCTGTGCAGACCAATGGGAAACCTTGACCCATACTGGCACGATACGATGCAACTTTGAGAAAGTGCCACCGGTGGGAAATGTCTTTAAAAGCTCCTCAGTGTATTCTAAGAATGGCATTTCTGTTTGGCCAAGACCGTAAACAACCTCCGTGGCCGTTCGAACTTACTTGCGGAAAAAACAATGAAGTCAGAAAATCGAAATAACCGCCTTTTTTCTGACGGTGAAAATAAACAAGATATCCTGAACTTATCATTGATGAACAAAAATAGGCAAACTTGATCGCAGTTGATAGGAACTCGTTCAAAGCCTCCAAAACTCATTCAAGACACCTTCCGATCACAAAAAAGTTCCAAAATTTTCAATAAATTGTAATCTTGTCTTCGAATAGCTAATTAGGGCGCAATCTAATGACAAAAAAATTTTTTCGCACTTCGAATGTTAAGTAAAAGAAGGACCCACTCCTAGGCCGGAAATGCTGTGATCTGTGGAAAGGGAACAGGACATTGACATTCTGGTCCGATATGCTCCCTCGGACCTTAGAGTTAAGAAAAGCGTAGTTTGGATCGTATGGCTCAGTTTCGGTGTCAAAAGGCATCTAACGCGAAGGCAGCGGCATTTCAAATAAAGTGGTCCTTTTTTTGTAAATAGGAGATTGCAAGTATCTGCAACCTTGATTGGGTCCCTTGGCAAAAAGAAACCAAGACTTGACTTAATCTCATTGGAGAGTTCGGAAGACTACTTCATGCACCTCATGGAAGTCAACATTTTTATGCCCCTCTCCTCGAAGATTTCTTTAGGTATTGGCAAAAAGAGAGGAAGGGAGAAGTAGAAAAGCAAAGACAAGCATCCTCTCCTCCCCTCCCTTTATGTCAAAGGGAATATGCCATTGCTTCATGAATTTCCGCTCGGAATGAGGGAAGTGAAACTCTTTGACCAAGAATATAATAGCCCGCATTAAGGAAAGGGACACGAATTTACAGAGAGCCTTAACTAAGATTTACTTGTCTTTGGCAAGAATTTGAAAAATGAGTCAAAGTAAAACTGGATTTTATGAAATATTTTGACTTAACCCAAGAGGGTCATTTCAGACTCCACCTCAAACTCAAAGAGACTAATCCGACAGGGAGATAAGACTTCCCCTTCTCAGAGGAATTTCAGGCTTGAACACGCTAGACCCTTCGTAGTGAGTTCACCGACGCGTTACCCTCTAGCTAATTGCTGTTGCCAGTAGGTTTGTTCTGATCGGGACTCTGGCAGTTTTACTGTGGTTAAAAATAAGCTTAGGATAACTTCCGCTTCAAAAGAAAATACTCCAATTCTAGCATTTGAAGCACTTTAAAAGAACGGTTTTATTGGGGTATTTGTTTGTAAAATCGAATAGCAAAGATGGATCAGGAAAATTTTTTCCCAAAAAAAACAACGCAGCAATTCGACCTGAGCTTTAAGGCAAAACAAACGACTACAAATGTCATATTTAAACAGATGAGCGTTAAATTTGTGGATTGACACGAAATAAGTAGAACTGTGAAATGTGAGTTTTACCCTAAAAACCAACCAATATGAATGCAACTTCTATAAATCAAGGCACTCGACTTACCTCACGCAATTTCTGACAACTGACGGTTGTTTTCTTGGACGAGGTATTCACTACCATCTCGTACTCAGTCGAAACCCTCTCGTACTCCTTAAACAGTAGTTTGACCTCCCTTCCAAGCAGCAGCTCATAGTGCTTAATGTTGGCAACGATTTGTGGAAAAGCAGCGACTAGTAGCACCTTAGAGATGCATGTATCCATGATCAGCATCGCACGTTTGCCCTCAATCGTCTGCATGTGCTTCTGCGCTGTTTTCAGCATTGTCAAGTGTGGTGATTGGTTCAATTTGGAGGTGTCCTCCGGCTGCATGAGCCCCATGCGACTACTGATCGGCGGTAGGTGCTCCCACACAGCTGTGGACGACAAATCAGACGCCATTCCTGCGGTTCAGGATTGTAGATCTATCACAGGTAATGATGTCACCACTTTGGCCAATTTGCCACGTAGTCATTGCAATCAGCTGAGTGAACAGCTGATGCAGCCGATCAATCGATAATGCAGTCTGGTTCAAAGGTCATTCGCACAAAGTAGATTAAAGCATTCCTACCTTGTCTTTCGCAAGCTGGCCTATATATTGGGATGAAATGAGTGGACTATCCGCTTTATGCCATCTGCCCGGATTAGTCTCAATGTGGAGCACCAAAGCTTTCCTGGATTTGTGGCAGTCCATATTAGCATGGACGAAGATCAAAGACTAATGGAAAGAAGCACCGAGAGACCATCCTGTTAAATATAAAGAGATGGCGCAGTCCAAAGTACACTGAAACCGTTACCATTCACTACACTGTCGTCTCAGAAGCCCCCTAATGGATGAATTGTATCGAATTGCATGATAGAGTCACAGTGTATAGAGAAAGCTAATGTTCGTCTATACTTGAGGTCCAGTCGCCTGTAAGGCAAACCATATCCGAAAGAATTCATCCGGGTAGTTGTGTGTCAATTGATTATCGCAGCAGCTTACCAGAATGTCATTGGGAAGGGACCTGGCATGTTCTTAGACTTTGATGCAAATGGAACCCCTCAAGGGAACACACTGGGTCTTCTTTTCAGACCGTTGTCTAGAAGCCAAAATTACGGATCGTTCCAAAGAGAACGCTGGTATAGTCTCTCTATGAAGAGTCACCACTGAATCAGCAGTTGATATCCGATGCCTCCAGAACCGGAATCTTTGTTGTCACATGCATGATTCTCACTTACTGCTTTCACAGGTGTCCTCAGACTTCTCACACACCAATGCGGGTGACGATTTAAGGCGCGGGGAATCTAGGGATGAATAAGCAAGGTCGAACTTCCATGCCGTCAGGTGAAGTCTGAAGGGAACGGCCAAATTAATACACCAGGTTCAGGTTCCAGGTCTCGTCCACCGTTCCACTTAGAAATACAAGGTGTAGGTACATTTACAGAAAAATCTGCCCAAATCGATAGAGCTTCGGTTCAAAGAACTGCAGACAGTCTAGGAATGGATTACATTCCTGCGCAACACTTTGATACAAAATTCCACGTTTTCGAGATCAATTGCCCTTTTCTCCTAATAGCATAATTCGTCTCCCACATTCGCCAGATTACAATGAACTATCAGGTAGTTGAAAAATTTTCTGTGGTGGAAAAGTCTAGAGATCGACGAAATACACGGGGTCGGCTGCACGGATGAACAATGAAGGCATGCATAGATAGGCGTCAACTTGGTTGTTGCCTTGTCATCAAGATGCCAATTGAGCCAAACATGTGTCCGCATCCAACATTAGACTAGGGTGGGCTAGCAGAAGTCGTTTAAAGAATTCGAATCCTGTGAAGGATAGACAAGCGAAGCGCATCACATCGCTCAAGATAATCTGTTCTTCATGTTGAAAAAAGAGGTACCCGTAGCGGGCACTTAAAGCTCCGCTTCTGTACTTCCACAGGGTAGTCTAGCCTCCAAGCTGTGTCTGTAGACCCCACCCAGCCCTTCTTACGTCCCCAGCGCAGCCCTAGGGGCGCTAGAATGCATGCGTTATTTGGAGATGGAAGGTCATGGTGGAGAGAGCCCATTACAAAAGGTGAAAGCGACCACAAATGTAAGCAGAAATTGGTTGTCAAGCCCCTTAATCTACCCTTCACTTCTTTTGCTTGCGACAGTGAATGGTTTGTTGAGCTATTGATCATGCCATCATCGTGTGCCCTCAACTGATTCACTCACTTCTCATACCACACCTCGGAGGCCTGCAGCAGCGCACCTACAGAAAGCTAAGCTCTTGTCGGTGTGGTGCACTAAATACGAAATTGTTTTTTACCAACCCAAGGTCAAGCACCAATTACGACTGAAATTAATCTCACACACCTTCAAGGTGTGCAGGAAAGAAAAGCGTCTAGTTAAGAAGCAAATAAAACTGATCAGTCGGAGGCACGTCTCATTAACAGTCACACATGCCAAGACCAAATATCACACTTCAGGATTGAGGAGAAGGAGCACACTGCCACGATTGGGGAGAAAAGGCATTCGAATGACGACCAAGCGTGAGGCAGAAGCGGAAATGAATAGAAGCTAGAGACAAAAATTGTGGCAGCCTGCTTCCAAGACAATTTATAATAAAAAGCTGCAGTTGTAGTCCAAGAAGCTATTTGCACTTATTTAAATTTTATGACCAAAACTGAACAGATTTACTCACCTATTTGTCCTATATAAAGACTAGGCCACCAGAATCCGTTTTGCACGTTTATTCTAAACTGCCGGATTTTCACTGATTTGTTGGATTACCTTTTAGTCCACCCACGCCCCTAGGACCATGAGAAGTCTCTTCTTGAGACCTGTTCTGGTAAACAATAGCCCTGAAGGTTGGTGAATCCTCCTCCTAAAAGGTTTATGCGCCAAGACTGGTGGTCAGTGCTCGCCTCTCACAAGCACGGCTCCATGGCAAATCCTCACCTCAACAAAGCAACTTTGTCCAAGGATAGTAAGGAGCATAATTCGCTTTTCCTTCTGCTTCGAAAGAAAATTGGAGGGCGCTTGTGATTAAGTGGATCAGAGTGGAGAGACCGAGAAAAGTGCTATAAGATTGGGAAACCATGACCCTGGATGCATGTTCACCTACCTCCACTCTACACTCGCCACCAACTCGGTTACCGTGGTGTTCGGTTCGGGTTAACTCAACAGCTCCTCGACGCATTACATTTGCGGTTAAAATACAGCCGGACCCACACATTCTTTGGGATTTTTGGAGAATGGTGACAGCAGTTTGGAGAAAGGATTTAATGTGAGGAGGTGAATGCGACGAAATTGTTTTGAAATCGCTTTCAAACCCAAGTTCTGCAACGTGGACCTCTTCAGATCACCACTAAGTGAGCGCAAACAAGACGGATGATTGAACGATAAGTACTTCCACAAATAGTGAATGAGCTACGGAACGCCCCTGCAGCCTTTTACCAGTAAGGATTGTTGTAGTCTCAACTCTCTCGTGGAACTTTAACAAGGTCCCTTTTAGAGCGATGACCTTAATGACCCGTTTGGAAGAGCAACAAGTCAAGTCAAATCGTAAAAGGAATAGACGGATATCCATGACACAGCAACCATAAAGAAATTTGTATTGACTTATGGGCGCACCCAAATCGCAGATTTCGCATCATGCCGAATAATGGAGGGAAGAAAGGGGTGCACCAAAACTGTCTACGGCTGAAATATTTGCAACATTTGTACATGAAAGTCGACTGACGAACATAATTAGGGGATTTGAGGCCCGTTTAGTGTTTCAAGACTTCAACTGGTCCTAAGCCAAAAACGGCAACGTCAAATATGAGCACTGTATAAATAGAATCAGGGACAACTCTACAGCGTGAAGTCATTAAGCTCGCAACCCCGATTTCTTCTGGATCGTCAGTAGCACGATACAAAAAAAACCTATTGAGCAAGGGACAAGAAGCCAGATACCGACCTAACCGAAATTGGTTGTGGCTCTTATGCGACAACTATGCCACACTTATCACTAAACCGGCACTTGGGCTTCCGACTTTGCCCAATGCCACGCCTTTTGGCCCGAATGGAGATGACCCACACCCCTATTAAGGACTATTGAAGGCTCGCACAGACAACCATCCTGCATAATTTGTGTTAAAATTAAACACAGCTTGAAGCGATCTTACAAAGTGCCTAAATTTACTGATATAAAACGGGAAATTGCATAAAAGAACCATCACTTCCCCCTTTGCACAGAAAAACACTATGGATAGGACGAGCATTAACAGACACGATTCGATCGAGGGCAATAGCAAGACCACCATCATCATGCAAACTCACTGAATCCAAGTCACATGCACCCAAGAACGCAAATTGATCAAAGCCATGCGTTGAATAAAGAGGCTGATATTCTCTTAGAAAAATAAAAAGTAACGCAGCAGTAGCGGCTATAGAGTAACATCCAAAGGAGTTCACTTTCGGCAAATGCTGTGGAGAACGTCAGTGTTAGGAAGAGAGTAACAAACGTGTTACGATTTTATAGCCCTGTTACATACCTTACTAATCAGCCATCAAAATAAGACTTACGAATACAGTGACAAAAAGATGGGATTTAGACCAAAAAGAGGGAGATAGGGAGGAGGAGGACAGAGGGGGAAAGGTTACACAATGGGCTGCCTATTCATCATTCCTTCCCGCCTTCTGGAACTGTACAAAAACGCCGATCTTTTCTATACCCCTGTCGCTTCTCCTAAGGCGGCGCAAAAGTAGTGAAATCAATCCCGCAGCGTTGAAAGCGCTCCATGATGCTGCGACGGAAAGTGAATTTAGACCGCTTGCCGGTCTCCCGCGATCCCACTGCGGCGATTGTGGTGCCCTCGGACTGTGCACCATCGTCATCATCATCCTCGTTACCGTTGTCATCACCACCACCCTCATTCATCGCGGAACAGGCAGCACCACCGCCCCCAGCATTGCCATGACTGCCACCGCCAGCACCGTTGACATTGGCGTTTTCATCGTCGCTGAGCCCCACTTCAGCAATGGTGCGTTTTGAGACGTGGGAGGAGGCATGGCAAGGCAGAGTGCGTAAAACTTCACCACTTGTCGCTACCTTACAGTCTTGACCAGCCTCCAGGCGAGAAGTTCGTGGAGCCTCGGGCATCGGAGCGTCAGGAGGTGGACAGTTCTCCTGCTCTGGACTGTCCACAACTGGAAGTGGCAGGCCGTTATGCCATACCACTAAAGATGCGAAAGAAGAACACTTATTTAAACCCACAGAGTTGGTAAGAACAAATCACAAAACGAACTGGTAACCAGCCAATCACTGCAGAGAAACGTTCGAAAATGCGACCTTATGTACCTGTACACATTTTGCCCCTGAGAAGATCCTAATTTCAAAAGCCAAGAAAACACTACTCCCATGATTCTTCAAGCGCCAAGTATTTATTTGAGGTTAGTGGAACTAAACCGTCTGGGCTGTGAAGAACCGAAATTGGCTGCAACACCGCCAAATCGAATTTTGACAAGACAGAATTACTTGAATAGCGTAGTGCCATGGATTCATAGCGAGCATTCCTTCTCCAGCTCCAATAATTGATTGAAAGGCGGCGACCTGCGGGCTTAATTAAAACTGACACAATGCTTCGTCAACAGAGCTCTCCTCCCGAAAAATTCGTCTGCAATAAACGAACTTTGTAGCACTTTGCCAAGCACCTAACTGAAGGAAGATGATTCTAATCACAACTCGACATAGTGAGGTAGATCCCCACCAAAATCCGATCCAGATGTGATGGAAAATTATGAAGAATGGTCAAGTAAAACAACACACGAGGAGACGATCACTTTAGCAAATATCAACTCATTCAGTGTCAAAGTACACCATAAAGCACATTGCGTAGGATGTTGGTGGTATTATTCGACCAAAACAATTAAAAATGGAATGCCTCCCTCTGATAAACAGGAATATAACAAATGAATATTGAAGCTTGCAGAGCTACACACCAGATTGACCGCAGGGATAGGGAACGGTCGAAAATCCTCCTAGTAAGCCTCACCATGATGATTAAATAGAGGCAAAAACAAATGTGATTTTGCAGTACAGCACAGAATGAAGTGAAATCACACAAACGATAGGGAAAGGAGGCCAATACCGTTTCCAATTGCAGCGATTCGTGGAATCCGTGTGGTGGAGTTTGCCAAACCAAAATTCTAAGCAGATTGGGAAAACTTTGCCTTGTGTCACACACTAATATTGTGCCATTTGTGGACTGGATTTCACAATACTATACCCGCAATGTACATCAATTCCGCCATGGATGCAAGCTTTCAGAAACGACCAAGCTAAACTACACTTCACTTAAAAACTCGCACGGCGGTTGCAACTGCCTTTAGTATAATGAATAAAAATGGACGGGTCCCATCGAAAAGCACAAAAATTTGCACCAACGTGCTCGAAATTCGTGACAGAGATCAAAAGCATTTGGAAATGGCCTGCTTAAACTGTACTATGAATAAAATTCCAAATGTCAAGATAAACATACCTCTGGAGGAAACGGGAACGTGGTGATGTCGGGCGGGGGGCTGACGATGGCAAGAGGGCATTTCTTCATCAACATTCATGTTGGGCATGGGAGGGACTTGAATGCGAAGACGGGAGGCGCGAGTCGGTCTAGTGACAGTGCGTGGAGCGATGGGGCCGTAATTTGCGGAGTCAGCGGCAGAGGGGGGATTGACGTCGCCAAAGTGGGGAGCGTCTGCGGTAGGAAAAGTGGGACAAGAGGGATCAGTTGCCTCCACTGAGGTAATAGTGGCGGCAACTTGCGGTGCTGCCGTCTCAAGCATGGAGGTGTACTCCTCCGGCACGTGGTTACATCCCATTGCGGCAACGTAACTCATCCACGGGGTCTTTGAAGCCGGCTCAATTGGCTTGGATGTCGGCTGTTGCCGAGGTTGCTGCTGGTGGTACGTGGCAGTTGGCGCCTGACGGACTTGTGATACGGTTTTCTTCACACCCAAACCGCGTCGCGATTCGGCCGTTGACTCTGGTAATTAGATGAACCGATGGATTCGAGAGCTGAATGAAGCCGTCGTGGCATCATCGATTAGTCTACATAGCCTGACCTGGGTAGTTCCTTTGCGGCCTATTAAAACCAGATCTACCAGTCTCGAACTTCTAGAACATGAAAACTCGCTTGGCACTAGACGATGTAGAGTAGCAGTTGGCTAAAATTCAAATTCCAATTACACGTAGGGTGTCTCTGCTGTATCACTTAGAATGGTTTGACGCGTTTGAACACGTCCGCAGGGCAAGTGTCTTTAAACGGCTGAGACAAGCTTATGGGCCCGAATACCTGCTGTTATAATCACAAAGGGAGTGAAACGAACATGGATACCGAAATTTACTTGGGCCAGATCGCGTAGTGCCTGGCTTTCGTTTGACAGACCCCTCCAAGAGACCGGGAAGGAGAGAAGAAATGGAAGGCCCGTCCTGCTGAATACCCTTTCCGTCGTCGAAAGGTTCTGAGCGCATTCCACCTCCTGTAACGCCAAAAAAGTTTTGGTTTAGGCAGACAAATCCGACCGCCTTCATTAACGAAAATGCGGAACAGCAAGACAGGGAATTTTGACGACAATTTATTCCAAGTATTGCAACAGAAGCGTCACAAAACTACGTTTCATCCTGAAAAGCGAAATCTTTATAAAAGAAGTGAGATCGTAGTACACAACTAATGGCCATAAAATATGCCTCAGGTCATGCTTACGCGAACTTATAGGGAGGAGGAAAGTGGAACACTACACGCAATTCATCTGCGACGCAAATGCCGAAAGGTGACATTCTTCGGGTCAAGTTCGATGAACGCATACGGCAGATGCATCAAAAGATTTCGGGTCATGACGTTGAAAAAGGTCACTAGATCTCTTACGAGCATAGGATAAAGGTCCGACTAAGGCAAAAAATAATCTCCCTCATTTACTAGACGCTGATCCGGCAAGTAACAGGGTATATTTAGGGCATGCCATTACTGAACTTCTACTCAAGGCCTGCATTTTTTGAAATTGGGTGAAGTTCAACATCGACAAACCTTACAATGCGCGGTAGCAAGAAGTAATTTGGAAATAATTCCAGAGAGGCACTGCAAGGATGAGAATGCCAAGTGAGACACGGGTAGCTGCAAAAATGAGACCTTGGAGGCCTCTCATTCAGTGACGACAAAGGCATATAACTTCGCAAATAAGGGCTTAAAAGGTAATGAATGCACTGTTGGTGAATATCAGCATACTAATGCAAACGTGCCGCTTAGGGAGATGGGACAAAAATGCGGTGACCAACCTTCAGAGACCTTGCCAATAAGAGAAGGAAGGTAGCGGTGGAGGAGAGCGGGTCCGGCGATTAGATTGAGCTGTTGTACTACAGCCAGACTGCGCGCGTGCTCTGCCTGTGAGAATTGCAGGACATTGATGAGGCTACCATTGTAGCATTGTAAACCCGCCAAATCCGAGTTTGAGAGGCGAGTCGACATGGCCGAGCGGATTGACTGAGAAAAAAACAGTGGCACTTTAGCCTTCCCTGAAGCCAGGGTCTGGAGCTTCATCGGAATTATCCAGACCACGGCGAAGAAGCATTGAGGAAAATCGTGGTTTATTTTTGCTTCCACAATCCTTAAGTCTCGCCAGCAAGTCCAACAAGTCTTCTCAATGCCAGATCACATCGGACCTTTTGCTTCATAAATGGCTGAAATAACATCCGGTTCAGGTGGGAACTGCAAGTGGTGGCCCTGTGACTTATGTAATTCACAGGAGATGATTTCGACGAAACGAAAAACGCTCAAATTTATTTAAACAATTAAAGACCGAAGGAGTAGCCGAATATAAGATAACAGAATTGAATTCTAAGCACGGGACCTGTAACATTTAATGATTCAGCATGGGAAAGGCATTTGCAAAAGTAAAATGTCCTCGAAGAGGCCTCAAGCAACGGAACCACCTAGAATAATGCTTAGAAGACAAGAGCGTGACCATGGTAACCCAAATACAAGCATCTCGATTATAATCCGAAACAAGTAGATTGACTTTGATCTGCATAATGGCCATCACTGTGTCCCTCTGCCGATTTAATCCCCACACTGTGAACCAAATACATTTCGAACTAAATGTACAAATCACCTCTATTTGCATGAAACAGCAGTTCTGGGAAGCAGTTCAAGATTTCAAGCAACGAATACCCAGAGCACATCACTGCTCAAAACTGCCAGCCCTTACTTACCTGTGGTATGTACTGACATGAGGGCGGAAAGGAATGGATGGCCCGCTCAACTTTGCCCAGTAGATCGTGAGTAGCCGCGGCAGACTTGCGCAAAGCCTCCGCTAGGTTGGTCACCCGCGTTGCCGCGTCATCGATCTCCTTCTCCAGGGTCCGCATGTGCCCAACTAGCTGATTGGCCTTAAGACAACCAAAATGACCATAACAAAACTGTATATTCAACTGCGAACTTGGTCAAGCCATCTTTCTAGCTTCCACAAGCTATATTGCCATTGCGATGATACTGGCTCCATTCCTTTACTGCCTCCCAGCCCCTCTGTTCTCCAAGCATTCCTCTGTAATGGCATGACTAAGGATTGCTAGATAATAACAAAAAAAAAGTAAGGAAAAATCCTTAAGACCATTCGCATTCCTCTCATAGTGCCGGTCTGGGGGGAAAGAATCTGGGTCGTGTGTGCTCTAAAAATTCTCAGAAAACCAGTAGTTAGCTTGCTTTTCCAGTGAGTAAAAGCGATACATTGGTGGTGTCTTTTGCATAGCGCCTAAGGCCGGTCACTTGAAAAGATCCTAATCAAGCTCTGCACAATTTAAGGCCGTGTACACCGCAAATCGCACGAGGTGCATGTAACTGCTAGGCGGTCAGAATAAATTAATGTTTAGAGCATCAATACATAGGAGTGGGAAGCAGAATGTCCAACACAGATCAACCCACTCCGATGATACGGGAAGCTGAACTCGCGCATTAAGCGTAGAGACAGAGACGATCTACTCGGAAGTCTGACAGTATCCTAATGTAAACAGCATACTAAAAAAGAAATCGCGGCAGAAGACAACGATTACAGCTTCGCATTACCATGTTGTAAATGTGTGCTTCGACAGAACAACGCATTGCAACTTGGGGACGAACAATAGCGCAGCCGACTTTGGCGCGAATGCAGACACAAGTTATCAATACTATGGAGTTTTTTCTGTACTACCAAGGGCTTTCCCAGCTTTATTTTGAGCACAGAAGACGGATGATTTCAGGGATACTCAAAAACCTCACCAGAGCAAAAGTGATACCCTCATGCTTATAAATCTGAAGACGTCCCACAGAAGGGAATCTAAGCCACGGAAACACCTCGTAATAGAAACATTATTTCAAACATTATGAGCTCGATGGCTGAGAAAAGGAGCCTAAGGATTCATGCAAGACAACGCGGTGTAAACAGCTAAAACTAACCTGCGGATCACCGCATCCCTCGAAGACAGCATGTTGCATCCTCAAGTTCGTTAGTTGCAACATCCTCTGAAATCTTGCAGCGCTCGCATTCGTAATTTCACTCATCTGCTTCATCCGGAGAGCCATAATCTTGTCAAATGAACTGGCAATTTGTGCAAGGTTCTCCTTAGCTCGTAGAGGCAATAGAGGCCTCGCCGATGGCAAGCGACTCGGCGAGCGTGAATAGGGCACAGCGCGCATCCCCGACCCCTACGTTAATGGTGGCAGAATAAAAACAAATACGAACTTCCTTACCGATTGTGAAGTGACTAGCTTCAGCTGCTGCCGCAGACGACGGTTTTCAGCTAGTAGTTTCTTCAACGTCTCTGCATCAGCTGACGTCATATTCGCCACATTAACAGATATGGTGTTGCGGATCTTTTTGGCACGAGTGGCATACTGACAGAATCGGTAAACGAAATAAGAACCCTATTACCTGAAGGGTGTTGATAGATTCACTCATGTCAATCTCAGCAGGAGAAATGCAGGCAATAAGTACAGTGCGAGAATTCCCACCCAGAGAGTCGCAGAGAAGACGAGTGAGCTTGGAGTCGCGGTACGGGACATGCTTCTGGTTCTCCGAAAGGGCGTTGATAACATTGCCCAGAGCAAGTAATCCGTAATTTATTTTTATTCCCTCCTTTGCTCGCTCGCCCTCTGCGCCTGTACGACCCAACCTCTCACTCCCAGCAAGGTCGACGAAATGAAACTTCGAAGAAATTAATTCAACACGAGAATCGCCCTAAAGTCGGTGCAATAGGGATCAAAGGCATATCGCGGAACACTTACATCAACCCTCTTTCGCTGACTGATATGTAAAGTCAAAATGGCGTGTGACCGAGAACTATGGGCATTCATTTTGGTGGATCCGGTGGATCTAGATTCGCCTCCTACTCTTATAAGATGCAAAGCCTTTGGAGAAATAACAGAAGCAATTATTAAATACCTACATCATGCACGGAGTTTATCCGTAC
This sequence comes from Taenia hydatigena, assembly GCA_036345935.2. NCBI lineage: Eukaryota > Metazoa > Platyhelminthes > Cestoda > Cyclophyllidea > Taeniidae > Taenia > Taenia hydatigena. The sequence continues at coordinate 14,199,597 of JADWOT020000008.1, forward strand.
TGACGTTGCACCGGAGAGATAAATCCCACCACCAACCTTTTCTTGTATTTTAACGGGATTCTACGGATACAAAACAAGGAGCATTCGTTACCTTACCTTTCTGGGAGTGAGTAAGTCCCTCAGCTCTTCGTTGTACAACTAGGAAGAAATAACTCGCGATGAGAGCTTACTTCGATAAACTGAGCTTCCACCGCAAATTCACTATCTGTAAAATTTCCAATTTGTTTGAAGAGATTCACAATAGCACGTGGAATTATTCCAACACCATCCGTCATTGAAAAATCCTCGACTTCATAGGATGTTCCCATGGTGTAAGTTTTCCCCGAGCCGGTCTAAAAAAAGCTGATGGAGATCGATGTACACGAACCTGTCCATAAGCAAGTACTGTAGCATTTATCCCAATAAGACAGCTAAAGATTAGAATCATACATAACAAACAGCTTACTCATCGATAAGGGGAGCGACCAAGACGTCATAAACCGAGGTTTGATCTGCTTCTGGTGGAAAAATGTGATCGAAGGTGAAGGAACGATCAACTCCAATTATAAGTGAGGAGGAGGCCGGATCATGTACAACAATATCCCCCACACCATGTTCGCCAAGCGGACGGACGCTAAAAGAGAAATGATGAGCAAGAAAACCGACTACCGAACCGCCACCGTTATTTTGTCGGAGACTACCATTTTCAAAAAGCTGTGTTCAATGGTAGAGCCAAATACGATCCGTTGTAGTTCGGAAATTTCAAACAATAACTCTTGTGCTTACGGGCCATAAAAATAACAAGTTACTGGTTTCGCATTTTAAAATTAAGTAGGAATATTTGTTGCATAATATTATATACTTATGTCACTAAAAATTGTCAACATCGTTTTCGCTCCTCACAACCTATACTAAACTTATAAGAATAAATCAAATAAGCAGTACTTAGATATGCATTGTGATAAGAAGAAATAAGTTGAGGATTTATTGCGACCGTTTATTTCACTTGTTACTCTTTTTCTATGTTAAGTTGCGCTGGTTGGACTAGACTATTTCATTTCAGTTTGCAAACCCTATTCTAGTTTGTTGAAGTTGCTTTTTTGCTTTTAGCATCTCGTGGCATCCCCAAAGATCAAAGTTGACACAATGCTTGAGCAAAATATGCGTAGTCGGTGAATAGATGTGGGTGGAGCTACCGGCATTGTTCAGAGGCCAGCACGCCCAGCGAAAATGGGTTATGCCAGCAAGCGATCGCAACCAAAATAAGGGGTAAGCAAACAGCCGACGCATTATACAGCCCCATTCTTCTGGGCGTTGGCCACCAGCGCTCTTCTGGGTAAATTCTCCACGTCAGCCATCGGAACGTAATCAGCACCAAAGGAAAGCGCTTGCGAACAGACTGAGTTAGCCATCGGATTTCCGCGCATACAAGGAGACACTCTATTTCGACACCATCGGTCCCCCTTAGCAATTCTACGGATCTGGTGTTTCGACCGGTTTAGTGACTAGATTCGGAGGCGAGATTTCTGCTAGGTTAATGGACTCTTCAGTTTATAGCAAGGCACCCTCTCGGGTTTCCCTGCTTTCTCTTTATATAGCAGACTAAATATATATATATATATATGTATGGTGGGATTTTGTTAAATCAATGTTTAAAATTTTGCTTTATGCAGTGATGACCAAAAACTGGCTTCAAGGTCATAAGCTCTGTGCGCGTTTGTGCAGAGGCGGCGCATAAGTTTTTCGCTGTGATTCCATTTTCTATTAAACTATGCCCCCAGTAGCACACAAGTACGAAGTTGGAGATAGGCTTTTTTGCTTTGAACCTGATCCTTCCAAAGCTAAGCTTATTTACCAGGCCAAGGTTCTCTTTAGTTATCCTACAATGACTCTTTAGGTTACACAACTGTGCGGGTTCACAAGTAGTGGACGCTCGCGTGTTCCGCTTTATTTTGTTCACTTCCTTGGTTGGAAACATAAATGGGACAGAGAGGTTTCCGAGGATCTTCTTATGGATATTAACAATTTCACTAGGATGTTAAAACAGAAAATCGATGAGCTTGCTATTAAAGTACCTCGCTGTGCCACCTCAAAATAACCTCACTATCTTTAGATAAAAGACAAGGAAAAACGTAAGGAGAGGATTGACACTGTTCTGATGAGTGCAGCAAAAGCCCGTGACGATGTTGACTGGGATACCCTCCCCGGTACGTGGCAAAAGGACGAACAACTCTTTAAGGCTCGTGCTGTACGTTTGTCCTGTTTTATAGCATAATCATCTTTGCAGTTCAGCTTCTCCTTAGAATCACCACAATCTCAGCCCCAGTCTGAATCTCTCGAGGAGACGGAACTAGACCCAGATTCCCTCGCTCAATCTAATTTCGAGTCTCTTGAAGCACATGCGAATTTCGCACCCAAAATTAAACTCCCCGACACTTTATATACCATATTAGAGAGTCATTGTCGTCCCTACGAGACGCCTCGAGGCTCATCAGTGAAGCCACTCACCCCAGTGCCTTCTTGGTGCTCTGTTTTGCACCTCCTCCAAACTTACCTCAATGGGTTCCCCTATTTTATATCTGTGAACAATTCAGTGGGAATAAATAGAGGTAACAATGCCCTCTTCCCTTCAAGTAAGGCCCGACTTCATTCACCTGATCTCTCCTAGTTGTTTTCCGAGAACGTTTCTCCAAGGCAGCTGCTGCGGCTTACATGAAAACAGATAGGAGTAGGCGCTTGTGTGCCGAGTTTTGCTGTAGCGTTCGGATTCTCTTTGACGCACTGCTGGAGGAGTATCTCCTTTACCCGAATGAAGAAAAAAAACACTCGTGAGTAGTAAGAAATGTGTTGGTTTGCGATGTTCCATTCGTTATGTTTATGAGAACTTTTTTGCTAGAATAAATTGTGTTTATCTGATGATTTGATCAGATTAGTAACATATGGCAAGAATTGGTCATCAAAGCGAAAAAAAGTTCTTTTAAGGTGTTTTGAAACGGTCATTGCGTTCTTGTCAATGTTGAAGTCCTTTTTGTCAGGAACACAATTATCAGCGAATAACCCTAATCCTCTTGGCTTCTCTTGTTGTTGCCAGCTCTTCTCATAGGGGTCGGATTTAATGATACGATGGCAAGACACGTGCATTCAAAGCTATTAGGACCGGTGAATATTACAGTAAATCCGTTTTTTTGGGAACCAGTGACAGGTTAAAGGGTAACATTGGCGATGTGTGTACAACAGCATTTAGGTCGTCAAGTCATTTAGTATGCTAATGCAGTTTTCGGTTTAGTTAGCTGTAGTTTCTTTTCGTGAGTTATAAAGTTCGTTTGATTGTATTCAGTACGGAACAAACATTATGCTGTTCCGGTTTTCTGCTTCTTCCCACGCGCATTTCATAACACTTCAGTTTAACTTCATGGATGTGGTTCGAGCCTGTCCACCTCAACAAAATGTGAAACTCAGTTCCAGAACTGCAGAATTTTCTCGTACAATTTGCAGAGTACTAGGATACGTTGCGATGGTAGAATGCACTACCCAGAATCACATGGCTCAAACGCCTTGGCTCGGGCCGTCAAGCACCAGATGATAGAGCATCAAACGCCTTCCATCCTTTACTACGAACCATTATGCATTTCTGTTGACGCGTTCAAGCAAACCGAAATTAATGTATCAGAGGCTTTCACTCATGGCCAGTACAGCGTGAGTGAAGCGACAATCGGTTTATACCCACATCAACTGAGGAGAGAAAGTAGGAATGGAAGCTACGCGGCTAAGCAATCGGATCTGCTCTCAACTACAGGATACGCACAACAGGTGATAAAAATTGTAGGCTTACGAGAACATCCAGTTTGTCTTCATTTCATGAAGATGTTACGTTTCGAATTGACTGTTGACCGACTGACTGGCTCAGTTCCTTTTGGATTGCAATGCTCGTTAGGCCAATGAATGTCTTGCTTGCTGACTCACACACAATCACACTTTCAAGGCACTAATCCATCCATCATCCCCACAAGACCACACTTGCCTTGCATGTGTGTGCGGTTGTGTGCTGCACTGTAGGCACAAGCGCCCACCAGGAATTGTTCACTTGCCGGAGGTCAACCGGCATTCATACCTAATGCCTGTCTGCTTGGTACGATACGATTCGAACGTATGCAAGTTGAGAAACTTCCTCAGGTGAACCTGTGACTGGTCAACTAGTTGAAGGAAAGCCCTCGTTTTAGTTCATCAACGCAACACAAGATATGACCTCGTGCTAGCGTAAAGGCTATTACTTTAGGGTTGGATAGGGAGTGAGAGGTGCTGCTTCACCTCATCGGTCTCCTCTCTCATATTCCTCAAATAGCTTTACTCCAAACTTCACGTGATCGCCACCTCTTCTTGACCAAAAGTGAACTAGAATAGACATTTGGAGAGGGGGTGGAATAAAAGTGGGGGGCCGAGGTTTATGTTTGATTTCTAAGGAGACGACGCTCAATTTCCGTGGTGCTTGCACTTGGCCTGTCTCGTTGATATAGGTTTAGCTCAAATTGAGCTTTTCACATTCATTTTGTGGATGGGAAAAGCGCAGGGACTTATTCGCTTGCTATAATGCACTCTACCCGCGAATTTATCCCTCTTGAACTCCGTCGAAGAGGACTTCCTGTCTTTTTGCAATAATTGATGTCTTCGCAAGTGTTAAAGCTCTATCCGGCTGATTAATGCCCTCTGTAGCTCTTTGATGGGACTACTTTAATGACAGCCAGAGATATTTTATTCGTTTGCTAAAGCCTAGTATGGTCTGTCAAAAATTTCAGTTGTGCTCTGGTCTGACATCTTGGTAACTAGGTTGTTTGATCTGAACAGAGATTGGAGATGGTTCATCTCCCTTTTTGTACTGTAAATTTTTGCCTAGAAACGGGTTGGACCTGCCACCGGGGAGCCAGTTCAACATTTTGCCCAATGAGGAGATAGCTAGGAATCCCCTCTTGCCGTGTCTCGTCTACGAAGCAATCTACATTCTCAGGTTAATAGGTACGTCTTTGGTTCCCAATTTTATCATAATTTGAGATACTGCGGAGCCTTGCTTCAAAATTACAAATTTAATGGAAGTCCTGTTACGCACTTACGATAAACATTGCGCTGTCTACAGTTTTATATGTGCCATTTAGAAATTTTCTTTAGCGTGGATCATGCCCGACTTTAAGAGTGGTACTTTAAGATTGCTAGCACTTCCTCTATCAATCTTATCCCCATTCACTCCACTAAATTCAAGGTCTAGACCGACCTCATTGTCTTTGTTGGCCGTAGCAGAGATGGTATCATTGCAGTCGACCTGTTGAATAGGAGTCGACGAAAACCTCCATTCAAAACTGGCAATGTTGTGGAGGATTTATCGATGGCATTATCATTTATTGCGAGTCAGAAGCGTTGAGTCCGTAAAAAAATACCTCGCCATTTTGCCCCATTGGCTTGAGTTAACACATCACTGTTCGAGCCATTAAAAAGTGACATCTATGCAAGATCGACCGTCTCATTGGGTCGGAAATTTTGCTTCGCTGACGATAATTGTAATGCTAATTGGTTAAGACATGCTGAAATCCCCGATTTATCTTATTGGACTAGGTTGTCACGTCTTGTTCCTTTTTTATGTGGCACGACCTCTGTTATGGGTGTGATAAAACATAAAGCTATAATCCATTGGTTCTGGTTAACTTCAAGGCATCTACTCTTGGGCTGGTCATATCGCCTGTTATTAGCGAAAGCTGTTTCAAGAAGAGGTGCTGGATTGTGGGTTATCTTTTCTATATTTGGCTGTGGATTTTCGCTCTCTTCTGAACGTGCCTCCAATAAGATTGAATGGACGCCGGTCTTTGGCTCATCGCAACACCCCGTCTGCAAACAAGAGTAGACTTCTAGACTGTTCGTTTCATCCGTGTCTATTCACACTGAGCTCCATGCTTGTTTTAGGTAATCCAGTTTTGCTAGAACTTTAATCACTGAACTTTTGTGCCACAAGCCATCACGTCCATCATTGGGACTGTCAGCCTTAAACTGATCTCTGTTCAGTCATATGATTAGCTCACCGTTAAATGCCTGCTGCTATTTTAGCTGAAACATGCAACTCATACTGAAATGCGATTCGAATCTTCTTGATGTGGCAGTCCGAGGCACGACAATCCCAAATTAGAATGGAGTGATGGGGCGCCTTCCCGATGACTAAATGAGAAATAGTAAACAAAATTAAGCGTCAGAAATCAAGTCTTGCTCTTATGAAGCAACTATTACAATGGGTCTCGTACATTTTGGTTTTTTTTTGCAGCAGGCGCACTTCACATATCACTTAAATTTCTATAAGGGTAGAATTGAGTTAACGCTTTGTACAGAACAGGGTGGCTCCTCGTGATTTTATCCAGTTTCCATCTCCCGTTCCCTCTCATCACTGCCTGATCATATGAACATTTCTAGGTCTTAACAGGATCTTGCTTCATCTTGGGGACCTTCAGATCCTCGTTATTTATTACATTTTATTTAAACATGCACAATTACTTTGTGGACAGTCTTGTTTCGCTCCATTGCTGATCTAGATCCAGGCCACGAAATTAGAGTGGTTATCAAAATCCGGTGGTATTTCAATAGCTCCTCTGTTGTGAGTCTGGCTTCAGCCCTTTGCCGTGATCGATTTATCTAGGTGTATTGGCCTTCCTTCAAGCACCGATGAATGCGGTTATGTTCTGCAAAAGGGAGAGATGCCAGGCATGTCTTAATTGGCACTTACTACTTCAATGGGAAAGCGGGTTTATTATAAGCATACGGAAGAGACGGTGTGGAGGTTGGATCAAGGGAGATCAAAAAGTCTAGTATCCCTTAACTTAGCCTCTCCCTGTCCTTTAAAGCGATGAATTCCTTTTGAGTCCAGAGGTATTCCGCATTGAGTTCGGAGGGTCCAGGAGGTATGACCAAATCCCCGTCTTTGTCATCGCACAGCCACCAGTGCATCGGAAGCCAACTCTGACGATGTTGAAAGTAGATTTATTATGATCGCAAAGGGGTAGAGGATGGGTGGAATCGGTGACAATCCTGGGGAACTAAAAACGCCTCCATGGTAAATCGTCGTTCTGCTGTCTAGCATCTCCTTGTGAGCATCACCTTTGAGAATAATGTGCGTTCATGTCCAGATGCATGTCGAAGGCCAAGAAAAGGCGAGTTTTGAGGAATCGAAACACAGTGTTAGTTCCTCGTCGTCATTATCTTTCAGTTCGTCTACCCGCCCTCATCAACCAGATGTCCCTGACTAAGTGCCGCCGATCAATTGTGTTGCGCCATCTGTACTTCTTCATTGCCTACCTCGACGCAACACGGGACTTCTGGTTCACCGCCACACAGCCCGCCCTGGCTACTCCTATCCTCCCCTCCTCCCCCGTCTCCACATCCACCTCCACTGATGCTGCTGCTACTCCCTGCAGTGTGAAGCGCACCGAACTGCGCTCTGGGCCCTCTGCCACCAATGCCACCACCACTGGGGCTACTCCTCCGACCACCAACAGTATGCCCAAGAAGCGGCGCCGGATCATGAGTTCCGACCCTGAATCCAAGACGTTACTATCACCTCCGCCACCGCCTTCGTTGCCATCGATCACCTCCAGTAAGTTATCGTTTGAATGTTTGGTGCATTGTAAGAAGGGTATTCGTTTGGTCACTCAAATCATCCATTGGTGTTCTAATAGCACGAACACGCAGAAAAACAGTCATCATTTTAACTAAAGTTCTTAGTTCCAACACTGTCACTGTCAGGTTTTAGGAATGAACTTAAGTTTCTTGCAAAATAAACTGGATCGAACTTCTTGACGAGGAATTACGATGGATGCATTTGACTCGCGCGTAGTCATGGAACCTGCCTATTCATTAGTGTTACCCCCTATTAATATCGGTGTTCGTTACTTTCCGACTTCCGGAACTGGTTCCTGGCATTGCCTTCATCAGAAATTGAAATTTAATTTAAGCAACTATTCCGCCTTTTAATTGCGCTTCGTATGTCTCTTTAGTGCTTTGTAATAACAGATTCAATAACACATGCTGCTGTGATTTAAGAGATTTGGGTGAAGTGTCTGAGTTGCTTGTGCCTATACAAATACAAGGAGCATCGAGAAAGTCACTCCAATCTTTCTTTTTATCGTTGCACGATGAAGGCGAGAAGCAGTAGTTAGCCGTGTGTAATGTGACTGCTTCTGCCTAGGCAAGCTGGTTTTCCTGGTAGTTTACTAGAATAGCTGTATAGTTTCATTGCTGGGTACCTCAATCTGGCTGAATATCATCTCCAAAGATAGAGTTCTATTTCGCAGGGTCATCTATGATTATTCAAAAATACTTGTTATGATAGCTGTTAAATACTCCGGTCACCCGGTCAGTTGCAGCAACGATTAAGGCGCATAGAGGAAAAGCGTGGAATCGATTCATCACGAAACAAATGGATAGTGGTTGCGGAGATTTCAGGGGTGAATGCAAGTCTTGGATCTGTTTGTTCTCTGATTTATACCAGTTTTAAGTACATAGCACTGTGTCAGGCGTGTGGGATAAAATGTAAATATTTGTTGAAGCAAGTGGTTGATGAACGTTTGGGAACTTTGAATTAGCCTTCTATTTCGCCCTCAAATGAAAGTCGTGGAATGGCTCAAGCCGCTAGAAAGACAGTGATCTCCGGAGGAATGTTCTGTCCAATTGCTGTAACATCAGCCGATCACGCGTAAAAAATTTTAGTTGAAAATTCACGTTGTGCCGACATCACGAGTAGATACAGCATTTTTTGAATGCTTGTTAAAATCATGCTACGTAGACTTAAAAAGAGTAGTTCACGTAACTTCCTTTTCCGCCCCTTGCGAACGTTTTGTTGCCTCGATTTTTGTGAAGCTTGATTACATTGAGATGCCGATAAGATAAAAAAAGGATTTGGTTATGTTTTACCTATTTGTAGACACAGGGAGCTAAATGACCATGTTTTTCAATGCAACATATTTTAATTCGAGTGGTTTGGGTGGATAAGTTTGTTCGTTCTCTATCTCCTTCCAGAAGCGTTGGCACTGTGCTCTAAATTATACTCTGACTGCTCAGGGTTCGAACAACCTCATAGAGCGAAATTTGCGTTTTCTCTGAACGCACTTACCTTAACACACAACTTTCTCTGCTGCGCTTGCCTTGCTTTTCGAAGCGATCATTTATCCACTGTCTGGAGGTTTTTAAAATCGGAGAAATCATTTCTTTTAAACTCACTCTGGATAAAAGACTATCTTCCTACACTTGATCATGGGATCACTCTGTATGAATTACTTGTTGCGGTCTTTTGAGCTTTTAGAATAATGAAACAACAAATGGAAGTGGTGGTTTTTCATTACTTTGGGGATCTCCTAGTCGTTGAAATGTTTTGTTATCGGTCATTCGGAGGACATATTCTTTTGCACATCTGTGACTGCTACAATGGACTGTTGGTTCTTACTCGGGTTTTTTAATGCTTAATCCATTTTCGGATGTGAAAGTGCCTCGCTATAAATTCACTTTTATCTCCGTGAGGTGGCTTGTCGTTACCAGGTGGTGATTAGGAGTAATATTTAGCGTTCTAATGCGCACTTTCACTATTTGGCGAAAGCAAGATCATGGGAAATACAGGAATTTTTATTTTTAGGCAGTTTGGTGCAAGGCTTGTGTAATTAAAGTTCCATTTTTTGTTGTTCTGACCTCTGCAGAACAGCAAGGGGAGGGGACTTAAAGTTGGAGAGATAGGGGTAGCATCATTACGATACTTGGTCTATTACTGTTTGGACTGTGCGAGCCGTAGGAGGAGGGGCCCTGTCTCCCGATTTCGGACCTAATAACTGTCTTAAACACATAAAACGTCCTTTAAATAAAAGACTGGATTTTGGGGTTAAATTATTGATTTTCTAGTCCCATTGAATAGTTTTACAAGAAGGAACACTATTAAGGTGGGACGGGTCCTTGCAATTGTTAATTTACACGCACCATTTCAATGATTTTTGGAAGGTCATTCCATAAATCTTGTACCTGATATCCATACTCACTATAGCTACAGCTTCTTCAGGCCTAGATCCATTAGGCTTAATGCTTACAATCCCCTGTTGAGACATAACTCTTCACTCCAACACCTCGTTGTATGGAGTTGCATTGTCTGTGTTGAAGTATCATAGCTCGCATTCAAAGGTAGATAACTAATAAAAGCATGGTTGGTATGGTAATTTTATTGTGGTCAAGAAGAGGTGGCGATCACGTGAAGTTTGGAGTAAAGCTATTTGAGGAATATGAGAGAGGAGACCGATGAGGTGAAGCAGCACCTCTCACTCCCTATCCAACCCTAAAGTAATAGCCTTTACGCTAGCACGAGGTCATATCTTGTGTTGCGTTGATGAACTAAAACGAGGGCTTTCCTTCAACTAGTTGACCAGTCACAGGTTCACCTGAGGAAGTTTCTCAACTTGCATACGTTCGAATCGTATCGTACCAAGCAGACAGGCATTAGGTATGAATGCCGTTTAACCTCCGGCAAGTGAACAATTCCTGGTGGGCGCTTGTGCCTACAGTGCAGCACACGACCGCACACGCACGTTTAAGTTCTTCGTGTTAATAGCCCACTTCGATTATATTCCCTCAATCACATTTTTTGCCCCTTCTCATGGATAGTTGAGCCTCTTCACCTGTTTGGAACATTTATGTGCTCTTGTATATGACCTTGAGGTGCTATTTTCGGGTCGTGCCATGGATGCGCTCGCGTCGTGCTCTGCATGGCAAACAGCTTACTTTAACTGCACCACTTCATGCTCTCGCGCCATATTTAAAATGTTCGTACCTAAGGATGCTCATATGATGACGACTATTGGTCGTGTTTTGCGGGTCTCCCTTTTTATTTTACGAAGGATGACCGAGTGTTACGGCTGAACCACTCTATGTCATTACACCTAGTGCTTGCCCTCCTTCCGATATTGTACTTGCCTCTAAAGGGTTATGTTCGGTGTTGGTACAGAGAAAATCATGCGAGTATTCGCGCAGTTTCGTCGAACGGCAGGTTGGTTGTGTGTCAACCGCGCTCATGACCGGACATTTTGCGTGCTGGCTGGATGTCCAGAGGATTGACTCACGCGTCTGCCGTCTGGAAACAGAATTATCACCATCGCTGGGGCTGTCGTCGGTGTGCGGAAGTACTCACGAACGTCTTTGAAGCGATCGTATCATTTTATTGTCACTGCTGAGTTTCCTATCGCTGCACCGCAATGTGCCTGAGGTCTTCTGTAAATATGACTGTTCAAGACATGAGACTATCGCACGGTATCCAAGCCCGTACACGCTATCGCTGTTGCCTGCAGCATTGAGTGACGGTGTCTTAGCTGGCATTCTCGGTGTTTGCCGCAGCATCTAGTGGCAGTTGCAAGCAGTATCAATCTTGATTTGATTTGGAAGTGGTCGATAACTCTCCTGTGATTTTGATGGCTGCGGATATGTTGTCATCTGGTCATTTTGCTACTTTAGTTCTAATATGGTTGATAATCAATTCACGAAAAAGTCGCGTACCGTTTTTATCGTTTGCTTCAGATCCAAAACTTCCGTACAGCTCTGAATTGCTTGTGTTCGTCAGAAATTTTTTCAAGCAGCCTACGCGTCCCATTTGTGATTTCATTTTATTTCATGGTATCCCGTCTATTTTAAATGTTACATCTGGCTTCATTGAGGTTTAATTTTCATGCGCAACGTAATATGGTGTGAGAAAATAGTGTGCTTTGAGGCTCAGTTTAAGCCATGCAAAAATACCAACTCAGTATAGTGATGTTTGTGGCAACAATCATGTTCCGCTACAGTCCCAATGTGGGGGCGGTGGAAGATGTGTACATTCAGAGGCCGTTTGATTATCAACGGACGGGCGGATAGGAGGCTAGCGGCTCTATGAAGGCCGATTTATTCTAGTACCTTTAGCCTTTTCCACTTTGGGCTTCCTTCCTGGTGTTTCGATTGAGTTTTCTGCAAGATCAAAACTAGAATTTTTTATGGTCTTTCAACACGAGTTCCAATCCCAACATTACTAACGTTTGCAATTTATGTTGGTGGGGTTAAATTTGTGGTCTTTCGCAGCCATTACTGTTTTATTTGCTAAGCAGCGCTTAACACGCGGACAATTTTTAGCAGATCATAATTTGTTCACTGCGTGGCCGTTTTCATGATGTCTAACAGTATACTTGTTCGATTTAGAGAGGTATCGAGTCTTTTTACCTTGGACTTCGAGTTGTTCATACGTTTTCCCGCCTCGTTCTCGGCCACTATGCAGTTCTCGAGGTCCAGATGATTGCCGAGGCTCAATGTTTTTAGTAGCTCTTCTGCTTTGAATCTGCGTAGGTTCAGTTATTTAAAACTGAAACTTTCTATCAGCTTTCTCCGTCTTGCCCAGCCAGCACAATCGATCGAATTTTTTGACCTCTAAGCACGCATTTGATGGCGTTGTCATAATCACAGTGTCCGAATTATCTCTGAAGACATATGAGCTTAAAAATGGCATTATAAGTGTCAGTAGAGCCTCTTGTGATCATCTTGGAAGACTGGTATTTAAACGCTCATTTCGCCGTATTCACGGGGTTTTGTGGGATATCTAGAACGCTTATCAGTGCCATACACAGTAGGTGTATGGAGTTGCAACGCCAATTTCTATCTTTTTGCAGATCGCAAATTGGCAAACAGCCAGCGACGCACCTCCCCCACAAAGCTTCGAAGCCTGCGTTCACGCGGCCCACCTATTCCGGCGACCACCCCCACCACCACCAGTACTTCCACTTCTCCCCGCAAACGAAACATCAAAACTACCGCCTCCGTCAAGACTCCGCGCCAGTCTTTTCCACAACAACGTGCGCTCTCCATGCCCTCGTCGGTGAGGTCCCAACGGCGCCCTACCCGTGCCTCTATCACTCCGATGATTCTCCGTAGTGCTCGGGTTTGAAGGCATCTACATATCCCGCACGGCCTTCGAATTGCCGCATTTTTTCCATCCTACTCTTTCCCTTGTGATCCCTCTCAACTAACTCTCCTTCTCTCCATACTCATGTGTTTGGCTCTTTGGTTTGTCTATCCCTTCAACTTTATTTGGATATCTCTCTTGACCCGACCCAACTACTCTATGTTCTGCTCCTTCTTCTCTGTGTGTACTTGTTTTAAATAAGTCAAAACTGCTGAATAAAGTAAGTGCATAAGTGGTCTTTTTTGTCTGCAATGTCTGCTTATTTACTTAGACACAACTTGAGGGCTTGCTTGGATTGACGGGTATACGCGCTTTCTTTTTCTCATGGTCGATCTTTGGTATTATGAGTATGCTTGTCGATGATCCTCCCACATAGTGGGAACTGAGGGGTAACACGATTGTGTGAACTTTTGACCATTCTTTTCTGAGACACTCAGCCTATGTAGAAGGGGACAAGACCCTGCTGATGCGTGCTTAGCATCTTTGGATATGGAACTCAATAACCGTCTACAATGTGCACGTGCAGGCTACTTTGCCAATCTGATCTGCACTGAAAACTTGCGCAGTTCCTGCTGTTTAGTTTGAGAGCTTTGGCATTTGAGCCTCAATTTAGTTTATTCCAATTTGACTGTTTCATGCTTTTGTTCTAAAGATATACGTAATTCGTAATCCATCTCTCCGACCAGTAGGGCTGGCTGTCTCTAATTTTTCTTGATAGGTTATCTGCCCCAGACTGACTTGCTGGTTCCCCCCAAATTCGCCCGTTATTAAGGGCTTTTCTACCTGAATCAGGTCTCCTATTTAAAAGACCCGTTTTGGACCCATTTTGCTGAACCTTTTTACTAAGTGCGCAGTCCTACCCCATTCGTTGGGTGAAGTTTCGTGCTTGGAGAGCTCAATACGCTTTACTTTACCTTTATGATGAACTACTTTCATTGCAATTGAATACACAGTCCTCTGGGCTCTGGTGTCAAAAGAATCTTCAGTTTTTTTGTGTTTGACGTTATGTCGTCACTGATCTAAAGTGTTGCAATCGACTTCCGATTTTTTCCTAATATGCTGATTAAGGAACCTGCGAAGTGTTTTATCTGCTCTTTCATGAAGGAAGGAGGAAGGGTGGCATAATGCACCTGCGACTTAGTAAGAGAGTTCCTGATTTATTTGGTAGCGATACGTCTCTTGAGGTATCATGGGCTGATCTATCACATTACCTGTTAGGTGAAATGTGCTGAATCATGATTCGACAGAGGCGATTTGCATGCCCATCATAGTTGGTAAGATCACTCAGTGAAAAAAAGCGCCCCATCGTTTTTTTTTTTTCTATATTTGCCTGCTTTAGTATCACCCAGACGTTTATAGTCACATCTCCACGCATTGTTTGGTGCTTTCTTGTTTCATTATTGCTTATGAAATAGGTGAGCCCCTTCGCCATTGATTCCTATATTTTTCGCTCTTCACAATCAGCTTCTAGTTTGTTTATTACGTATAACACAGTGCCAGTGCCGCCAGAAATCTCGACTACTTGACGGCTGTTATGTGGAAATGCTGCTGATTTACGAATTGAAGTAGTTGCGTTTGACACCCACCTGTGATCACTTCTTTTGATTCCATACCGACAAATATACTCCTTGTGCGGCTTTCATTTAAGCGCCTTCCTGTGGTGCTGCGTGCAATACGCGCTCCTGAAGTCATGGAATCAGTTAGACTTGGCAGTCAAATCAGCTTTCGCAGATCCCATGGATTGACAACACCATCGGACTTGACCCACCCATAGTCGCTAATGCTTTCGTACATGTCGTGAGGTATCAAGGGGATTGAAAGATCGGTGGCCCATTGTCCTTAATGAAATCAATTAGGGTCAGGCTTATGCCTCTGTAAGGTCTGGGCGAATTAAATGTGTTTCTTAGGTCTCACAACCCATAAAATGGTCGAGGTTGGAGATTGTTCCAAGACGTTATCCTTTTTTAGTAAAAACGGAGTGTATGGTATCTGCGACGCCATGATCAGGGGGAGAGAGATCTCCTTCTGTGTTACCCTTAAAATAGGAAAATCGTATACGTGAATTGAACCTTTCGCTATCGCGGTAGATTGGTCAATGCTTATGCTAGTCTTTTAAATGATCCATTCACATCCTTACACTAGCTGTTGATCAATTTCGGAAGTGATCCGACATCCTTACTTAATGCGAATATCTTTAGTTTGTGGTGTTTTGGTGGGAGAGGGGGGATGAAAAGTTGTACAAGATCCTTGCTTTCGATGGGAGGTCATTTCCCTACCAGTTTCGACTAAACAACTGGATGAACAATCACTCCACTTTCAGCTTCCATTACAGGACCAAATTGTGGGAATGTAAAGATTGCGTAGGCTTTGAAAGTGTGGATCTATGCACATCAGCTCGTGAGGATTAGATTTTCCGAGTTGTCAAAAGCAGAACTAACGGACTTGACTGGTAATTGAAGTCCTGTTTTGTTAGGAAATGAAACCTTAATGAGTTGCCGATATCTCTTCTATCATCAGTAATAGAAAGTGGTTTACCATTCTGCTTTGGCGCATCACTACCGCTTTTGATTGGTGAATAGGGGTCGAAACTTTTCCTCCCGTACATCCTTCCCTAGTCGAGACCTTGATTCATGTGCCCCTCCAAGCCACTTCGCTACCTTTTTTTCTACCAGATGCTGCCACGGTTCAAGACCCTCGCTCTTCTTGCATGTCGTACCTCGGCATCGGTAGCAGAGACACCGAGGTCTCCACAATCAATGGCGACGGAGACGGTCGCTCCGCCACGTCGGCGCCATCGAGACGCGGTGTCAGTTCTGCGCGCGCTGGCGAGCTGTGTAACGCCTCACCTCGGTCTGCCCGCCTACGGCTGTGCCCTTGAGCCCTGGCTCGGCGCTCCCGGTCTGCGCCAACGATCGAACCGCTTGGCCCTCGCCGCGGGGCGCAATGCCGCCCGCCATGTGGCTCGTAGATGTCTTGCCAATGATCTTGCAGCTTTAGCCACGGAGGTACGCCATTGTATTTTGTGTTGATGGTAGTCATAAAGGCTGTATATTCTGAACTACGGTGACCTTTTGCTTTAGCTAAGGCACCTTTGCATCCCGTCTCGTAAACTCTTCGCTAAATCTTTGGTGCCCTTTCGCATGGCTGAGAATGAATATACTGTACAAATAGGAGGTCTTCTTTGTTCCTCGCCTTGATTCTGTGCTGTGGTAATACCTCCACCTGTTTGTGCTGAGGGCTCAACTGATAATGCACCAGAATGGAGAGGTGTACTTTTCCCCTTCTGAATGGTAGATTTTGCGTTTTCACGGGTAGGACTTCAATTGATTCCCAAATTTGCAGTTCCCTTATTGCATCAACAGGTCTTTTCAGCTTCTTTGCACCCTTGTATTCTCTTCTGGATTATTGGTGCTAGCTTACCTGCTAATACTTCTGTCTGGTTTTGGTGATTTGGATAGGAACATGGTTAGGTAACAATGAGTGGGTGCTAGATAGCAAGTCTTTTGATTTTTAAGCCTCATCTATTGCAACGGGGCTGGTTCTTGGCTTTTAGCTTCCACACTGAGTACCTAGCTCTGAGTGGTAGAATGGACATTGGCTAAGCTTCGCTCTCTTGCTAACTCCCATTCAGTTATCTGGTTCCATCTAGCTCTAAAATGTCATCGTTTGGAATGCAAATTCACTATTTCATATTATTTACACTTTACTGAAGGCGGGAACCAGGGCGTAAGTAGATTCACAGCATGCAAATGCGTTTGTCGATGTGCTTGCGTTGTTTTACGCGATCTGATCTACAACTAGTCGGAAGTCGGAGCGCTACCGTCCCGATACATTAGCAGAATTTTTTCTTTATGTATAGGCCATTTTGAAGGGTGGGACTTTATGTATGTGGGGGCGAACTTGTGCATTCAGGAGACGTCTTCTGCCCACATTATCAAGCATATGGAAGAATAATCTGGTTGTCATTTGGAAATTATTTTCTGATATGGTTAGACAGGGCTGCTTTAGGTTTTCCTAACGTAAGCACAAAATCGCGTAGTCGTTGAACTTTCGTCTGTCTAAGCATTTACTCACGTTCAGTTCAAAAAAATTGTGTTTAAAGATCAGTTCTGGGAATAATGGCCGTCAATCTAAAGCACTTAAACTCGCCGAATATTTAATGCTCGATAGCGTTCTACAAGTCGCTAATCTATGATCCCTTTCCACCGTATGAAGACTTAACGAAAACCTAGAACAAAATAGTATCGTATTTTACTTGCTTGACATGCGTGGGAAAGGGAAATGTACACGCTTGCTTGTGGTGCCTCGAGTCATCTCTGAGGGCTTAATGAGGCATGTCATTGGGGAAATGGGTTCTTGGTTGGCGCCCAAGGATGGTGGATAAATGCTTTTACCACGTAGACCCTTCTTCTAATGGGCGTGGACCTCGGTATGCTCCATGTTTACTTCAAATTTTACCTGAATGCGCATTCTTTTGGATTGTAATCGGCCTTGAGGCAGACCGTGTCGTGAGAAAATTGGTTCTGGAGGCTCCAGATGACTTTCGTAGTAGCACCCTTTCAAAATCGGCTTAAAGGGGATATCATACTCTCAGAGGCTAGCGATTCCCTAGGATGGTCGAAATTGAGTCAATGTTAAAAATATCATATAACTCTCTTCCAACTTAATGCAAAGCATATTTCAACCTCGTCAAGAATCGCGTCTCTGTTTTGGTCTACCGACAAGTTGGCATGTACGTTTATCGCGTGGATGGCTATTTTTCTTAAAAAAAATATTCTATTAATCAAGGCGCGCAATTTCTTGGGTCTCTGTCAAATTCTCACCTCATCCTTCTTTCTCAATGCCAACGGTGCATGGGCCATTGCCATTCCGCATAAAAAAATATCGGTTGAGGTTTGATCCTCTCTTTGAAAAGAAGCTGGGGATATACGTGGGCGGTGGGTGAGGAGGAATATTGGGTCGTTTTTTCTGGCCTCCGATGGTGATTGCAATTCGCAAAGAGTGATCTAATATCCGAAAGACTTTTTATGACCTTTCAGGCCTCCTCATTTGTAGAATCAATCTTGTTGAACGAATTCTTCCCTGTTAGCCTGCAACGAGTAATGCTAATTTCAGAGTTGAAGGCTCGGCTTTTGGGCCGTCGCGACTTAAATACAAAAGTGCATTGAAGTTCTCTGGCACGTTATCCTTCCCCCTCGATACTCCCATTAAAATCGAGAAAATGCTCCCCTTCATAGCATAGCCTTGTATCCTGACTGAATTCACGGGACACGTTCAAGTCAAAGCGGGATTTCAAGTTTGCCTTGAAAAGTGTAGATTTCAAGGCGTATAAATTCAATTTTTACCCAGGGTTCGCCGCATTTCGGCCGAATCATCCATCATGCGCTAACTCTTAAAGCTTTGAAGAATCAAGTTGGTTGGTTGTGCACCGATCCCATAGAAGCACCACCACTAGACTGGTCGCTATTATGAAGAGGTGCCCACGGGTGTCTTTAAAAAGTTTGAATCCTTCAATCCTCTTCCTGCTAATTGAATGAGTATCCTATTTCCTATTACCGTATTGCATCGTGACTGAGGTCTTCTGTAAATGTTGATATTTAAGACAGAAGGTGAGAGCCTCATCAGTACATGGCACTTTGTGCAGACACTCACCATCGTCGCGATCTCCTCCTTGGAATAACAGTGGCTAGATTGGCTGCTAGTGATGTGAAACTTGGCATCCACCACGGGATGTAGCGCCTTTACCACAATGCTGCGGTTCATGCTATAGGATGAGATTTTAGCTCAAAAACGTTTCTCCCAAAAGAGTTGCGATTCAAAAGCGCAAGTTTGTATTGGCAGAAACACAGTCCCGTCCCCGAATTTCGCTGAACTTTGCGAAACCTAAAAATTCCGCCATCTAGTGGCTTCACTGTGATGACACGTTTTTTCCAAATGATCTCTCATTTATCTCAAAAAAGGGAGGCATGTTTATCCCCCTTGCAAAAGCTGTTTCAAGGGTTGTGACTTTTTACAGGTACCACGAATAGATTGTCTCATGCCGCTACAGACGAGTGAGTCGATTCGCAAAGAGCTTGCAGAGGGTATTATCTCCCAACAGGAGGCGATGGAACGTCTCCTCCTTCTCCTTTCTCCCAAGGACACCTGGGAACTCTACAAAGATGCTGGGAATACGGTGAGCTTCGCGATGTCCCTGCACTACTGCTTCCTCACTTGATTAAATCGACCACTTTATCAGAAGGAAGGACGAGTTGATGTCATGAAATCGTACATTTGGATTATATTCCCTGGAAATGCAGTAGTTCCAACTTCGTTCCAGCCTGTATCAAACCAAAGATGATTTTCTAGCTGACATTTAACTTGGTTTACATATTCAATCGGTATTCTTTTGGCTTCACTTCTCAATTTCCGCTTTCCTTTCGGTTCCTTGCATTTAGAGTAAAATTTGGAGTTTAGTCACTAATAATTTCTTACAATAGCATCCTTTGATGGCGGCTGCTGTTTAGTCCACGATAAGTCAACAGTTCTGCCTTCAATGAACCAAACAAGCATAGTTGTCCGGGCGTGAATTGGTTCCTTAGCTTAACGCTGAAATGCAAAAGCCAGCCTTATCATACTAAGGCCGACAAACAGTGCGCGCAAGAGGTGCAAAAAGTGGTGGACTCTGAAGGCTTTTGTTATCTATTAATGTCCGTGAATGGAGTGCCGCTTGCTTAGCCGCTATCACGATCTCCCAAATTGCGTAAGTGCAAAAGGCTTGTTGCGGTACTTGCGGAAGGTTGACTGAATGTTTTTTGGCACGTCGGTCTTGTTAAATTTTAATGGGATGCTTCAGGAATCATGAGTCATTTAACGTGGACGATTACTTACCGAAGTCGAATTGTTTGAACCACTGTGCCACTCCTCCTCCTCCAAATGACGCACAGATTTCTATAAAAGGCTTCTACAACTTTTAATCCAAATTAAAATCAGTTTGTAGGATAGAGAACCTCTGCTCCTATCCATCCGAATTAATTAAGGTTTTTGAATTGATTATGCGAAATAGCAGAACAATGTCTAGGTTTTATTCATTTGTCAAGCATGCAACTGTTGGTGTTGGTGTTAAATTCTTATTCATAAAACGTTTCGATAAAATTTGGTCCATTGCCTTTATCCTCTAGCTCTGACCTGAGGATCCAAACCGAACATCTATAACATAGGGTCTCAGTAAAGCCCTAAATTGAGTCAAGGCTTTATGCTCTGATTTTTGCGTTTAGAAGTGGGACGCGAATACACTTCACCGGCTCCTCGACCTGCACTGCGCCACGAATAGCGGTCTAGGGGGTCCCGACTTCTTCGAAAACCTCCCGTTCACCGATCGTGGATCTCTCCCTGAGCCGGAGGAACTGTTCTACGCGGCGGAGAATCGCGTCTTGGAAACCCAGAGAATCTCCAAGTTTTCGAAAGCTCCTACTACCGGTTTCGAAGAATCGGAAACTGAAGAGGAGGTCGAAAATGAGGACGAATTGGAAGAAACGAAATTCGATACAGAAGGGGCGTTATCGGCTGAACTTTCTTCCTGGCATAAGGGCTGTCCAGCTGAACAGCTCTGGGCGAATCACAGCAACATTCTTCGATCACCCGCCGCCTATGCAGCTATGATTCGCGGTGCTGCTCGTTTCGGTGCTGCTGACAGAGCCTGGGAATTAGCTGAAGAGGCCGTTGCTGCATCTCACAAACTTCCTCTTACCGTATACAATGATCTCCTACGCTGTGCGCATGAATGCTGCAACACTGATGATGTGTGGCTCCGTCTCTCTCGAGGTTTCGAACTCCTTAGGAACGCAAAATTACCTCCCAATGCCACCACGTTCACGTTCATCCTTCACTCTCTCTACAAGAGTAATACCAAAGCGCTAAGAGACGGTAAATCTCAGGACTATACAGACAAGGCGCTTGGGTTGCTGTCTGAAGCTCGTCATTTAGGCATTCAGCCCACTCTGGGTCTCTACACCAGCCTCCTTCGCACCGTTCTCACATCACGCCTTGCACAAACTGGAAGAGGTTATCGCCTGACCGAACTGCTGGCAGACGTCTTAGCCGATCTTGAGACCCGCTGTTGGGAGGGGATAAGCCGAGCTGACGTCTTCAACAGCACAGAAGACTATGACTTTGCCAATACTGCCATGGCCTGTGCCTCTGCGGACCCTTCGTCTGTCTCCTCCCTCCAAATGGTTCAACGAGTCTATGACCTTATACATACTCGGTGTGGTGATCGACGCTTCCTACTGCGAAATAGTTTGGAGGCAAGAAACTTCTACTCGCGATACCTCTTGACGAAGCTACTACATGGAGGTGGAAGAGTTGAGGAGTTACGTGACCTTTACCATCGCCACCGACAAATTTTCCACGCCGATCAGGGCGTATATAAGGTACTCGTTCATCGATTGAGGAGTGTGACAGCAAGATGGGAGGAGGTGTTTGAAAGGCTGAGAAAAGGCGAGGCGGAGGTGAAAGAAATTGATAGAAAGACGCTAGAGACTCTTGAGGCCTCGGCTTCGCTGGCTTTTGAGGTGCTGGGAGATATGGTCTTCGATTTTGTGGCGATCACCACGAAACTGCCTCAACGACTGCCCATGCACATCTCCGACAATTTGATGGCCTTCTCCTTTGTTGGTGAGTCATTGCTTTGGCGCAGTTACTATGGCGGGCTAATGCTTGATGTCGTTAAACCGTTATTCTCATACTCGCATTCCCAGATTGTATTTTTCCCGCCTTGCGCTGCGCTTTACCGGAGAAGAGACATCTCTACGCCTCATGTTGTGGTTGTAGCTGGCTGGTTGGGTGTCGCACCTCAAGCCCATGCTCAGAACGCTTGTTGATGCAGTTGAATTTTAGCTCTTGGCGCAAACACATCGAACTATAGTGTCTAGCGTGGTATAATATATGCATGTCGACAGCTCTTGTACTACGATTCAGGGCTGTCTGACTTGCCTGACAAGGAGGGTAGTTGACAACTCTCACCTCCAGCATTCCAAACGCAAATGTATTCCGTGAGATTTTACGAAGACATCGCATACTAGGATGGCAAAATGACGTAGGCTATTCTCGGTGTGTGTGCTGAAGTTATCGTCAGCAGCCCTCTTTCCTCTTACAGATCCCTGGTGTGAAGTGCGCTTGTCCTCCTTGCACAGTCGTCCCGCTCTGCGGGCTATTTCGGAGGCGGGCAGTCGGGCTGCACATCGAGCAGCAGCAGTGTTTGCAGAACTGCTGTGCTGCCAGGAAGCGCGTACCGTAATTACCACCTCGACCACTTTCACCTCTCCTCTCTCCCCCGCGGAGCTTACTGCTCTGGTCCGCATGGCTCTCCATCCTACTGCCTTCAACACTGGGACAGATGGTCAACAAACTGTAGCACAAAGAGAAGCAAACGAACATGCTCTAGCACGTGCTATCGATTTGCTAATGATCTCTCGTGGATCTGTGGCCATCCCCGGAGCGCCAGTTTCTGATGTGGCTGCTGTGGAAGTGCTGCGCGCATGCTGGTGCACGGGCCCCAAAGTGATGACGTGAGTTTTGTGGTTGAGAATTTCTTTTTACTTATACATTATAAGTAGGTAACACCTGGTCTGTTCTGAATCATACGTTTTGAATTGCGACTTGAATAGTTACTGGTGCCGCAACAGGAGCTCAGGAGAGTTTTTCAGTTTGTCGGTTTAAGTGTGTACTTTTTCACACCCAATGAACATGTATATCCGCCTTTTTTCTGTCGCTATCAAATCCGTGTCATTTTATCACATGATGCAGCGTCTAAGTTATGCCCGAGAGCTATGCAAATATAAGTCCGGAAATAGTTCCATTATCTGCATGAAAAGGGACTAAGAGATTAGTGACAGCGTAGTGATTAATTTGCAGGAGTCTATGAAGGCTCTCACAGTGAAACGCGGTACGAAAAGCAAAACCATTCTACTACACAGCTCTCATCATATTCTCGGGTGTCTTAATCGGTACAAGGCGTGATCACTTCTGTTTCTGCTATCACGAGCCTCCAACTGAAGTAGGATTAGCTAGGAGACAGGAATGAGATGGTGTAGTCAATTGACTTTATAGCGATAAGGCTCCATCTATTTGCGATAATGTATTTCGATAATTTATTTGGGGTTAAAAACGAGTTTATTTGGAATGCGACGCCTAGGGCTGTACGGCGTTCTGCGGCCATCTCACTCCATCTAATAACTTGTTTTCATCGTACGCTTTCAGCAGAACAAATTATAAATAGGATTTACGGAGCTGAATTTCATCAGCATCCGTCTTCTTTAGTTAATTACCATTCGAGCTCCATCGGCGAATATCTTCTTTCCGCTTTATTAACCATATGTAACAGATACTCTTCTTCCTTGACAATATTTAGTTAATGAGTTCCGATTCTTTCTTTTGGAGTGGTCTTGCCGACGTTATTACCAGCGTAATTCATTTGTTATCATCGAAGACGGTATAAGGCAAAATACTAGAAAAAGAGCTTTCTTACAAACGTGAGTAAGGACCAGGAAACAGACAAGACTCTTGCTGTCAGTTTGGACATTGACCATTGGAGACTGAAAGGGCTAGCGTAATTAAAAACTGAGTGACAGAATTATTGATACCCTCGCATTTTGTGGTGGCAACTACTTAGGAAAGGATTACTTTTACCCTTTAGCGAGCGTATATGGAACCTGTTGGAGTACTTGGCCGGACTGAAGCACCTCAGTGAACAGTGTGTTCAACACGTCTTTGTGAGGGACGGTTCCTTCGAGCGGCTTCTTGATGTCGCTGAGGCCTCCTTGACCCCCGAGGGATCCACAAACGGTCGCGATGCGGAGGCCTTGCCGCCCCCTCCACGTCTTCAAGTAGTTGCCGCAGTTCGCTGCAAATTTCAAGATCACGATACATCCTCCGTGTCCAGTAGATAAAACATGCCAAGTTATTTCTTCCTTCTGCAGCTTTTGTATTGTTACCCTGCCAATATGTACGATTTCGAAGGTTTCTAATAAAACAGGTGTAGGTTTGGGTTGACTTTCAATCTTATCAATTTTGAAGTTAGACATCTGGTTATTTGACCTCACATAGATCAGAATCGCGTGCGCACATAGGCGTTTGAGGATGAACAAGCAACAAACCTTATTGTCAGTAAAGGCTGAAGCTGTCCTGGCTACGGACTTCGTAAGTGTGGGTTGTGAGTTGGATTCCCCTTTCAGTAATTCTAGATAGCTCACCTTCGGTGGCAGAGGGTATTTTCCTCCCCGAGTGGTTGGTTTTTGACTATTTTATTGGATATGCTTTTGGGTCCTAGAATCAGGCTTTCTGCTCCATACGTTCCATGTAATTTTGGCTGTTAAATTACCTACAGATCGTTCGGTTTGTTTGGAGTTTTAAGCGGACCGACTGGAAATGTTTTGCTTTGAGGCTCTTTTTCGTGAAGACAGTAAAGAGCATTCATTACTTGATTTGAGATAAATTTTGCTTGGCCTATGTGGTGTGCCAAGGTTTGTTTTGGGGGCTAGATCACCATTTACCTCCTACTTTCATCCCGCGTGCATGAGTGATGGTTTGGTATTTGTTTTGGCGCAAGTTCCAATTACGTAGGCTCTTTGGTCTCCGCACTGCGTGCTTCTGTTTTGGGGGCCTGTTCAGAAAGCCTTGCCCCCAGTTGCCTCGCCATTCTGTGCATTAATCACAAATTTTCTGCAGTGATGTGACTTATTGCCATCCCTTGGAAGGCCCTAGGTTCCGTTTGTGGGCATGATTCTCCAGATCTTCGAACGTGCCATTGGTTCGGAGCCATGATTTATGATTTCAATTTTGGTACCTTCGAGGTAAAAAGCGGCCTCAATAAATAAACGAAGCTTGTGAATGTTGGCCCATTAAACGAAAGCTGGGATGGCCAGCTCACGTTCATTAACTTTTTAGGCATCGGTAATGTAGCCTTGGAAATGGCGTTGGCTGCGATTCGATGTGCAGATCGCAATAAGCGCCATGAATGGATCGAATTAGTCTCATCAGCACTTACTACTTTGATCCTATGTCTTTTTGGTCTCACATGAGACGAAGGATTGCCACAGATGTCCCTTGTTGCTCTAAGCCATTTCGGATCTGCCGCAAAGTTACTAAAAGTCGTGTCTGAGGAGACCGGTTAATGCCAAGCAGAGGAACCAAGGCAGAGGCATATATAACGGAGATCGTTTTGGTAGGTACACAACTGTGGCAAATGCCATTCCGTTATGACTTAAAGTACGATCTGAATGTGAAAAAAGGAGCAAAGTCTTTTAAACCGACACCGCCAGTTAATCGCAACTTGCCTTTCAAAAGCGGTGAAGCTGACGAATGATGAGTTAAAAAGGACTTTTCGGAAATGCGAACTGGTCAGATTTGGCATCCCTTAACTTTCAGTCTTTCTGTTGCATAATTCGTTAATGATCATCCTTGTCCTCCGCTTTTGGGAACTTGAGTTTGGTGCGTCTGGCATTTCCCATTCCCTTAATCAACATGACCGATTTTCGGTCTAGACTCTCAGGATAGAAGCGCTGTAGTGCATTATTTTTTTTTAAATTAGGATAGATAACCGCTCGAAAAAGTAATTTACCCCATCACTTTCATCCTGACTATATTGTTAGTTCTGTTGGCTCTTTCACCATCTCGGCCCTTGGGCCGTCTGTAACCTTATGAAAAGTATGCACAAGCTCACCCAATCGGCGAAATGAGGAGAATCCATGGGAAGCAACAAAAAATCATTCAGGTTTAATCTGACTGAAATATTTCGATGACCTTCGATTAACCGGAGGTTTCGCTTTCAATATCGTCAATTGCCAGACTTAATGTGTGAGATTAAAATCATGGGCTGCATAGGCCGCTTAAGATTTCGCAGTGGGAGTGGTAACCTCGGGTAGCAATGACCGGACAAAAACCGAATAGACGCAATCAGGTCTTTAAGTACGTAGTAATTTTACCGATAAACGTTCATTTCCTCCATTGGCGGAGATTACGACACCAAGCAGTACCTACATGGGTTATCTGCGCTCGCAGAGACCCCAAACCCCTCCTTAGGACTGGGAATGTCCATTGCCTCGACGAAGAGCTCAGCCAGATGACAACTACGAGAAAGATACGACGCCAATCGCGAACTATAGAACACAAATTACATAAGGACACAAAAATTTATTAATGCAATAAAAATCTTATTTAATAATGTGTTGATTTAATAGTTTCGATATGCCAAACATCTTAAACCGACTCTTTCCGAACAGTTTCTTCCAGCTCTCGTCGCAGATGACGAATTGCTTGTTTTCAGGGTCCTAAAGGAGAATGAGATAAGACTACCTTTCACAAAAAGCATACAAAAAGTTGTTTTTCTCTGGCTTCCTGCCAGAACCGCTTCACAAGCTCTGCCCTGGAGAGAGCAGTTTCACCTAGGTGAGCGGCCAGTTCATCAGAAAGTGTGACGGGTTTCGTAAAACCACCGCCACCGCCACCCCTACCACCACTTTTGGGTGTACGCTCCTGCTTAGATTTTGCTGAGAAGAATACATAGTAGAGAAATCTATACATACAAGCAGATTTGCGACGTCTCATTCCATTTTCCTCAGCGTGAACAGCACGAGCGTATTTGTCATCCGTGGTTTTCCTGCGCTTAAGAGAAACTGATCCATCAAGAGAGCTCCCACTTTCGTCACCAGATTCAGAACCACCTATCAATTAATTATGAAAGGAGTGGAATTACTAGTAGAACCAGTTGGTTTGCCTTCACGAGACTCCAAAACCTTCATTATCATCTTATCGATGCTAGCCTTTCGGTCATACAAGTCAATGTTGAATCGGTCTTCTAGAGTCTTTCGAACGGTTTTGGCGGTAACAACAGATAAGTCAGCATCCTTAAGGATTTCTATGAATAAAATTTGTAGAATATTCCAGAGGAAAACATACCTTTTATCGCTACGTTTAGTTGACCATCGGTCGGCTCTGCCATTTTAAGAGCGTCGCCTGTCACGGCGTATAACTAAACAACAAAAATGTTCACGTTTAATTTAAAGTTCTAATACCCAATGAATGCGGGTTGTTTGTTGGGAGTAATTAACGTATATTAAAGGCACAAAATAAATGAATTGATGCTTTTATTGCTCTAAAATTAATGTCGATACATTAAAATACCTTTGCATTAAAGTCTCACTACTTTATTAAAGCATCTAATGGATGCCAAATTTCCTGACACAAAGTTGAACTAAAATTGTACAAGTTACAATACTGAATGCTAATTCATTACCAATTATAAACTACCCAAACAATTTTTGGGTTAATCAGCTTTGTCAGTAGGTATTTGTGTTAGCTTTTTTGATATTGCTATTAATTCGCTTAATATGAGGGTTAGGTAAATGGAACGAACACACAAGACCATTCGGAAGAGATATCCATTTTTCAACTATGCGAATTAACCGACTCCCCCATAAGAGTCACGTCTCAAGTCTTCCCAGAAGTCGAAAAAAAAGTCGAGAGAAGTAACGAGATTAAGGCATAGCAGATGTCATAAACATTCGGATTTGCTGAAAGTGTGCCAGTAGGCCCAAACACCACTCCGATTGGTGGGAATACAATCTGCGGCGACTTAACCACTAGCGCGTTCTCACAAACTATCGATGCAGTGCTCATGTTCTTTAAATGTACTTTGTAGGCCAAAGGTGAGAAGACAATTTTAACCTGATCGTGGAGCAGCGTGGTAACTCCTCGGAGGCCGACTCATCCTCGTCATAATTTCTCCAACGTTGTTATTCTATATCTGCCCTCAACATATAATAAGGATATCTGGGAGCATCCAGCCTTCTAGTAGTAAGGGCGAAAGAGGAAAGAGAGGGAAGGGGAAGAACCGCCTACGACCAAAGCCTTAGACTTTAAGAGGTAGTTAATTAGAAGTACCCTCCAGTAAAAATTTGTTCTTTTTTTACGGACTTAAATAACAAACAAAAAATGCGCTTACTGGTTCATGTTAACGGAAGCTTTCGCCGCAAAGTTTTAGCAAATATCTAGCATTTTCAGTTTGAACCACTTTTCAGTCTTTCTAACCCCTAAATAAACCTGTTTGCAACCATTTCAGTAGCATTGGGTTCCATATTTCTTACCTTGAAAAAACGTGCCTTTGTTTTTGCTATTATTAATGTGCCTTTTGAGACAGATCACTGACTTGTTTTCCCGCAAAACCAAAGTAATCACTCGTTTCGCGTAAGTTGCCTGACTAATTCACGCATGCTAATTTAAAAGCTATCTGGCTTTGATAAAGTACCTTTAGTCTCACCCAAAGTCGTTGAATGCCAAAGCAGCATGGCACGGTGCTCAGGTTGGGGCCCTGTTTATTCCAGCCATAACTAGCAACGAATCGTAAGACAGGGTCCAAAATGCAAAGGATAACTCGCGCTTTAAGGGTAATGCTACATATTTGTTGTGGTTCTCAAATATCCTCTGCAAGCTAAGCTTTAACGGATAATAATTCATTTAATAGATTGTGGCGAGAATTCGATGCTTCCGTGCCGCACGGTAAAAGTACTATGACTAATAAAGTTGCTGCTCCTTGCCTATGATGTTAATTTGTTTGGAGGATAACTTCCGAATTGCTGGGACTTAATTTTGCTTGAAATAGCATATTTGTCAAGCATAGAGCCATCCAAACTGAGCCAAGTCACCCATTCATATCGGTTGGTGACTAGTCAAGGAAATCAGGAACGGCTTTTCCTGGGGTTCGATTAACCTGCTACTACAGCCAATATGGCGTTCTGAATTCATCGGCCAGAATAACCAACTGGAAGATCAGCTTAAAGTTTATTTATCTCCAAATGTCACATGTTAATTCCTACATAATAATTCTAACTTCTTCATTCCTTGAATGATCCAGCTAGAAAAAATGAAATGCGTAAATGAGAGTGTAGTGCATTAATTAGTTGTTTAATTCTTGTTGTGGTGAGGGCCACTTTGGGTCTCCCCAGTGTTCCTCCTCTGGTCAATCTGGGTCTTACCAGTGTCCCACAGCCATTGTGAGTGTCTGCATTACATATTCTGCCCGAGTATTATATCTTATTTGGTCCTCAGGAAAGTCTTGTGGTCCTACAGGAGAAAAATCGGAAGGTCTTTGCAGCTTCTTGTTCCACAGTTTGTTCGGACCGAAAAAACCGATACCGATGGATCGGGGTTTCGTAAAACTTCCACTGCTTTGAATCTTACGTAAACAAGACAAAATTTGCTTTTCCAATACCTCAAGACCTGAAGTGCCCGAATCACTAGTGATGTTAGTTAGTGGTTTTAGACTTTTACATAAAGAAGTACTAATCTTCTCTACAAATGCGAAAGAATACACGATGTGTTAACTCTAAACAACTTTCGACAAAAACGCCAGTAAAAGTAGTATTTACAACTTTGCAGCGCTCTGACCCCTCCATGAAGTCGGAAGAAGTCATCAGTGTGTGGCAGAAGACATTTTGGTTATGAGGTGATGTGGCGCTCGACCCTGATTTTGATCCTTGTCTGCCTTTTAATTTTATTTTATCCCCAAGGAAATTCTTCCCCCTCTCTGTGGCCACTTCGTACAGGCCCTGCTTCGCTACGGACTGCAGCACAGAATATGGGGTTGGAGTCTACACTCCTCTGTGGGGAACTTCTGAAAAATATATCCTTCCCTTGCGGCTTTTGAGGTAGGATTTAGGACTTATTTGAAGTAATAGTTAAGGCTACTATACTTTTCCCCAAAGGTTAAATATGAAGGCTAATATCCCGCCTTGCTGCTGCTAGTGTAACACTCGAGTTACTCCCGAAGACTTTTCTACACGTCCCGATCCAGAGGAGGTCGAGTTACCAAAGGTTTGCAATAGAATGGTTTCACTAGGAGCGTAGGTGTTGCAAATGGTGCTATGCACAATACCTGTATCTCCTTTGACTAGTTCTTTTTTGCCTCAAATACCCCACTGGTAAGCGAGTAACTTAAAGCTGAAAGTGAAAGAGAAACATAAATTCTACATAAAGGTCCCGCACTTTACTAATGGTAGAATTAAATGGCTACCGGGTGGACGGGACGATCTGCCACCGCAACTTCTCCAATGCAAGTGTTACAAGATGCGTCCGCGGCCCAAAATCCTAGCTATCGAGAATCTGTATTAACTTGGAACTGGTAGAGAATAAAACAGGAGCATTAATTGATAGGCGCATATTCGCGCTTTCAATCGAGAGCCTCAGAATTCGATTGTCCATCCGACACCGTCATCATAAAGTGGGACTCCTCATAAAATCGACCAACGCACAGCACACGAACCCCTAATATTACAGGCATTCTGAAACGCCACTCCTTTTTCTTTGATGGATAAAACACCAAGAAGAACGCACATCTCCTCTGTAAGCCAACAGAACTAAAGAAGACTCAAAGTTGAAACAGCAAAGATAATTATTAAACCTTAGAGAAGAGGGCTTCTGAATTTCTTAAAATGGGGAGACGTGCAGCTGCCATTTCCTTTAGCTAAATTATCGGCTGTAATGAGAATCTATTAGGCAAAGGGGAACAGGCTCCTGGTGGGAATCATCTCGGCCAAATTTAACCGTTTGGACAAGATATATGGTCGCCAAGCTTGAACTTTACTGTTCTGACCGGTAAATCGGACGCAAGGGAGGGCGGTTCAAAAAGGACCAGTAATTGGCGATTTTCTCGTCCCCACCCCATTTCCGGTACGGTGGCTTCGATGAACTGATAGATGAGGCGAATGACGGACAAAATTCCCTTCAGTCCTTTAAAAATTGCCCAATGACACTTTCCCCTCAAAGTTGATTTTGTTCTGTGTGGATTCATTTGTCAAAATTAAAAAAAGCAGACAGTCCACTCAAAGCCTAATCCGTGACAGTGAGCTGCGCGATTTTTTTTCATTTGTAAAGATTATTTTTGAGGCGATCGAGTCCTTCTCAGTGACAACCAGATTTACTGCGAATTCCATTTTTAAAAAGTGTTTTGCCACTAGGAGGCAAAAAATTTAACCCTCGCCACTTTTCGCTTCCGCCTTATTTTTTATTTCCCAAATGCCCATTCCATTTTGCAAGCAACCAAGTAATCGTCCAATAATACTGCCATTAAAAAATGATAGGCATCGCTTGAAGACATGGTCAGGAGAATGGGGGAAAGAAGATATGATACGCGAACAGCGCTGGAATTGTTAAGGTACGAAAGGGCTGAAGGAGTTGCTGACATAGCACGGAAGCCAGCTTACCAGGAAGATGTATCTCAGAGGGGAATCAAATGCCCAAATGACCAAAACGAAGAATCAAACTGTCTAAACATTGCATGTTTTCTCCCATTTCAAGCGTCGTCTACGGCGCTCCCTTGATCAACCCCCGTGTCCTCCATCAAACGTGGTTGGTGGTGTG
Organism: Taenia hydatigena; assembly: GCA_036345935.2. NCBI lineage: Eukaryota > Metazoa > Platyhelminthes > Cestoda > Cyclophyllidea > Taeniidae > Taenia > Taenia hydatigena. The sequence goes on from JADWOT020000008.1 coordinate 14,230,945, forward strand.
AAGTAAAACAGCCACAAACCGTCCCCGTGTCTGACTTCAACGTCACTCACTTCTCTTGGCACTTCTATCGAGACCTATACTGGGGAAAGGAGAATACGCTGCCAATCACAAACATCCTTTGCTGGCCCTAAAGGCACTAAAATAAAAGGAAAGCTGGTAAATAGGAAAAGGGGCCAGAATATGCATCGCCAGCATAGGGAAGGGCTGGAGGAATTATCAAGATGACCCAAAAACTGTTACCCTACAGAAGTGTAAAAACGGAGCCAAAAAGACAGTAAAACATACAATTAAAGTGCCGCAGTGCAACCATATCCCTCCTCTACCTCAAGTCCATATTTTTACATGGGTAAGTCCTGTGCTAATGTCTGGAGGTTTTAGAGGTTTACAGCACTGAGTGTTAAACACGTTAACCATTGAGTCCTTCACAGAAAAGTGCATGGCCTCCTCGAGGCAAATTCGTGATTGCCTCAAAAATGTGGAAAGAGTAGTGGGTGGGGTCGATCAGAAGTGACATCCGAGGAATTGTTTGTTCCCGAAATTAGGGAGCAAAAAGGTCTTCGCATATTTCTTACCTAGCTAGCTAGTAAAGTAGGTGGAAGTGAAGAAGTACAAATGTCCATTTCTTGAAGTATTATGCCTTCTATTTCTACGCCTGGTAGATCCGCCTCTTTCTCAAGGGTACTTCACGGGACTGATCATCATATCCAATTTGCACATCCATATCAAATATTTTGCTTTTTGACAAACGAAAAACCAAATACGCAGACTGTAAACAACTTTGACGCTCCAAAGGGATTGGATCTAAATAGCCAATCGTTAAGTAGTGAAACCCCGTACATCCAGCTAATGCTTAAATAATGGAGGCGTAGGGGGAATGATTAATTTTCACCTCCTCGCACCAACTGTTCACCGGATTGAATTTTCCGCTATAACATTCCCTACAGCATTTCGTAACACTGGCAGCTGTTGTTGAAAGTTGGTTGCTAGAAATAAACATGAAGTACGCTGGCTAGCAGCATCCATTACGGTCTGCTTTCCTTTCCCGGGTACAACCGATCTGCCCGGAATTTAACCATGATTTCTTACTACCTTTTTGGACGAAACTAAAACAAATTTGTCGTCTTTATTTCAGAAAGCAGAGTGGCACTATTTGGAAGTGGAAAAAGAAGGCTGACTCAATTGCGTTCGATTTTTACACCTTCCATCGAAAATGAAGTGCCTTCGATGCTTTCAACGGTTCAAAGTCACTTGTATTACAGAGCGCTGGAAGAGGTGTTAAAGGGACTTCCTAAATTTGACTAGAAAACAAAAGTGTCAAGTCTTCTGACTTTTTGAACCATTTTTGGCCAAGAAATGTCGCATTTGGATTGTAACACGGAATGGCAGAGCTTTCTGCCACGGCTGTAGCGCTGATTCAATAATCTTTCTACATGTACTTCAATGATGTAAGTTTCATTACAGGATGTAACACCCAAAAAAACACTCAGTTTTACTTGGATGCAGTTCATTTCAACTTGATTACCCCATCCTAAGTAGCTTTTGAGAATTGCTAAAAGGTATGTCGCCTGAATTCCTTCACCATCCATTTCATCATGGATGATCCACGTATTGGGAGCAGAACAACATTACTTGCTACGGTAACATGTGTCTGCTGTTCTAATTTTACCTATATAAGGCAAATTTGATGGTCAAAAGCCGCTGGAAAGGAAAATGCATAAACTTTAGGAATAGCGAAAAGTGAACTCGATTCTGAGAGACGGCTGCCCCTATTTCCTTTACTGAATGCTAAAACAACGTGGCGGAAGAAAAACATGAAGTAGAGATGGATGCGTCTCCAAGGTACCCAATTTTTTGGTTGCAAACGACGTTCACCCTCGGCAAGTACCTTATTCTTGTGTTTCTCAGGAATGCTCTTGAATACTGACGTGACACTAACTTTAAACAACTGGATTAGTTTTGTTACGGAGCCGCCAAAGGCACCCGCGAGAAGATGCCGGTTAAGCGTATGCGCGACGCCTCCTCCATTCCTCTGTTGGTTGAATAGAACTTGGATGGAGGCATAAATTGCCAGGACTGAGGCGAGAATAGAGTGGCAAGGATGAGTAGACGCGAAACCTTGTCCATAAGGAACGATTTTAGGCTTCATCACTTATAAAATCATTCCACTTTTGGGCCCGTGTTCTTACGATCAGCGAGAGGCAGCACATTCTCCTCTCCTTAGTTTAGATCCTGATGGAATTACCAGGCAGAGTCAGTGGCCTTGCGGTCTGATATCTTCTCAGGTGCATACGAATTTGATGATTGACATGACTGATTTGCGACTGCTTTTCCCACAACCTTTCAATCCAAATCTGGTTGTGATGGCGGACGCAGGAGGTAGATCAAGTGGGGCGCCATAAACGACGCGCAATAAGACCTGACTCCAACTCAGTCAGAGTTGTTGCCCAGCTCTTTCGTTGCGTTTCCACTGGCGACAGTAGCCCCTCAGCCCACTCTTGTCTAAGAAACATGTCATAGCTTTTGACAATTTTGATAGCAAATAAAGTTTCCTCCCGGCAACTTCTTTTTGCTTTAATTCAATCTTAATGTGCCTATACTTCTGCAAGTTTAATAAACATTCCCTAAATTCGATTAGGTGTTTTGAGTGTTTTAAATCCTTTCTGCAAAATTGAAATGGAATTGACATATGCTACTTATAAAATCACGGCCAACATATGCAAACACGGATTCAGCTGTGCGTTTAAATAAAATCGCATTTTTTATCCTAACCATCCCACATTCACTTACGTTAACACGAATTGAAATTTTACTCATTGTTTTTCTTGGAAATTTTAAGACCGAATTGTCTGGTTTTAGCTGAAAAAAGGCATTCCGGTTGTGGTCACATTTTACCCGTTAATGCATTCATTTCTCCTGTGCAAAGTGAACAGTACAAACCAAAGTTTCGCACTAAAAACGATAGGGTGGTTAATTTTCTCAGTAAAGTGAGAATATGAAAAGCTCGATTTGTTAAATTTGGATGTATGTCAAGCCTCTTTCGACGGGGGGTTAGTTGGAGCTAAGTCCTCTTCAGTCTCAGATGTAACATGCGCATTCATGTTGATATTACAGAAAAATTGGACAGATTATAGGACTTTATACAAACACCCTGGTTTTCTAGAAATCTTATATATTGCATTCCTTGCTAGTTCAACTTCCTCTTTTGTTAACGAGTCACTGCTGCCTCCGCCATTGTTCCTCGGCTAGGCGCCTTAGCAGCACCCCAAAACCATCTAGTGCGTCTGCAGTACAAATTTAACTAAATTCTCGTATCGCCTTTCGTCTTTAAAAAAGTTTTGGGGTGCTACAGTTCTTGCTTGGAAACCAGCGGTATCTTAAATTGACGATATTCTGACTGCGGTTTCATTGGATATACGCTGACTACTGCTAATGCCATTCCGGGCAAAATACGCTCAAATTCACTTATTCATACAAAAAAGGAAAGGTTTGTTTTAGATATGTTTTATTCGATACTTGTAGAGTTGCAGAGATGTAAACAAGATTTTGAGTCCTTTTTTACCACAAAATAAATCTCTATTTCAACTGATCAAGTCTCGTTTCCTACTCCGTAAAATGCCGGCGTATGGTACGACCTAATCATTCAAAAACATCTCTTAACAAGAAAAAACGAGGTAATTTTTAGGCAAGATTGCAGCAAATAAACGCCTCGAGACTCATAATAATGTGGTATTTTTGTTGCCACTTCCTTTTACCCTCGGTTTCAACGCCTTTTGTTGAGGAGATGGGTTTGGGGGAAGAGAGTACGGCACTGAGAAATTAATAAATTATTAAGCTTTTCAAGAAACATTAGTGTTCGGCTACCCGTTGGAAAATTAATAGATGTAAAGTGACCACTTGTTGTTCCCAAGGTATCTTCAAGCAACCATGCATTACGGCGCAACAATTTATGCCAGATCTATCCACCGTTCTATAACACATTTTCCAGTACGTAAAAGATGGTTGTAAGGCGCGAACAGTTTTTGGACACTTGTTTAATGATCTTCTGATCAGATAAGAAACGAACAAGTGTTGATGCACAAATGTCAAGGGTGGCTGCTGCGAACAGCTGAATTGCCTGTTTGGCACTTGATAATGACAAAAGGCTAGGGAATTCGATTATTTTTGAGCTTATTGGGCTTCAACTTGATTGAACAAAACGGTTCGAGCAGTTGTTAGTGCATCTCACAGAAGTGGCTTCATGTGGTCGTTTAAATTTGACAATTTGGGTCGATACTACTTCCCTATTACTTCCTATGCTTGCAACTTCAACTTGTCTGTTGTGTGAACCGAGTTGAAACCTCTTCCAACACTCCAGAACACAGGGTGCATTAACAGAATGAATGTCAAGGGGGGGTTGAGGTAGGTAAATGGAACCTCTTGATGGAGGCCTAAAAGAGGTGTTGTATCGCAACTTATGAACCACGCTCCCTTCGCAAACATTAAAATATCTGGTGTCATAACTTCATAGGCTACTTAGAGATATCGTTGTGTCATTTAGCAACCTTCAGTCACACAACATAACTGATGCAACACCTTGCTGACACCTGCATCTATTGTTAAGGGAAGGTTATTGTTATTAGTAGACATTCATTTCTAATTGGCCAATCCAGTAGCAACACTATTTTTTTCTGCTCAGAGGTGGGGTGTGGTTCACAACACGATGCAGCACATCCATTTAAGTTATTCATCAGGAGGCTAAATTTATTTACTTCAGCCCTTTTCAGACACCCAGTCTGCTAACGCGCCTTCTCTCCTGCTGTTGAACAGTCTGGACTAAAGAAAGAAGTTCATCTTAAGCCAGTACCATGCTTTGGTTTCTCCTGACCCGTCTTTCACTGAATACTGTCCGTAGGTCCTTAATACCTCACGGTTCTAGCCCATTCGCACTACTGTAAGAAGCTATTGCAAGATAAATAGGAAAATGCAGTTGCGATTTTAAACTTGCAACGCCGGTGTTGCTCTTCAATTCAGAACTACTTAGGGCTTTAAAATGAGCACTTACTTAGGAGGGGAGATGACTTTACACAGGTGGAACCGGTCGTGCTACTTATGTGTATTGTAGCCTTTACGAAGCTCTCACCAAACAGTAGTTTCCCATCTTGTCGAAGCTGTTGGTTACGTTAATTCTATGCTAATCAAAGGGCAAAGTGGAACACTACCATAGCATCACGTGAGGTGTGATTCTCCTTTCTCATTTGGCACTGGTGCTTTAATCTTTTCTCCCATTTTTGAAGCTGATGCATACAAATCCAGAAACCTAAAGCTGATTATTTCAATGAACAATTTGAGCAAGCTAAAATCACAAATCGCCTCATCAGGTGGGTCCGTACCTATGATACGCAATCCAATTTCACTTCGGTAGGGCAGGAGATTTGGCTTTCATCTAGAATTTCAAACCGACTCCAATGAAAATGCCACCTGTTATGAGTTTATTCTACCCCATTTGAAATCCAAAACAAATTAAAATTAGGTGAGGATTGAATTATGAGTCCCATCTTGGACTCAAATGGAGACGGAGGACAAAGAGGCATATGGCAGTAAATACAGAAGTGCAATCAAATCACTAGTTCCGTTTAAACAGTACTTGGACTGCAGGATTAAATGCCACCTTCGGGAACCAGGTGAGTTCAAAAGCCTTGCACTCCAATCGCACGATTCAAAAATGCCAACCCAGTGGTCGGTCCAAGTTGTCCAACTTGGCTTAAATTGATTTGTGTGGAAGTCAGGATCCAAGGTTAATTAAATTGATGACGGCGAAAGAAAAACTAAAAAGCTGAGAGATCAGAGACTGTAAAGGCCGAATAAACCTGAGTAAAATATCCCAACTAAGCACCGGGTAAAACACCATGAACTGCTTTTACTTACCATTAAATATTTGATCTCCGTTGAGGGTAGACGGCAATTCTGAAACTACCCATAGGTAATTTGATTTTAGCGCTTGGAGTTTTTATAGAGTAGATCTGTAGAATAGGTTATTGTCAAGAGCTTTGCTTGTTTGGATATGGCGAATTGCGAGATCAAAAGGGTGGAGGAAACGGTACATCTCAAACGAGGTATAGGACATAAGCAAATTAACATACTAGCTATTAGCTATCATCCGATGGATTCCCCTCTGATCCGCATCCACATGGGATCCCAATTCTGCCATGTGAACCGATTTGGATCCTGCTTTATCACTTTGAGCGTTTACTTTGGTGACTCCATTTAACTCAACCCCACCTGGATGTCCACTCTGCTAACGCGCCATTTCTTCCAAAGAGAAACGCTACGCCTCATTCCTGAGCGGCAAAAATTCAGTATCACCATTGAATGGGCCAAACGGAGACTAATGCGCCAATTAATAACCTTCACTCATTTCGTGGGCAATAAATAACAAATGTTTTTTACTGATATGCAGCTCATTTTTTTGTTTTATTTGATTTAAGGGTCCTGAGTAGGATTTTTTCTGGCTAAAATATGATGCTGAGAGATTGCATTTTACCTCCACACCATGGTGTACTCAGTCTCACCTCCATTCTGATTGCCTAATCTGAAAGAAAAAAACGTGAATTCAATGAACTAGCTGACGGACACCCAGTAACATGGACAGTAGATCCTTGAAAGCAGCCCCTATTCACATTTTCGTACCCGTTAGCCTTGGGATCCAAAGAGTCTTCGACCAAAGTTGAGAGCCTTTTCACTTACAATAGGCAAGACTGAGGTATTTTCGATCAACTCTGGCTTCGTCTTGCCGTGATAGCTCATGACTGAATTGAATTGCCAGAGGAAGTTAAGGTGGCTCCCTATCCCAATTTGATTACTGATTATTTTAAAAGAAAATTTACTCAATCTTAAATTAAATTCAAAGAGGATATAAAAGAATTAACGAATTACGAAACTCTTTTGATAATTAAGATTTGCGCCAAATTCAATAACAAACACGCATCTTCATTCCAAGCAAAGCCAGAGGAAGAGCGAAGTTGAGACGAGAGCATTGATCAGACCAAATATGACCTTATTGTAAACTTTTCATGTGTGTTTGCGCGTGTGTTGAGAATAATTATTACTAATTCCCCTATCACAATACAGTCCGATGCGCTTCCCTTCAGATGGCACAATTCGAAAAAGTAAATAAAGCAGCCGGTCACAGCAGATCCAAATGTCAGCAGGAGAGAGGCTTGAGAGGTTTTGGATTGATTCAGAGCAAACTACATTCTCCGAAAATTAATGAGGAAATCGGGGAACCTCGATCTGAGAACAGGGACACTAAATAAAAGAAAGAGTGATAGCAAAGATTAAGATTAGGAAAACCATAACTACCAGAGAGAAAAGAAATTCTGCAATGTTTTATAGTTCCAGAAAACTATTTACAAGCAAATAATGATAGAAGATACAACAAAGCGAAGTAAGATAACAGAGCAAGATATGAAAACGATGTATTTGGTGCACTAGAGCTGCAGAGGAAACAACAAAGTCAGTAAAGATAGCAAAGGCAACAGGAGATGATTAAAGAATTGCCAACGCGTCATAACATTTGTCATCAGCAACCCAGACTTAACTCATTGTGTGAGAAAACCAATCCCACTCCAGCACGCCAGATCCACCACTGCATTCTGCTTGCCCCTAGAACCAATGAACTTATCGTGATCACATTGCACTCATTGACGTCTCATGAAGGTGTACAAAAAGCAGATTTTATTTGGCCTCCAAAGTCAATAGCCAAGTCCTCCTTGCCATCTAAAATCATGGAAAAGTACGACTGCTTCAGAGGCCATAATTCAGTCACACACACATGGCAAAAGATATGAGACATTTTGCAAGCGGTAAAGGCGGCTGTTGTGGTTGCTGTAAGGTACCTGAACTGAATACGCCGATGCATTGCAGTTAACAGAGGAGAGGAAGATGAGGGAGGCGGGCAGCAGGAGAAGAAGAAGCTACTCAATCAAAGTCACCCGTTTCCGCCACTTTGAACCGCCACAGGACACAGGCCTCTTGCACAATCCAATGCCATCCACCATCGGTGCTTCAAACAGCGCGCATTTGAAGGGAAAGGGTCCACCGGTCTCCTCCTGTCGGCAGAGCAACGCAAACACACTAATCAAAGTGGACTTGCACAGAGCACTCCATGAGGCTGCGGTAATCGATTGTGCTACTTCGACCAACACAAGTTGGGCACAGATGCTGCTGAAACAGTGTCCTCCAAAGAAATCCCACCAGAGCCTAGCTTCAGCCTTAGTGAGCCACCACCTATCAAGGGACTTCAACACAGAGTTCATCGTAGGGAATGAACAGTGGGGTGAGCAAAATGGCTCTACATTTAGGCATCTTTGCGTCTGAGAACTACAGCTACTCGATACACGATATGTGATAGTCAAGTGTTACTGAACGCGATCCAAATCGCACCACATAAACAAGTCTGACGCCATGATAAATAGCGTCGCTTTTGCAGTGGTGCGTTTCAACCACGGAATTCTCACCTCCCTTCATTGGTTTCCGGTTCAGTAATAATTCAGTTCATTTCGGTTCGTTTCACCTCAGTCTGGTCTGGTCTGGTCTGACGCACTTTACTTCTGCCGACTTTAGTTTGCAAAGGAATGCAGACACAGTGTTCTTGGTTCACTTGTCGCATTTACTTCAGCCCACATCACACCACCTCACACAAAATGTAGCACTGTGGAACATCACATTATGTCGCATCGAGCCGCCTTGCATCATGGCGTGGTGCGGCACATCGTATCACACGAATGAAGATGAAAACAAGGAAAGACTTGACTGCGCCGCGTCGCCAAATCAAGTACACGAATCAAGCATCGAGCGTGTTTTTTTCACGCCTCTGCACGTGCTCCCATCCTCTCGTGTAAGGAGTGCTCACTTAGAACAGCCTCCATTTAACCTAATGCACTGTCTTCATCAATGTATCTTGAGCAATCTGGAAGACTGCTGTCCACCATGGGTGCGATGTTAATTGAGCGCCGACTCCGAGAGAAAGGGAGAGATGGAGAGTGGGTGAGAGAGATTGGCAATACTGCCACCATACATGCACTGATTTGTTAACACTTGTCGCAGCATATGCAAACTCATTTCGGCAGCTCCAGCTGAGCACTGCATTCAAACTCTTGTTCCCTTCCCTGCCCGCCTTCTCCTTCTCTTGCTCCCTGACTCGTCATCATGTTGGGCGCGTTTCTGTGCTGTAGTTAACCATCTTCCGAGTGTCCTGTCCACCCACACGCCTCACTATTGGCCTCTACAACGTCTGTGTCTTCGTACTCCCATCAAGACATTGACTTCATATAAAAGTGGGGGATATTCTCCTTCCTCCCTTCGTAGACGTCTCTATCACACCTCATCCCTCTAAACGCCCAACACCTCTACCAACTCCTCGGTTTACACCCAACATTTGTGCCTCTCCACCCGCCACTTGGACTGGTGGCGGCAAGGCACCTCCCGAACCTCAAATCAAACCACCCAAAGATCCCTCTTTCTCCCACCACGAATGGCCTTATTGCTTCACAATCCTCTCAGCGTACCTCCTGCATTGTAGGTAATGGCACCCAACGCTCACCCCTCCCCCCTCCCCTCCAATGAGCAAATCCACCACGGCTAGATAATATGAAGTTAGGTGAGCAAATGGTACATGAACACCCAACCCAATCCCACATTTGGCCCTCACCATACCCAACACACACACACACTTGCAGTGGTGGTAGTGGTGTAGGAAGCAATACGTGATTGCATATTCCTGTGTCACCTCCCCTCTTCCACCTACACGTAATTTACATACCACTCCACTTGTCCTCTGCACAGTTCTACTACTACGGATGTGAAGGGGCTAACCCACCTGCTCGCAAACAGCATTACGCATTAACGATCAAGCTGATGCCAAGATGCGCGATGATCTCAATGGAAATGCCTCATTCCACAGTGCACAAAAGAGGTAGCAATTGATGCATGAACTAGTTAAAAGATGGCGCATTTTACATTTAAAGTTGCAAAAGTATGAAGGTGAGCAGGAGAATGAGGAAGAAGCAAGTTATTCTAGAGGGAGCAACAAACACACGGAGGGTACGTGTGTGTGTGTGTGGCTGCGTGTTTTTGCGTAGGCAAGTGGATAAGGCGAAATGAATTTGTGGGTTGAAAAGTGTCCACTCAAAGTAATGAGTCAAGTCAATTCGTCAGCGTGCATTGAGTCACAGCAGAAACCAACCCCGATTTCCACTCCCCTGCGCCATCTCACTTCCGCAAAGCATTCCAATTAGGGGGCCACACTCTCTCCCACCTCCACCATTTCAGACACATCGCACAATCTTATTGGCTGTGGCTTTCCACCACGGCACCTACTTCAAACTAATCGCCACACACACGTATACTCTAGCCTCGTCTTCACTTGCTGCTTCGAATGAGTACATTTCCAGTAGAGTGACCGTGAAGCAACTGGCCCTCAATGCCACAGCTGTGCCGACTCCACAACCAATGCTGCAATGGTTGCAAACCGTGCCCCCTTCGTATTCCATTTCAAACACATATGGGTGCATCATTGGCAGGTGGGTCCTGCAGTCACCAAGTCCAAAGCCCCACTTCCCACTTCTATGTCCGCGTCATCAATAATGCGGTCAGCTTTTGGCCTTTCATTTTCACATTTAGAAGTGCGCTCATCAAGTGACACGTGGCGAGGCGATGTAGGGACGATTGATCCGCTCTCTCACCAACCCAACATCATCAGATGGGAAGCATGCCACTTCTTACCTCTGAACCATCCTATGCGTAACTCCACAGTCTGCCGGGCTTGATTACTTCTGGTCCATTCTGCGCAGCCAATTGCAGCTCATAACTCCCTCACATCTGTCTTGAAGTGTGGATTTTTTTGCATTTTAAATGGCTTGTCACTTTACTCTTCTCTTTATGTGAACAACTTTATCTGATCAATTAGTAAAATGACTAAATTTGATGAGTATTTAAGTGAGTGAATCTGTATTTTCCAATATCTTAGTAAGTAAGAAATAGCCAGATGTAGGAGCCGATTTATTATTCGTGGCCTGATGATCAAATGCGAGTAATGCCACGGTCGCCACAAAGTACATACACTTCCTTCTTGACTCGCTGGAGCGGTAAAGTGGACAATGATCGGGAAGGCGAAATCGGTGTCACGGTCACATGGGTGAACAAGTTGCACGATTTTTAATGAGGTAACATAATAACGAGTAAGTTTTACCTTAGAATGAACTTCAGGGCTAGTACGATCGTAGATTCTGGTGGAAGTGGGTGTGGATGCCTGTATAAATACCGTTGGAGGATTTCACGAAAATTTATTCACCTATCAGCACTAGATTTGCTAAAATTATATATCTTTTATTAAACCCATCAAATAGAAGTTGGAAATGGGAAAGGGAAAGAAGAAAAACAGGCGAATCTAACGACCTGTTTATGCCTCTCACTCCGCCTCTGACTCTTAAAAAGGGTGGGGAAAAATGTCACGGCGATTAAGTTCAGTCACTGACATGCAGGGCCTTGTAAAGCAAAAAAGTTGACAGAATTGGTTAGTTTAGTAACTTATGCATTGACATTTTGAAAGTGGAATTATTCAACCTAAAGTCTACGCATAAAAGGTAAGGATTTTCGATTTCGCCAACAGCACCCCTCCACCAATCGTGCTTTTTGACTTTCGTAAAATTAAAAAGGTAAGCAAAGACCACGCCAAGACGACTAACGAAGTTACCTTGGCTGCCATCTAAGCATAGAAATAATTTAATCTTTTAATGGAGCCAAAAATGTTAGCCTATTCGTTTCTCGATGGTTGAACTTGTGCTTAAGTTAACCCAGACTGGAAGTTTACTAAGTAGTTAAGAGCGTTGGTCCAAATCTATTCAGCTCTGAAGAAGCAAATAAATTAATGAGGTAATGAAAGTATGTAGATCAGCCGATGCGTGAACGGGTTTCGCGTCTGAGGAGATACTGCTCCTCCATGCCTACGGTTGTGGCAGAAACTTGCAGCCAGGCCTTTATTACTGTCCCACACACAGACACACAGACAAACCTGTTTAATATTTAATGCATTCACTGGGGTGGAACCCCAGAGGCTTTGCATGTGTGCAATGTGCAGTTTGTGGGCACTGCTCCTGCCTATTCCCTCAATGGAAGTTGCATTGGATGGTGAAGAGGTGGAAGTACAGGTGCAATCGACGTTTAGATAAAAAGTGTGACAATCACAAAAGTGCAATGTGAAATTGATTCACACTTTAGGAACACTGGATTTGCACCCAATCTCTCAACACTTTCGATTTGGCTATAAATGGGCACCTCATCGCGCCTTTCCGATCCGCAGGAAAAATACCGCTACTTCATTTGAGCTCACTCAAAGTGTGCTCGTTTCAGGGATGATTGTCCCAAGCCTCCCAGACCCCAATAACCGCCAGACCGTTCACGCATCCGCTCTATCCTCATCCAGAATCGAGAGCTTGGCAGTGGTCTTTGGTTGGGCACCATGATTGGTGAAAATACTTGTGTGTGGGACGCATATAAGCGGATTCCACGATGAATCCTTTATTGAGGTTAAAAAGTGCCACTGAGTCGCCCACAGTCATGAGGGATAAAATTAGGGCTGCTGATTGGGAAGCCGAAAGGGTCATTTCACATCACACGGTGTATCTTATCCCTAGGGGCTAAAAGGATAGCTTGAGAGCTCACGAAGTAATATTTAATTCACAGTCGTCATGATTGCATACAGCACAAAATGATATTTACCCACATTCCTTCTCTTCTCTGTCGTCAAATGAGATCGGTGAGGTATAGGGAGGCGTGGAAGGGGAGGTTGTCACACACCCAGTAAAGTCAGCATAACATTTAATCAACTGCCAACAAGGAGGTAAAACGGCTAATATAAGGTAGAAATTCAGCAGCATCGAATGACAAGGCGAAGGTTGAAGGTCCTGCCACGTAGAGTAAAAGATTCGCAACTGCCTACGACGGCACATTATAAGAGGCCCTCCATTGGCATTAGGCACTATTATCCTGTTAACTCGATATGATACCGCAGAGACCTGCCATAATTTCTGACAAGGGTGACAAATTTCATCCATGGTTTCTCAAACCTCATCATGCCTGCAGACTGGAAAGCAAACCGGACTGCGCAAGTACTGCCTTAGCACCAAGAAAAGCAGGTTTTGCACTTCTTACTGCTTCTTTTATGGACGGATGGAATGCTGCAAATGCGTCCAAATTTGGTCCTATGCGATGGCTGGGTTGCGACAGATTAGCTGGCCATATGAGCACTGGCTGAAGGATAAAAGTACACATTCCTCAAACGGATGATGTGGAGGAAAAATAGGAAGAGTTGGCGACAGCAACAAACGAAAACGTCATTGGTGAGTAGGATGCTTATTTATTTTCCTTAAAAAATCTATTTACTCAGTGGCTAAAAGCTCTATCCAGCTCTGATGGTACCCGTTTTCGATGTGATTAGAGACTTTTGCAAAAACAAACGTTCTAGAGGTAGAAAATCTACTTTGCATCATTTCATATTTTTCACTATTCCCTAATGGATAAGGATCCTATTTCTTAAAGCATCAAAATTTACATTGGAAAATGAATGACAGAGACATGGATGGGATTCATCTCCTGAATAAATACACATTAAGTATTGTCTTCGGTTTGAGAATTCAAAAAGATCATTCTGCATGGGCCAGACATGTCGAACACCGTTAAGTACTAAGTATGAAGCCATTCATATCGCCTTGCGAAAATGCATTTATTCCGTAAAACGAGCAGCAGAAAACAGATGATTAGCATTAGAAATTGGGGCAAATTCGAAAGAAATTGTGAGCTGCAATCGGCTGTGCAGAATGGACCAGAAGTAATCAAGCCCGGCAGACTGTGGAGTTACGCATAGGATGGTTCAGAGGTAAGAAGTGGCATGCTTCCCATCTGATGATGTTGGGTTGGTGAGAGAGCGGATCAATCGTCCCTACATCGCCTCGCCACGTGTCACTTGATGAGCGCACTTCTAAATGTGAAAATGAAAGGCCAAAAGCTGACCGCATTATTGATGACGCGGACATAGAAGTGGGAAGTGGGGCTTTGGACTTGGTGACTGCAGGACCCACCTGCCAATGATGCACCCATATGTGTTTGAAATGGAATACGAAGGGGGCACGGTTTGCAACCATTGCAGCATTGGTTGTGGAGTCGGCAGCAAGTGAAGACGAGGCTAGAGTATACGTGTGTGTGTCGATTAGTTTGAAGTAGGTGCCGTGGTGGAAAGCCACAGCCAATAAGATTGTGCGATGTGTCTGAAATGGTGGGGGTGGGAGAGAGTGTGGCCCCCTAATTGGAATGCTTTGCGGAAGTGAGATGGCGCAGGGGAGTGGAAATCGGGGTTGGTTTCTGCTGTGACTCAATGCACGCTGACGAATTGACTTGACTCATTACTTTGAGTGGACACTTTTCAACCCACAAATTCATTTCGCCTTATCCACTTGCCTACGCAAAAACACGCAGCCACACACACACACACAAACACACACGTACCCTCCGTGTGTTTGTTGCTCCCTCTAGAATAACTTGCTTCTTCCTCATTCTCCTGCTCACCTTCATACTTTTGCAACTTTAAATGTAAAATGCGCCATCTTTTAACTAGTTCATGCATCAATTGCTACCTCTTTTGTGCACTGTGGAATGAGGCATTTCCATTGAGATCATCGCGCATCTTGGCATCAGCTTGATCGTTAATGCGTAGTGCTGTTTGCGAGCAGGTGGGTTAGCCCCTTCACATCCGTAGTAGTAGAACTGTGCAGAGGACAAGTGGAGTGGTATGTAAATTACGTGTAGGTGGAAGAGGGGAGGTGACACAGGAATATGCAATCACGTATTGCTTCCTACACCACTACCACCACTGCAAGTGTGTGTGTGTGTTGGGTATGGTGAGGGCCAAATGTGGGATTGGGTTGGGTGTTCATGTACCATTTGCTCACCTAACTTCATATTATCTAGCCGTGGTGGATTTGCTCATTGGAGGGGAGGGGGGAGGGGTGAGCGTTGGGTGCCATTACCTACAATGCAGGAGGTACGCTGAGAGGATTGTGAAGCAATAAGGCCATTCGTGGTGGGAGAAAGAGGGATCTTTGGGTGGTTTGATTTGAGGTTCGGGAGGTGCCTTGCCGCCACCAGTCCAAGTGGCGGGTGGAGAGGCACAAATGTTGGGTGTAAACCGAGGAGTTGGTAGAGGTATTGGGCGTTTAGAGGGATGAGGTGTGATAGAGACGTCTACGAAGGGAGGAAGGAGAATATCCCCCACTTTTATATGAAGTCAATGTCTTGATGGGAGTACGAAGACACAGACGTTGTAGAGGCCAATAGTGAGGCGTGTGGGTGGACAGGACACTCGGAAGATGGTTAACTACAGCACAGAAACGCGCCCAACATGATGACGAGTCAGGGAGCAAGAGAAGGAGAAGGCGGGCAGGGAAGGGAACAAGAGTTTGAATGCAGTGCTCAGCTGGAGCTGCCGAAATGAGTTTGCATACGCTGCGACAAGTGTTAACAAATCAGTGCATGTATGGTGGCAGTATTGCCAATCTCTCTCACCCACTCTCCATCTCTCCCTTTCTCTCGGAGTCGGCGCTCAATTAACATCGCACCCATGGTGGACAGCAGTCTTCCAGATTGCTCAAGATACATCGATGAAGACAGTGCATTAGGTTAAATGGAGGCTGTTCTAAGTGAGCACTCCTTACACGAGAGGATGGGAGCACGTGCAGAGGCGTGAAAAAAACACGCTCGATGCTTGATTCGTGTACTTGATTTGGCGACGCGGCGCAGTCAAGTCTTTCCTTGTTTTCATCTTCATTCGTGTGATACGATGTGCCGCACCACGCCATGATGCAAGGCGGCTCGATGCGATATAATGTGATGTTCCACAGTGCTACATTTTGTGTGAGGTGGTGTGATGTGGGCTGAAGTAAATGCGACAAGTGAACCAAGAACACTGTGTCTGCATTCCTTCGCAAACTAAAGTCGGCAGAAGTAAAGTGCGTCAGACCAGACCAGACCAGACTGAGGTGAAACGAACCGAAATGAACTGAATTATTACTGAACCGGAAACCAATGAAGGGAGGTGAGAATTCCGTGGTTGAAACGCACCACTGCAAAAGCGACGCTATTTATCATGGCGTCAGACTTGTTTATGTGGTGCGATTTGGATCGCGTTCAGTAACACTTGACTATCACATATCGTGTATCGAGTAGCTGTAGTTCTCAGACGCAAAGATGCCTAAATGTAGAGCCATTTTGCTCACCCCACTGTTCATTCCCTACGATGAACTCTGTGTTGAAGTCCCTTGATAGGTGGTGGCTCACTAAGGCTGAAGCTAGGCTCTGGTGGGATTTCTTTGGAGGACACTGTTTCAGCAGCATCTGTGCCCAACTTGTGTTGGTCGAAGTAGCACAATCGATTACCGCAGCCTCATGGAGTGCTCTGTGCAAGTCCACTTTGATTAGTGTGTTTGCGTTGCTCTGCCGACAGGAGGAGACCGGTGGACCCTTTCCCTTCAAATGCGCGCTGTTTGAAGCACCGATGGTGGATGGCATTGGATTGTGCAAGAGGCCTGTGTCCTGTGGCGGTTCAAAGTGGCGGAAACGGGTGACTTTGATTGAGTAGCTTCTTCTTCTCCTGCTGCCCGCCTCCCTCATCTTCCTCTCCTCTGTTAACTGCAATGCATCGGCGTATTCAGTTCAGGTACCTTACAGCAACCACAACAGCCGCCTTTACCGCTTGCAAAATGTCTCATATCTTTTGCCATGTGTGTGTGACTGAATTATGGCCTCTGAAGCAGTCGTACTTTTCCATGATTTTAGATGGCAAGGAGGACTTGGCTATTGACTTTGGAGGCCAAATAAAATCTGCTTTTTGTACACCTTCATGAGACGTCAATGAGTGCAATGTGATCACGATAAGTTCATTGGTTCTAGGGGCAAGCAGAATGCAGTGGTGGATCTGGCGTGCTGGAGTGGGATTGGTTTTCTCACACAATGAGTTAAGTCTGGGTTGCTGATGACAAATGTTATGACGCGTTGGCAATTCTTTAATCATCTCCTGTTGCCTTTGCTATCTTTACTGACTTTTTTGAAGCATTAGAATTGGAATTTTGCGCACCTGAACATTTTCGAATTTAATCTACTACCCTTGGTTTTGGAGTGCTTTATCTTACCATTTCGTTCTGAAGGAGTTTATTTTTGTTTGCGGGTTCTAGTCCGCAACAATTCGAAATAACTCCTTTTTATCTTTTTGACATTTTATATCATTATTTTAATCTCCTTTGCCTTCTAAATTGTCCATGAAGCATTATGTTATTTGTTATCACATTTTTGCATCAGGCACTGCTGATTACCGTAGAATCCGCATAGGCACTGAGCCTGTTTATACCCTATAGCTTTATGCATTTTACTATGAACAATTTAAAAATAAGAGACCCCGATTTTCCGGCCTTAAAGTGTTTTGAATTTTAAATGATTTTACATCGTCTTAAGAATATTCTTACAAATTAGAATA
This sequence comes from Taenia hydatigena, assembly GCA_036345935.2. Lineage (NCBI taxonomy): Eukaryota > Metazoa > Platyhelminthes > Cestoda > Cyclophyllidea > Taeniidae > Taenia > Taenia hydatigena. The sequence goes on from JADWOT020000008.1 coordinate 14,248,502, forward strand.
GACAGGACGTCTGACTTCTTTTTCTTAGCACCTATGCTGGTATGCACAGAAAACTATGGAAACAGTAATGAATAGGCTTATTTTTTTCTGGACTCTGCCTGAAGAATGGGGATTTACTTGTCTCGATTGGGGTGAGAAAACAAATTGCGATGCTGTGGGCTAAATGCCAAAATATTGTACGGTTCCTCCTCTTTATAAATAAAATTCCTTTCCTTAAATTCTCCCTGAGGAATGCAAGATGGCCACAAATTCCACACAACGAGGCCGTTATTTGATGCTGAATGATAAAGGAGAAAACAACTTAACTTCTTGCCATCTTTTCACACTGCGAAAAAAGTTCAGAGGAGAATTCCACCATTATCAATCAGCTGCCAATAAGGGTTAAGAAAGTACCCATCCTTAGGAACCTTGTTACCTATTTGCCCATCTCCATGACCTTTACTTCCCAACTACCCATTCCCTCTCGCTTGTAATTACACTGTTGTCGGGTTCGGCTCCCAAGAGAAGGTTGCTATCGCTTGAAACCTGGATAAATAACATCCGGTGAGTCCAAAGGGTGGAAACCGGAACCAGGAGAGAGTGCAAAAAAATCACTCTTATATTTATATTTGTCTTGAGTGTCAAAATGTTTACTGATAAGAAGCACCTCCACCTTTGGTCTCGATCTTAACTGGGTTTGCAAAGGCAGAAATTCTCAATTAACAATTAATAGTTTTAGAGTTTAAAACAACATGGGAACCAGAAGACTATCGCATCTCGATGTTCTCTAACGCAACCGTATAAGCAACAGCGCGCATTTTACAGGTCCTTAAAGGTTACAAAAGGTCTCAATGAATGGCGCATCAAACGGTAACGAATCGTTTGACTAACTGATATTTTGCTCCGGTAATTTGAACAAAATAAAACAGCTAAAGGCAAAGAAGGCATTCGTTGAAATTAACTAGGGAGACCTGACGATGCATCTGCCACGAATTATGCGTGCTTTGTTGTGATAAAGGCACATTGTCATGATTGTCCGCCAACTACAATATGCCAAATGCGTAGAAATGTCATTGCCTTTCCTTTAGTTGATTACATTGTTAATATCCCCATCTTGACTGCCTTTGAATTCTGTTATTCGGGCTTTTGCACCCTTTTTACTTCAATATGGCGAGCAGTCGACCACTTTCTTCCTTGCGCAACTTTACATTCGAAACCCATTGGGCAGATGAAACAGAGTACACTAACAAGCCCTGATTCCTCAGGTGAGACTCTTAAAAGGGCTGTTCGGCTGTTAGTACCTCTCTTAGCAGTAGTTGAAGCATGAACATGACATTGAAAGCTGCCTGATCTACTTTAGTCTTGCAATTGATTAGCGTTGTTGACAATTAGAGAAGAATCGGAGTGATAAAATCCGAGACCGTGAGAGGGAACAAATGCATTCAAGATGCCGGTGGAGGTGCTTACAGTTCTATTCAGACAGTCCATAAGTGAAACAGACTTGTCTGATCCCATTAATGGCGTTTTAGCCTTTTTAAGCAGCGAAAGATCCTCAGACTTAAACGACTGCGAGTAGAAAACACCTGCAACCATCCCTTTGTGGCGTTACGACAAAGGATGAACCATTTCATGTGGAAGAAGATGAGAAGTCAGACTGCAACTTAGATCGCACGTAATTGGCATTTTGCCCTTACCATAGTAAGAGCCTACGGTTCGGGTAAAAGACGAAAGAGAAGAGGCGGAACTGTGCCCAATACTGCCTTTCTGACCGCCTACTAGTGGGGAGCGACTGCTCATGCTTTATAGCGTAGCGCCCCGAGAATCGCCTGCAGACGAAAGAAGACGGAACGCTCGTGTAGAGTCTACTACTATGACCAAGAGATTAAGCCATCCGGCAATAATGCAAAGGGGGAGCACATAAGTAGTTCCTGTACAAAAACTGAGAGTCAAACTAACAAGTAAAGTATTACATTATATTATGTAAGGAGGCGCTTTTTATTGTGAGAGTTGCTTTAGTGAAGAAGAAATCGGAAAAGATGTTATTATATTCACTTCTTTCTTTAATATCCAATGCCCTCTATTTATTGAGATTCTATGACTCTGTAGTTGCTTTCCTCCAAAGCAAAAGACCGAATGCAGAGCTTATTTTCAAAGGCTATTCAACACAGTCTGGAAGAAGAATAGGCTATCAAGACACTGTTTTGTAGGCGGTAATTTATTATCACAATCGGAGAATCTGACACCTCCTCTCCTTGATTAAAAGAGCAGGAATTGGGATGTGATATGCATTTCCTGCAGAACATGATCTGGCCATCACCACACGCCCGGAATAAATTATTTTCCTTAAGTTCCGCAATGCAGATATCTTTGATTGCACCACTTGAAGACTCGTTGTGGTAGAAACGAAAGAAGGATCCTTGGCGTCCCTAGAAGGTAGAGAAGAAAGACACGGTGGGCTTGTCTGTTTGAATGTTTGTTTTATCGGGCGAACTCTTCGACGTTTTGTTCAAACGACATGCCCATAATCCTTCAATCCTCTGTAGACAAAAACAAGCTGTTATTACATGAGAGTTCAGCATGTAAGCTCAAACCTCGGATACACTAGCAGTGATTAATTGTGAAGAGATTAGCAAAAAGTGGATATTTTATGAAAGTGATGTCTCACCACTCTTTGACCGCTAAGTTCGTAGATCCAAAATCGCCAGTTGACGACATCGACGTGACTCTACGATGTCAGTATGCAATCTCTCAAAAAAGTTTAGTTCTCCTTTTTGTTACAAAAAAATTCAAAATTAGATTAACAGCTTGTTGAATAAACAGCTTTTATTTATAATTTACAGCGGGCGTGGAAGCATAAATATTATTATACTATTATCTTAAACAGCTAAAATTACGGCGAAAAAAGGAAATTTTAGGATTAAATTAACCCCCTTTAAAACCTTCCGACGTCCTCGTCGCAGACGTATGGCGTGTGGCCATTACCAGCCCCGAGGCAACTTCAGGCGGTATTTACAGATTGACTGGTATTGTCTAGACCAGTAAAATGGATACAAAAGTTTACGAACTGAGGATGCTTACGGTCTCCTTTGGCTTATGAAGAGTGCAACATTGAGTAGGACTTGCCTTTCAGTGATGTGGTTGGCAATTCTTCCCTAAGCCAGTCAGCCTGGGTTTGGCTTATGAAGCATGCTTTTCGACAAGATCCTTATTTAAAAATAAATCGAAATTTAATCTACAGAGAAGGTAAGGTGTTAATCCACTTCCTTTAACACCTTCGACGCCAGTGTTGCATATTCGGGACATATGTTCCTTGTCAATCTTTGGGTAGCTGAGTTTAAATCTTGTGATTTTGCGGACAATTTTAGTTTTATCTAGACCGAAAACCAGACATAAAAGTTTATGGGCTGAAAAATGTCTTTCGAATTCTGAGCACCATATCTTTCGTGGACTGCGGTTGGCAAGGCTTTCCTGGGTCAGGCACCGAACGTCTTCATTCCACCTCATTCCAAGTTCAAATTAGATGGCTAATCTCTAGATAAGTGCCCTCACACGAAATTGAAATCAGAAAGCAAATCTATTGGTAGGTTGCAGTTTTAATTCATGCTTTTAATTGTCTCACCAATTAACGTCACAGAGGGGTGACATGGCTTTTATCAGCGACTAGATAATTGAGGCTGTATTACGTGGAATCTGCAGACAGGTGGATTTGGTCTCTACCAAAAAGATCGGTGTGAAGCGTTCATTGGCTGAGAATACGCGCATTTTCCTTTGGTTTCTAAGCTGCATAGATTTCATGGGCTGAAGTAGGTAATTCTTCCCTGATTCGAGCAATAATCGTCTTAAATCTCTCTTAGCCTACAGTTGACGTATGTCAAGCTTTTCTATAATAATCCAAATCCGGAGAAATCAATCATAATTAAAATCTATCCGTAGGTTAAGGTTTTATTTAATCTTCTTTGACATCTCTCCACCAGGGTCACATGTATGCGATACATGGCCATAGTCAACTTCAAGGTGAGTGAGACTAAATCAAGTGATATTTGCCGGTGGATTGGTTCAGATAGATAGGTAGATTTGAAAATATTTACAGTCTGAGGATAATTATATCTTTGTTTGATTTCTACACAGCGCGACCTCGAGTAGGGTATCTGAAATGCATTATTTTACTTTGAGAGTTCTCAAAAAGTGGCTTTTAATCCCGCTCCTCAACAGCTTTTCTCAGGACAGAGGCTGAGTAAATGTCTACATATCTGGATGACTTGCTTGGCAGAGTTCAAAATTATCAGCTAAATATAACATAAATTGCTGCCCTTTCTTCCTTCCCCTCTGCCTGAACGAGACATTTCTCTGGGGATTACTCCCAACCTTCCACACTTCATCCGGCTGCGCATGATCAAATTTGCATAGTGGGGTTAGCCCGCTTGCTCTCAATGCTATTGCGTTGAAAATAATGATGTGGTAACAAAATTGGCTGTTGTTGCCTTCAATTTTGGCGTCTGTTTGTTGAGAGAAAACCAGGCCGCCAAATCTGGTCAAATTCACGACGGAAGGTTGTTTCAGGCCCTAAGCCAAGACGTAACTTCACTCGATTTTTAAATTGGTGGGTGCTTTTTAAAAGACTACTAGTTTTGAACTCACACTGCGCCTGCATATTAGCCTCCAATGGACTTCTTTTAACCAGGAACCACCAGTCAAAAGACTAATTATTCAACCCATTTGTTCCCTTTGTTGAAGGCATTCAGCTTAAAAAATTGAGCTAGGTAACGATAATTATTTCAAACTATTTTGCTTCCCTTTTATAAGAACGTCGAACAAACGGCTGGTTTAGAAGAGAAATAAATGTTACTTCATCATAATTTAAAGGTGAACTATGTACTAGTTGGGGCCCTACAGAGTCTGCTTAAAACAAACCTTTAGAGAACCATTAAAAACGCACGTTTAGTAAATATCCGCCTCCGTTAAGACCTAAGATTGCGTCAAACAACGACAGTAGAGAGTAATCAGTCTCCAACGGCTGCAAATACTGGCAGGCGATTTGTCCCAATCACGGAAGTCAATGGTAACGCAAGTCTCCTGGACCAGTAAACATATCCGTACGCTTATTTTAAGCTACACGGAGGCTAACAAAACATTGCAGAGGATGGATAAAAAGTGCGGGGAATAGACTTGCCTTTTTGGAAGCGCTGGTCAACTCATTAGTCTATCACATATGCTTTTAGGAGTAACTGAAGTGGGTAGATTTACATCATCAAGTAAGTCTTTAAACATGTTTTTCAGGCAGCCAAAATTTATGCTTATACTCATCAGATGCATACTTTACCCCCAAGATAAACTTTGCAGAGCTGCAAAGGCTTATGCGAACGGTTATCACATTGTTAAAATAAGTCGTGGATGGTTCATTCTAGTGTCTAAGGAAATGGGCTGGGTTTCCACTCAACTATTCAAGGTCTGTAAAACCTATATCTGTGTCATTAGGCTCCCAAACTTGTTCTTCGAGATTTTACTTGTTTTCGTCCAACTTCATTCCCAACTCACATACGTTAACTCATGTGAGAAATTATTTAAGTGAAAAATAACCCCCTTATGCAAAGGAGGCTTCTCACTAGAGTGGTGTACTCATGATTTTCGTACCGAAGAGGTTTAACTATTGTGTAGATCATGGTTAATACCTCCTATCTAGTGGATAAGTACTATCACAATCGGCACCAGCTTCTATACTTTCTGGCACAAGGCTTCATACCGTTGACTTGATTTTTGCAATTCTGCACTACGAATCGAAACTAAGCCCGACGTAAGTAAATTAATTTCCCTAATTCGAAAGATAGGAGCTAGATGGACACAAAAGTTACACATGACATCTCAGAACTTGGTTGAAGCCAACGATGTGGATGTGAAGGGCTGCGAACACCGCCAGAAGGCCATAATGGCAGGTTGAAGTCAAAGTTGCAGAGAGTGAGGAGTCTGCGCAAAGATCAAAGGCCCACTTAGGCCGTAAGAGTCCTTGCATAAGGGAAAGCAAATAGTGAAGCAGACTCTGAGGTGATAGCAAAAAGTCGTGTCCCAAGATGAAGGCTCTTCAAATTAGCGGTGACACGTGCTGCATGCTTAAGCGTGTGAGGCGAACTGTAGCGAGAGCGAGTCCATTTGTCCAACTGAACCAAAGGCCAAAACACCCTTTTGGATTGCCATAATCTTACGATATTATATAATGGCCTGCTTGAAAACTTATAGCAAGCTTATCTTCGGTGTCAAGCGCGATTCTTTTTAATGCGATTGTAGACGATGTTTCACTATTCTTTAGCGAGTCTTTGCAAACCCAGACACTCATATTTGATTATCCGCCAATGGAATTGAATTCAAGTTTACCCACTGCTTTCAGCAGTGCAGCGCCTCAGACCCATTTTGAACTACTAGCCAAATTAATTCCCTATTACACACTTGAAATGGGGCGAATGATAAGAATCGTTTTTCCCATCGTAATCCCTTGAAGTTGATGATGGAACGATGGGAAAAGCACACCCAAACATTTCCCATCTTTGAAGCAGTAATTTAGGAAAACAAGCAAATAAGAAATTTAATTCGGATTTGCACTTTTTGTACGCTTTGGATTTGCGGTTGCCTAACCAATGCTCTTGAAGCAGCAGTCATGTTTACCAGATGCATTTTGAAAGGAAATAAAAAAATGATATGTGACCTCTTTCACTAGTTGTTACGGTTCTCGCCTTTAAGCAGATAAAAATGGAAGGTATATGATTTTTTAATCACAAAAGGCTTTTAAACACATTTTATTCGTCTACTTTGCATCACTTATTGTATGATTGTCCTGCAGTTAGACACTATGACACGTTAGGTGCCTGTTTTGGTTTAGATGATCGGATTCCGTATTTCTGATGGGCTTCACAGACTCCGGGTCACTCCACATTTGTGGTGGTGGAAAACGAAGCCGATCCTAAAGGACATCCTTTCTGATTCTCATTCCTGGATGCCAGATCTTGGTGCGACAAGAGAATGGTATATCATACGGATGGAGTAATCTGTGATGACCCAAATAGAAGGGTCAAAAATGACGTCTGTCTTCAGGAATTATCCCCGTACCGTGCTCTATAGGAGTGCCATTTACGACTAAAGTAGTACTAGCCATGAACCGCATAAGTTCGTTACGGAGCTGTCTATAGAATCTGTCTGCAGATGTTAATGATGGAAACACACGAAACCTCCTCCACCTCTATAATAGTTGCATAAAATCCATGTAGACCTATGGCAGGGTATCACTGAAGAGAGGGCAAAGTAGCATATAGGAACAGATGCGAAATCTTAAATTTGAAGGAAGTGTTTTCAATCCCGCCCTTAGTTTAATGACAGCTTTTGAGTCAGCATGCCCACGACTAGAAATAGATGGGCTTGAAGGCTAGCACTCAATCCTGCTTCCAAACAAGACGAAACTCCATACTCAGTGGACTTGTAAAGAGGGATTAGTGGCGTTTTAGACCAATATCCAATATTCCGTGATTGATGCAAATGGTTCGTGAATGCATCTGGTACAGCCCTGACAACTTTTGGCTGATGCGGGAGGCTGATCTCCAGGGTTCACCAAGAACGGGTCTTCCATAGCTAATTTAACTCGTTAATTTGGTTACGTATCGGGCACTGAAGTCTCCGCCTTTTCACTTTTGCTGGGTGGTATGGCTTACTGACCATGCTAGTAGCCCCCTTCTAGCTCTTCTTCAAGGAAGACCTCTAGCTCTACGCCACTATATTCAAGCCTTCTTGTCAAACCGATTGAATCCAGTTTCTACATCCAGTAGGAAAATTAGAGACACTGAGCAAATCATCATGTAAGGTTTAAAATGGTTTTATTTAGTGCGTAAACTTCTAAGGATAAATCGCTTGCTTTTAGGCAGTTTTAGTAGCTTTCAACATTGCGTTTTACTTGAGATCGAGATATTAAACGAATTCTTCCATTAAATAATTGCTAAAAAGGAGCGATGTTGAGGTGCTGTAAAGGTATTCTGGAGAGCTTTTACCAAATAATTCATGGTGCAAAGAATACAAAAATCATAGCCATATATGACAGTTCCTCGTCAAATTGCACAATCTATTTCAAATGGCTATTTGGGTTCGTAAAATCTTTGGCATTGTCTACCGCAGCGATATTTTAAGTGTCAATCCATCCTCAGTACACCATAGTGTGCTATCCTCTGCTTTCCACCTACTTTCAGCCTGCACCGCATTTACACACGAATCAAACCTAATGCTTTTCATACCATCTTACATGCTTTCACGCACTTCACCTCCGCATTGATTCCCCGTCCCCTTCACACGGTGATTCTAGCCTAAGCCCACGCTGTAGCACAACAACACTCCCCAGTTGCGTCTAGTGATGATATTTCCCCCAACAAATGTTCAATTGATGCATTGGTGAAAGACACTTACTTCTCCTTCCTCATAAGGAAGTGCCCGCCGCTGCTGCAAACACGAAAGACGTCCCCGGGATGCATACGTCACGAAGAAACCTCCGCCATGCTTAATGCCAGTGATGATGATACACTTGGGAAAGGAAAAACATAGGATCAACTAAGGTACGGCGCAAACGGATACAGTGAGCATGTACGAAGTACCGACTATCAGTTCTTTTACCATCACCATTTTTCCTTATTCACTCAATTTCAACTTAACTGCGTAATACACTGTTCTCATTGCAATTCTTCTAGGGGTAGAAGACCTTTTCTATCAAGTCTGTACTTCTTGTCCAGTGGATGCGGTCAATTAGATGGCAGTTCTTAAGAAGGAATAAACGCTTTTATTACCGCTTATTTCTGGAGGTCTCTCTGCTTACATAATCTTGGTCAGTCGTATATTTACTGAAAATACAAACAGTACTAGGGGCTTCATTTAACAGTAGATTCTTGAATTGTAAAGCGATTATTGAGCTCAAATTTAAGGAATTCGAAAGGGAATCTCATATTAGCTAATCTGCGGTGTTTTATTATGTGGCGCAGCAGTCTCCCATACAGTTGTGGTCCCACAACAGGAATTAATCTTAGAGCACTGCAGTTTTAATAGGTCATGTCGCGTTGTTTTCATCATCCCACATTCGTTTCTCAATTTTTTCGAGTTGATTGGACATGACACATACTTGGCGTTGCACTTCTACATTGCGTAAATTACCCATCCTTGGGAGAATCAGAAAACAGCAGATGAAGACTTATTAGTGGATAACATTTGCTCCAAGGTATCACTCTAATTTCGTCTACTTAATCTTCATATGAAGCATACATGACCTCCAATAGGGTGCAGTGTTGATATGTGCTTCAATGTTCTCTACGTCTTTTCTTACCGACAACTATTGATGCAAGGTGAACTGGCATTGTTTAGCCCTCACTGAGCCCTAGATGGCGAACAGGCAATGGGTTTCATTCAGGGGTCTATCTCAGCCGAATATATGGTAATTTGACAATAGGATAGAAAGGAAAAGGAATAATCATTAGCTTTTGTAATCATACCTTTGCTTACAACAAAAGAAGGAACTTCACCATTTGAAGTGCCTACTTTCTTCTTACTCCAATTGTCATTTCAGCACACTTCTCTCCTCCCCAAGTGAGTAGTCACTTTCTCCTTACTCCTCTCCTGTCCTCATGCGAGGTCTCGGGGCTGCGCTCTATTCGGCTGTGTGCGTGTGCATGTGCTCCTCCTTTTTATTACTAAGATGAGAGAAGGAAGGGAACCCTCTTGATTGTTTTTTTTTCTCTACAGGGCAATTAATTACCGTTTGAAGGTTAAAAGCACCCTTTAAGCAAAGATACACTTTTTACCATATTACATGGAAGCAGCTTGGTTGCTATAATACATTGGCACATTGAATGTTTGATTAACTCTCGATTAGAGCAAAGTGCCATTTAAGGACTCCGCGACTGAACCTCCCCGAGATATGCCAGTCGATCCAATCACTTCTGCTTGTTGGCAATGCATAGTGTGCTCCGGTATTGCGTCTCCTTTCGTCACAGGGAGCTACAAAAATATGCAGAAATCGTGCAAGCCTGATTCATGGTTACTTCAAAGATGTCAAGAGTGAACAGCTCACTATCAACTTAATATACGGTTATTCGCATCATTCCATATTGGTGATAAAGTGGGAGAGAAGATTTGATAGAAAAGGATTTCTACCCACTCCTAGAAGAATTGCAATAAGAACAGTGTATTATACAGTTAATTTGAAATTGAGTGAATGCTGAACAGTGGAGAGGAAGTAAGACGTGCTGAGAAGCGGGTTCGCGGATTGCCTGAATAGCGTCGAAATGACGTGCATGGGCATACACGAGGTCGTGGATACACGTAGCAACCTAGCACAAAGTGGATAATGGTTTTTGGGCGGGAACAGAAGGTGGGCGAATTATTTTTAAGCAGGCGTCTCCTCGGGCAGAACATTTATGTGCTAAAGCAGAATTGCATGACTTTGACATTGAAGTAGCCGAGAGGTTGTGAACCAGTAATAAAGGGAGTGATTAGATGGGGAGCGAGTGGGTTTGGTGCTGTAGGAATAGAGTCTGGACGTAATTTACGAATCACCAGGTCCGCGTGGCATACACGTAGGGGAAGGAGCATTTTCAAGAAATACGAGGCGAATAAATAACTGTGAAAGGATTTTTATGGGAAGAAGGGAGGTCATTCATAAAAAATAGTGTCTGCAGCGCCCCACACACAAAGGAAGCGTGATCTGTTGCGGACGAGGGAAGCAGCGGTGCCTTAGAAATGTCTACCTCAAGGATAGATGCGCACCATTTTGTGCTATGTTCACTTAATCAATGCGATTTAACAAAGCCGTTTTTTTCGTTTTTCATCACATTACTTATAGCGGGTCAATCAGAGAGAAAATTTAAGAATGCACGCCGTGTTTTGAATTGGCACGTAGAAAGATGGAGAAAAATTGGTGACGGTAAAAGAACTGATGGTCGGTACTTCGTACATGCTCACTGTATCCGTTTGCGCCGTACCTTAGTTGATCCTATGTTTTTCCTTTCCCAAGTGTATCATCATCACTGGCATTAAGCATGGCGGAGGTTTCTTCGTGACGTATGCATCCCGGGGACGTCTTTCGTGTTTGCAGCAGCGGCGGGCACTTCCTTATGAGGAAGGAGAAGTAAGTGTCTTTCACCAATGCATCAATTGAACATTTGTTGGGGGAAATATCATCACTAGACGCAACTGGGGAGTGTTGTTGTGCTACAGCGTGGGCTTAGGCTAGAAAGAGGAGATTTGTGATGTACGCGAGGCTTGAATCACCGTGTGAAGGGGACGAGGAATCAATGCGGAGGAGAAGTGCGTGAAAGCGTTTCGAGCTTTGCCACTGTTCGACCGTTGCCTGCGTCAGCAAATATTTTTGTAAGCTTTTAAAACCTTATGCCAAAAGACGTAAAAGTTTTTTCATCAAGTAATGTGCATAAGCAATTAAACGAGCTTTTCTACTTTCTTACGTCTGCGCGCAATTTCATTTTTGTAGGAAAATTTTTTCCACTCTTCTAGGGGATATTTTTTCGATTTACATAGAGGCTTGCATTTTATAGCCTGTAAATGCCAGGCTGCTATTATTTTATAAGTTGCCTGTCGAAGAATTTTGGTTTGGTGCTATTATTATGCGGCATCGCCTTAGCCAATCAAAACTCACGACCTTAATGCCTCCGACCATTGGCCATTCATCTCTCTACATCGAGAGACAAAAATATTTCAAAAATGTACCTCCAAATTTAATTCTCTTTTATATTTTATGTGCACTACTTTTGCGTTTTCTATAAACCATAACTGCTAGAAAATAAACAGACAAGAAATCGCGCAGGCTTTAGGACGGCCTCAGATAAATAAGACGAGAATTATTTGGATGGCCGAATGATCTATTTTCAAGCAGTCGTCTATTAAGAAAATAAGAACTAAAATCAAGTAAATGCAAATAGTTAGGTAACAAAATTTTTCTTCATTGTAATTCAATAAATACCCCTTTTAGCTTCTTGAACCGGTGATTTATTTCTAAATTTGGATTTTTGGGGTTATTTAAGAATATATATAGCAAAGTTTCTTCATTATCAATGCCAAAACAGTTTTTTACTGTGCAATTCAACAGATTGTTTTTCCTCTTACCACCAAAGCAACCGATTCGAGTCAGACAGGAGGAAGAGCGAAACGACCTTTAAAGGATTTGTAATGCCAAAGGAGTCTTCGAATATCCTTTTTATAGTCTTGACGGAACAGTCTTCTATCTGCAAAAACCTTTACCAAAATTTTCGAGACATTCTTCAAAGTCGCAAAAGGAACTTGTGCAGGTAAATCATCCCGAACGGAGGCAGTTAAATGCCTTGTACCAGCCTCCATTTCATTTCAGATTGCAGCCCCTTGATTCTGCCTTCCAGGTAACACAATAATGAAAAAGTTGACCATTTTAAATAGCAATTATATGGCATAAAAACAACTGCTGTTGAGACGAAGATGTGTTATTACATGGGATTGGCTCATTAGAAGGCAAATCCTTTGCTAGGAGGCTAAAAAGTTCCAATTTCTTTGAAGTAAACAAGTGGTCTTGCAAAGTAACGTGGTCATTCCTAAGGTGCTACACGGTATGAAAAATTGGTACTCAAATCAAAGGAAAAGAAGGAAATACCGCAATTGCGTAAATTATGAAATCGGAGAGGTGTTTTGACAGCATTTTGGCAGCAAGACGACTTAAGTTAGCTTAAACTTGAGTAAAAGAAGAGGTGTTTCTCTCTTGACACCACCCATTTGGGTGGGGTAAATTGTAAATAAGCCGATTCTAATTCTGCTAGCCATCTTTCAAATTTGGCAGGTTGATCAATTTCACAGCTCTTGCACATGTTTTCAAAGGTGAAACCGCTTTTAATGTGAACATGAAAACAGTTTTTTGTTGTAATTTCCCACCGTTTTAAAGTGGAGCGCGGCTTTTATGGCAGCCTTTAATTACTTTGCAGAGTTTTCATCTCTATACAAACTCACCAAAAACAAATGCGAATTTAATTTGTAGTTTGTTTTTTTCAAAAAAATTTTCAATGTCATGTTTCACTAATACACCATTGTTTTTTATGTTGAATAAGAAGAGTGAAAATTTTGTCAAGCACAAGGTATAGTAGTCGCATAATAAGGAAAACTTCATCTGAAGGTGAACGAATACTGAGAATAATGCCCACTTTGTTTGCAGTCAAACAAATTTTACTTTTCTCGTCAAAATTCATGATATTGTGCAGTATTCCGAGGCCTTAAAGAACAAATAGACATTATGCTTGAGCAACAATTGTATCGCCGACGCAGAGAAAGGCAGGAGGCTGTTAACATGGCCCAACTGCCATGTCGCCCAGTGGGAGTACAATGACAAAGCCTACAATTTTCCGCAACCAAAACCGAGAGTAAAAAACAGTCGTAGTATTGCAGCTTCTACATGGCGTTCCCCATGGTTAGCCTCCATCACAACGTATTCGGTGCTGTGAGGCAGACCATCCGCAAATCAATTGCCGCGATCGTCGAATTTGCGTACAACTTGAAACACATATGACTACCATGTCACTGACCCCCCTTGGAGATTCCACTGGGGCTAGACTTCATTTCGGCATGAAATATAATGCAGAAAGGAAGATGTGCAAGCCCTTACATATGTCCTCCATTATTCTTAAAAACCTGGCCCGAAAGCAGAGTTATTTAATAAGGGACTGCGGTTTGATTATTTTGAGAAGAATTACGTTTCACATCTGTTCCTCCTTGCCACTTTGCTCTCACTTCACAGCTGCCCAGCCAATATCCATCTACCTGGATTCTATCCACCAAGTAAAGAGGTAAAGAGCAGATGTTGCATGTTTACTTCACTGACTTCTTCATGCCAACGCTGTAGACAGCTCCATAACTAACTTTGTCAGGTGGTTCACGATCACGGTTGTCGTCGCTGTAGTCATGAATGGCATTCCAGCAAAACAAAGGACCGGGATATTCGCCGTCATTCTTAACCATTCTGGTGGGAACCGCCACAAATTTTCCTACCCCCACCATGTGCTCTTCTTACGTCGAGCTATAGTTTTACTTTCAGCAGCAGAAAACTGGACAGCAATGCTTTATGAATAAAACCATTTTGCACCGCCGCGGATGTAGCCTTTGGAGACTACTTAGAGAACGAAAGAAGGTGTGATACTTGAAAAGAATATGCAATGTCGTAGTACAGGTAGGCTGAGGTGACATCGGCTTACTTGGAGGCCATGCCGATAGGCAAAAGCACAACGGACGTCTTTTAGTGTCCACCTAACTAAAATGACGAGATATACAAAGCATTTCAATTGTCTAATTCATGTTTTGTACTTATGGTTACTAAAGCTCTCTCTCAAATAGTCCAGCGCACTCCCATTAAACGCCAAATTGAGGACTGCTGATTTCAGCTAGAGTAAAAACAGGCCAAGATCGCAGAGGCAATTTGTTTTGTCGCACCGAAAGTATACATTTAGAGGAATTTGCCTAGTATTGTTTATTAGCTAAACAGATCTATTCCTTTCCTCCATAAAGGAAGGATATTGTCCCACTGGTACAGCCAATCACTCATTCATTCTTCCTGCCGACCCACTGCACCCCATTGGACTCTGAATGGAATGGCACTAAATTAAATGAAACCAAATACACGCCGAGATGGTAGAATTAATTTCTTTTATTGTACCAAATCTAATAGGACGGAAATTTCAAATTGCGAAGGCCGACAGTACTAGCAGGATTTTTATGATTGTCTTTCAATAATTCTTTTATTTCTTAATTTTTACTTAACCGAAAAATAGCATTCTTTTGTCAAAGTGAGTAGAATCTTTTGGGAACAAAGTACTGTACTGGTGAGCGTCATTGACTAACTGGTTGGATAAAGAACAAGCTAACGGTGTTAGTAATTTAATTTCCTCGTTTTCGTGCACTTTCTACTTAATGAAGAAATAAAAATGCGCTCCTGACGGAGAGATGATCATTAATTCATAAACAAATAAATGCGAGGCATCCCCTGCCATTTTTGACAATGCCAAGCACCAAACCTGTCTCTTTCTAGCCTTTTTGAATAAAGGAAAAGCTTCCTCCACAACTTCTTACACTATATTAATATGAACTTCTTTAGGGGTTCATACAACCCCAAATCACGTTAACTTTTTGCATCCCCTTTAGCGTATGAATAGATTCTGACAGAGCAATCAGCTCAAGGCCTCAATCAGCCTACTTTCAACAAGATCTCAAAGTCAAATCAACCACCACCGTCCGGATGTTTATCGTCTAAAAGCGATGTCACTACCTGAAGTACCGGGCATTAAGGCGTTCAAAGATTGCTCAAGGCCTAAAATATAATCATTCTTAGACCCTCGGGCGTATTGCATAGCCTTTGCAATCTCAATTGCAATCGTTTAATTTCGCTGTTTGGTCAAATCGCGCTTTTCTTGAAGTAGGCAATATTTTCTTTCTTATTTAGAAGTGAAAACGCATCTCCCAAAAAACAATAAGAACCTAGATGATAATCATTTAACAAATAAATCGCACGTTAAAATCTACTTGTAGTAAATCAAAATAGACTTTTTAGAGTTCCTACAAAAACAGGAGCTCAGAACGATTGCTTAGAAATAAAGTTAGTTTGCTTGATTGACATGAAAGTCTGCGAACGTGCGACGCTGTCAACTGCGTGACTGCTATTGATAAGCGCACAAAATTACGGCGTGCATCCTCCTCCTCCTCCTCCTCCACCACCACCACCATTACCACCACCCACGTCTTCTGCACGCAAATGTGTGCGTGCGTGCTTTCCTGTTTTCCCCAAAATTGTCTGTACTTCCTAGTTTTTTAGCTCTAATCACATTCCATTTGACTCAACGTAGTATACCAACCACGGTCACGCTTCTTGACGAACTTGCAAGCTTGCGACGCTTAATCACTTGAAATTTGTAGGCTCCACGCATTGTCACAGAGTTTAACACCAATTTAAAGGAAAGTGAGCAACTAAATGACCACAAAGTAGCCAGCAAATTAATTTTTCTACAGGACAATAATAAAGCAGTTGGGGATTTCAAGGTTCATGCATAGTAATGTAAAGGGGATTTCATTAACCTCTTATTTTTTTATTCTAAACTTTGGTCTTGATAGTAAACAACTAACAGTGGCCAATGGCTTTATACCCAGTGATTTGAGGCATGCCATCGGTCCACTTAAAAAGTGGAGAAATAAGGAAGGCTTAATTTAACTTGACCTGGACATTCAAAATTATGAGTGGATTTAAAGTTAAGTGACTATTTTTGGTGAGAATTTCGGGAACATTTGTTTTCGCCTTTTTGTGATGAACGAAGACTGTGTTGGCATTTATTTTCATCCTCTGTGTGATTGATGGCTGCAGCAGCTTTTCAGCTTTCGTAATAAATTTAACTAAATCACAAAACAACCCTTATTTTCGCCTACTATCAAGTTGTATGTGCTTGGCTGCAAATGGATTTGACGTAGTGCACGATTTTATGCAGGAAAGCTAACAGATCACGTGTTTCCTGAGAGCAACCGAAACCATGAGCTCAAAAATAGGTGCCTTCAGTTGAAAATATGATTTTAGAATCCAGACTATGAATTTCCGGTGTAATACTTGCGAAGATAATTGAATTGCGGTGTCTACAAAGTTAGGCGGAAGTTGTACTTCT
The DNA here is from genome assembly GCA_036345935.2 of Taenia hydatigena. Lineage (NCBI taxonomy): Eukaryota > Metazoa > Platyhelminthes > Cestoda > Cyclophyllidea > Taeniidae > Taenia > Taenia hydatigena. The sequence goes on from JADWOT020000008.1 coordinate 14,265,157, forward strand.
AAGAGACCAACTAGTCCAAATGTTCAGTTTCACGATTTATAGCAGCAAAGTGCCTCACGTGCTCGTTTTCATTTAAGTGCTCTACTCTCCCAACAACTGTGTGATAGCTTGTTTATAGCCCCCAGTCAAAACCGCACCAAGGGAAAAGTGGTTCATTACTTCACTAAATTTAAATGTCACATCGTTCGAGGGGATAAAAAAATGCCACCTCAGAGTTTCCTGGGCAGGCACCAGTCGAATAGGGTAGCAATAAGAGGGGCGAAGAAAGAATGCAAAATCGAGGACAAGGCGTAATGCTTTTTTCTCAGTCATTAACAGGTGGTTTCATTAGTCCCTTATGGGCCATCAATATGGGCAAAGAGATCACGGTCCTTGTGTCAGCACGAGAAACAGCCTTTCTTTGTGTAAGGAAGTTTTTTGTGCATCCAAAGGAGCCTACAGGTTGAATTTGTGAACCGAAAATATTGATGCTTATTTTGAATAAAGTTACTCAAAGGAAGCTTGATAAGCCAAAGGTTTTGCATCTTATAGACTCTGAGAATGATTTTATTACTAAAGTCTGGACTTGCAATCAAAAAGGGGAGTTTGTTTGGAGATCTACGCAACTTTTCAGATTTTTGGTGGGCAGAAATTCTGTTGTTACTACCTTTTTGAAAAATTTGAAGGCAAACTCTAAGCGAGGAAAAGATTAGTGCCTTTGTTTTTGAAATGTTTGGCGCCTTCTCAAACTGCTTTAAGATCGATTTTAATGCCTTGGCAATTTTAAACACAAAATCATCAACGAAGTCTGTGATTTCTTTACAAGGAATTTGTAAAATTTAGCGCTCGTAAATATTTTAGGATTGTTTTAACCTTTTCAATTTCAATGCAGTGGTGAAAGTAGGTCGCACGAAGTCATTACAATGTGCAAAGGTGGCAGAGGTGAAGGAAGAAGAGAGGAGGAGGGAGAGGGGATGAAGAGAAGGGAGTCTACAATTTGTGTGTGGGTGTAATTAATTTTCTCTACCCATTTCTGCCGCACATGGCCTGCCCAACCAGCCAGCCAGCCAGCCAGCCATCCACCCACTCTAGCCAATCCCAAGAAGCAAGTCGTCTTGAGATTTATTACTCCAGAAACGGAATTCCACCATCAAGCCTATGACTGGTCTACTGCGCCTGCAAATTTACGATCGCGAGGCCATTCGGTTCTGCTGTCTTTTTACCTACTACTACCGCCACCAGTGCAAGACTTCATCTCAACCAAGGCGAAAAAAGGATTCGCTTGAAGCAGAAACGGTGTGCAAACCGCTAAAATTTTGACAATATTGTGGCTGCCTTGCGATTTCCAGCATAAAAGCTGTTTAGTAGTGTTGCAAATCAAATCGAAGTAATCAGTACTGCGGAGCCGCACGCAATGCTGGTGGCGCTCGCCCTCATGGATGTCCATATCAGTTAAAGGAAAACTGTTCACTTTACTTACTTGCGCAGACTATAAAACAAAAATAAAAAAAACTTCTAATTGATAAAACTATACTTAAAAATTCCACATTAAAAAAAGGAAACCTTAAAGCAAATAAATAGATGTTTTCCTACCGCATTTTTCTCAGACTACAATGCGAAGAATTTGGGAAGAATTAATTTATGCCTACCCGTGACATAAAACAATTTTTCTGACTTTGATTACGGCTTGTAGATGTGAGAGGAAAGCTTGAAAATGCAAGCAACGGGGAGTTCAAAGGGATTGTAACATTTAAAATGAAATCATTGCTGTTGGATTATTACGCCTTTGGAAGGGCTGAAAACAAGGCCGAAAGTAACAACCCCATAGCTTTAGAGCAGTGAAAGCAGTGAATTATATCTAGCACTGTCTACTCATAGAAAAGTTCAAGGGGGCTTACACGCATGCGCCTTAGGGAAGCCGTCCGTGTGTGGGGTCAGCAAGCTAGTTCATTCGTCTATAATGGACGATAAACTCTCCTAGACAAATAAAGGGTGGCAAAACTCAAGGTCACAGTGTTGCCTAAGAATCCAGGGTTCGACAAAGGTACAATCGTAAGGAATATTTACTTGTAAAATAAACACTTTTAGGGTACTTGTTATCACTCCAATCAAATGCATACGTCAGAAGATAAACAAGGTAACCGATCAAGCGACTGGGCACACCGCTAAAAAAGAGCGAAATGATTGCACCCAATGTAACCAATACGGCAGTTAAATAAACCTATAAAAACGTGTATAAGGCTTAAGAGAACATATTAGCCATTAGTTGATCGCTTCAATCAAGATCCATGAGAATCATAAAAACTTGAGGGAAAAATTAGCCTACTAAGAAATTGGCCAAAAAAATGTGTGTGAATGGTGTGAATGATAAGTCACAATTCAGAGGATGATGGCAAAATATCATGGTTAGCAGTTTGCACAATCTCAAGGTCATGAAGTATGTAATTGTCAGATTACAACTCCGGTCACAGCACTACGCTTGTGCCATCGCCCACACACTGGACAAGTACACCGCTGACTTTAAGAAACAACCAAAGAAAACGACCTGTTGCCGTCTCCTGTCAACCACTACGTCTTTCACCAACACCTCTACTCCGTCTAATGCCTACTTCGTCAGTCCATCACCAGCTCATACGGGGTCGGTTCTCGTTACCCACCTCCTCGTGGAATCCCTCTCGCGGTCCCAACAACCAACGCGCACTGCCACTCATTTGACCTCAGGTGGGACGACAAATTCGAAGCTCGCATACGGAATACCAAGGTGCAGATCGCAGTCTCAATGCTGTGGAAGATGTGACCTTGGAGGAGTCGCAACCTATCACAGCTTTTCAGAGAGGACTGCTGCAGATGCCTAGTGTCGTTAGGTCATACTTCCGAGACGAACCGAGGCACCACCACTTGAAGAAAGGAATCAGCATGAAGTAAACAGGTGCTGCACCTCCAAACAACAGACGTCTGACATTCATTTGTTTACTTGCTTACCTACTCAAGAATTCAAAGGTCGAGTGGAGTCTGGGGACTGCACACTAAACACGGTGGATGGGATGAGGAGCAAAAGGAATTCGTTCTGTGCGGGGAAGGACGAGGCATCAGAGGTGAAAAACTGTCTGCTGTCAGATTGGACTGCATTAGTTAGGTAAGGTGGTAAGGTGGAAGAAGGCAAAGCAAAAGCACTTTGCGGCACACCTCTGCAATTCGCCGCCACTCACATGTAATAAAATACGACGCTTTTATGCCCTACTCAGAGGCCGCAACTTAGAGCTTGAGTGTTTCCCTGAGTGAAGCGATTGTTGTTCTCTGCCCACTCAGTACATTCTGTACGACGTGGAGGATGAAAGGAGCCACGAATTGAATCACAACACCGCTCCTAGTCACGACGAATGTATGCAAGCATGTCAGGACCTCAGCCATATTTGCAGCTACAAAGGATGCTGGTGGACGCCTACTTCTTAACGAGTCATTCAACATCAAATGACTTGTCTGCGAAAAGTTCTTTCAAGTGACCCTATTAGGATCGACGCGAAGTACACACCTTCACTCGATGTTATCCACATCCTTTCATCAAACGACAAGCAGGCAGTGAGTGGTTTGCCAGAGGAGAGAACGCAGATTGAGGCGGCACACTGCCAAAGCCATCGATGCCTCGACGCCTTGACCATATCATGGAAGGCCACTTTGTGAGAAGCGGGGATTCGTCATTACAGAAGGATTAGGAAAGGGGAGCATCGCACAACGCTCACTCTCTCAATTCCCTTCTTTTCTTCATTCCATTCATCTCACACCTATTGTGAGGCTCAGGATAAAGTGTTCTCGTGTTTAGACAAAGAACTGATGCGTCTTCATCAAAATCTTACCAACCCGGTGAAGACGGCTTCAAGGTCAGCGAAATTGGAGCATTCGATGTTATTGAATTCAAGTCCAACAGGGAGAGATCCAATAAATCTGAAACAGGGAGTAGAGAGCAGTACCACTCAATCCAGTTATCCACCAATTCACAGCATTTCCTTCCGCAGGAACAAAGCGAGTCGCTTCACTTGACCGCTGAATACTTAGCCAACAAACGGTGATGTTAGGCCTCAACATTGCGTTAGAAGGGATTGTCACCGGCAAATCAAAGCGACGTCAATTTGCATTCACTGCGTCTCGTCGTACTACCGTCGGTGAAGTGTATGCTCTGCATCCACTTCAGCAATCCTCCAGTTCGTTAGGCTGCATTTGCAATCGCTCTTTTCCATCCAAGCTGTTCAGTAGACAATGTGCCAATTCCTACTAAAACAAACTTGCATCGAGCGGATTAGTCCACTACTCCTCTGCATTCTCCACCATCCATTGCATCACGCTTCAACCAACTCTACCCATCTCAGTCACGTTAATTACTTGGCACATGGGAGGGCAGTGATGACCTAGCGCAAATATCACCGAAGTCGAAGGGGAGTTCCCACCTACATTAGATTTTGCTGCAGCTAGGCATGGAGAAGCACCACTTCTCTCCTCACGCATAAACTGGTGGTTGTATGTCATTAGCAGCGTTCATGGCTTTAAGCTTCTCCCAAAGGCAATCACTTCCCGATGTCCTCGAATCCATCATAGGAGGGAGAGGAATTCCTCATTTCCAACCAAAAGTCTAATCAGGCCCACTTTGATTTGATCTGACGAAGCATCCAGCCAGGCAAATTTAAATCCCAAACTCGTGAAACACATCAACTCATTCTCCCCTTCACCCAATTCCTGCATCGCAGTCAGCTAGATTGAAGGACCTTAAGTCGGAGTATGACAACAGACATGCATTTTCTGGGAGTAGCACTCCCTCCTTCGTTTCTTCATTCCCTTATTTAGCAAGTCAATGAACTTAATAAGTTAGTAGGCTGGCAAACAAATAATGCTATTGTCTAGTCTACAGGTGATCATTGGGCCCACAACGAATCTTCAGTCTTGCTTGCATTACAGGGAGAAATACGTGTTGATAATGGCGCTCGAAAACGATATTGACGTATTCCCCGATGTTGGCTCAATCGGAGTCGCCCACCCAAATTCCCCATTCACAGTCACTCGCAGTCGCAGTCTCTGCCACCAGTTCTGCTCATTTCCTCTCCCTCTACCTCCACCTCCTTTACTGTTCAATCAATATTGGCTGGCCTTTTCTCTCCACCGTGCCGTCTCCTCACTCATAGCAAATAGTAGCACTTGACAGCCCATCAATTCGTCCAGCTCCCTATGACAAGTAAATAGATAAAAAGAGCCTCCCATGTCAACACACCTTCTCACCACCCACTCCCCGACCGATCACACTCGAGATAGGACTCACCTTTCCACTAATTACCACGATCATGAATGCATCAACCCTCCTCCACCCACCCAGCACTCGACCAATGCTATGTAGGACTCGTTGGCAGTAAGCGCGAGGTCGTTGAACGACCGGTCTGTGAACTCCCATTGGCACGATGCCAACAGAGGAGAGATATAGGGATGTCTGGTGTATGCCAACGACCCACTCCAATATGGCCATTGTTTACGTCCACGTACCATCTCAAAGGCGAAGCGCTTTTACTTTCCCCTTCCCTCAGTATGGAGCAGTCTCCTTCCACCAAGGTGAGGCAGTCGTGACAGTACAGGATATATGCTCCTCTCACAATAGAGGGGATCATTTGCCTGGCTGTCAATAGACTTGTTGAAGCAAAATGTTTATTTGAGTTTAAAAGGAAATTTATTTCACAGTGTCTTTGGAGTTCTCAAGCGTGCGGTGCGACATCTGCCTTCATCTTAATCTGCAAAGGATAAATTTGCGATGCCAATGGCAGAAGTCGTTGAATGTCCTTTTTATCGCCTTAAGTTTTGGCCATCGAAAACTCGGCGTTTTGGCCGCTTGAAATTAAAGTATTTCCCTCAATTATTGAAGTCAATCTGGTAAATATTTAGGCACTTTTTGTGATCGAAAGTATGTTTATTTTGATCACATCAGGAAAATATGGCATCAAAAGCTGCTTCTGCCATCGGATTTGGCGCCATTTTTTATTCATCTTTTTTTCACTTTAAGAACGGACATTAACAGCTTTCAAACTCTTCATAAGGTATACTATTAATGGCCTACACTTTGCTTAATGAAAAATGCGCAATGTTATTGTTATTATTGTCACAACACTATCCAGTTAATCCTAAGTGGAAATCCTACCTATTACTTGTTATTGCGTCTCCCAGTTTGAGCTGACTACTGGTTGGGGTACATTTCATAACGAGGAAAGTATCTCAAAGGAGAATTAAATTAGTTTACACGGCTTAATTCCTAGTCACCCTTTTGGGTTTTTTTTCACTTTTTAAAGCGGATTGCCTCGTGGTGTTTTGTAGACTGACCGATGTCAGGAGATGCTTCTTGTGATGCTGTTGTGTGGAAAAATTTGCAGTCATTTGAGAAGGGCAACTTAAATAACCTTAAATTTAACTGAAGAATATTATTTCTGCAGTAATTCATGCATTTGTGATGGTGGATAATGCTTGTTCTGGGGTAACCAAAATGGCTTCTTGGGAGGAAGCCTTTCACCTTGGCTGTCAATCGAGGCAGAGGATGACGAGGTCAAATCAGGTAATTGGAGGTAAATATTAACGAAAGTAAGTATACGTGCGCACCAAAACTAAGCGAGTACAAATGCGCCCGTGTGGCCGATGAGAGTAAGCTTGCTCTGGCGCGTTGACTATCCAAGTCATTCGTCGCAAATGTGTGACGGATGGCTTGATCCTTTTACAAGAAAAATAGGCGCATTAATGAGGAATTTTTCAACAGCATTTAATTTGGTCAATGATTGTTAATGCATGTGCTGATGTCACTACTGGAACTGTGCAGCATCTGAATTGGAACGATCGCCTTTCTTCAGCCAAATAGTCATTTGACTTAAGAAGAAATTTGAAAATTTTTCAAAAGAGCATTTATGGATATGGTTTTTCAAGAAGTAAGTTTAATTTGCTTGCTGTTCTATCAACTGAGTTGTTTACTTACTACAGCTTTCCAAGTCGCAAAGAGCAATCGCATTGAAACCCATCTCATTACCAATTCCAGCAACGCCGTAGTGAGTATTCTGCTGTAGAACGAAAAAATGACATGAACAAAATACGCTTTCAGCGGCCTCTTACTACTCCGGAAGATTAGTAACAAACTTTGAAATAAATCAACTAGCATCTTTACCATTTTCAATCCCGTCAGAACAGGCAAAAACCAAAAGTTAGCTTCAAATCGAGCAGCGAAATCAACTAGAAAAGTTAGAATTTATTGTTATAGGTTATCATTTCTTATTAAGATTTGGTTGTCATGACAACTACGAACATTATAAGTGAATAAAATAGAGCAAAATATCCCCTCGCTTCCGCCGAAGGTAACAATGGGGCATCTCCTTGATTTTGTGGGTGGGTCAGCAGAAATTTCATCTTCCTAGTGCAGGACGGGGTCAAAGTGTACACCCTTTCCTCCACTCTGAGGCTTTGTAATCTACAGGGGAATTCGATGGTCCAATGTCGCGTTCCAGGCGGGGGAATGAAGGGATCATTACGGGCGGACGATTAAACTGATGCTAAGCTGGCTAAAGAACTCCAGACCTACCTTCATTTGACTTATCCGAGCACCTGTAAAGGTAAGTTGAAAATACGTGAATTCTGTAAAAATTATGGGAAAGATTGATACCTGGAGCTCAATACCGCACATACGCTGGCCCACACATTTCACTCATTTTTGGCATGTCTTCTTTATCATTTCATGATGATGAAGATTGCATTAAACGGATTGACCAAGGCTTATTATAAGAATAAAATAGATGAAGAGTTTTCCTAATCCATGGATTATGGCGCGATTTTCCAGTTTTCGAACCGCGACCACATGCCAGAATAGACGATTTTGCCCTCAAAATTTGGGCAGTGAAAGGGCTAAAGCTATTCACGTCGTAATCAAACTGCAAAAGGAAACTATAAGGTTCAAAAGCGGGTTTCGACGCAAAGTTAACTCTTAGTTATTTAAATTGCCAAGTGGGTTCCTTAAAGCACTTCAACAAATCAGATTTGGAATGAACCTTTTAGGTGGTTGACTTGTTTTTCAAGGAATAGGTGCTTCTTTATAGTATCCAAAACAAGACACTTGTTACAGTACTCGGAGATTAAATTGCGGAATGTCAAAACTCTTATAAAACCTCTCTTCTTCTTATTCAAATTTGAAATGCTTGAGTTCGTCTGGAAGACGATCTTTCCATTACACCTGCTTCCTTTCCCCAAAAGTACTTTTTACTTCTAGGATTAGAAGTTAAGAGGTGAATGAATCCCCTTATCTGTGATTTCTTAAAGGACGAGATAAAGAAGCATTCTTGATAAGATAAAAAACTATAACCACTGTCTTCCTTTCTTTCCTTCCCCTGCCCCACGTTTGGAACTAAGCGTAAGAAGAAGGGCAGAAGAAGGGGCTTATGCGAAAGGTCAAAACAAGTCAAAATCGTCCCTACGATCGACAGAATGGAATGTTCAATTAAATGTGATTCGAATACTTTGGTGTTCCTTTAAAGCAATTGGGAATAGCCCTCGACGAGACAGGGAAAGAAGGCATAATATTCTACCCCTTACAGAGACTCTTCGCTATGTGCATGAAGGCAACAATCTTCTTTTACTGTCCACGTACCAAGCGTCTCCATTGGGAGAGCGCATGGCAAAAAACACACTTTCTTGCACACACATGCACACCTACGCCGCTGTTGCATTCCGATCCTACGCAGAAGGCGCTAAAAACATGGGCCTGCCTTCGATGCAAATTACAGTCAGGCCGTTCTGACATAGAAATCCCTAGGGTTTGCTCCTGCAAACTAATGTTGGCACTCTACATGAGTTCGTTTGTCATCCTTACATCGTAACGACTATCGGGTCATGTGTACTGCCAGATGTGGTTTGGTTATGTTTTCCAGGAAAAAGACCATAAATTTCTAATCTGTTAGATCTCTTCCAGTGATTTCACTGAGATAGAGCTATGCTGCCTTTTAAGGAAAAGAAGACATTCTTAGAAACATAGGGCTTTCCAAGGCCACTTATTTTCGACCTGTGGGGTATTAAGCAGCACTTCCGGAACCATAAAATAGTTTCTTTTTAGACGGTACCCTGAAGGCTTCCGTTATTATCATGGAATTCGTCTATAGATCAAAACTCTTAAACTATTGAGTGCCATGAAATCAATCATCCTAGTATGTGACAATCCATTTTCTCTGGTCGGAACAATTACAATTTATTTTCTCCTTTTAAGTCGCTCTATGAGTTGACTAGAAGTTTAACAACTGGCATAGTGATTTAATGAGTACATAGCACTTTAAACGTGCGGTAGGTGGGTAGTACATCCACAAAGGGGAAGAGGAAAAGAAAGGCAGTCATGCAGAAAGTGATGCACCGAATTATTAAAACAGCCCTTGTATATCATGCATGCAATTATTTTAATGAAAGTCGTGCCCGACACAGTCAATTATGTTACTGGGGGAATGAAAATGTTTGCCTCAATTTGAAGTCATAAAAGACGGGCGTGGATGTAATATGGTACGCACTTCATGCGCTTTGGCATAAGTCCAGGTAGCACTTTTATTTTAACCCTGTTTAATCCATTTGTCCATGTTCTGTCTATTTATTCGTCCCTTTTATCCAACCTGCATCTATTAGCAATTTTCTTTTCGAAAGTCAAATTTCGCAGTAACTTAAACCACCTTCGTTTTTGCATTATAGTTGAGTCTCCTTTGTCAACCAGTTCAAGGTAGAGACACATTCCATGCGCAGTACTGGTCGCTGTAGCAGAATGGGAGCGATGAGATGAGAATGGTGGTTGTCATCTCTGATGACCAGTTCAGTCAGCAGTTCCGTGTGCGAGTACAAGGCTCCTAGCGTACCCTTGGCGTCACTCACCTCCATGTTGCAGCCTTTCTCCTGGTTATTCTGCGCGGGATTTTGACTAGTTCCTGCGCCCAAACGCACACAGTGAGTCTTATCACCGCTTCTTCATTTCGCGGCTCTTTCAAGGTAAAAAATGAAATCATCTTCCAAACAGCCCTTGCAAGGGACGATAACAGTGCCAAAGGCATACTACAGACTTCCTCAATCAGTTCCTTTGGGCCACCACCAGACAAATTGTCGTTACTTTGAGCTAAGTATATTTGCATAGACTACCCCAATTTATTAACCGCTTGACTATTAAATCACTACCGCCATAGCGAGGAGTTTTGGGGTAATTTTTACTCTACCAAATCCTTTATAATTCTGAGTTTTACCATCACTTCCGGCTTTGCTCACTCACAGTGAAGTGAGCAAATGGAGGCAAATAAGGAGCATCACAGGTGAGCGATGCAGGAATTTGGCATATAACGTCCAATATGACAATTTTTAGTGCTAAAGAGATGGAAACATAAACATTTTTTTCTAGTGTAGTCGCATTTTTGATTTGAAATGGCCAAGAGCGCTGCTAAAGAAATCAGTTCCAATGAAATGAAATGGTTTTCATTTAAAAGAGTCATGAGATAGGCACAAATTTATTAAAATAACTTAAATTTATTTATTGTTTTAGTAGTAGAGCAATATTTTTAAATCCGTATTATTCTGGGCCAACTTTACGTCTCTTGTTGGTACTTCATCCCAAAGGGTCCGAGTGAGAGAGGTGGTGATGATTACAAGATCCAATTCACGTCGGCCACAATTTTTTAAGCTGCAGGCGTTCACTACAGTGGAGTATAGGTAAAAGCCCACTTTTTGACAAGATCTCAGTTTGTGCGTAGGCAAAATTATCATTAATGAAGCAATATTGGTTTGCATTACGCAGAAATCAGCTTTAAAGTAACCCCTGCCGGAAGCTCCTTATTAACGTTATTGATGCCGAATTCTAAAAAAAAACCCTCTATCTCTTGTAGTAAATGCTATGTAAAAATGATTGGCATACCAAGCATGCACAGCGATGAAAAGGACATTCAACGACTTCTGCCATTGGCATCGCAAATTTATCCTTTGCAGATTAAGATGAAGGCAGATGTCGCACCGCACGCTTGAGAACTCCAAAGACACTGTGAAATAAATTTCCTTTTAAACTCAAATAAACATTTTGCTTCAACAAGTCTATTGACAGCCAGGCAAATGATCCCCTCTATTGTGAGAGGAGCATATATCCTGTACTGTCACGACTGCCTCACCTTGGTGGAAGGAGACTGCTCCATACTGAGGGAAGGGGAAAGTAAAAGCGCTTCGCCTTTGAGATGGTACGTGGACGTAAACAATGGCCATATTGGAGTGGGTCGTTGGCATACACCAGACATCCCTATATCTCTCCTCTGTTGGCATCGTGCCAATGGGAGTTCACAGACCGGTCGTTCAACGACCTCGCGCTTACTGCCAACGAGTCCTACATAGCATTGGTCGAGTGCTGGGTGGGTGGAGGAGGGTTGATGCATTCATGATCGTGGTAATTAGTGGAAAGGTGAGTCCTATCTCGAGTGTGATCGGTCGGGGAGTGGGTGGTGAGAAGGTGTGTTGACATGGGAGGCTCTTTTTATCTATTTACTTGTCATAGGGAGCTGGACGAATTGATGGGCTGTCAAGTGCTACTATTTGCTATGAGTGAGGAGACGGCACGGTGGAGAGAAAAGGCCAGCCAATATTGATTGAACAGTAAAGGAGGTGGAGGTAGAGGGAGAGGAAATGAGCAGAACTGGTGGCAGAGACTGCGACTGCGAGTGACTGTGAATGGGGAATTTGGGTGGGCGACTCCGATTGAGCCAACATCGGGGAATACGTCAATATCGTTTTCGAGCGCCATTATCAACACGTATTTCTCCCTGTAATGCAAGCAAGACTGAAGATTCGTTGTGGGCCCAATGATCACCTGTAGACTAGACAATAGCATTATTTGTTTGCCAGCCTACTAACTTATTAAGTTCATTGACTTGCTAAATAAGGGAATGAAGAAACGAAGGAGGGAGTGCTACTCCCAGAAAATGCATGTCTGTTGTCATACTCCGACTTAAGGTCCTTCAATCTAGCTGACTGCGATGCAGGAATTGGGTGAAGGGGAGAATGAGTTGATGTGTTTCACGAGTTTGGGATTTAAATTTGCCTGGCTGGATGCTTCGTCAGATCAAATCAAAGTGGGCCTGATTAGACTTTTGGTTGGAAATGAGGAATTCCTCTCCCTCCTATGATGGATTCGAGGACATCGGGAAGTGATTGCCTTTGGGAGAAGCTTAAAGCCATGAACGCTGCTAATGACATACAACCACCAGTTTATGCGTGAGGAGAGAAGTGGTGCTTCTCCATGCCTAGCTGCAGCAAAATCTAATGTAGGTGGGAACTCCCCTTCGACTTCGGTGATATTTGCGCTAGGTCATCACTGCCCTCCCATGTGCCAAGTAATTAACGTGACTGAGATGGGTAGAGTTGGTTGAAGCGTGATGCAATGGATGGTGGAGAATGCAGAGGAGTAGTGGACTAATCCGCTCGATGCAAGTTTGTTTTAGTAGGAATTGGCACATTGTCTACTGAACAGCTTGGATGGAAAAGAGCGATTGCAAATGCAGCCTAACGAACTGGAGGATTGCTGAAGTGGATGCAGAGCATACACTTCACCGACGGTAGTACGACGAGACGCAGTGAATGCAAATTGACGTCGCTTTGATTTGCCGGTGACAATCCCTTCTAACGCAATGTTGAGGCCTAACATCACCGTTTGTTGGCTAAGTATTCAGCGGTCAAGTGAAGCGACTCGCTTTGTTCCTGCGGAAGGAAATGCTGTGAATTGGTGGATAACTGGATTGAGTGGTACTGCTCTCTACTCCCTGTTTCAGATTTATTGGATCTCTCCCTGTTGGACTTGAATTCAATAACATCGAATGCTCCAATTTCGCTGACCTTGAAGCCGTCTTCACCGGGTTGGTAAGATTTTGATGAAGACGCATCAGTTCTTTGTCTAAACACGAGAACACTTTATCCTGAGCCTCACAATAGGTGTGAGATGAATGGAATGAAGAAAAGAAGGGAATTGAGAGAGTGAGCGTTGTGCGATGCTCCCCTTTCCTAATCCTTCTGTAATGACGAATCCCCGCTTCTCACAAAGTGGCCTTCCATGATATGGTCAAGGCGTCGAGGCATCGATGGCTTTGGCAGTGTGCCGCCTCAATCTGCGTTCTCTCCTCTGGCAAACCACTCACTGCCTGCTTGTCGTTTGATGAAAGGATGTGGATAACATCGAGTGAAGGTGTGTACTTCGCGTCGATCCTAATAGGGTCACTTGAAAGAACTTTTCGCAGACAAGTCATTTGATGTTGAATGACTCGTTAAGAAGTAGGCGTCCACCAGCATCCTTTGTAGCTGCAAATATGGCTGAGGTCCTGACATGCTTGCATACATTCGTCGTGACTAGGAGCGGTGTTGTGATTCAATTCGTGGCTCCTTTCATCCTCCACGTCGTACAGAATGTACTGAGTGGGCAGAGAACAACAATCGCTTCACTCAGGGAAACACTCAAGCTCTAAGTTGCGGCCTCTGAGTAGGGCATAAAAGCGTCGTATTTTATTACGTGTGAGTGGCGGCGAATTGCAGAGGTGTGCCGCAAAGTGCTTTTGCTTTGCCTTCTTCCACCTTACCACCTTACCTAACTAATGCAGTCCAATCTGACAGCAGACAGTTTTTCACCTCTGATGCCTCGTCCTTCCCCGCACAGAACGAATTCCTTTTGCTCCTCATCCCATCCACCGTGTTTAGTGTGCAGTCCCCAGACTCCACTCGACCTTTGAATTCTTGAGTAGGTAAGCAAGTAAACAAATGAATGTCAGACGTCTGTTGTTTGGAGGTGCAGCACCTGTTTACTTCATGCTGATTCCTTTCTTCAAGTGGTGGTGCCTCGGTTCGTCTCGGAAGTATGACCTAACGACACTAGGCATCTGCAGCAGTCCTCTCTGAAAAGCTGTGATAGGTTGCGACTCCTCCAAGGTCACATCTTCCACAGCATTGAGACTGCGATCTGCACCTTGGTATTCCGTATGCGAGCTTCGAATTTGTCGTCCCACCTGAGGTCAAATGAGTGGCAGTGCGCGTTGGTTGTTGGGACCGCGAGAGGGATTCCACGAGGAGGTGGGTAACGAGAACCGACCCCGTATGAGCTGGTGATGGACTGACGAAGTAGGCATTAGACGGAGTAGAGGTGTTGGTGAAAGACGTAGTGGTTGACAGGAGACGGCAACAGGTCGTTTTCTTTGGTTGTTTCTTAAAGTCAGCGGTGTACTTGTCCAGTGTGTGGGCGATGGCACAAGCGTAGTGCTGTGACCGGAGTTGTAATCTGACAATTACATACTTCATGACCTTGAGATTGTGCAAACTGCTAACCATGATATTTTGCTTTGACTCTGTTTTTATTTTCAAAACTTTTAAAGCTCTTTTAATGTAACCCTGTCTACTTGAGTAATGTTTTTTCCATCAGTCCATTCCAATCACATGCTCATCGGCTCATACAATTTGACGTGAACCCAAAAAGTTGTCTCAAGTCACTGCATTTTTAGCTAGGTTTTTTTTTAAATTTTTTACTCACATTAAAATTTCCTTTATTTTGCCATCTTTTTATTGACGGTTACGTCTTCCTGTATTGTCTTCATTGTGGCGTTCGACTCAGACTTGTAAACATTTAAAGTCAGACATGCTAATGTGGCTATATTGCCTAAAGCCGCCGTGGACTCATTTTTGATAAACTAGGAAATTTTCCTTTTAGAAAGTTTCTTTTATAATGACAAGCTAGGGCCTTTCGATTAACTAACGGTCCGGCGACAATTGCGCACTGGCTCAATTCTCCTCCTAGTTCTGTTCAGCCAATCATTGCATCGCATAAAATAGTCTTCAATGGTCTAATTAATCTTTAAGGCTTGCGCACAAAAATCTTTATCTTAAACTTAAAAAATGAACTTATATTTTTTTCGAACGGAATCAGTGAAGATGTTGATAATTAAATCTAAAGTTCCCGTCCAGATGGTTTCAATGAAGTGGTGAAGATGCAGTGCAAGAGGAAGATGCATATATTATTTAATGTAAAAAATTAAAAATCCTACAAAGCAGCACTAAGCAAGCGCAGATGGAAATATAAGTATGGGCGTGTGGGTGCATTTCGTGTGTGTATTTGGAACTTTTGAAGGAAGGGTGGGAAGAGGAGGAGGAGGATGTACGAAGACTTGCAAAATATGTTGTCACAACGCTGTTCGCTGTTGTCGCTCTATCCCTCCACTGATAGGGGCGACGAAAACTTGAGACGAAGAAGAGGAGAAGAGAGGGAGAGGGAATGGGACGTGGATGCAGAACTCGGAGGTTTGAGGAGAAATTAAGAGAAGGGGCGGTTCTGCGTAGCCAATTGTTATGACTATGTATTACCGAACAGTCAATAAATAGGATGTCGATAGTAAGAATGCATTGCAAGCTTTTGAAAGAGATAGAGGGCGAAGGGACTGTAATTAGAAGAGAGAAAGTAGGGATCTGAATTTGAATTAAAAGACGGAGCAACGGAGAAGGCCAGGGGAATCAGATGGCCTGATTATGGCAAGCCTTGGAATTGGTTAAGCGATTTTGGGTGGATTAGCTGATGGCGCTTCTTGATTTCGCCCTCTGTACCTTCCTAAAAATGCCTTTATTCTGCTTTCTTCTTCTCGTCTTTCCTGCCCTCTCCACCCTCCGACACACTGTAGGAATGACACGAACAAAGCGCTACCATCAAGCCGCTGGTATTTTCGTTGCTCTCGTGACAAAGGCTGCCAATCATAAATATAGGGGTCTGTACTTGTGCGAGCGAAGAGAGGGGTAGGATGGGAAAGGAAGTTATAGGATGTCGCTATATGGATATATATATGCGCGTGTGTATAGATAGGTAGGTTAGTTGGTTGGTAGTGATAGATATATATGCATGTGTGCTTAGTGTAGGTTCGTTTGTGAAAATAAGGGAAGGTGGATGGAATCGTAATACGCGTGCTCGGGTGTGAACATCATCATCGATAGATAGGAATCACTGGGATGCCTGACAATTAGTTGTATCAGGCCTGGAAGACAGTCGTTTACTCTTGCTTTCTCTTCTCGTAAATATGTGTGTATGTGTGTATATATGCAATTTGTTGGTTCGAGGTTAAGTAACAGCCCAAATCGAATGGAAGGCCGACTGTGAATAAGGACTTGAAAGAGGGATTGGATTTTTGAGAGATAAAGACGCGGATTATATAGCGATGAAAGTGCACCTTTCTTTGTGTCAGTACTTTTTCATTTTTTTCTCTTTCGTTCTCTGAAGAGGCAAGAAATACAGCCAGGATGTAGCAAATGCAAGAAGCTTTCTGAAATGTGCGCGTAGCTGCTCTAAAATGCCGTGGCTTAGTGTTGGTGTTACTGACATCGCGCCATCTAAGAATTTAGAGTCGGAGTGGATAAAGCCGTCACCGTAGTTCCAGTTGTGGCCGAATTTGCCGTCCACACACCTCGATTGTGGTCAATACCCGCGGTCTGTTGAACGATTGTGGCAACATTGCTAAAGGAGGTATGCGGGTTCGTTGTAGCCGCCGTGGTAGCACCATTTGTAGCTGTGAGGAATAGAAGCTGTTGTTGTTGTTGTTGCTGACTGACTGGTGCCCTACTGGCAGCTTGTGGAAGCCGAATGATTGCAGAATTAGTCGAGTCCAGACAGGCCTGTTGGTGGAACATTTGTTGGCTTGTGCTTACCTTTCCTCCAATCACTTTGGTATTGTTCGTTCCACCCCGAATCCACTTAGAAAGATCACCTATTTAAAAAAATTAATTAAAAATTGTAGAAAAATTGGCACCTAACAATTGTATTGCAAGTCGTTGCATGTTTAATGCTTGAGCTGTCAACAAAGCGCCCATCACTAATTAAGATTCAACACGTCCTAGCCGAAATCCTCACAGATGTGGATAATAGCCTAAAAAGTAAGACCCACCAAATATTTATCGATCGCTCTCACCTGAGTTATAATTACATTACATTTTGGCAACCGCCTATCAGTCAGAAATCCATATGCAGCACCCTTAAGTAAAATCGATTAATGGAAATCGATAAACTATTTATCTCATTACAGCGATCGGCAAAGCAGTCGCATAGACTTGTTTCCCTTCTTCTACGCATTAGTGGAGGAACTAAAGCGAAGGGCGCCGCTCTAATCCCCTAATGCAGGCTAAATTTATTACCCAACCACAGGAATGAGTCACACAGGCGTGTACTTTTCGAAGGTAGTGAGAGGCATCGTAGGACCGTGAAGCTGAATTGAAGGCATTTTGGAGGGTACCAACAATACCCTTCAACTGCTTTCGCTGTAAGCTTGTCATTGTTATATGTGTTCAGCAGCGCTAATTATTATTGTTCAACTACTTTCTGCTCATGCAAAAAGTACAACAATCTTGCAGTTATGCTGCCGGATCGGGTTTGCCTTTTACGGTCGCGATTTCATAATGTGTATTTAAATTACTCTAACTGCGCCCACTCGCCGGGTCACGTTGCATGAACAGCGAACGCGAAGTGGAGGCTCCTTTTTATATGCTGCATGGGAGAAGGAAGGGAAGAAACTGCGTTCCATAATCATCGGCCTCGTCACCGTTATTTTCTGGAATCTGCCATTTATGGCAAGATGCGCTGTGTGTCTAAGGCTGCGCGTGATCCGCGCTGCTGGGCCAAAAATACTCCACACCATCACCATCCCTCTAGCTACCATATTTAGCAGTGCTGTGATCACATAATCGCGAAATGAGCGTCTTCAATGTCTTCACAGATAACACATTTTTTTGAACCTTCGTGTTGACCTCCTTTAAAGTGTATATACTAACAAATTTCTTATGCCATTGTGAATACTCATACAGACTGCGATTTAACATCGAAATCACATTCGAAATGGTAAGAAAGTCAGCCAGTCCTGTTTTAAGGAAAAAATTGGGCCTTCTAAGCTCCGATTATGTGAATTTTTTATTTAAATTTGAACTTTTAGTAGGGTAGGTGTACATTACGATGGATATCTCGGTGTAGAAAACCCTGTCTTGTGAAAGATCGGGATGTAATGTCAATTACTACGTCACCAAGACGGCTGATGGAAAAGCTTGCAGTCATTATCACCACTCACCATTTAAAGTCGACAGTTTCAACACCGAATGTCTAAACTACGACAGGTAATTTATTTTTATGTGCTAATCAATGATAAACTGTGTTTTTTCCTACTTCTAACTTTAACGATTGACAAAAGTAGTTGATACGGTCAAAAGTCTTAAATTTGTTGGCAACTTCTCAGTCTTTTATATCACACCAGATACTCTCCTCGCAACCTCAAATCTACTTTGCGTAAACTAATTACCAGAATTCTATTTTTACCTCCTAGCTCTTCTTTTGCAAATCTTAACGGATATTTAAATTTGAGCATTTAAAAGTACTGCTTAACAATTTGGACCGATTTATTTTAAGACATTTATCGTGCCGTGGCGCTTCAGGAAACTCAGAATACGCATCTACTAAATGTCGGCTTACTTGTAGACAAAATAGATCCGGATCCATCAACCCCGTTGGCGGGAACAAACTCAATGATACCAGAATTTGCAGCCGTGGCGGCAGTGGTGCTGGCATTTGCATCGTCAGCCGTGGCAAACTGGCCGTTGGTACAGATGCCAGTTGTAGGTGCGTGGAAAAGTGGAGTCGCTTCGTCTCCCCGGGGAACGGAGATGTATCCGGTCTGTAGAAGTGGTTGAGTGAATCCCCCAGCTGTGCCGTTCTGCTGTCGCTGCTGTTGCGGCTGTGGTGCTGGTGGTGGCGGCGGCAGCAAAGACACACCGGATGTTGGTACGGTTGTTGCACGACCACAAAATTGGTTCTGCATTGTGGCTGGCTGAAGAACCATTGTGCCGTCGGGTTGGGGGATCAGTAACTAAATACAGCACGAACCTGATCAAAGTTTGTCCATTTGAATGGAAAACACTGGAGTCTGAAGGTGACAATGTTACGTATTAAAATGGGCTCACTCTTAACACATCGACCACTGGGATTTTAAGAAAAAATTGGTTACCACTGCAAGGTGCTTTTTATTGTTTTGCTATGACGCCAGTTTAACTAATGTTGAAACACAAAAAAATGTCACCATATCCTGCCTACGAAAAGCATTTGTTTTATCTTTTGAAACCTAATCCATCATTTTACGACATACGTTTTGATGCCATAAACTGATGTCACACATCTGTGATGCCTGTGGCGAAGGCGTTAAGAGAAATTGTCTTGATGATTTTCGCGACTTTCCAACTTGCATCAATAAGTGGTAAACTCTTGGCGTAAAATGTCGACATATTTTTGGCTGAGAAGTGTTTGAAAGTTGTGATATCTGATTTTCGCCTTCAAATTCCCTCGATATAGGGAGCTACTGAGCATATCAGCACTCCACAAATCCATTCTTCCACCTCATTTTTGTGAACTTCTCCCATAACCATGAATGCTTTAACTTAAACTTCGGGCGACAGCAAGAGGTGGAGTTGACCAAATTGTCAGTTAAGTCACAATAAAGAAAGTTCATCTTTCTAAAAATGACTCAACAGAACAGGAGCAGTGAATGATGGGGGAAACTGACCGTGCCTGTGAAGGGAATTGCTGTTGTCCAAAACAACAAGGGAAGAAGCTCGGTACCACAAAAACTTGTTTAAATAAGTCGCACACTAATCTCTCGTTGATTGGTCAGAACTGGAGCATAACACATCAACACGTCATTATAGCATTCTCCTCATGACACAGGGTATCAAGCAGACAAGGCTCGCAGTTACTGCCGCCTTTCTACCAACCCAGTGGCTTCACGTCATAGGTAATTAAGCAGTAGGCTTCACTTTTAATGACGTTTTAACTGGATGAAGGAAGACGTCAAACTCCTATTTTGGCGCTGAATTGAACACTTATGGCAAACAAAATGAATGGGGACGGGATAGCACTATCGTTCTATCCTGCGCTGCCATGAGACGGAAATGTTTGTTTGTTAGATCACTCACCTCCTCTGCGGGAGAGAGATGCTGCGGTGTTTGGAATTTGCGATGAATGATAGAAGCACTATAAAGGTTGCATTTTTGCAGCAAACGGTGATGTACCAAGGGTTCAAAGGTAAGGCAATGCTAATGCTGAGGCTGATCACTGTAAATATTTTTGTTTTTCGCTTGAGTGAACGATGATGGTCCCAATGGAATGCACAATAAATGACAAGGTCAGTAATGTTTGGGCTATTTGGTTTCTTAGAGAGAGTATCACTGAACCGGACTCCTATAAGATTGAGGAGTAAATAGATTTAGAGTGTCTTTAAAAATTTCATTAAATTTAACAATCTCTTCTCAACCGCAAATTCCACTTCTACAAGACGGCTTGTTTTTAGATGCTCAGAATAAACTTCATCATTCACCTCCCTTTCTACCTCACTTCCTATGTGGTTGTCTAGTGCTACGTAAAGAATGACAATCCTCTCTACTGGAATTATCGTTCCTTCCTCCGCTCTTAAAGTACAGTATGAGGTCGCGGGCAGTGAGGTGCAAGGTCACATCTGGCGTTGTCTTGCGGGTTCATAAAAAGCTTTGCTTCCCACCGATTAAGTCTTCTGGATTGTTTTTTAGAGGCGGAGTTTAAATCGCCCGCCGAGATTTACTGAGTGGATAGACATCCGCCGTGATTGTTGTTTGTCCCTCAGCAAGTGAGCAATTACGTCTGCAGTGTGCTGTGCACAAACTGTGCATGGTCTTCTTGGGAGTTTGGCGTGGGCAGTGAGTGGGTCGGTTGGGCGCAACTAATAACCTTTTCATTCGCCCAATTTCACAATGCAAAAGCCATCTTTCATCACAGGTGAGTCAGCTAATAGTCATTCTACAGTGTAAGATATAAAATACAGGAGGAAGAAAGTCGATTGGACTTGAAGCCTATTGTCATCTCGCATTGTATGGCATATGGCTTAGCAGGCACCGTCTTTCGTTCTAAAGCGTGTGCGCATATGTGTAAACTAGCTGTTTCGTCACCCACAATAAATGCAACCAAAAATTTTTCACAATACTTTCTAGTCATGTCACTAAATAGCGACATGCCGGCCTTCACTACTATCCGAGAGAAAGGGCCTTCCTTAGTATAATACACTTGTCGTGAAGTGAAGCGGTACATCCGCCTGCCTCGCTCTCTCCAAATAATGTGCCAAGTTGATGAGAAGCACCGAATGCATTGAGACTGAGCTAAATACAATTCACAATGAAGACGAGCTTGAGTCAAAGACATTTTGTGTTATAGAAACCCAAAATGAAGGCCAAACGGGATCAAAAGAAGTGAAGTCGATTGAGGCACTGATCTATATCCGTGATTGTACCTAAACAATCGCATTAATTTCAGATTTGGTAGCAGGCTACTTAGGCCTTCGTCGGTGTGCATCGGCCAGGCAGCATAGCCTCCAGACTACGCCAGCAGCCCCAAGTCCTTCTGCTCTAGTGCAATGTATTCCTTCGTCTCGGGCTCCACACCGTCATATCTTACGCAGTGGCACCATTCATGCACCCTCTTTCGGTGCATCGCAAGGGAATGATTTTAATTTTCTAAATCGCCAAGTTTGTTGCCTTAATGATAAATTATCAGACGTAAAGCCCAAAAAATCGTAATGTCTAGACGCAATCGGTGCTTGGGGCATTGGTAAAAAAACTATGATAAACTGCCTTCACGGTTGAACTATCAAGGAGAGAGGGAGAAAAACGCTGTCAGATTTAGTGTTTTGGGGTGCCCAAATTTCATTTGTAGAGTCAAAAAGGCTCAGGTGAACTACCGATCAGGTATACTAGTGCTTAAAAAGACAACTATTAATATTTAGTGGAAGAAAGGAAGAAAAAAACCTTTCCATTATCATGGCAATGATTCAATTTTCCCATCCTATCGTTTGGTTTATCTTTGAACAAAGGACAAATTATTTCACCGCCACATGGTGGAAAAGGAAGTTTCTAGAGCTAGTGCAATTAAATGTCTGGAATACGTTTTTCTTCAAAAATGGTATTGCAAATACATGCGCTTTTGCCATTCTTCGCGATTCCATAGAAATGTTTTTTGGATGTTTTATCCACTCAAATGAAAATACTAATCCACGAATGACCCTTTAAATCCTCTATTGCCAATAGAATCCAGAAATGGCCTTAAATGTCAATTGAGGTCACTCTGATTCAGTAAGCGATCATAAAAGTGGCGTTTCCATTAAGTTTCAGTTTGAAATTTACACACACACGCCTACATTTTGCCCCAATTATCAAGGTCAAGTGAGGCATTCATTTCACCTGTAATGAGTTCTGTGAGTTCGAACCACGCACGAGAACGGTCACAGTTCCAGCAGGTGACTGCAACTGTGGTGGCTGTGCCCCCGTAGGCGTCTGTTGGAAGGCGGTCGCCATCGTCGATGTCTGGGAGGATGGAGAGGTGTTGACTTGGTCCCCACCCACTCCACCACCACCACCACCACCTCCCCCTCCACAGGTACCGCCTCCTGCCGCAGCTGTGTTGCTACTGACAGAGCTCGAACCTAGTTCGTTTAAATGATCGCAGGATGGGGTGTAACAGGCGTTTTTGCTGCCGGAGGAGACCATCACTAGTCGTTGCTGGAAGGAAGGTAGACGAGTGATAATGACGCTTTGAATTCATTTAATTTCATTCATCTTATAGCCGATCCTCGTAAATACATTATTTGAAATAAAGATATGAGGATTCAGAGACCTTTAAACTGAGATCGAATTTGGGTCTGACGTTGCAAAGGAAGGCTCGCTTGCCAACTGAGCTAGCTAAGCGACTTTTCGCAGGACAAATTTATCTCGAGTCGTAACTCATTTTCGCTCCATCTCGAGGAAAGAGTGAATTGACAAGGCATCAAGTTTTGGCTCCGACTGCCATTTTATGAAATTGGCTCAAAATATTGTCAAAATAGCAAATTTTAACATTTAAAGTTAAAACTTCTTAAACAAGTCTCATTTTTATTAGGCGATTCTTAGACATTTTCTACCCAAAGCTTTTCTTGCCTTGCATTAATTTTTACTCGTGGTAGAGCCACATAGTCAGTAGGTGCGAACTAATATCAGTGAAGACATCTAAGTGACCAACTGTAGACGTAGGAAGGTTTATAATCATGAAAATAATTTAAATAACTCTTCAAGAAGAATCCCCAATAGTTCAATTTTTATTAAACCACAAAAGCAAAATTGACTCTATTAACAAGTTTTTGGCAGCAAGAGAGGTCACTATTCGCGAGCTCGCAATCGCGCATATTGGGGCAAAATAATTTGATACTGCCCTTTCTGAGATCTTTTGGGACAATTTCGCTTAACTAAATGGAATGGACTTCAAAGTTAGGTGAATTACTCAACTCAGTTGGCCTTTTGGTTGTATTAGAACATCCAAATGAACAGACCGAAAGCAACAGTTCCCTTCTGACCATTTTCGTAATCAAGCTAACCTGTTGTTGGAAATGCGGAGTCTGTTGGAACTGATAGTTTCCGTTGACAATGGTGAGATTGGTCGTGGTGGCAGTGGTGGGATCCACAACTCCCTGATTGGGGTCAAATTGATCACCTGTCTTCTGGAGACTTGGATGATGTTGAGGGTAGCGCAGCACTAGAGTCGCACCGTGACTTTGCAGGACTGGCTGCTGTGGAGGTGGTGGTTGTAGTGGTGGAGGCGGAGGTGCCGCTGCCAGGGTCACCTGAGTTCCACCAAAAACGGTACTCGGCACTGCTGCCAACTGACCGTTAGGCAGCCGAACCAGAGTCAACGGAGAAGGTCTTGTATCCAGACTTTTTACCTAATAATGAGGTGAGAAGAAGAAGACTTGACAGCATAACGCCATGCTCAAGTTTGAAAGAGTGCTTTCTGAGTTTATGATGTTGCGTTTAAAATGAACTCTGGAATTGATTGAATGGGCTAATGGGCTGATGAATGGGGCAACAAGTATGGCTGCTCCTGAGAGAAAGACGTTACGAAGCTTACTTTAGAGAGAGATTTGACATTACGATTCCGCTGTCAAACTATCGAAGTGAATTTAGGCTCTACCTCTGTGCTAATAACCTTCCAAAAATCCTGTTCGTCGCCTGCAGGCTGGTGTACCATGTGATGCATTAAAAACAGCCATATTCGGCTGTTCATGGGCGTCGATATCAATTGAAGTTCGCCCATCATGGAATGCTGGGACTTTGGTCTACCTTCCACCCAGCCCAGTAAACTAGAAGAGAGTGTTTTCCCGCGCCATGGTACCCTCATTCCCGTGGTAATGGCCAAATGCACTCAACACCATAAAAATACTGGAGGCAGGAGAGAGGGATTAACAGAAGAGGAACTATAAAGTACAGGCAATTGAATTTGACATTCCATGAAGCTCATTTAGGGTGCATTCGGGAGATGCTGAGGAGGGTGGATGGTTGGTTTATTGACCCTAAAGAGTGAGTAAACACATCTACTGGAGTGGGCAGGCCTAACTGTCTGGAAATTTGTGGTAAAGGTTAGGTCCTCTGATGACTAATTCCTTCTCCTTCCTTCCCTTCTGTGCGTTGACTTTATTTTCCAAAAATAAAATCATATAGCAAACGACGACAGCTGGCTGAGTGCCGCTTACTGTCTTTTTTACCATTTACAAACAGGCAACGGGTGTTTTGCAACCCCTTCATCCTCCACTAATCAGATCCGGCAATCATTGGAACACAATCACTGCCTTTTCTCGATTCAATCAAGCTTGGCGGTACGGTAAGCGGGCTCGGATCATACTGTCGGAACATTAATAATAAAGATGTTTATAGATAACCATGTCTTCTGACATTCTCTTAGGAAGGTGTAACAATGAGAATAATGGGCATTATTTAGATTATACCAGGATGCATTAGTAAACTAGTGGTAAAATTAGTCACGGGCAATGTATAGCTTCGGTTCTGGCAACGGAAGTGGTGGTTGAAGTGCCAATAAGGAGAGGGAGCAGGAAATAAAACGCCATTCACTTCCACGTAAGTGGTACTTTTATTTTATGAAATAACAATAAACTCCTCTATGCTTTAAAATAGCAATCTAATTTTTCTTCCAACTAAGAAGGATCTAAAAATTTTCAATGATAAAACAAGGTATTTGAGCCAGTTATTTGGAAGGAAGGAAGGAATGATCCAGAGGGAAACAAATGAGGAGACCTTAGTCCTCTTTAAAAAGTTTATAACCAGCCAATCGTAAATTATCTTTCCTGTTTATTTTGAAGTGAAGTTTTAGAAAATATCTGCATTTTCCTTCGAAATGTCATGAACTTTTAAAGAATGATACTTGTTAATTTGTGGACCGTGCGGAATTCTGCCTCCTAATGCTTATAAGATTTAAGTGAAACTTGACTATCGTTGAATCTCATCAACATAAATTCGCTTTCTTTCCAATCGTTTTATGGATGTTAGGCTGGGATCGACTGTTAAAAAAAGCAAAGACGATAAAACTTTCACGGTGTGAATTTGAGGCTACTTGGCGGGGGGGGGGGGGGGGGGGGGGGGGGGGGGGGAGAAAGGGGAGAGGAAGCGAACACCGGTGCGACTTAGTGAATCATAGGGCAATTTTTAGGGCGGGAAAGGCGTAATTTTATAAACGAATTAACCTGGTCAATTTAAGCACTAAATCAAGTAAAATGTAGGCCGCATAAGCTTGGCTTCATGCTGTCTCAAGCAGTGTTTTCGTGAGAGCGCACATCTCAACTGCGAAGTCTTCTCCATTTGAGTAGCATAAAGGTCTATACATTAAATTAGGTGCTGCAAGAGGATAAGTTGAGTTTAAAACAATAGATTGGGTACGATTTGTTTGCGGTCTAAGTATATTTGAGTGGTAGCTGTTTTAGTTAGTTCGACAGTTTGATTTCCTTGGGTCGTTCTCTGAGACTCTGGTAACAAACATGAGAGCAGAAAAAAGACTAAGTTTGCAAGTTGAGCAAGAAGAAATTATTTCATACAACATCTTATACTGCTGTTATTAACGCTGTTCTTCCTCTTATTTCTCTCCCGTTACTCCTCCTCCGCCTCCTCCTCTCATGCCCACATTGGATGCAGCGACCTTGAGAATGAAAGCGATTAATTTTGATTGGAGATTAGAGTTAGGTTACAAAAAAGCAACTAGGCTACCAAGCGCAGTGTTTGGAGCGAGACAGAGAGTTCGAATGCTTAAAGTAGCAGGTGATCTGGCTGATCAATTGAAGAGAAGGTTTAAACTGAAAAAACCAGTGAGACAGGCATTGGTCTTCGAAAAATTATTTAAAATTGTGTGGAGACAATGCCCCCATTGTCAGAGAATGTAAATTGTGCGCATTGCCCTGGTGCCCCGCTTTTGCATCCAGTTTCCTCCACTTGGCACTCTAGCAATGGAATCAGAGAACTAACTTGGCAATTCCACGTTCCAATAGACGTTGATTGTTGCTGCTGATGTTGAATAGCAGTAGTAGGAGCA
Organism: Taenia hydatigena; assembly: GCA_036345935.2. Lineage (NCBI taxonomy): Eukaryota > Metazoa > Platyhelminthes > Cestoda > Cyclophyllidea > Taeniidae > Taenia > Taenia hydatigena. The sequence continues at coordinate 14,291,594 of JADWOT020000008.1, forward strand.
CTGGAACAGATAATGATGTTTCCACCACAGTTGACAGCAGAAGAGACGGGTAGAGTGATACCCTCTATCTGCTGAGTTGTGCCTACAGAGAGGCGATTAGCCCCAGCGCTGGGTGGCTGTAGGCTGAGAATAGTTCCACTGTTAAGGGTAGCTGGAATCTCCATCGCAGTACTGACATTGGAGGTGACTTTGGTGGCGGAAAGTCGTGGATTCATTGATGACACTGTGGCTGTAGTGGAAGCGCTTGTAGTGTTGGCGGTGGTAGCCGTAGCAGATGAGGCAAGCAGAATTGTCGAGTCTTCGGACTTCTTCTGTTTTAGGGGCTGAATAAACAAAAAATATTTGGAAACGATGTAGTCTTTAGTCAATTCTTCTATTTTTACATACCATCAAAACTTAATATCTTTCGATCTGAAATTCTTAATTTATTTTGTAATTGTTATAATTACTTTCCTGAAGTAAACGTTTACTGTTTCCGATATCCAAATGAGATCAATCAGAGGGTAGAAAGGTGTTTCGAAAACGATGGAAGACACAGAAATGCGAGGTCAGAGAAGACCAATGACCTCATTCATCAGTGTATCTGTGCTTGAGCCCACACGCTGGGGATGACACATTGGTAGATGAGGTTACAGCGAGGTCAAGCTTTAGAATCTCCCAGGAGAGAGGAGAGGTAAGGGAAGAGAGGGGGAAGAAGCACGACTTGACCTCGTGAATTACATCCTCACCGATCCTCGTTGTGGGGATTTGCACGGTCAGAATTTGACCTTACTGAAGTCCTTTCTAGGAAAGTTGCACCGTAATGACGAAAGTCCACTGCAATACCCAGCGGACTGCTTAGGAAACGCTATTTATTTAAAGGTTTAAAAGTGAAACATTTTGTCTTGAAGTGGGAAAAGGCATGTGACTTAATCCGAATAATTAAGCACAGAAGGTAGTTTTAGAAGAGGAACCTTCGTGAGGGTCAATTGTTTCTGCCATTTCCATGGTCTCAAAAAGTGGGTCGCCTAACCCTACTCGGAGGCTGATTCACCGCTGCTGAATCACCTCCGTTTTGTATAGGAGACAATGAGGTGAGTTGCCCCACTAGATACGCTAATGACTGGGGGAGAATTGCCCTCTCATTTGGTTTGCGTCAATTCGACAGGCGTTATGTCCAGCTTTGGTGGGAAAATCGGTGATTTCTCGAGACTAATGTGTCCTACTCCAGCAGTCGCGACTCTTCGAAAACTCTACCACTTTTAATTCGACATGTTTAGCTCACTGTTTGAGTTTCCATTTTTGAAAAATTTTTAAATCAAGGACGTTTCTTATTAGTGCCTGCATCAGAATGGAAACCAGCCATTCTGCTGGCTGGTTGTTCTGCTAAGACACAAAGGATTTATCTTCTCGGCTGTATTTATCGCAGGATTTGGTGCAACAAGGATCACATGTCGCATATCCGTGACGTGAGAGTGCATACATGAGGCGCTGGCGGTAATTGTGATAAACAATAATTCAAAAGATGAATTTTGAGCTTTGGTAATGTTTTTTCTGACATTTTGATCGGGAATCTCTGCATTAAGTTTAGGCCTTAATGGCGGTTGCCACTAGAGTCAGTGGAAATTATTCCTTCCTACCGTGATTAGTCGAACTAGGGCAAAGGAAGGATTTTGGGCATTTACGAAGTCTTTGCAAAGTTGTCTAATTTCTCAGTATTACCAATTTTAAGCATACAATTCAACTAGTTTAAGTAATAAATAACATAATAACTTTAGTTTTCTTGCAATCGTATCAATAGTCCCTCTATGGAAAGAGAAAGTTGCTTGGATTTTGCTCCCATACGAGTGTACTTGTGTACGAGTGTGTGCGTTCCAAGCACAAGGAATTCCCCATCCCCTTTCCTTGCATTTCTTCCTCTTCCTCCTTCTCCTCCCTCACCTCCTCTTTCTTCTTTGCACTCCTATCAACCACTCTTTCCATTGTTAACTATTTGTGTGCGTGGTCACATTCCCCTTCTTCTAGTACGCCTTCACTGCCCGTGCTATCTCTTGTCTCGACGCAAACGAACTCCTATTTTAAGAAGAGAAAAAATGGAATTTTGGGAGAGGTTGCACCAGGGATCGAAAAAAGTGGTGACAAGGTGGTGTTCAGGTTGCTTCTCTGCAGTAACGGGGAAAATTGTTGTTGCTACACTAGTAGTCCATAAAAGTGGGGCTTATTCCCCCTCTTCCTCCTCAAGTTTATTAGATCCTCCATCTGGCACATTGTAAGCAAATAGCAGCTAATGCACCAAATTAAATGAGCCAAAACCGATTCCCAAGTGTTGAATTTTCTTTGTAACTGCAAGAATATCCATTAAAAACACGCCAAACTTGAGCATACAGAGTTCACGCCATGACGTGAATAAGAAACATTTTTTCCATCTCAGCCCAAAGCTTGTCGGATTTGTCATCCTGAAGCAAACATTTGAATCCCTTATTAGGATATTTTGCAGTACTTGGATTTAGAGAGAGCCAAAAATAAGGTTTTTCCTGGCCTAAGCAAAATATCCTTGCCAGTTTTACAGCCTTCAAATCCCACTGCAGTTGACTAATCAAAGCTTTTTTCCCCTTTTACAATTGCAAATAGTGATAAATGAATCGGTTTCACTGATTTTATGAAGCTAAACGCTCGACTCCTGAAATTCGTCTACTCAAGCGGAAAGTTTTGAAATTATAGTGCAAGCAGTTACGGTTTATGAGACTCGACCTAAAATCTATCAAATGGCGACCACTTTGAGCTCCTTCCCTTTTCTAGTGGAACGTCGAGAATCACTTTTTTGGAACGGAAACTAGGTGGTCTCCTCTTTGACTAGAGTCTCTGCTGCGACACCATGCTTAAATTCAACAGTTAACTCGCTTAGATTTCAGTAGAATAAGGACCTACGGAAGCAGAGGCAGAGGTGGAAGAGTGAAAACCATTCGCCTGTTGTCCATGTCCACTAATAGGGGAAAGACGTTTTCTCTTGGCAGCTGATAATGGTGTCATGGGCTTCTCCTTTAGGGAATCCTTCGTTCCTTCCTCCGCGTTGCAGCAGGTCAGAGGGCTTCCAGAGTTACTGCTGCTACCGCCACAGCTGTTGCCGTTGTTGGTGTTATTTGTGACACCAGTAGACGCCGTCATTGCAATCGAAAATGCAGTGGGAGCCACTATAGCGGTTGGAAGGCTGGCAGTACTTCCGACCACAGAACACCCCTTGAACAGTCGACTCTCCTTGGATTTATCTAACTGGACAACCTCGCTCGAGTTTCCTCGAGATTCCACGCCCGCAGAATCAAGCTCTTCTTCTCCTCCTGCCATCGTCTCAGTTTCCGTCACAACCGCGTCCTCTTCGTCTTCATCTTCCATGTCGAAGAGAAGGACTCGAAGTTTGCTGTGTTGGTTAGAAGAGGTGGAGGAGGAGGATCTTTTATCACCCGACTCCTGGTCGCCCGAAGATGGTGGTTGATTCAGCAGAAGTGGGTCCGTGAAGGATCCACCATCATTGGTGGTGGTGACTGTGGTAACGTCTTTTGTGGAAGGTGTGGGACATAAATCGAGCCATGTTGAGGTCCCTTCTTCCCCTTTTTGGTCCTGCTGAAGCACTGGAGGCGCTGTTTCGTAGAGGGTTGTAGCTGAAGTAGCAGTGGAAATTTGACCCATTTCCGTAGAGCTTTCACCAGTGTTTGTGACTGCTGTTGTTGCTGTCGCCGCTGCTGATGCTGGGACCTCTGCGTAGCTAAGACTACGAGTTGTTGGGAGAACGATGCTTCCGGTTTTGTGCAGCTGGTGAATTGAAGGAGGCCAAAACCATTTTTAAACATCTCAACTCTAATAACGTCAACTAATACTGTTTAATTTATTTCCTTCTTTCATTTTTAAGTTGTGTAGAAGGAAGTAAATGCAATGCTGGTAAAGTTGGCCATAGTCGCCTTTGAATGCTTTAAGCAGCCGTCCTGATAACATTGTGGGGTTTGAAGGTAAAATCTGCCTTCAGATAGAGAGCTTAAGGCAATTTTGCTGGTCTAGAATAAATTAGAACAAATTTTTTAAATCACTGTGGTTAAACAAAGTTGATGCGACTTATTTTCTACTTTGCCACAATCAGTTGTTGCGAGCCAGAATTCCGATTTCATTCTAGTAAACCGGTATGCAGGTATAGCAAAAAGCCTGAGCAATGAAAAATGGAGGAGAGTAAGAAGAAATAGCTTGTTTTTTATCCCTTTTGAGTTTTAAATAAGTTAATTTTATTTCTACCCCCCAAAGCAGTGGCAGCAGTACCAAGAGCGGCAGCTGTTGGGGTGTTCGGTGTGGCGCAAATCTTGCCTAGGGTACAGGCGAACCAACAAACAAACAAACGTCCAGCTTAGTCACACCTGGAAAGGGGAGATAGAGGTAGAGAGTGCATCGTGTAGAGGACAAATTTGATAAGGGAAAAAGCAAGCAACCAGCGTTAGCAGCAGCATCAGCAGCCTAGTGTCTAGTCAATGCGATGTTACGGTGGTAACAACTTGGAGGTAGCATTGTCGCGAGAGTTAGCATTGAAAACAAATTAGCGTGACCCGGTGGAATTAGACGGAGGGCGGTGGGTGAAGGAAGCCGGTGGAAGATAAACTATTCATGGCATGCATAATCTTGGGCGTTGAACAAGCGGGCTTCCAGCCATTATCACAACCAAGTTAGGGAGATAACAACTTTACTAAGAGCTAGTATTTACAATGAATTTACAAAATTGTTATCGCTAAAAATCTGACCTATAAGTCAAACCTTCTCAGAAATGTAAAAGGAATAACCGAAATAGACAATTAGCGCTCATGATGCGAGGTGTCCGTAGTCGAAGTTATTCAGGGAAAGGTAGTTTTAGCTAACTTTGGAATTTCGGTTAACTCGGCAGTTATACTTTGTTGTTGTTGTCGAATCCTTTCAACAGTAAAGCTCTGTAATCTTTAGAAATTTCTCATAGGCAAAGCTTCTTCTTTCTACGAATATGCGCCCCTGATTTAGATGTCTGACTTAATAACTGCCTAATAGGTTGATGAGTACCGTGGCATTTAGATGGCGATGGTGCCATTCAACACAGAAATCATCCCAACATCTAGTGGTTGGCGAAGCGTTTAAGCGTCCAACCAATTTTTATTCCCATAATTGGAGAGCAAATTAAAGTCATTGATTTGACTTTTCTTAAGGGTGGGTGGAGAAAGGGTATCGCGTCTGCACCGCGACACTGTAGTTGTTTCAATCAGAAGAGATGTGATAATGGTGCTTACTGTTTTATTTGCTCACCAATCCCTTTTAAAGCGATAAACCGAGCTTGAGGAAGTTATGACTTTTGGTGCACAAAGGAGACCACTTAAATCCGGCATATGCTGGTTCCGGAAACGTGGATAAGCATCGAAATGTATAATCAAAGAGCGTTTCTCGCCAAGAAGTGGCAATTTTACACAATTAGTTTGCTTTTATGACATGTTTGAGTAGAAGAAGACACCGCTGAAACAATGTGACATCTAGCCACTTTGTTCTAGGACTAAAAGCTTTAGTGACAATGGCGCGGCAATCACTAAATGACGACTAATTTAACGGGTAAATGCACTATTGACGGCAGCCATTGCTGAGTCAGGCGCAAATTGCATGCGATAGAGGCAACAATTAACCTTGAAAGCGGTATCGCTTCAGTTTAGAATGGATATTATATTACCTGATCCCATTCTGCAAGGGTTAGCAATGGCGATGCATCCGATTGCGTTGCTTTGTGTGGATCCATCAACTCGCCAGGCGCCTGCAATTCTACCATGGTGGACTCCTGGAGATGGGCTTTCTCAATTGTTGCTCCCGTCGCTGTAGCTGCCGTATGGGAATCCAGGCCTGTCTCAAAGACCACAGGGGTCTGTTTCAGTGGAATTGTGGTGGTTCCAAGAGTGGCAGACCCCGTAGTAGTTAGCTGAATCACTGAGGCAGACCCTATAGATCCTGGATGTGGACGCAGCGACAGTGCCGTTGCCGACTGCGGCAAAATGAGCTGAAAGACTCGAGCCGATCTTGGTGGAAGGGAAATACAACCAGGACCAGCGTTTGGGGAGAGTAGATTGATGGAATCCACTTTATCATTTGCGTACTGAACGGTTCCGGAAGTGCCCTCCGGGTGGCCCACGATTATAGTTGCAGCTTGAGCATTTGGAGCCAAATAGGTGGTTGCTGGAGTAGTTGAGGTTGTCACTGTCGCACCTCCACCTGTTGCTGTTGTCGTTCCAGATTCGAACTGAGTCATCGTTTTCTGGGCCACCCCGATAACCGCACAGAGTTGGCGATTTTGAAGAAAAGCAGCTGTGCGAGTCCCAGTAGCCGTCTGATCAAAGTGGAGATATGGTGTGGCTGTTGAGCTCGGATGATGCGCTAATATACTCTGGTCGCAGTGAACTTGAGGTTCGAAAAAAAGCTGTGAGAAATCTAATGACCGTGAGGGTTAACGTAATTAAAATTAGAGCCTACGTGAGGATGTTTGAATACCATCTGAGATTACAGTCAATCCGGGATGAGGGGGTATTCCAGCCGTTGCCTGCGGATATGCAGTGGATTGAAGATGCACTGGTTTCTCAACAATCTGCAGTCCCGTGTGGTTGGACAGAAGACCCGTGGAGATTTGCAATTGGTTTCCGGTGTAGGCACATCGCAGCAGAGCAGGAGTACCTGCAGCTGCTGCTCCTACCGCCGTCGCATTCGTACTGATAGCTCCCAGGGGCTGTGGCTGGGCCACCTCGATAGCAGGCCTAATCGGTGTCGCACCTGAGACGTACTTGAAGCCACTATCTGTCAACTGATAGGGAGAAAAGGACTCGCTTGATGGGGTGGGCTTGAAGGGAACCTTGAAGTCGAATCAGTCGTCTATTCTTTCTCAAATTTCTGAACGACAACCTTTTGTGGTACATCACTTAACCATGATTTTGCTACCTTTACCAATCTGTAATGTGCGTTTTAATGGTGTTTAAGGAAAAAAGTTATCAAATATCGGGTTAGAGGTGAAACCAAGTATCCTACCTACAAAACCAAGAGTTGAAATTTCAACAATGATATTTTTGCAATACTTTCTATGGAGAAGACTAGTAATTTTGCCTGAGAAAATATGTATCAGTTGATAAAATCATCACTGGACAAGCGTCATAGTAGTTGACCATGTTTTAACTAAGGATGCGAGGAGGTAACTCTCACTTTTTATTTAAGGCAAACTTCATGTGCCCTCTATAGTGGATTCTAATTTATTCTTAACTTTAAGGTTCTTTCTTGGTACATAATTCAGTTATGAACATTTGCTTGAATAATTAATGTTACCTATAGGATGGAGACTAAAAAGGCTCTCGGGATTACCCACTTCAGCCGCTGAATGACCTTGAGTAGCTTTTTTCCTTCATCAAGCGAATTGAATACTCAACGCTCAATACAAATAGTGGGATCCATTTTTAGCTCTGTCGTGTCCAGTTTTTTTGGCAACATCAACTGCCAGACGAATGGCACCACTTCTTGTAAGGGCTTGAGACTTGGAAGTGTATCACCCGTAACAATGGCAACACCTTTTTGAGGTAAATGCAATTTCAATGGATAATGCTGCTGATAAATTCATCCACGACCACTCAAGAAATAAAAATACGCAAGCCTTTTAGGGTCCTTTGAAATTAAAAGGGGATTAATTGCTTGTGGCTGTGCTTTCAGAGAGGAAACGAATAATTTTTTCCATTAATTGGTCAAATGGACCGGAGACAGCTTATCAAGGGGAGAAGGGAAGCAGAATTGGCATGGGACGGAGGAGCAGGAGGAAGGGGGCAGAGGGTTAAGGGAGGAAATGAATGACTGAGCGCGGGCAGAGTAAACAGGCTATTTTTAATGCTCTCCATTAAAAGGCCGATCGATGTGACAGCGCGTTGGCTCATTCTGAGCTGTCCGATCTGCAAATAACACGCCTTTCTAACCCGAAAAAGTGGGGAGCTCAGCATGCGGTTCTTTAGTCCAGAGCTGTGGCAGTTGGCTTAATAAAGGGGCAGAGGAGTAAAAGGGAAGCTAATAAATTTTTCGGGGAGAGAAGAAATGAACTATGTAGACGTATGTAGGCGGGTATTTTTCTTACCGAGTGGTGGTCCGCCTTGCTTCGCAGGGGATCCGACGAGTGGTTAGATGCGCCAAGAGAGGTATTGGGCAAAATAAATGCTGACGAGCCTGTTCTTCGTTCAGTTGTAGCGGCTTCGGAAGTCTCCGGCTTTGGGAAGGACCTTTTGGAAAACAAATGGGCCATTATGGGACTAAAAAGCACCATCGGTTGCCAGTTATCGCCAATAGGTCCTTAAATCTTCTTTTTTTTCGCATTGTGGGTCCTGGACTAAAAATTTCTTGCTCTTTTTGGTAGAGCTTAGCGTGGGGCTGTGAATTTCATGTGACTCTTTACAAAGCCATATTTTAAGCGTAGGTAAACCTAAAGAATGTCATTCTTGTTGGTCGCTCTAATGACCTGAGTTAAATGCGATCTCAAATCCGCAGAAGCTTCTCCTAGCATTTGTTGTATTGCATCTGTCGAGGTTGCACCTGCAGGCAGTGCTGCCCAGCAATGTTCTAAACAGACCACTAAATTTCTGTGATAAATCACCCAAAGATGCGGCGGGATTAGGACGATCCTCCATTCTTAGTAAGAATAAGGAATAACGTGTCGCTTGTGATTGAAAAGAGTTAGGAGTGATGTCTTTAGAAGGCCATTCAGTCATGTTTAGTGGGAGTGATGAAACCATTTACTAACTCCTTACACACAGACACACACCTCTAAGTCGCGACTTCTTCCGTAGTCCTTAAATGACTACACTGGCCTTCTGTCTGGTGCACGGAAGATCCAATTGCCCATAATAAAATCGCTCGCTTACTGAATGCCAAATAACCGGAAAAACTCTCCCAGAAATGGCCAGGACTGCTTTGTCGGTAAGAAGACAACTTCATATTAAGTTTAACAGCTAAAAACTCGTATTTTATAGTAGGTTGTGAGGGAGAGAGAGGAGGGACAGAAAAGTTTCTTAACCCTCACCTTATCTCCCGTATTTTATTGACGATATTGCCCTCTTTTACAATCTTCTCCGGAGAGTTTGTATGGTAATGAAGGCGAAATGGAAAAGTGAGTACCCAGCGCTAGGTATTCATTTAGACTTCTCTGGATAAGTCGCTCCATTCGCAAGCTCGTGTCGCAATGGCAACGAATTGGAGGTGGTAACTGCTAATGTCACCTTATTGTGAAGAACCCAACCAATTCGTTTGGTTATCCTCCACTCACAAGGAGTATTTGGAAGGGTTTAGAGCGAGTACACGACTAAAATATCCCAATTATGGGGCAAAAATAATCAACAATAAGAATGGCTCAGCATCTCAAAATATTGTGCTCGTGTCAGTTGAAAAGGGTGTGGAATACCGGCTCTCCCCTGCGCATATCGAACTTCAAATGGAGTCGAGATGGAACAAGACATAAACACACTCTGAGCGTAAAGCGGAGCCATAAGAAAAAGAACTTACAGTTTCTTGAGTCGCTTCGCCTCGCGCAATTGCTTGACGAGGAGACCGATGTCTTGTGGTCTTTCAACTTGTCTTTTTAGTCCCATTGAGTGCAGCTGAAAGTAAAAAAGTGCAATAAATGTAATGAATTTTAGCAAATGGTTGGGTGGTAAAGTAGAACACTCGGAGTGGAATTGCAATACCTGCGATTATGTCTACAAAATGTGTTTGGGTGAAGAAATGTTTGAATATCCAAAAGATTATATGAATTTCTCAGCATTCGAAACTGAGATTTGACAACTTTTGCACTAACAGCCATTCGACCACCTTTAAATTCACAGTAAAATCACTTCAATATCTGTATTCGTCCAATGATGCCACAGGAGGTAATTAATGTAGATATTCTCGTTGACAAGTATTCTACATGGGCTCTCGACGTCGTAGCGTTTCGGCTGTTTCTGCTTCCGTAAGCCTATAGTAGGCCTTCTTCCATTCTACCGTGCCTTACCAGGTTCTCTAGGACTATTCAAGGATGAAAATTTTACAATAAAAACAAACCTAACTTTGCCCTTTAATGCATCCTTTTTGGTAAACTGCCACTAATGTAAAATGCAAAGGAGATATTTTAATTCTACCTCCACTAAATGCTGCCTGTGTCATGGCTCGTGATGCCTTCAGCATTGGCCTCCAGGTTTGCGCGGGTGGGTACGTGTGCCTTTTTTGGCACCTGCCAAAAAGACACACGTATACACTCGAACACAGAGGGAGGGAGACAGGAGTTCCGTCTGCTTTTTCTCCTCTTTTCTTGACAAGGAGAAGGAGGCACACACACCCCCATGCACTTGTGATCATCGCCTGCATGACACTTTTTTCATCCCTCGCCATTGCTTTATCCCTTCCTTTCCTTCCTTCCATCCTTCCTCCCTATCTCTTCCTCCCTCATGTTCTATGATACACTAGAGACTATATTTGTAAACACGCATGCATACACACATTTAATCATCGTGGAAGAAGAAAATGTTCACTTTTGCTGAACACAGAGAGTGCACATTTTATGATATCCTTTTCCAAAAATAAGTCTTGACCACTTTCGGCTCTCAAAACAATGCCTTTTATAACTGATTTCAAGTTAAAGGTGTAGCAGGTACTTGTCTTAGCGATTTATCCGGAGACAAGATTAGTGGCGACCTTCCATCCATGCTTATGACCCTGCGGGTGCCTTGAACCCGAGGTGATCGGCCGGAGTGCCATATCCTCTTGATAATCCCCTCAAAACTGAACAACAGTATGTTTTCCTGCTTTCAAGTTGCCACCAAAACTCGATGAAACTGGTTCACGTAAGTTATAGTGCTTTCTAAGGAACGATACTTTTGAATAAAAAAATGGAGAGTGAGCTGAACAGTCACATCAAATTGCAATTTCCTTGGTTCACTTTTTGCCCTCCGAATGGGAAATTTTAGGACGAAAAAAGTACTGAAATGTACAAATAGAAAGAGAGTAAGTTGGTAATTATCCCATTTCCAGTGAAGGTATAATTACAGGAGGAGGTTTGACACCACTTTTAGTAGCCCCTCTAAAAGTAGGAAGGAAAAATCAACGAACGCAGTTCAACTTTCGCTTTCACATTGCCACGAGGGCTAAGGTCTCGAGCCCCAAGCAATGTTTTGAAATTGAATTTACGAATCTTACCGCCAAAAAAGTCGCATTTATGTGTCTGTTTCCGCAAAAAAAGCGTTATTCACAACTTCTAACTTACTTTTGTGATTTGAATTCCTTTTATTTTAGCAGCTAGTACTTTTGTAACTCCTCCTAGGAAGCGCGTTCATTTTTTATTCAAAAAGTGGGGCAACTTTTTGATGTTCGCATCAAATAAAACCCGAGTCATTATTCCGGCAGTATTAACATTCAAAAGTCTCATTTCGTCTTCCTGCTGCGATGAGCCTCATCTTCTAGTCATTTTTTTCTCTCAAAAATAAGCTGGAAAAAGGTAGCATTTGCCGTACTGATTCTATTCATCAAATGATGGAGAAGAGGCCTACATTCCGTCAGAACCACGCCCTCTGAATGCTTTTGGTACATTAAAATTCCTTCCTTTTTTTGTCATAAATTCATTTTATAGCAACTAATATAGGCAGAAGAAATTCCCCAACTACCACTACTTTTAACCAATATGGAGATCGTAAGTTGAGGAAAGAGTCTTCTCCATTGCGTATCACATGGCTGCTTTTTTGCCACATCCCACCGCAAACAAGCATAGTAACAATCGGAGCATTAAATGACTTACAAGCCTTACTTTATAAGGCTGTGAATGCGTCTGCTAATAGGGGCTCGGTCACAGGCGATGTTTGAAGCACCAGTCACACACAGCATGTTTTATGCCTAATGTACGATATAATCACGGGAAAATTACGGAGGAGGCAAGCTCACGCAGTGTACACTTTTTTGTAAATAAAGATGTTCTATTACTTTTAAATTGTCTACTCTGAAGGACGAGGCAGTTGAGGACCTGTGTGCATCATGGCTCTCCACATTCGTGCACTGCAGGATCAAATGATGAATAATCTTAAAATAGACTTTGAAATTGTATGAGTCAAGATTCTTTTAAAATCGGTCCCTACAATTACTTTTTTTGGACTTGATTCCAAGTATTTTGACGTTTTGAGCGACTGGTCAACCTTTGATCAAACACCTTTCCAGGATATTTTACCGGAAATCCGGCAAATCTCGTCGACAAAGAATGACTAACCGAATTGCCTTTGAGTGAAATTTAATGGATTCTTGTATCGATAGGGGGTTCGCCAAAGTTTGCTTGAAAAAGTTACCTAATAAGCAAGAATAAGAGAGAGAGAGAGAGGGATTATCGTTTTCCCACGTTAATTCGGCCATGTGTTCTGAGGATCACATATGGGATTTCGGCGAACATAGCACTTCAATCCTCCTTATTTTTTTTTACGACTAAAAAGTTGCACATGCTCCACGAGCAAAATTTCAACTATGGGCTTATGGCTTTTTGATTCGGGGCAAAAAAGTCTTGCCAATTTATCAAATCTCCCATTTCAATAGACGAAGCAGAGGTTTACAAACGCAATACTTTGGCTTGTTCAACAAAATTCATAAACTCTTCACATCGCATTACTAAGTAATGCTCATGAGGCTTTTGAATTTATAAGTAGTATAGATTAGTCTACTTATTTCATAATTAATGACTACTTTGACTTATTTTCTCCCCCAAAAAAATCGCACTTTTTAAATTTCCTTTGCTGGCATAATCTAGTCCGTAATCATGTTCACGATAAAAATGGAGGCAGGGGAAAGGGGGTGCGGAGAGGCAGACCAGATGTCTATCTCGAGGTGTTAATGCATTAGCGTCGACTTGGGAGTAGAGGTATGAATGTAGACAAAAAGCGCGAGGAAAAAGGGGTGCAACAGCATGAGGGAAAATAGCAACAACAGTCCCCACCTTGATTGTTTGTGAAAGAAGACTAAGTCAAACCTTCTTTTCCAATGTCTAAAAAGGCTTCCTGATCTTGTCTACGCCACTCATTTGTGGTCCAGCTATACCGATTGAGAAAACTTGAGTCACAAATACTGCAATTTAAAATGAAGGTTTTGCAACACTTTGTTTGTTCAATTCTTGGTTTAGGTAATGGGGCGAGGGGCAGCTCCGCCGGATGGCTTGGCTTTTGAGCCACGCCAATAGCCTCAGTCCCTCCCTAAGTCATCCTCTATCTTCATTAAATTTCCAAGGTGTCACGATTCACCATGAACTTTATGCCGATAAGTACAGAGGTGTCCAAAAGCGGAATTGGCAAAAAGATGGGAAATTGTTTTTGTCTAATACTTTCTCGATGTAATTAACCCAAGTTCATCTTTAATCGCCTACTTCGAATAGATGAAGATCGGTCGCTTCGAAGGTGTTTTACAATATCAATTGAGTACTGTGTCCGTCATGGGGAAGCAATCTAAGTGAGAACTTGTTGAGACATCATCGGTAATCTGATTTAAAACCCAAAATTCGTCCATCAGACAAATGAATTTAACTATTAAAAGTAATTTAGGGATCATGAAACAGTGTGATTCACCCAGACATAAAAAAAACTAACTACTATAGCATAAAACAAAGATAAATGGGAGAGGAACCACACAGATCCCCTTGCATCATCAAATCGTCGTAAGCAGAGCTACTAATAGTTGGCCGGACGGCTAAAAGATTAGGTCTGTGCTGAGGAAAGCAAAAAAGTTCACTTCGCAGATCCGTTTTAGGGGAATTCCATTGGGGTAATAATTACCTTCGGCAACCACAAATGCGACGCCTCGCTAACTGGCTTGCAAACACGCGAAACATGGGGCGGGGCGGCGGGGAGAGAAAAAATTGGACCATACCTATTTTGAACCAGCCAACCCACCTACTAAGATCGTTGTGTAGTGATTCATTCAAAGGATCGACTGAATCATCCAACTTCCTGTAACATGCACACACATAGGCAGACATGCGAAAGTCAAACTGTGATTCATTTATCCCGTTACAGAAGGTGCAATTCATTAGAAGGGAATGGATGCTTAATTCAATTCCCCTCTTTCACTCCATCTCACCCTATGTCTTCTTTCCTTTCCTCTTCTCTCCTCTTTTCTGTCTTCCCATTCATGTAGCTGCAATTTAATTATAATTGATGACGATGATGATGAGGAGGAGGATACAGGGAGGGAGGGGGAAGGGAGAGAAGGGAAGAAAACTAATGCATTTCTCTTGCCATTGACTTGCTTAAAATAACTTCCTATCATGTAGATTTTATTGCATAAACACAACTGTTTTCCGTGTTTCCTTTTTTTACAGAAAATCAGCATTGCGCTTTCACGGTTTACCCAATCACGATTGCTACTGCGATAGCTTTCAATCCTATCGCACCAATGAAATCTTTCTTCTCATTTGAATCTTGCATAAACTTCCTTACTTCTCATAGATACTCAAAACGTGCCCTATTTTAACTGGGGCATTGTCCTCACGGTGTTTTAGTGCGATAACACTCCGCGTTGCTTCGTCGAAACAATATTACTTTCTCCCAACTTTCGATAAATAAAGGGAGTAGAGCATTTCACATTCTTTGGAAACTTTCAGAAGGAAGGTTTTGGTGGCTCTCTCTATTTTTGCATTAGTGTAGAAACAATGAATCACACGGCAAACTATGAGGGTCTCGCCCATTCGGAATGTCGAAGCAGGCAATGAAGGGCTGTCTAGACGGGGGCACCTAGCTACGGTGCACGTTAATGATTTATGTTTGCTTGCGTTGATTTCTAGGTTAAGGATCAAGTAATTCGGGTGGGGAGGGAACAAACTTACCTTGCAGAGAAGGCTTCGCCGACACACCGTTCCATCGCGTTGAACACCACAATGTAGACGCGGATCGAAGGGCCCTGAAACAAATCCCCAAATCAGTCAGATCAGAACGTCCGATTGATGGAGATCGAGCACCGCCTGTCAGGTCTGACTCCCCAAATGAACTTTTCTCTTGTTCGATTCTACTCTGTGAACTGTTTGTTTGTTGAAGGGTAGCCTTAATTGTGAAACTAATCTTCAATCTCTTCCATTCTTCGCATCATCGCCCACCCCAGCAATCTTTAGATTTTAGCTAGACGTGGTTTAAGGAGTTATGAATCGCGTAAATCTCTTTGTAAAAAAAATGTGACAACACATTTGTTTCACACTTAAGTAAGCCCTATATCAAGAGCAAGTAGAATTGTATATTTTGCGTTTTGTTTTGCTAGGTGCAACTGCATTTGTGATGGACGCTAAAACTGCCATAGATAGTGGAAAGCTTTGCAGAGATGACATTTGCATTGGAAATCTTTTTATCCCTCTCCCCTCAGCATCACATTCCATTAAAGAAGATTCGTCTTCATGTGGGGAAAAAAGGTCCTACCTAAAAGCGATAACTGAAACACTGAGGCAGTTTCGCCAAAAAAGCTAGAGAGAACGAGACGGAAAAATGGGGCTCCCGCATTTACCCATGTCTCCAAAGAAGGAGTAAAAATGTACAATTCTCATAAATAATTCGTAGGCATTTCAGTCTTCAGTCTCTGTCCTCGTGTGTGTGTATGTGGGAACTGTTGAGCCATTATAGAATCTGCCAAAGATGCATCTACCCTTATATAGATAGACTCCCAAAGTCAATGCTTTTTATGAGCACAAACCTATTTTGTTGCGGTTTGCTTAATTCCTTTCGCTCCCTTGCTATCCTCCACCTTTTCTGGACACAGAAATTATTTGCTCATTTACTAGGGCATACCGCCGACTTATCAGAAGCTCTTACCTCAAAATCGCAAGTGAAGGCTTTCAGTTACTAGGACAAAGGCGGAAGGTGTGGTGATTTAAGGCGGGGGAGGGGGTATTTTTTGCTCATGTAACAAAAAAAACCTTCCCCTTCTTTTTCCTCGAGGTCACGCAAACGCAAAATCTGGCAAGTGGAATGCGCATTTTTGGTCATGTTTTTGGACACACATCCCATTCTGACGTAATAAAATCTCACTTTCGTTGCTACAACCCTTCCATTCCCCGAGTTGAGGAAAAGTCCACTAACTTTGCCTAGACACGACAGTAAAGCTGGAGCTGCATTCACGGCATACTTATCTTTGGCCCATAGGCAAAAAAGAGCGAATGCAAGTTTGTTTTATCAATCTGCGCAGGTAGTGGTTAATGTCATTTATGTCCTTCGTGTCTGTAAACCGGCCCAGCTCAAACCCACATTGGGAGATTTTTGTAGGTTCGCCACAAGGTGAACATCTACTTGCTGACGACTGTCACAGTTGCTGTCGTTGATAATATTATTGTTGACATCATTAACAGTGGGAACAACAGAAGTCAAAGCAAAAGGGTGGTTTTATAGCAGAGTGAAGGTGGTATTTCCAAGGAAAAGGTTAATGGAGCCAAAAGTTATGGCGCCAATGCTTCTAACGTGACCGATTTACCCCTCACCCTCCTCTAACCCCACTCCAGCACAGAGGATGAGTCATTTGGGGCGAAAATCGCGTACCTTCCCTTCTCTCTCACAAAAATGATTTCAAACCCAGTAATCACCTCAACCATGGGGTCATGAAAAGCTCACTGGACACAGCATTTTGATGTTGCTTAGGAAGGCAGCGGTGACTTCGGAGCATTAGATGTACTGTTAGTTGGTTAAAATCAGTGCACTTTGAAACCCCAGTAGAATTCAGCTAGAGATGAGGGATGCAGAGCACCATATCCCAAAAAAACAACAGCGCATCTCACTTACACAGGTGCAGTGGAAGGGAGCCATTCAGGCAATCTATGGGACGCCGAGATCGAGAACTGTTCTCACTTTTCGCCGACTTTGAATCTGTGGTTGAAGATGTGGGTTTTACCAAAGGCTGCTCGCTAGTTGTTACGGGTACTACAACGGATTGTTCGACAGGGAATACAGTCTGCGTAAGCTGTGTTTGCTCTTGCTGTTGTTCTCGCTGCTGTTGTTGTTGCTGCTGAAGTTGACAAGCCTCCAAAGGCATTGACATCTCAAAGGGCGCCTGTGACTCGCTGGATTCGGGAAGATAAGGTTCTAAACTGGAGAGTAGATCGTTTGCTTTAAGCAGTGGAAGACTTTCACTGGTATCTCCTTCTGTATAGTCACAAGCAGGCAGCTCTAATGAATCCCAAATCTCCCAATCAATATCAGCAGTCCCACCTCCTACGGTTGTGTTCTCCACCCAGCCACTAGAAGCAGAATGGTCGGGAACACTGGTGGTCATAGTGTCCATCGGGGATAGAATCGGTAGCTTCTCATCTACTTTTTGTTTATCCGCAGGCTGTTCTGACACTGACTTATTTTCGCTGATCTTCTTGTCTGTTGGTTCCTCGTCTAGGTTTACAATAGATGCGACAGCCTGTTCTACTTCTACGTCATTTTCACCATGAAGACGAGCTGGAGTTGTGTTGTTAAACCGCACCAAGATTGGCATAATAGTAGGTGGCGATTTTACCTCATAGCTTTTAGAGTACACAGATTGGTCAGAAAAGTAGGTATTTAAGCATTGAGAAGAGGAAGCGTCCGTATTGTTAAAGACACTAGAATCCACTGAATAGGTAGAAGAGGAGGAGGCGGAGGGAAGAGTAAAGAAATCTGGTGATGGAGTTTCCAGAGTGTGAGAGTGACAATCGGAAGCTTCCGAGCGACCCATGGTCAAGTATGGTTCCGGCTCATTCGGAGTTGAGAGATAAGTGTTTATCGGTTGTGTGACTACCTGACCGTGATGTGGTACCACCGTGGAGTTCTTTCCAGTTTCATCGCCTTGAGTGGAATGCAAAAGGTCATTAAAGTAGGTGTTTGAATTCTTTAAGTCAGCAAAGTTGATCTCATTGTTGCTGGTGTTGATGGCAGTGACACCAGTGTTATTGGTGTTATTGTCATTGTAGAGCTCTGAGGTGTCAGGGAATATGTCGTAAAAGTCAAAGAAGTCTGGTGCTGTAGAGGTATTATTTCCATCTCCAATTTGAGTATTATCAACTTCTTCAGTGGAAGGTGGTACATCTACAGGAATCTCAACACTTGAAACATCATTGGCAGAGTTAAAAGGATCGGAGACGTTAAAAAGTCTTGGCGTTTGTCCACGACCGTCATCGTGGTTCCAACTTTGTGGAAAGCAATCTTGCAGCATGACGTGTCGATAAGTCTCAGAGGGTTCCAGGTTTGTAAAATTTGAGGAAAAAGAGAAGAGATCTTCGGAGTGTTTAGATGAAAGACTGCTCTCTGAACCCGAATTCAACGTAAGGACCGCAGTACATAAGTCCGTCGAAAGAGTGCTTATCTTCTTGTGGCGCACACCTTGAGAAAAGATATGAGTTAAGTAAAAGAAAAAGAAAAATGACTTACAAAAGTGTTCAGCAAGCCGATTTAAAAGGACAATTGAATTGCAGAGTGTACACAGGATTAAATCCGCTCTGGCGTCAGATTTGCCGAGAAAACGTGTATTGAGGGGGCGGATAGTGGATGTGAGGGGATCTACTGAGACAATTGAAGGCAGACTGGAGTGCTAAATACCTGAGTAATTGAACCGCCTATTTTCAAGTCTATAATGCAAGAGCTCCCAGGGATTTTGTTCAGACATGAGCCAAACACTACATAAAAGCTGACAGATTAAGTGTCAGTCTTATATGCTTTATTCCCGGATATAAAATAGACAAAAAACACCATTTATGAAAAAAAACAATCAAAAAATAAAAAATTAAGTCCCAAATAAAAGCTTATAAAAAACATTTTTTAAATTTGCAAGCGAGACATTAAAAAAGAAGTCATAAATGTGTACGAATTAGAAATCAGATAGCAAAATCAATAGTAAGGTAAATTAAACAAAGTCAAACCAAAAATTGTCAAAATTCCTTTGATACGAAAATAAGTCAAGTTAAAACTAGCTAACTGCTCCAAAAATGCAAGTTAATCCAAGATATTAGGACAGAATAAGTTTAAATTTAATTAATAGCATTGCTAGTCGCAACTTGAAGCAGAGATACAATAAAACCAGCCAAAACACCCTGCAGAAAAGAGCAAGTTAAAATGGTTTAAGATAACAGCATAAAAAGATTAATAATGGGATATTTTGACCCACCTAATGCGATATTCCTCGAGAATTCAAAGTCATCTCAATTACGCAAAATGTTTTTGGCTGGCAGTACTTGATTACATGTGATCAACTAAAACGAACTCAAGGTATAGCAAGTTTGCTCTCTTCTCGTGAATTAAGACAAATGAACTAAAGTAAGCTATTTCTGATCAGAAAATATTTTACTGTAAATGAGTCGCCTTGTAAACATTTCACTAGAATGGCCCAACTTTAAGCATGATACGCATAACCGCATCAAATGCGCAAAATACGCACACTAGACCTATATATGTTCATTCGAATGCCTAGTTTTGAGTAAATTAGTTTTGTGTTGCTTTAAGGTTTGTTAAATTAAATCTACCTCGGAAATTTTAGAATGTAGTGCGTCACAATCTCAAAAGACCCAATCGAAGATCCCGACCTAGTGATTTATAGGACACATCCAATAAAACATCATACACAAAGTTAAAAAATATCATTCATAGTAGGCAGTCTCAAATTTGACCTTGTTAAGAAAACTCATTTGCATTATTTTTTGTATGGTGCATTTTATGCTTTCATATGCACGCACTGTAGTGTCCCGAGACTCCCTCGAAGGCAAAAGAAGGCAGGATGCTAGAGTAGAATATATATATTCAATGGACAGGGGGAACTAAGCTGCTAGCATGGCCCGGAGGTCAGCTTACGCAGCTAGGGCAATATGGCCACCCCTGTGACCCTGACCGAAACCGGTAGTTCAAAAAATCAAAGCACTATATGTACACCTGATTATTTTGTCTAAATGCTTGCTCGAATACACCATTCAAGTGAGCGGTCTTCAATGAACACGAATTTTTTGACGGCAGAGTAGTCTAAAATCTTTGAGGGAGAAGATCTTCTAAACGTTTATGCCTCTGATCTCTGTTCCTTGCTCTGAGTATCCCGTACAATATACCCTTTTTAGTTAATTAAAAAGAGATTGTAATTCTTTGTTTGTCTAAATTTTGGTTTTGGTTGGAGTTACAGAGGTGGTTGTAGTACTTTGTTTGTTGGAACTACCGGCCTCCGGGCTATGCCAGCAGCTTGTTTCCCTCTGTTCGTTGAATTTATATGTATCTTCTACTCTAGCATTCTGCCCTCTTTTGCCTTCGAAGGAGCCTCGGGATGCTACAGTGGTCATACTGACCTAACCGCGTAGGCTGGCCACTAGGCCATGCCAGCAGCCGAATCCCCTGTCTGTTGAATACGTACACTCTGCTCAAATATTCTGTCTTTTTGTCTCCAAGAGAGCCTTGAGACGCTAAAGCGATAGATGCCAGATCGCTCATACTGGTGGCAGCTTTGGCAAACCTTTCTTTTCAAGGCTGCTAGGGCTCTCAGGGACTGCTCTAAACCATTAAATTTAACCCCTGACACTGCTTTGACTCTGAACATCATCCAAAACTCGTCAACACTTTTAAGTTGCTTTTTATCTGCTGTAGACGCAATTTCATATTAACTCATCAGCCACTGGGGTGGGTAGTGTAGTACTCTGTTTGTTAGAAGTGCTGGTTTCTGTCAAGGTCACAGAGGTGGCCGTATTGCTTTAGCTGCGTGGGCTGGCCTACGGGCCATGCCAGCAGCCTTTTTCCCTCTGTCCGGTGAATATATATATTCTACCCTAGCATTCCGCCTTCTTTTGCCTTCAAGGGAGCCTCGGGAGGCTACAAGTAGACCCTCTCATTCGGTAAAATAAGGTGAACGAAGATGAGGCAGCTGAATGGATATCTGCCCAGCTCAGGCAAGGGATTCAGCCACTGATTATGCTCAAAAGCTTTCTTGCACGGATGTTAACTTTTTGCTATCACAAGTCTCAGGCAGACTATGATAACTTAAAATCAGCTTTCTTTCTGACCATCACGCGGGTAGACCAATAATAGGTCTACAGACTTACCTTACTTTTTGCCACAAGATTAGCCACCTCATTGTCTATAAGATTACGCGCATCAGAAGCAAAGTGGGTATTAGTAAGATAAAAACATGGCATTAAAGACCGGAAGAGGCAAAGATGTCTGGCTCAGACGCCAGCTCACCTAGCAAAGACGCAGTGATGGATAATCAAGGCATCCTCTAGACCAAACGGGCTTCAACAGTGTCTAAGGCTCAAATAGATTTTGGTATTTAAAGGGCAAGGATAATTGGCACGTCTTTACAAAAACTACTTTAGTGTAATACGTTGTTCCCTTCCAAAACTTGACTTCCGAAATGTCAAAAGACTGAGATAAGGGCAGAAAATGTAGAGTTCTCTATGTTGAGCTTGCGAGTAGGTTTAAGATACATCACCTAAGTCATTACTGGCCTGCAAATTGTGCCGATTAGGGCTCGCAATCAGCAGAGGCAGACAAGGCCTGTCGTTAATATAATCCTTTTTGATAATAAAATCAGTTAAACAAACAAGCCGATTAAATAATGGAACACTAATTGTAATCCTTTAAAGCGCATGTGCCTCTGTAGCGTCCCGAGGCTCCCTTAAGGCAAAAGAAGGCAAAGTGGCAGGATAGAATGTATATATTCACCGGACAGAGGGAAAACGGCTGCTGGCGTGGCCCAGAGGCCAGCCCACGCAGCTAGGGCAATATGGCCACCTCTGTGACCTTGACAGAAACCGGCAGTTCTAACAAGCAAAGTAATACATTGCCCCTCTCCTCTTTTGAGCGTCGTCCCCGACGCGCCCCTTCATACACCTCCCGTGTCAGCCATCACAACATACTCAGTGCTGCAACAAGCACCCACGAGCTAACCATGCCAGTCTCCGACATTCGACGCGATTGAGGCGATGCTTGACACCAACGTCAGTGATCCCTCTTGACAGTGCATTGCACTACGAGTTTCGTCTGGCTTGGAAACAATGTTCGGAATAAGTGGTTCTGCCGACCATCAGTATGTCCGTAGGGGGCGTTAGTACGCCGATCTCCTTAAGCAAGTATATTAGGGGTAACCTTTGGAACGAAACTTTCCAGGCGGTCCATGGCTAGTGTCGCTTCAGTTGTTGATAGCTTTCTTGTAGAACACGGAGATGGGTTAGATGCCGGAGGTGGACGTCGTTTTTGGCCCGTCCGTAGCACATGCACTTCTTTCGCACCACTGCAACATGCCGCAGGTGATAGAGATCGGGATAAAATCCCTATAGAGTCGGGTCCGCTTTCCGCTGCCACCAATGTAGCGTCCCGAGGCTCCCTTAAGGCAAAAGAAGGCAAAGTGGCAGGATAGAATATATATATTCACCGGACAGAGGGAAAACGGCTGCTGGCGTGGCCCAGAGGCCAGCCCACGCAGCTAGGGCAATATGGCCACCTCTGTGACCTTGACAGAAACCGGCAGTTCTAACAATCAAAGTGCTACAGCCTCAAACTCTCTTTCACCTCAAGGAAGTCTAGTCACTCATTCGTTGCGAGACTGTTTCTTAAGAGCTTTCTACCTAAAATAGGCGTCAAACCTAATGCTGGCAGATGGCAAAGTTGCGATCAGCTTAAGCTCATGTCACTTGTAATTCGGCAAAGCAAAAAACTTTGCATTTTTGTTTTTATTGCATGTAATAAAGTATTTGTAATTTGTTGTAAGGTCCCTCCGCATTTTAGAATTCATCTCATCATTCGCACATAAACCATCTTATGTCAAAGTATTATTGCTCGCCACAGCACTTGATCCAGGAAAATTAACTTTTATTTGCATCCTTTACATTTAGATTAGTAGTACAGAACCAGTCTAAGCTCAATAATTTATCAAATCGACCCCAATAGTCACTGCTGGATGGGTTCGTTGGATAATTCTGAATCTAATATCTGGGATGAAAGTGACGTCCAAGGTTTCAGTTTTGATGTAGCGGTTTCCTTCTCGGCATAATTGAGATTTGTTAGGACATAGAAACAAAGGATAGTCAAGTATATTCCGGTAAGATAATGTGATTTATTTCGTCTGTGTTTAAAGATGCCCTTGCAAAGAACATCAGTGGAAACACTGTCGAATCAACTTTCGTTCCGAGTAATTAGACCTTTAAACATTATTTTTTCAGGCCCAGCTAGCGAGGATTGTTCATTCTGCAACCAACGACTTAGTAATGTTGTTAAATATGAGGATAAGACTGTATTTTGTTCGGAGGTAAACGACCTTTAATTTCTTTCAACGAACTCGTGGCAAATAGGGCTGTTGGGTTGCCTGTTTGCGTTCTTCTTTGACTGATCTGAGGAGTGGTGGGATAAGCTCTTGGCCGATCGATATGTTCGTCTCGTTAGGAGCTAAGCGTAGGCTCATTCAACTAGCCGCAGAAACGCTAGATGGTGACTTCCTAATAAAGGTGATCCTAATCGTAAGATCACGACTTGATCGAGATCTTTTCTTTTCAATCCTTCTTGAAAACGAACTTGGCTACAAGCATTACCTGCATTTCCTTACCGAGGCTTCGCAAACGCTGGAGGCGGATGAATTGATGGCGTAAGACTGACTATTTTTCATCTAACTCAATGCTGTCTAGTGCTCACGGAGCCTTGGAGGATTCAAAAGTACACTTTTTGGTGGTACTTCTCGAACTTTCTTTCAGATCTCCACTTTTAAAAGTCGTATGGAAGCCATTCAAACAGAAAGCATTGAAGACGCGGAAAAGGCTATGCATCAGTTGCATCTCTTTGCTGCGTATGACCTGGCAGTTAATTTACCTCTGTTGGCAGGACTGAACTGAAATCTACGCCTTCTCTCGTCCTCATGCACGAATCTGTTACCAGCGCCGCGGAGTTGTTGAAATTTCAACTTAAAATTGTATGTTTTTTTCTCTGTCATAGTCACAATTTTAGAGGTCAGAATGGGCTGCGTTTCTCAGCAAGCCGCGGGAGGGACCGATAAAATCTATGCTCAGTGAGCTGGAGGGGTCGGTCGTGGGGCAGAATCTAGCGAACACGATTCTTGCCTGTGTTTTGATGGACAGAACTGCATCCAAAGGCAGTCGTGCTGAGCAGCTCAAAACAACATACAAGGTACGGCTCCAAAAAGTTTCAGTTCTTTGATTTTTGCGGATATCAGCGAGGTACGAAGCGCGAGATTACTGTTCTACCCCTGTTCAAATCTTGCTTATTCTTATTCTCTGTCATCAAGCATTAATTGGACTTGATAAAAGTGCTTTGAACTCCTGACTACGGGCTGGATTTAATGCAGTCCGAAGTCTACAGAAGTCTCTCGTTCGGTCTTATGCATAGCATTTGGGGAAGATGTAGTAGTGAAACACCGCCAGGAATTAGTTTAGATGAATTGCTCAATTCTGGTTGTTAATCCATCATCACATTCAGGAAAGCTCTCTATTTTCATAAATAACGAAGAGTCGCTTTTCGCCATTGAGATACCCACATGATTCGAGGTTAGCATCAAAACCGAACTCAGTGGTGGTGGTGGTTACTAAGTCAATGGGTCTCTCAGAAATGCTGTGCATTAGAAGATGATAATAAGTTTAGAGGATTGTCAACTTGTCCCTCGCTAATATCATGTAACCC
Organism: Taenia hydatigena; assembly: GCA_036345935.2. Classification (NCBI taxonomy): domain Eukaryota; kingdom Metazoa; phylum Platyhelminthes; class Cestoda; order Cyclophyllidea; family Taeniidae; genus Taenia; species Taenia hydatigena. Next base: position 14,316,205 of record JADWOT020000008.1, read on the forward strand.
ATGGGAGTGTGTCGCCCATTTTTTGCTGTCAGCTGGCTTGTGCTGAGAAATGACCTTCATATTGCAACATTAAGCTAAATTGGCTGCTTCTGCACGATCTACTCACTGCGCACTCCTCTGACGTGTACCAATTCATCCTTACCAAAAAGACTGTGCCTGTTTCACGTGTGGTTCACTACAGGCTCAACTGTCTAGCCTAAATTTTTTTACTATAGGTCAAACAGTTGTGGCTGAGATCTCACGACTCTTTGCACAAGAAAAAGGCGACACCATGGGAGGGACAATAGATTGTAATGTCTACTAATCTATCGAGGAAGCTGCATCAAGGAGTTTCCTGTAGTTTACAGTACGAGCTTACTCAAGTACCTTGATGTAATCAAAAAATGGATCGTCGTTCTGATTCTGCTTTGTCTTCCAATTCTTTACAACTCCATTTCTCTCATTTTTCACCAATCAATTGAGACGAAATGCTTCCTCATTTTTATTGATGTACTTACATTTAAAATGGATCAGGCATGAAATCTATAGTCCTCCAAAGGGGGAATTATTATTCACTTTGAATTATGAGAGGGGGATGGTGATCATTGAGTGAAATGTTATTCGGAAACTCCGGCTTCTCACTTTTGTCCTTGCAGATGTCGGATGAACACTTTCGGTGGTTGGTCCTTGAGCCCCTCGTTCGCATGGAGCTGTGGATGCAAATGGACTTGCTACTGCTAGAAAAGGTTTGTTCATTTTCACCGAATTTCTACATCAGCTGTTAATCGATTTGCGGTTTAACGGAGAACACTGGATCTTATTTTAAAATCTCCTTGTAGATGTATTTCACTTCTCTGAGTCCACTTACAGCAAGAATGACCTTCATTAACTGTTCCCCTCATACTTCCGCCTAATTAGCTGATCATAATGGATGTTTGACCCTGCCAACTGACTGCTCATTGTTTATGAAGCTCTAATGCGTTAGACCAGTTAAGAGTCTGACCTCTAAACAGGCCTCGAATTGAATTACTTCAACCGACTCGGTCGAAGAATTCACGGAATTGGTGCTATCACCTGCAACCACAATGACGGTGTCATAGCTGGTTTCAGATCCCAGTTGTTCACCTCGTTTCAAAGCTTTATTTGCAACTCGACTAACGGGAGTACTATAAATCATGGTAGTAGGTTTAATCAAATGATCCTCGAAAAGGATTTACGCTCAATCACAAATAGCGTATTGGTTTACAAGCGACACCTCCAACTCATTCATTATGGTCCACTCAAGTTATCTGAATGCGAATGTTCTAGCACTGCTAAACCATCAACGTTGCTGAAATTTTGACGTCTTCACTAGATGTCACTCTAACTCAATACCGTGTAAGTCAGTTGCAGGCCATTTTGGCGAACTTTTTACCGAAATTGGCAGAATGTGATGCCTCAAATCTTAGCAACTTCTTTGGTTCATGTATTGAACCGTCTCTAGTGACGCGTTGGTTCTCGCACGACGCATCATTTCACTGGTTTATAAAGGTAGCTTGCAATTCGGCCACAAACTGAGTTTTTGTGCGGACACTGACAGCATAATAAACTTTCTAGGCAAATCATCTAGCGTTTTTCGTATAACCCATCATCTCTCTTCTTACCCTTCCAGAAATGGCTAGCCCGAAAGTCGTCACCGTCGGTGCCAATCAATCGCCTCATTCTTTTCCTCCATTCAACTGAAGCACCCAAAGACGTACGTCCATCCATCTCCGACCTCCTAGTTGTCATTTCGACTAAAAGTAAACTGTCCCCTTTTCCTCTCCCAAAATCAAGGTCACACGCAGATTTTTGCAATACATCCCAGACTCGGAGAGCCTGGTTGATTTAGTCGTGCGTCTAGGTCTCTATGGTCTTGGTCTAGAGGTAAGTGTTATCGTGCTGAAGTTCCCTAGACATCAGGTTTGCTACTCTACAAGGTACTTGATTGAAAACGCACAGCAAGTTTGGTAACGAAAGACTGCGTACGAAACCAAAACCACCCCAGTACTCTTCTTCCTAAGCGTTACTCCGACCTCGTCTGTTTTCTGCCCCCTCCCCCCAGCACTTCATTCGTCGACGCGATGTCGCAGGACTACGAACTCTGCTCTCTCGAATCCCTAGCAGTAAAGAGGAGTTCAGGATCGGTCAGACATACTTAAGCAAGCCGGTAGGTTGATGCACACTACTCCTCCTCACTTCTCCTCTCATTTAGACAAACCAGTGGACAGAGTACATGCCTCAGGGCTAAACAGCATCAGAACACTTTTGCGTTCAACTTTTTTTTGTATTTTTGACTTGATTTTTCATTCCTCTTCTTTCCCGGACTTTAAAGAGACGAATCAAGAAGCCTCCTAAGATCTCTTGATATCTGGGAAAAGAATGGTTATGCTGGAGGAGTAGTTGCTAAATTGCTACCTCCTTCCAGCGTTATCAGGGAAGCAGGTCAGTACTAGACACCCTTTAAGTAAACATCACTCGAATTTGTACCCAGGTCCCTCAAAAACTCAGTAAACTTCCAGGAGAAGTTAGACGTCGGTCTACGTGTTGGGCGCGGAATGCGTACCTGCTACTACCTCCACCAAGGGTTAAAGGAATTCGAGGCTTGCAAATTTTACTGGCCAAGAATAGGGACCAGGCAAGAAACGGGTCAGCAACACTTTGGAGTACTTCGACTCCTTTGAAGTGTGTGCTTACCAATGCAGAACCCGCGACCTAGAGGCGTTTACGTGATGAGATTGTAACCGCCGTTACGACGAAAAGTGCGACCCCTGAAAGTCGGCCGGGAACGGCATTGAATCGCGAAGTACCCAAATAACCATGGGGAAAGCGGCGAAATTTCGTTATCCCGCCCCTTTGATTCCATCCCATTTGCCCTCATTCGTAAAAGTGGGATGGCACGCTTCCTCCGGATTTCCAAATATTGTTCAGGATAAATGGAGTATCGTCCAGCTGAAAGCAAAGGGTGTATTTTTGTGAATTATATACAAATAATAAAGGGTAAAGAAGACTTCGTGAAAAAAAAAAGAGGCGACATAAAGTACACCGAGCCAGAGACGATTTCACAGAGTAAGCTAGCCATTTCTGCGACCCGATGCGGCGCGCTGGGTATTTGCGTTCGTCACTGCATTGCGAATAGTATGCAAACAGAAGGTGCCAAGCTTATTGATTTGCCTGAACAGAGACAGACGTTCATCCGACTGTTTTTTTAACTCGTACGAAGCTTCGGTGGTCCAGGTGAGTTTCAACAAGAGACCGACAAAGCCCACCACAAGTGCAAAAATCGACTTTGCCACGGTGGCGTAGAAGAGGTTCTCGATCTGTTGTTCGATGAATCTGAGAAAACTATGCGAGAAGTGGAAAAACGTACCCAAAAATGGAGAGATGAAAGCAAGCGACGATGAAGATTAGAACTGAGACGCAAGTGGCCAGAACATTCCGCTTCTTACGCATTAGCAACCAAGGCGTCAGAAAAATAACAAAGTTGAAAATCTAGGAGGCAGACTGCGATGCAGCGATTCTATCCTACCAGTTCAAAATTGGCGTCTAGACTCAAAGCAATATAAGCCCAATCGAATTCCAGAAGACGGGTTCCAGTCCAAATAGGAACAATCCTGTAGAGAACGCGCTGCGTTCGACAAAAATAACCTACTTTGTGAAAATCAAGTCTCCATACGACCAGCCAATGCATCCGAGAAAAACTGCGACTTCGCTGCGACCAAACATACGTGAATACGTGAAACGAACCGCAAGCAAATTAATCAAAACCCCTAGGAGCTCCTGAAGGACCTAAAGTTTCATCGCTTAACCATATGCTTGCGTAATTAAATAACCCAGCGGGTGAGAGCATGTCAAAGTTAAAATGCACCAATGTCGCCAGGAACATTCGTGCCAGTTGAAAACAGCCGTACATGATTACGACTTGAACGCATCTCCAAAATGCGTCATGCTCCTTTCTGAAAAAGACATTGATTTCAACAAAAAAGATGCAGCATACAATCCAGCAGCTTTGTAAGCAATGACATGAGGCCCGCCAGCGAGGGCTATACAATTAAAAAAATAGAAGAACCCCATGGAGGAAATCCCAGCTTAGAAAAGCACTAAAATAAAGCAAATCAGACACCACGATATGAGAAAAATCCGAAAAACACCTTGTAGGTTAGTGACGAGAATACTTCAAATATATGATTAGAAAGCAAAGTAGAGAACCGGGCGGCAACCCACGACATGCACAAACAAAAAGCGTTCAACGGTTTCAGGTTACATAAAGAACCGGAATTAAGTTGCAACATCAGTCGCAAAATAAATTAACGGATACAAGTTCCCTTTGTAAATTATTCTCACATTTTATTTAATGATCACGCAATCATCCTCTAGCAGAAGTTATTTTGGTCGCGTCATAAAAGTTCATTTGCGATAATTGGTCTTAGGTTGTGGAAAGATTGTCAAACCCGTATCTCAATAAATAATTGATGCTTAACTCAACTCAATTTTTCATTCATTTCTTAAAGATTACAGCCAAGACATCAGGTGCGTCATTTTGCGGTAGTATCTTTCGCGGATCAGTTGAGGCCCCAACCACTTGTCCTGCAGAGATCGATCTGAACCGTTGAAAAATTCTCGACTGATATTACAACGAGGAACGATAATCCCGCCGTCCCACTCTGTCATAATGTCTCGAAAGATACATGTTTTACTTTTAGAGTTAATTTTTCTACATTATGTGAGGGGTCGCTGTGCTATTTACACAATCATTCAAGTAGGAATTTTTTCGACTCTTGCAATCACTTCCTGCACTTCATAGGATCCTCTAATACATTGGTCAAAAAGGTTGTTTTCTTTCTCTGAGATGCATTGCGATAGCTGATTTTGGAGATACTTAACTTCCTTCGACAACACCCTGGCATCCTTCACGAGCGTTCGATGGTTCTCGTTCAGTCGGTTTATCTAAAACACCACAAAACTAAGATTATCTGCACGAGAAGAGCTATTTACCTCACTATTTCTATTAGTCAATGTCTGTTCCAGCTGCGACACTTGTCTAGCCAGGCAGTCAGCTTGCATAAGATGTTCCACAGTTTCACTGTAAAGGCGATCGCGCTCTTCTCCATTCACTGCTGCAATTTCTCTCACTGTTTGAGCTTCAGTTTGGAGAATTTTTTGCCTCCTATCCATTTGCGATACCGTCAAGTCAAATGCCTAAATAAAGTAGGCAGAAAGTTGTTCAAATCATCCATAGTTCACACAGCTTACGCTCTCGTTACTACTTTGATAAAAGGTAAACACTTGAAAACTTGAATCCGGTGATCTCTAGCAAGCCAACTGAAGCTGTGTAATTCATGACCTCGGTAAATAACAAAATTAGTCAGCGTTTCTATTTCAACCATCTTCAGTTAACCCGCGTAACATAGACCTCAGACCTGATGGCCTGAGGCTCTACCAATAGGCGAAAAATATCAGCCTCACCTCTACGTTGGATCGACACTCCTCGTGTAGTTTTTTGAGCAGTCGATGCTGTTGATTGAATAGGTCCTCAGCATGGCTCATCCTTGCCTCGTAGAGATGGTTCAACTGTTCCAGTGCTGACCTGAGTTGAGTCTCTTGTGCCTCCGCCGTCTCCTTGACCTCCCTCATCTCCGCTTCGTGGCACTGATTTGCAACGACAAGGTCACTTTCCATTTGTTGCAGCTAAAAGGGAGGGCGGCTTGTGTGTTTAAAGTGGAATAATTTCAACTCGTTGAAAGTTATTTATCTGGCTTCTATAATAAATGATAGGACTTTTAAAATTGTGGAGCATTTCAAACTCACGACTCCTTGCAGTATTACTACTTCTATAACCTTAGGGCTCATGAAGTCCTCACCAGCAACTCCAGTACTCCTGTCTAAAAAAGTGCCTTAGTCCTGGTGGTTCACAGTCAATACGATTCGGAAGTAGCATACCCTCTGCTCCAGAGCATTGCTTTGTGACAACAGGCGGACATGGGCCTCATTGGCTAGTATTAGTTCGGTCTGTGACTTTTCCGCCCGTTCCAAAGCTTCACGCAGTTGGGACCTGAGCAAACTGATCGAATCCCTCATTGCATCTTCATCTAGGTTGGCCTGCTCTTGGAAATGTGTCAACTTTTTCAGCACCTTTTCTCTAGATGTTCTCGGTGAACAGTCATGTCATAATCACAATCTTACGATTGTATGTTCGCCTTGGCAAAGGACTTTTTCAATTCCTCCATGAGCCTCGTATTCTCCTCCTGAAGACGCTTATTCTCTGTCTCAGTAGCTTGAAATCGCTTCTTAAGGTCAGTCAGCTGTGCTTCTGCATGGGAGGCTCTAGCACTCGCCTCAGCCGCCTTCTTCTCTGCCAATAGGAGACTGGTTCTGATGACCTCTAAACGTGTGTCTGATTGGTTGAGAGTGTTACAAAGAGTTGCTCTTTGCTGATGTTCATTATCTCGTAGGGCGTCTGAGAAACGGATTTTGAGTGATTCCACTTCCTCTACGGCTCTACAGCGGGCCGCATCTGCCTAAAAGAGATGTCTTGTGAGAACTAGATTACACATAAACTGATGAAGTGTCCAGTGAGTCATGTGTGTCATGGAGGATTTGAACTAAGCGGAGGAATCGGATGTTGGGGAAATTGGTATAGCTGATCCCTAGAGATGTCATGCAAACTTTACCATTTGACAAGCTCGATGGTGGTGGACGTCTATCTATACGTTCGTACCTTTGGGCACACTTTCTCAAGCTCCATTTTGAGGAAAACGAGTGATAACCTCAGGTTTCAAGATCTGGGATAATAATTGACTTTTTAGGACAGCTCACATACTATTGCTAGTTGGCACTTCGCTGTTTCCGCAGCTGCACTAGCCTCAACTGCTTTAGAGGCCAGTTCGACGTTCTCCTTGGAAACCTGCTTCAGGCGGCTACGCAGATGGAGAATAAGTCGTAGAAGATCTATTTGTTCTCTGACAAAAACATGAGAATAACCTGGAATGTTGCTTTAAGTTTTGTGAACAGACAATGGTCTTTAAAACATCAAATAAGAATTAATTTTATGCATTTTATTCGAATTTGACTTGACAGACAAATAGCTGCATCACATTAGCCTAGGAAGCGGGGCATCCCTGCAATCTTCAGCTCAGGTCGGTAGATGCGCGTCAATCCACCGCATCGACACAGCAATCTTTATTGGTCCTCCTTGTCACTTTCTCCCCTATTTTTAATTTCACTCGAACCTGACTGATTTGGCTTTGAACTTTTTTGCTGTAAAAACCGATTCTAGGTTAATTGCAAAGCTTCCGGATCCTCCCATCAGATTTGCTGCATAGCATTCAAATAAGGAGTGATAAGAAGATACGGGAGCAGAGCGTAACTTTCAGGGAATAGTCTAGGTGAGTAACCCTATTCCAGCAGTGGATCATTTGAAGATAGGATGGTAGCGCATTTACGAGTGGCTTCTAGCTTCAAGCATAAATGGCGAGGAATTACCCATTGCTATGAACGATTCGAGATTGGAGTCAAAAAATAGTTCGTTTGCACTTCTTTTGAACGAAGAGAGAAAACGAGTCTGCCTTGTATGCCATCCGTCCGTTGAACAATTGAAGACCATTAGCACTGCCTATTATGTTTCTGTATTTCAAAGTTATATGAGCGAATGGATCATAAATTATTCCAAAACGAAGCACCCACAGTCCAACCTACACCACTTAGACATAGACAATCACGTCCTATATTCACTAATTAAGAAAGGTAAATAAACTTATTTTTATGCGGCATAGCTTCTCACCTTTCTAACTGAGCAATAGCGAGCTTGAGAGCTGAAATCTCTCCCGTCATCGAGACGTCAGGGAGGGACTGTGACAACTCGTAGTGACCTTTCTTCTTTGCACTACTTCTAGAAGGTGTGAACAAAAGTGAATGCATTAGATGATATGGGAAAGTCCTTTATGCATCCATATCATGGCAGCGAATCGTAACAAGCCTCTACTCCGCGAAGTCTGTCAAAATGAAATTTTTAGGGTGGTTAAGTTCAGCCAATGAAAGCAGACTTCCTGAACGCAAACCCAAGAAATTAAATAAGAATGAAAGCATTTCCGTTTTGGGTATCGTTTAATTCGTAACTGATTGAATGTTTTGCATTTTTGGTGGAAAGGCATCTATCATTGGTAGAGGATAGAAAAGAAAGACCACATGCCAATTCCTAATGTTGAGGTTAACTCCACTACGATGGCATAATGCCCTGTTCATGCCCCAGGTCTTTTACTTGCAGATCGGTATAAAAGTAAAAGACCTACAAGCGTAGCTTCAGCGCCACCGTATCATTCTGACGACTTATGAAAGCGGCAGAAATGTTTATCCATCATTTACAACTTTAACGCAATAGATAACTGGAATCTAGTAGTTTAAATCGCCAGCACCTCATTAATGGATGCATCGTCAGTCTCTAATGGTAATGATTATAATGCTGGTTGCCTCTTCTTTGTGATCCTGTGAGCACTTGGTGCTCAGCCCTTGTACTTCCACTCGGCGCATGGCTTCTGGACTACGCCGGTCCTTCCATCTGTCGCAATGCATATTTTGCCTTAGTGTCATGTCCTCTTTCGCCTTCAGGGAAGTATCGGGGCCCTACACTGCTGACAGTGGAATGCAAACCCCGATTCTAAACGACAACTACCCTGATTTCTAAATCTTAATATGATGGAAGAAAAGAATATGCTGAAGAAAGTTTGAGGATGGTATCTATCTTCGCCAACTAGCGCAGGCCTGCAGTTTGCATGGGTACATTTAACTACTAAAGCGATGCTCGTCCTGGCTGTGGGCCATCGAAAAAGTTTGTTTCGAAGTGGCCCAAAGTATCCCCACGAAGATGTCAATTAAACGAACAGACGATACGCCCTTCATCTCTCCACTACCTAGACAGAGCCGGATAGATGTATATGACTGGGCAGTACTAAAGTAAGGGCAAAGTAGTAAGGAGAACTGGATGCAAAATCTCAGCCTCATGAAATTACTTTATTATTATTATTACCAGCATTTTATCAACTTACTGTCTTTGGATCAGTGTTCATGCGACTAGCAATGGACATACTAATTAAGTATCATAGGGGAAAGGTCATTTTTCTGCAAGAATATTTACCGAAAAAAGCGTAGCTCCTCACTCATGCGCGCGATCTTTGCCCTATACAGTTGCTCCATCCGCCGCTAGATAAAAATGCGATGTAATCTCCTTTCAAATGCCACAGACCTTACCAGTTGAAAGTTTGGTGCATCAAGCCTTTGTGGGGGCTCGAGTTGCAAAGGGAGCGCTGGTCGAGGAGTGGCCTCAGAACCTCGGGAAGTCATTGGACACTCGGAGTCGGGGGTGATCTAAAAACACGGTTAACTGCCCGCTAAATCGTCGCACAAGAAAATAAAACCTTTAGCCTATCAAAGTAGGCAGTAGTGATCGCGATCTAATGCGTTTGTTATGCAAATAAATCGTACTCTGTCAATTTTTTTTACAGCTTTTAGCGAAGAAAGCTTCAAACGAGAAATTGTTGCAATCAAAACACTCCATATCATCAAGTCTATTCAAAAGTCGTTCAGCTCTTTGGTAATGATCATTGCTATCTACTTATTTAGCTACCTATTGGTATTATTAGGACTTCATGAGAGGCTCACAATGCTGCACTTTAAAGCTCTATTAAATTAAAGCTTGCTGATTTGCATATTTGAGGTGTAAAACGTCGTCAGTAGTCAGAATGTGGATGAAAATTATGGTTTAAAAACAAAAAAAGACTAACTCGTAAAAGTCGAACGCCGTAGATTTCACTCCCGTCATCCCGGGCTGAGTAAATCCCCTAAAGGCAACAATTAATTTTAGCAAAGCATCTTTAATTCACCTCCTAAAATACCTCAGAATTTGGTTTAAAAGAATGTGGATTGTTAGAAGAAGCCTGAAGTATGAGATGTGACATGGAATTGGCTGAGCGACTTCGCCGATTTTGACAATATCTGGGTGGAAGATCGGCATGATTTTGGTAAAAACCTCCCAATGACTGACTTCTTCTAACACGTTCTCCTGTTGTTGGACGGAAACATTTAAGGTTTTGTATCATGCTTACTGAAATGCAAAAACTTTTTAAGCAATAAAGTGAGAAAGATGATACTAGTTACCTTGCGTGCATCACTAGTGAATTATTAACTTTCTTGCTCAATTTTAGAATGATGCAAGATGATGCAGCAGGAAAGTGGAAAGGATACAACAGATCAGATCACTGGCTATAAACTGCTTTAACCAATTTAAGTACCTATGAAAAATTCCATTTTAGCAAGTCCTATAATTCTGCAAATATTATGTAGCAAATGGGACAGTAAGTGGGGACATCTTACTTTGAAAAAGCTTAACACTTGGGTGCAGAGACATCCCATCATCTGCATTCATTTTCTGTCTACAATAAAGTAAACAATTAAAGCAAACGCAGAGTAAAGGGCTCATCAAGATCGGTTACGAAAAAAGAACAGGAGAGTTTCTTTTGCTTACAATAATCAGTTGATCCAAAAGGTTTGTTGGCAGCTTAAATAACGCTTAATGAAAGGCTAAGCCTAAAACCAGCCAATGATAATCTGTTTGCTTTGTTAAAAACAGTTTTTGTCTTTTTATTGTTTACACTTTATAACTTTTCACTGAAACCGCATTCCAATTTAGAGCAGTTTTTATTGGAAACCGAGGGGTAACTCGGGGACCACATGATTGTTACAATTAGTTATGGTAAATTTAAAAAAGGATACTTAGAATGCAAACTTCTTCAAGCCGGGAACATCAAAATTGGTGCATTTGAAAGTCACAAAAAATCTTTAGAACCGCACGTGACACTTTATGTGGGCATCAACGGACCAAGCACTCCAAAAATCGCTAAAACTTATTAGCAGTTATAATTTGATGGGCTTGTAGTAAAACAATCACAACTGATACGTAAAAAATTAGGTGATTTTTACCTACTTGAATGGTTGGTTTGCGAAGGGTTTGGGGTGCCTAGTGTAAAGCTAGCTGAATAACCACGACTAACGACAAAAGAGGTATTTAATAGAAGCAGAATATCGTGTCACTAAGCCGGATGGTACCAACGGGTGGACAAGTATTCACCGTATTGTAAATATCACGCCAATTTGATTGAAAAGTAAAAGCTTCATGTGGATCACAGCTTTGTCGCCATAACAACATTTCATTTTTATGTATATAAACATTAACACTAAGTCTCAATAATTTTGTAAGACTTGTGGATTGCTTGATTGTTTTAAGGCGTGCCACGAAATACCTACAATAAAGTGAATTGCATTTGCTGCGCGATAAATCAATGCAATTTCAACGCCTAATTATGCATGCAAGTTTGACAATTTCTGTATAGGCGAAAGATTCTTGCGAGAAACTTTGTAGTTTTGCTAAAGTCAATGTAATGTTAGTGTCTTGAAATTCATTGGTACAATACAGCATTGGTCCATTTTCTGCACCGCTGCAGCCCATTCCTCCTGCAATTCTGTTAAATAGAGTTGCAAGGACTCTCAAAGTGTAAAAGTTAAGAGCGTGGGAATTGATTGGCTGAATCTACCTCCAACTGTAATGATTTTGGCCTTCGCTGAAGCCGTAGTGACCCAAAGTTACGCGGAAGAACGTACAACTAATACACGATTTGGGAGTTCGCTAGCATGTTTATAAGACCATGTCACAGAGCTTAAATACAACCTGCGGAGACTAGCATCCACCAAACAGGGCACCCAGTTGGGTAAATTTCTACGTAAACGAATGCCCACGTGGAGACGTCGGGCCATTAAGCTCAACATTGCCGCGAGAGGCGTGCAACACCCTCTCTCCGGAACAATCATGAATTTACACACTGACGCTTAACCACGGATCTCTTCCAATGAGTGGAAACCTCATTTCAGATGGTTTGACAGGGCAACGGTCTACTTAAGATCCGACGCTGAGCAAATCGCCCCAGTGTTGAGAGGTGAAGCCACTTTGAAGGCCTTTAAACGATTCAACTAAAAACAAGCTCATACAAATAAAAGAATATTATAATTCACAACTCTAGACCGGGTGTATTTAGATATCAAATGTGGGAAAAAACCTACAACAAGCGTAACCTGGCAGTCAGGAAGTGGGAAGCGTCAGCAATTTCCTACAGTTATACCAGAGACTAACATCAAAAACTAAATCCATTTAAAAGAAATGGCGAAGGATCATTAATTGGGCAGGTAGGCGCGATATCGAGGTTTCAATGCCTCAATCTCCGCTAATAACGCCGGCCTTTCCACTACTGCGTCTCTGATGCCCGACGTTCTCGGCATCTCCTCCTCTTCGTTATCCTCACCTCTAGTGTAACGTTCGCTTCCGTTGCCGTTATCTTCGCAACGAAGAAGGTTTTCGGCCGCCTCCAGCCATTTCATCGCCTCAGCATAGTGCGATCCTGCATACTCGCATTTGGCCAGGAAGATGGCGTTTATTGCCCAACGGCCGGGCTCCAGACGCTCGGCCTATTAAAAATGAAGTTGATTTGTACACCATTGTAGCATCGGACTTTACGTTCTGAGCGTAGTGAAGGAGCAGCAAAATTGATGATATCCCGATCGAACCCTAATGTCAGGTCGTTAGCCTTAAACTACCCAAATTATTATTTATCCAATCCTTTACGAGATAGATCATCGTTGTTGCGAATTTCTTTTCGCCTCGTTTGATGAATCAGATATGAGACGTGAAAAATTTGTGATGAATATGAGTTACAGCTGAAAACGAGCCACTGCAACAATTTTCACAAGCGTTTGACACAACGGCTGTGCAGCTGAAGTTGTTTTGAGCATGCGAGGTTCATCCGACTCCTGAGATTGGGTCTCTACGATAAGGTGCCAATGCTGTATGTCCAGATGGAGTTACGAAAAAACCTACTGATCAAGGAGAAAATGGGACAAGTTTCAGAATCTAAGGGAGGAGGGAAAAAATTTTAAATTTTAACACCTCTCTGACTTCACCATTCTTCGCGGCCTTGATTTTTTTAAGTTGGAATCGTTATAGCCGCCTTTGGGTACTATATTGTCAAAAGGTTTCCCAGAGCGATTGTTGATAAATCGTGATTTGGAATTGATGACCAAACAAACGAAACTTCCAAATGTTTGGATCAACGCATCGCACGAGCAGTTCTGGCGCCTGTCAAATGGCATCTTTTGGGGTATTTTTAAATCACAATCTGGTGCGCTCACCTTCCTACTTCTAGTGAAGATGAAGAACCCACACATTCACTACCAGAATTCCAAGGGAGCCTTAACAACTAGAAACCGGAGGTGTATTATAAATCTAATTTAACATCAGCATTCACACTATTGAACTGGCCATTTCAGCGGCAACTTGGATAGTTTAAACTCATTCAATCCTCTTGCGCCGCACAATTTGGTGAACTGCTAGAAAAGTTGTTGAAAAAAATAATGATTTTCAAAATAGCCCATCAATGGGGCGATGTAAGCTCATTTTTATGACAAATGGAACAAGAAGACACGCAACGAACTTAATTTGGTAGAATAGACCTGCTGCTCGAGTGCCAAGAGGTGGTAAGTAGAAGTGATGACTTGCAAAAGCCCAGTTGCATGGAATCGAAAGCATACGTACCTCCAGGAACTCAGCCATGGCTTCCTCGAGAGTGGCCATGGGTGGTGATGCGAAGAGACGCGAGACGAATTGTCGCTCCAGCCAAGAGAGGTTGTAAACCTCAAAGGCAATCAACACAATGATAATTAGCCTCTCTAACCTTGAGGTCTGTTGAGAAAGACTGAAAGCTCTTGCTACATTTTTTCCTACTTCTTCATCTCCCTAGCCCTCTCACTCCATTCTAGTTCCACATTAGCTCCACTTATGTCAATACCTGGGGAAACGAGTTCAGGTAGTACCATTCGGGTTAAATCATGGAGGAGAAATGAAAGTTTAGGCACTAATCAAACGTTTGAGGTGTTAGGGTTTGTGCTGGAGGCCTCTCTCATCCTTCGTTTTCAATTGCGACCCTTTAATCCCGTAGAATACTTTAAAGCGTCAGTATTCAGTGAAGATGAAATCCTACTCGTACTATTCCCACATTTTCTGGTCTTGGTATAGGTATATCATCAATTGTAGACCATTTTGACGAGTGAACAGTTGAAGAATGTATTCCAACTAACTAAGCCCATGCAGCTCAACATTCACTTTGGCGATATTAAGAACATTGGACCTTCCACGACAGCACTTTCGTTCCAAGATTTTCGCCTGATCCATGCAAAAAAAATACTGGAATAACCTTCAATTTGGAACCATCCCGGAACAGGGATCGGATCTCACTAAGTCCAATCTCCAATGTCACCTGAATTCCTGCTCTACCTCCTTCGCCTGTTCCACTTGGAACATCTTCACAATGACTTGTCAAATGCAGTTACTTAATTGTATTTGCCATAGAGGGCAGACAACAAAAAGATATACCATGTTTCGTTGTGTCTTTGCTGCTTTACTCTTCTTTTCAGTTCACTCCCCATGTAATGAAGTGCGAGTTGGTTAGGCGTGATGGACACAACCGCAGTTTATCTGCTTTACAAGGTCTGGCGTGCGACGGCAGGATATTTCAAATAGCTATCCTTCGATGTTGAACACTCACTCAGCCGGGAGAACATCAATCCTTCAAACACAGCACACAATACGCATTATCCGTGTCTTCCTCTCATTCGCCCAGCCAGCCAGTCAACCAGTGTCGGTCGCTCGATCAACGCGCAAACTGGCAATGCGTCGTGTGATGAGATCACACAAGAGACCATACTTCACATGCAAACTGTGCATACAGTCACCCACGAGCTTCTGCCATCGCACACTGGCTATCCCATGACACCGATGACAATATGAAGTAAGCAAACCGTCCTAACACAATTCATCCATGCCAAAGCCTTGCAATAATTCTTTCAACACCGAGAGAAATGAATTAATACAGCGACAGAGGTCTATGCTAAAAGTTTGCTGGATCTTTCGCTTCCCGAAATAAGCTTACTTCTGCAGTCTTCTACCAATTTGAAAGTCCCGATTTTACTTCATCTCAATTGGCATTACCGAACAACAGCTATTCAGATCGTGTTCTTGTTTGTTGTGCTGACTCTGGTGATCTGTATCCATGACCCTTCAAGAACCACTGAATGGAGGAGAAAGGTGATTGCATGTGCAGCCGTAGGAGAGGTCTCGAAAAGAAGAATGTTTTCCGGTGGGGCATGACGGATAAGAAGGGGTAGACCACGTGTGGCTTCAAATAGAGGTCAATTAACGTGATCCCAACCTCGCATTTTGAAGTTCATAATAATTTTGACTCATTGCGCGTTTAGAAGCATCATCAATGTGTCAATAATGGTGGTTAGAAAAACAAGGGACTTTAGGATCAACACGCAACTCATCAGAGCCAAATGAAGAAGCTTTGCGAATTTTCGGGTGATGGAAAGTAGTCCCAGAAGAGCGATGCGATCTGTGGCATCCAGAAGTTGGTGATCTGAAGCTTGAATGATTGTACTGTTTCCTAACTCTTCCGACATGAATGCTTGAGGCCATTAAGGACTAGTTGACGTCTGCAAGTGAGAGCACTCTCAGACGACACAAACAAGGCTATTTAGTCGTTGTGAATGTTATAAAGGTTTGGGTCTTGTTGTAGCCACGAAAATACATCCGCACCAAATTCTACAATGAAGTACTCAATACTTTCACTATTAGTGTCAAACACAGAAGACATGCGTTGTTGATCATATTAAGATAACTGTAGTTACACTAAAGTGTGTTACAGACTTATTAATTGCGTTTGAGACAATAGGGAAGACATGAAGTGGTTTAGTCTGAGGAAAATGGACTACTTAGTTAATAAATGGGGCATATTTTCGGTGATCTCTGGCAATTATTTTACTTCCGAGATCCCGATGGTGAAAGTGGTAATAGTCCTCAAATAGCAAAAGTGGAGAAACAGAATAAAACCCACTTCAAAGCACCAACGACCCTTCAGAATGTGGCAGTAGGCATTGTTTGGATCCAATTCAAGCGCAATGTCGATGTTTTTCTAAAACAAATCAACGGCCAACAGCATTTCAGCTTTGAACTCAAACAAAGCGAGGTGTGACTGGGCAAGATAATCGCCTACTAGTAAAATCAGAAATATTTTTGCATTTAAAAAAGCAAAATTGTTGACGAAATGAAGCAAGCGGTTCTCCCTTTGTACAACTACGAAATGGGAAGAAACGGGCCTTTTACACTTTTAACACATACATTAGGAACAGGAAATAGTCGAAGACTTCAAAACACTTCCTCCTCTGGCGAATAATAGACGATAAAGTGGCGCTGGTATCCTACAATGAGCCAACAAATATCGCAAACATCGGAACTAATTTACACGGGACTTGTCGGCGTGTACGGTTTGCCATTTCCCACGTTGAGGCATGAAGGCAGTCAACCGCCTCTAAACTGCCTGCCTTGAGGAAAATATGTGCACATAGCACCTCGCGAGGGAGGCAACCGCAATGACATTTTTCAAGTAAACTGACTAGTGGCAAACGACATCACGAGGATAAGCTTCAACGGGTGGTAATGGCTAAACCTTAGAAGCTTTATGCAGTTGTACGAATAAAAGTGTAAAGAAAGACATAAAACTTCCTCAATCGAGTTAATAATCCCTATATGATATTTTAATTGCAAAATACTGGTGGTGATTCATTCATTCTTCACATCCATGTGAATAGGTGGTTTCAAGGCAGAACCCATTAACCCTACTTCGGATAGTGGCAAAAAGTTGCCCAAAAACTGAAGTTATCCTTCCAAACACAGTCGTAAGGGGCTCTGGTTACCCAATCGGCAGGGTGATATTCCAGAGTGAAAAAAAGACGCGAGCTTCTAAAGGTCACCTCCGAGTCAGCCTTCACAGAGGTGGCGAAAGGCTCGGTTCAAAAGACTTACGCTGCTCGACTCCCAACTCCTTTATATAGATTTATCAAAGTTAATTCCGTATTTGTAAGCCTAACGAAGTCTTCATTTGGCGGCTAACTGAATAAATTTCTGCAGATTTTAATGTGTTGAAGTGGTCACCATTAATGTCAGCTATCTAAACCTTTCCAGCAAAGCACAAACTTTCAAATTTTACCGTCTACCATGTTATTGCCCAATACTGGTGCCAACAGGAGGTGACAGTCACTTTGAACTTGGAGGAAAGTGCTCACGCGAATGAGGGAGCGTGAATTGAAAAGTTGGGGAAAGCAATAGTGGACACAATGAGCAGTAGCGTACCGACGGAGTGACACGTTAGCATCTACACTCTGTAGTGCATGCATTTGATCAACTGCATTTAACAAGTCACCGGAAGCTGCTAACGTGATGAAGCCTCCAGTCTAGATGGCCCACAGTACATGAATCTAATCATAATGCCACTGATTACCTGGAACTCATAGCCCAATTGAATGCGCTGGGAGATAGCAGTAGAAGGGGAGGTGGCAGAAAGACCCAAAAAGATGGCAAGCCATTGGTAGGCACGAGCCGCATCACCTACCCCCTCTTGCTCGGCCGCCATCTTTGCTGCTTCCACCTGACGAACGGCGCTGCGCGCTATCGACAGACCCGCATCAATCCAGTGGTCATCAGACGAAGTACCATTACCTGTGCTATTACTGTTGAAAACCGCAGTGTGCCCCACTGAAGTCGATGTCATCAGCATGAGATGAGTGGCGCGCGCAAAGCGCCAAAGGAAGCCCGGGTATTGCTTGTACTGCAAGTAGAAAGGCGGCAAAAAATGGCATAAATAATGTTCTAAGGCAAAAAAATGGATTTATTTAGTGGCTTCACTTCAACACAAGGTGAATGGAGGAGAAAAGTAAGCTCACCTGCTTTTTATATTCTAAACAGCGGTTGAAAGCACGACTAGCCGCATCAGCAGCTGAGGAGGTACTGGCCAGACGGACGACAGCCGCCAGGCCGTCCAATTCCTCCGCCACTGCACAGGGCAGCGGTCGATCTGGCGGCGACGCCATGGATAAAAGTGACATGTTAGAAGCGATGGAACGGGTAGAGATTTCGGAGCCTACCTCACTGGAACGCAGTAAAAGCCGTAATGTCAGTTACAGGGGACGTAAAAGAAGGATTCTCAACTTTCCCATAAACCTACACATTAGGACTGCACTGTGATAATAATAATAATAATAGCAACATTAATAATAATGGTGATGATGACGGCTGGCGCGAATTTGGCCCGGCTAATTCGTTGCAAATATCCATGGTAGGATGGTACGCAACAGTTATTCCACTAATGGCCTCCATACAACCCGTGAGAGTGAAAGATCTCACCGACCCTCATTTTCGCACTCACTCCTCCTCGATTATCCATTGGTGCCCGCAACTAGCCCCGAGTGCAATACGCGACATCAGATCAAACCACGCTCATCCATCCCCTGGTACAAAACTTGAGCCCTGTCAACCTTTTAAACGTAACCCACAGTACGCATTATCCGTGCCTTCCTCCCACCCATCTATCCAGCTAGATAGCCAGCCGACCGGTCACAAGATCAGCACACAAACTGACAATGTGTCGTGTGATGAAATCACACAAGAGACCATGCTTCACATGAAAACGATGCAAGCAGTCACTCACTAGCTTCTGCTACCTCAAAATGCAATCACACACTATCTCATGACACTGATGACAATGTGGAACAAGCAGACCGGCCGAATACAATTCCCTCACACTGAGGATTTGTGGGCGCTACTTAAACACTGGTGAAAGTGAACAAATATAACAAAAGAGGTCTATCCTTTGCAAAGCCCTTAAGAATCACCCACGGCCGGCCGTATTCTTAGTCGTAAAAGGCCTCATACTTCCGAGAAAGTGACCCGCAATAAGGCCTCAGACTCCACTCGAGAATAAGAGGTAAAGAAATATACGAATGCTATCTCACCTCACCCTCATTCATTTTCTCATCCGCCATTTTCTCTTTGATGGAATCGTTTACAATAAGTACACCAAAGCATTGAATCCTTCAAGGATATGATACTTCTATGCTTTACAAGAACCAATATAAGCAGTTAAGTGAAAGCAATGAGGGAATGAAGAACATAACTAAATAAGGTTCCCTTAATGCTACGATTTGCTTTGGGCCAACCCCTTCTTCGTAAACTGATTGCCTATAGTCGGGACGGCAAAACTCCCTCCCCCAATAACGGCTTGCCCCAACTCGGTAACCAGACTATTAGCATGAAGCTATGATGACCATTAATCAGCCCTTGATGCAGTAGTAAACCCACTTCCAAATTGGTGCGCCTCATAACATTTTCCGAGAGATAACTCAGAAGACGCCGCTAATGCACAAGAGAGCTCACCCGCTCATCCCACTAGTCACGTCGAAGAATTCATCATCGTCTTCCCCAGCACCTTCATCATCATCTAAATAGACCTCAAAGGCGACCTGCGCAGAAAAGATAAGCAACGATTAAACAGTTCCACCGCAATGCCAGCAAGAAACCTACGGGACTGGGACGTCCAATGGAGCGCAGCTGATCCAAATCACGTCGGATTATATCCACCTGCTCTTGCAGATGCTCGCTGTGATTTCGGCTACGGAGACGGTGGGAGGAAAAGAGAGCATCTGCACTGAACAGACCTACTACTGCGCCCAGAGCGAAACCGGCGGCAAAAGCAGTGGAGAGATGGGCCAGAGAGACGCCCGAGGAGTGCGTCTCGGAGGGGACGGGAGACGATGTGTTATCTCGAACAACATCAGCGAGACGGGCAAGGCTGGAAGAATTGGGGTCGGACTGGTGTGAGGAGATGGGAAAGCATCATTCAGCATTCAGTGCTCTCATCTTAGAAAACGCGTTTTGGATTAATCAACAAGAAAGCTTCGTATTTAGGTAGAATCACAAAATCAAGTAAATACTTCTATCTGCCTATCGCAACAGAGAATAAAATCAGGTTGGCAGAGAGGAACGGGATGAAATTTATGGCGCAGAAACTAATCTTCTTACTGCGTTGCAATAGCATGATAACAACCACGCTCTCACTGTAAAAGGAACTTCATCATTTTCGAATGCCAGTGCAATTGTTGTAAAAAGCGTAAATAGCAACGACCTGCGCTGTAAAGACTTCTATTGTCGCATGACTTCGATAATTCTGGCAAAAAATAAAGTGCATCGCTCCTTACTGCCTCTTCAAATAGAGCTAATGATAGAGTTAATTATTAGTCTACCATGTAAAGCGATCAAAAAATAACTAGTGATCAATCAACTTTATTTTCAGATGTGGGATGAAAAAGCTCCATTCTGCACTGAGCAAAGGGCTTCTACGTTGAATATCAATATCAGAAGATATAGTATGTACGATGGCACTTTCTGCCAAAAATTCTAATCACCTAGACAAGTGACATTAAAAAAACTCCTAAACGCTTCATAAAAAGTCCAGCTCGAAAAAAGGTGCCCCAGACGTTTTAAGATTCAGCAAACCGGACTTGCATGCGATAAAATGCAAAACCCCCATTCGTAGCTTAGAATTTTATAAACAAAAAGGCTGTTATCTCATTTAAGATTGGCAAACGATTTGTAGCCACTCAGCTCGGAAGATTCTCACCGTTGCAGATTCAAAGCATTGACCTCCGTAAAAGATCACATATCGTCAAAGCTTACTTCAAAACAGCTACAATGAAGTGTAATTTTAGCAAAGAGGACTGAGAGCCCTCTTTAATGTAAGACTCAAAGAGCTTATTGCTACGAGTACTGAGCAGATTGAGACGACCCAAAACTCTCAAGACTGTCTATTATCATCACGGAAGTCAAAACGAGAGTGCATTCCTAAAAACTAGTAAAGAATGTTACATTGTTACAAGATGCTCAGGCTCTTTAAGTTTGCAGCTAACAAAACTAATCAGAAGGAATGTTACTGCTTACGATTAATAAGTGGGACAAAAGACGACGCAACTAAGATAAAATTAAAACACAATCCCATTGTTTGAACCAAAAAATGCTGAATTAGTAGACTTTTATCCTTGATAATGAAAAAAGAACCAAATATTCTCTTTATTTAATTAATAATAGCACCATAAACATTTTCAACAGCAAACACACCATGCACAAGAAGACTATTGGTCGAGTACTAACTCCACAAAGCGCGGAAAAACGCAGAAGATATAAACAAAAATAGTAGCACTATGCCATAGTCATCCAATGTTCCACTATCTCTTTGTTTCTTCATATACAAATATCCCAGTTACTTCGTCGTAGATTTGCGCCCAGGTGCCCAACGCGCAAGTAAAGCTACATCGCAGAATCCCGGACGCTACTAAGCGCTGAACCCCAAAGACCAGAACCATAAAACACTCAATCCGACTCGCATCATGAAGCAAACTTTACACGCTGGCCATATCCTCAAGAAGTACAGATCCATGGGAGTAGAGATAAACACAGTGAGTGAGAAAAATAAATCATTCAACGCATCATTTGAAGACAATCGGCACACCGGCCCATTCCTCCCCGGGCTTCGATGTAATCCCTCCATTCGTCTCCTTCGCGGTCGTGGAGGATATTACGGTGTTGGAATTGATAGTACTGGCGCCAGCGCCAGTGGAGGAAGAGGGAACGGAATTGGCAGTCTCAATGGCAAGCAGTTCTCGAAGTGCCTGATTTTCTGCGTTCAGTCGGTGCAGCTCGGTCTCCAGTTCGGTGGAGTAAGCCTCTGACTGTTCTGCCACTTCCTTTGCGATAGCCGCCATCACTGCCAGTCGTTCGTCTGTCGTCACTGCCGCTCCCGGTTTATCCGCGTCCACTCGATTTCGCACGCCGTCAGTCTGCGAGGCCACGCCGCTACTACTGGCGTTGCGATGACTCATTCGTCTCTCGGTCTCGTTTGTCCGCATCAGATTGGAGATCTGTGAAGTAAACATTGCACACTAGCTTGGAGAGCTCCACCTTTGATACGAGGCTGGAATTTAAACCTTAATTCAAAATTCATGGTCAACTTTACAGGATGAGCCACCAGCAGAGACATCTGGCAAAATCTGATACACCAGAAACGGTTGAGTAAAATCGTTCGGTGTTTTAATAGGGTCCAAATCCATAAATTTTTTTATTGTTGGGCACATAAATGAGGCTCTTAAACTCACGCTACCAACTTCGAAGACAATGCAGCATCCAGATCAGTCGCCGTTTTACAACGGTTTCGATTTTGAGAGGACTCTAGCATCAGCTAAGACAACCCAAATACACAAAAGCAACTGCCGAAATGAAATCGCGCAGAAGAGTGGGAGGATCAAATTCAGTGAGTAGGTAGAAAGGGCTAGGGTTATTGACTTCTTCCAGCTTTTCGATGGGAAAATAAAACCGACATTTATCGCCTCCAAGGTTAAATCAAGGTGGCAAACAATTCCAATGCTATTATGGCAATGGCAGACAGTAACTAGTCAATCAGTACGAGGAATCGGGAGAGTTGCATTTAAATTCCTGACAATCGTAGGAAGAAAGCAGCACTATTTTTACCTTTTAAAGACTAACTTAAAGCAGAGAAAGAAAAATCATTAATTTTTGCTGCATAAAGAACTCCTACCCTTATCTAAGTCAAAAAACGAGAGGAAAAGCCGGATTAAACATCTCCTCATTAAGCTTGAGACAGAAAACCTAAAAACCGAGTCTTCGAATAAAAAAGCTTAAAAAACAGTTCTTCTCAATGAAGACATTATGAATGAGCAATTGTGCACTAATTCAAGCTCCAACAGTTGTAAAATAATCCTGAGAAAATATTAAACATCTACTCAGAGAGGCATTCCTTAATTTGCTTATCCGAGACTAATTCAAACCAGACAAATGAAGTGGCAATGTACACACTTGTTCGCGGTACTTGGACATAATCATTTCCAGGGTGAGTTCGTGCTCCTCGAGAGATGTCTCTAGGGTGCGATTCTGCATTTTCAGTTGCTCCAGCTGCTTATTTTCAGCTGCCAGACAGAGAATCAGCTGCTTCCGCGGGTTCTTCTCCGCCCGTTTCGCAATTTCCTCATACTCCAATGTCTCTTCTTGGAACTGCAGTTCAAAAAAAAAAAACATAAAAGGGACCTTAAATTCATACTACCCAGACCGGTGCTCAATAAACTAGAATTCAATCCCAAAACTGCTACTACATGTGCATTTATGTTCTCAGTTCAGTTGTCCGAGACACAGGTCAGTACTAGCAAGGAATACTCTATACAGGCTGTATTTGCTCTTGATTAATTTCCACAAAGAAAATAACATCGAACTCCATAGCTCTGACTAATTCTACCTTAGTATCTTCCTTCTCGTTCCCATCCCCTATGAGGCGACTGGGGAAGGCGAAGACGCACGAAGGGAGATGGCCCAATCTGTGCGATACAACCATTGCAAAACTCATCAAGACAGCAATCATCAAAGCGCGAAGTGTTTTAAAGATGCTGCAAGGTTGTAATTTGGCAATGTTTGCCTTAATTACTGTAGTTAGACCTCCACCTCTGCAGCACGAAGTTCTAGTCGTCCTAAATGTACCTCTAGTCTTGCAAAAATGCACAACGGCCTAAACGTTATTGTGGATAGCTCAGATACGAAAGATCTATCGAAAGGTAGAACGTGCTAGCCGAAGTCTTAGCCACTTAGCCACTGAATTTATCTATCCAATGAATATCGTATAAGGTGAGGTTGAAAAAAGAGAAATGACGGCACAATCTATAAAAAGTGTTCAAAAAGTAAAAAGGAATTAAATTTCGAGTATTAACCCATCTAAAATGCAGCCTTAGTTTGTTTAAGCTACATGAAAAAAGCACCGTAACACGGTTTTTCAATCCGACAGTTTACAGGACAGAGGAGAGAGGTTCCAAAAGGAGTTGTGAAGTAATGTATACGTCCCTTGTACCGAGCAGGAAAACTGCATCGCCACTTGTGAAAGTGCTGCTTGTTAATACAGCAATGCTCGCATAAAAACTCAATCTCTTTAGTTAAAATGGGGCACGAGAAAAGGGGCACGAATGGCAACGTCCAGCCCATTGATGCATATTAGATATAGCCCTTAAGTGCAACTGTAAGTTGTATTATTTTAGAATAAAGCTGTTGTCAATACTACTCGAAGCCATATAAGTAGTAGACGAGATTACTCTACAACGTATCCGACTCCTTCGCGGGCCTCCCGGCTGTAATTAACCCGCATGATTGATCCGCACTAATGTCCAAAACGCGAAACCGACCCCAAGACTTTACTTTAATACGAATTGTGCGCAAAATTCATTCCTTCTCTACACGATTTATTTCAATTCAATCGGTGTACGAAACAAGGGGCTGTGGGTCAAAAAATATACACTGCCTTAACTTTTTCGATGAGTCGAATCACACTAACTTTTTCTTTTACACTATAGTCGACAAACTTGCATATTTTCTCTAAACAAAATAAAGGCACTTCAATTATAAAAGTAAGAACCAAATTGTTTTTATCAGTCTGTATATAGCATAAGCAATGACCAGTTTTTACCCCACCTTCCATAGACAGTGCGGACCTTTCGCATCCTCTTCAATGAGTGTATCTACCTTTCCAAGTCAGCGAGGTAGTGAGGTAGTGAGAATGATCTCTGCTTTTGATTTGTCTAATGAGAAAGCTACTTCCAGACTCGTATGCCTTCTAACGCCTTCACAGGCAGTCCAGAGGCTACACTAGTAACGAAACGGTTGAGATCCTTCCAAGACTGACAATTTCGGTTTCTCTGGGTAAATATAAAATGTGAAAGAAGCAAGACAGGTGCGACGAACGGCTGAGTTTGTAAAGATGCAAGATTTAGCCTAATCATGTCCACCCTTGACAATCACCACAATTTTGAATTTCCCATAGTGACTAGCAGTGTGAAAAGCGAGGATTGTTTCTAGTAGACGGCTGGACGGCTAGTACGTGACAGGTATTGGACAATGCCGTGCAGGTAAACAGCCCTATCAAAATTTTTGACACGTGTACGTGCCCTTGAATTCGAAAGTCCTTTCTGGTAAACAAAGGAGGTCATCGATATACCCGCCACATTAGAAAAAACGCAAACCTTTTCAGTTCCTCTACAGCCCCCAAACCATTGGTATGAAGTTTAGTTTCTCAGCTCTTCAGAGCAGTCCTAGTTATTTCTAGGCCTCAACTGATCACATTGACAGAATTTCCTCGATCGCATTTCCGACACAGCTCGGGTGTTGCTCATGCCTTGACGACAGCGAAAGGTTCACACCTAAATTCACGAAAAATGACACCGGGAGAACCGCACACAAAATAGTAGAATATTTGACAGCTGATAGCATTTACTGTTCACTTTCCTTTCGCCAAATTTTTTTGCCGCGCTTTTCAAATTACTGCAATCACCTGCTTTAAAAGATACACCTCCATATCCAGCTAATCACGCCAAATAGAATTATGTATTTTCCTACTTGAATTTTTCGTCCGTCCAAATTCTGTTCTGCTCTCGTTAAGCATATAAGTCAAATCGTATTCATAAGATCTTACAGATAACGGCTCAAAATTAGCCAGGCTGTTGGTTAATTTAATAGTCTGTCTCCTCTGGCATCTTCGTCTTCCCCGGGTTTGCATCCTAAAGTTGGATGAAATTGCAAGCCCGCCGTTCTGCCACCACAATGTCGAAAACCCAACTGGAAAACAAGCTGCAGCTAGTTCGAATTAAAGTGCGAATGCTAAAGTTGGAATTGGATGTTTTAAATGTCCTGAAATTATGAAGAACGAACTGCTGAAGGAAGATCACGACTTAGAGGGGGGAGGGGGGGGAAAAGTTTAGTACATGATGGAACGTGCTTTGTCCACTTATATCGCAGTCGCCCGAAATATGCCCGTTCAGTGGGGAAGGCGCATCCCTCCCTCAAGGACTGCCCTTGATGCGACACCTTTTAACGCAAGAAACTCCATTTGCTCGAACAACGTTGGTTCCCAATACGATGTTGATCGACACATTATCAGCAGTGAGGCTAAACCTACATGGAGTTGATATTCCACTTACTGGTAAGATGCTCAATGGATGAGTTACAACTATGAACCAGCTTGGTGTCATTCCGATGCCTCAAATATGGCCACGCAATGCCTCGCCAAGGCTAAAGCAATCGATGGGAGATGCTACTGCAACCAGTAGATGATGGCAAAGCTTCTGGTTTGATTTGATCCTATGCTTAGCACGGCAAAATGAGGTACCTGTGTTGGTGGCTGCAAACTCAGTTTACCCCTTGTCAAGGGAGGTGAGTATAAGGACGAAGCCCAAAGAAAAGTACCGTCTTATGGTCATTTCAACTTGATTAGGTTCATCGGCAATGTCTTAGAGGAGCTGGTGAACTTACCACTATTACGCCAAAATTGTCAGGCCCCAAAAATCAGATTTTGGGCATTAAGTGGGACAGCAGGCCAGACAACTATGTTCCCATCATCGCAATTTAGGAAGGTTAACAACCAGGAGAGAGCTGCCATTTTACACTATTTTACTGACCGATCTTTTAAAATCAATTGCTTTGGTGTGTGGCCAGCAAAAGTGCTTATGCAAGGCCTCTCTTGGAGAAAAGTCAAGTGAGACGGTGAGATGAAGCAAAGCTTGATGACGCCTTGTCTGTGCCCTAGAGATTAGGAGCCAGAAATGCAGGTCGAACTGCACACCAGAGATCTGCCTATGGTACCACAGTTTACTCGTGACTCTTTCAAGGTAGCGGAAAAGCCGAATGTTCACTAATCCTGACCAATGCCAACTACACTGCTAATAGCAGCAATTGGTGCTCATTTTGGCGCAGTTTTTATTCCTTCCCTTCACTGCTTCTCCTCATTGTCGTTTAAATTACCGTCACTTTCACTACAATGGAGCGGTTGTATCATCGTTGCCGTTGGTCTACAAGATCGGCTTCCTCGCCTAACTAACTGCGACAAACAAATAAGGTATAACGCCAAAAAAACTACCGGTCGCATCAGCCTATTTTCAGTGAATAATTGCAGCGGATGGCCAACTCACTACTCGCATTGATTCCAGTTGCGATTGCAACGCGCCCACCATGTTCAACAACTCGTCTGCAAAAGCCTCTCTCGAGCGCATACGCTTGGAGAGGAGTTGAACGTCCTTCAACACCTTGTCTACTGTTGGTTTCATCATCCCACTAGGGATTTGACCTGCAAAAAAAATTAGGAGTCAAGCATCACAAAGCTAAACAAGGAGTGGAATCACCGACGATAAAGAAATACTACGTCGAAGAATCAAACTTCAGTCAAACAGATGAAAAATGGAAACATTTCACTTTAATTGAGCTGGCCTGTATGGTGATGAGCACAAAAGGGACAACTTGACCTCGAGTTCCACCCATAAGCGCACCCTTTCCGACCATGAATTACATTTAGCCCTCTTAGCAATGGCTGACATTTGGCATAAATAGTTTATGTTGCAACGTTCAGAGATGGATGGACTTGATCTCATCAGTAACAATAGCTTTTCTACCATACGATTTAAGAGTACAAAAAAGTACGTAGTATCGTCACAACCACCACCACCATAGCGAAGAGGCACCGAAAATCTCATCGATTATGAAAAGCAGAGGAATTTTTAAAGCTGTCAACCGATTGATTTATTCTCCTTAAGACATTTTGGAAAGTTCTACATTAATCGCCTTTCGGAATCAAGACCCAAATCTAGAAAGTAGAGGAGAATGCTACACAATTTCCCACCTACTTTCTACTCATCATCATCTTCAGACACAGTGAATGACCGCGAAAAGAATTTCACTCACAATAAGGTAAGATGGAAGGCTAGCTTTTACGAAATAGACAAACTCTAATGGTTGTTTAATTAATTGGTCAAAAAATGGTCGAAGAAGCACCTGAATTGCAGATTACAATTTTATCCACAGCATATTTCTGTAAAATCATCCTCCTCTTGAAGCTTTAACAATTCCAGCCACCGTGAGTGGCCAAAACGGTGCAGTTGTAAAATCTTGGCCTCGGCTCAGGTCCGTAACCCGTATGGCAAGCGATTCACCTTCGTAATTAAAGGTTTCCACCAAAACAGGACTTCTTACTCAGGCTAACGACCAACAAAAAACTCGTTGTTAATACGGTGTGGACCCATTCATACGAACCACAAACCAAGACGTGCACCCAAAAAAATTAGTACTAATTGGTACGTTGGAAGGTCGCAAAACTTAGGAATCGTGTTTTATAAACTAACCAGCGTTCAAAAATGCGGTGCAAACAGGAAGAAATGCACACATACACACACACACACACAGAAGCACAGACACTCACGAAATGGTGAAAACCCAGTTCCGACTTTTTGAACTTTACTTATTATCAAAAGGGTTTCGCTTCCTGTACACAAGTCGGGAAAGGGGTTGCAAACTCAAAGAATGGCGAATTGATGATAGAGAATGTCCCGAACAATGAAGTAGGTGGGTGATATCACACCCTCCAGGGTCATTCGACCAGTCTCCGTACGTTTGATAGACACACAGTTGTCTACCACCAACACACCGCTCACGAACTCTGCCTGGAGGCCTTGATTTAGTAGCAGTTGCTTCATCTATCCACGATAGGAGAAGAGGAGAAAAGTGAGAAGTTAGAGTGAATAGCACAAACTTGACTTGTCAATAACTGTTCCACCAAAAACTTTGATGGTAAAACTGACTTGTATCGAGCTGATCGAAAGGAGAGCAGTGTAATATCAAGACCTCTAATAAACACGTATATTGCTACCTATTTGTAACAGATTTCACGATGTAAGACCTTGTGCCAAATGCTCTTCGCCCACTAAGCTGACTAGTTAGTAATTTTCCCCTTACTCTCACTTACTGCTATAAAAAACTTGAAAGAGCAAAAAAGACTCACATCAGAAAGCTTTGGCTCATTTACAAAGACAGTGGAGTGATCGACGACAGGGCCAGAAGGTGGCGCTAGAACGGGCAAAGCATCAGAGGCGAGGGTGGCAATCAACGACGCTTCTCCGTCGGCCCCTAACTCCATCCCGTTCGTCGGGTTTCCATTCTCCTCCGCCTCCAAAATATCAGCGTCTACCCAAGCCAACTCATACTCGCGGATCTTGGTGAAGCGCAGACCCGTCACCAAGCTGTCTTTCATTCGTGCCTGTTGCAAAGAGGGTAACAGCTCTAGTGCAAATCTCTTCCCCCTGAAACCAGTAACGCGATCCAACTCATTCCCCACTTTTCGCCAACTAGAATGTGACTCAACTCGAATCCGCACAGATGTCTTTTCACAATACAGCAGAATAGTGTGTGATATAAGTAAGCAGGCCCTTCTAATCATCTTGCCACCTGTCGTTCTGACTACTAGGCCGTTAATCCCCAGAAGGTCGATGGCAATACTACTACTCCCGGGTATGATCTGCTACGCGCTTTTGAAGACGACTCAGGCACTGGATTGGTAGCAGCAGTAAAGCGAAATGACTCTCAAAAACCACTCCAATCTTCCAAACCGAATTCTAAGAAAAATGTTATTAAATGAGGCTTGGCCATTAGCAACTACTCTAAGCTCCACTTCTACAAATGGATGCCAGACTTGACGGAATCGAGGTCGTTTAATAAGGACGTTGCATTAAACCCATGCAAATATTAAAGAATCTGAAGAAATCATACCCTCCGTATTACAAGAAATAACTTTGGCCGCTAGGGAACATTGAAACGATAAACGGGCTACCACAAAAGGCAATCCGTGTACTAACTGCCAAAAATCGCGTAAAACATTGTTTAGCCTTGAGCAAACAATTGCAAGTCACAGATAGGTCTAACAATCTCGACTGCTTTGTGATGGCGGGAGAAGAATGCCGAATGAGGGTAGCGCAGAGAGCGAGGTCCGAAAGAAGAGGATTAGGAGCTCTTCTTTGTATACCTGGCACCGCAACAACAGCGATAAGGGATGGGATGAAGTTGGTTTACCTGATAGATATCCCCCTCTTTAGTGCAGTTGACAACATCCAGTCCTGAGGGCGTGTGAATGATCTCATCCCTAAGTTGGAGGTCAGAGCGACAGTGCTCTACCATTGCGTCGATGGCAGACCTCGTGGCACCTACCAAAATGACCTCATGTGGTCGCAGACCTGTGATGATTTTTCGCAAAGCCTTTCCGTCCGAACGACTCTGTGGGAGGGAGGAGGAATGAGTGTCATTTTGAAAGTCATAGTCCCCTCTCCCATTTGCGAGTCTTAACCGTGGTCCAGGATATGCAAAACACGCGCTACTTCTTCAGCAAAAATGGACAGTTGTAAAAGCATTACTGAAAAGGTGAATGGACGGGGAGCTTATTTTACAGAGAAACGGAGGGCTAGGAATTAACGAGGATGACATAGTAAATTTTAGAAAAATCGAAGAAGCACATGAAAAAAAAGTAATTGAGCGCATTCCTATCTTGCAATGCTCCTCCGTTTTGAGGCATCCCCCATTCCGGTTTGACATTTTGGTCGTTAACCGAGATTTCCTTCCACCTTAACCTACGCATGGTAATAATAGGCGGTACCTCTCAACCAGGACGACTCCGCCCAACACCTTTAAGTCCATTTTGACAACAAAACTTCATCAAGAATTCATGATATCAAAGTTGAGCTATGTCTGGAAGATTATGAAGTCGCTTTTGGAGAGGCTTACTGGAAGGAAAATAAAGAGAGCGTTTAAATGTTGTCTTTCTCCCAGAGGTGGTATTTATCGCATACGAAGCAAGTGCAACTTGACGTAAGGATTTCAACCAGTCTTGGTTGACGACGGAAATGGAGGAGCTCACGATGATATCAGGACACTGAGGTAGAAAAGTACCAAGCCTTTGGAGGACCCAAAAAAAATGATTTTGAATAATGTCTTGAAGATCAAGAAATAGTAGTGAAGGTAGGAGGCAAAAAGGTGCGCCTTAAATGAAACACCAAATGGCCGCGATGGCATATACACTAAGACTCCTTCTATGTAGATTTAAAAATGGATTCTAACAGTGACTTCCTTTTGTCATGTGCATCTTCCAGTGTACCCTACAGAACACGAAACGACAAAGCTCCGACGAAAACGCACAATGAAGTAAAGACCTAAACTGCCGATTTTCAATTCACGTGAAATAACAGGAAATCCGCTAACAAATCGTTAATAGAATGAAAGAATCTTGCAGATGCGGATTGCTCGCTACCAAAAAACGTATCAATCACGATTAAGATGTATCTACCAGACACGATACGACTCGATCATGTGCGAGCGAAAAACTTGCAACTCGGAATCCTTCAAAGCTTGCCAACTAGTGGGAAGTCCTGTTTTTTTAGTATCCCAAGACAAGACTGCACATCCGTGAGAAGACCTCATGCCAAACTTAAGAATGAGAGGGTGACACTGCTTCACCCTATCCTCGCTTTGTCCCGATGATAACTTACCAATGTGTTGAGTACCACCTTGTCCTAACACTAACGCCAGACAACCGCATGATCGCAAGCGAGCTAGAGGCAAGAGTTCGGAAGTAAATGGGATATGGAAATGGAGGCTGCAGGAGCTAAGATTTCTTAGCTCCTGGAAGCAAAGCTGTGTGGAGGTGTAATTCCCAAGCTTGTGTCCCGATGGCAAAAGTTCACGCACTATGCTGTTTATCATTCTTATAAAATAGTTTGCAAAGCTCTCTGGAATTAGTTAGCTTTTATTGCCTAGATGATACGAGCAATTTGGCCTATTATAGCACGTGCTACAGGACAGTGGAGCACATACCCAATTCCTCAATGGTGGACAGCATTTGAATGCCTCAAAAGAATGCTAATATATTCTTAACCGAAAAATACACCAAACTGTAAATAAACAGCTGCAAATTGCCAACTCGGTTTTAAAGGTAAGGCACTAGAATCGCAATAAACGCGGCGTAATAAATCCAGCGGACATCAAGTGAATAGACATTGTCTGAACCGAGTCAGGGCGCTTCAAATAGCTACCGTCGTCATTAATGTTGTATTGCAGTTGGAGAAAAGTGCGCAATAGATAAAGGCATACCGAATGCCCGTTAAACCAAATCTTGTGTTTTACCCACAAATTCGCATTAGAGTTGCGATGGGATCAACCACGATACCCGCTTGTATGCCCTGCAGAGGTGGGAACGACACTGATCTGGTGATGTGGTAGGGCTATAAAAAATGATTTAGATAGCAAGTAAAAAACGGGAACTCACTTCGTAGTCAATAAAGCTGACATCACACCGTAAAGGGATCTCCAACTTCACAGCCACACATTTTGTGGTGAGGTTAGTGGGCATCTGGAAGCCAGGGTTGGTGAGATTGGCATTCGAGGTGTTCTGCATCACTAACAAATTCAATAATTGATCTGAGGAGGCCGAGTAGATGTCGAAACGCGACTTCTTTTCACTTCTTGTCGATGCGCTCTTTTCCACTGTTGAGGGTGTGGATAAAGAACGCAAGCCGACATCTTCGATTGCAAGAACAAAAAAATGGAGAATGTAGTCGCAGCAGCTTCCGTAAAATCCTCTAAAAACCCTGTGCTGTAGGTAGATGGCTGTTTGAGGTGAGAGAACTTCAAATGTTAGATTTTTGTTCTCTGCAGACAAGGTTCCTCCCTTATGTGTTGACTGCTAATTCGTCTTCTACGTAAGAGGGGGAGCAAGTCAATGGAAATGTCCAGAATGCTACATAAGCGTGCCGCTAGAAATAGTACCCATGCAGATTTAACCTCATTTAGGTTCAAAGCATCACCATTATCACCCCAGATCGCCTCATGGCTGACTCCTCTGTACAACTGAAATCTCCTATGCACACTTCTTAAGAAACTGAATGTACTCCACCGAAAGGTTCAGTGATCCACTGTTGTTGGAAATAGAAATCAAATTTGTCAATGTCACCTTAACATTTCAGCTTAACCTCCCGTCAGCATTTGGCTTTGGTCTTAGACCCGATCGCCCGACCAGATAAAATGTCCCCAACTATAGACTAAGCACATTTTGCGCAGTCCATTAATCGCACGATGGGCATTCGGAATTGCCAGTGTAATAGATAACGCAGAACATCGCGATTGAGGGTTCCGTACCCCCAAGAGGAAAATCTCATCATGTGGAGTTGCTGATTAAGGTAGCTCCAAAAGTGCTGGAAACAACAGTCATGCCGAACAATGACTGATTCGTCCAATCAGCTCAAGTCGTACCTCACTTTTAATTTGTCAGTCTCGCTCCAGCCTCATCAAATACTCCGTTCACCTTAATTATGATCCATCAGTATTCATGAACATGAAACACCAATGAAGCTGACGCATCGTCGCAGTGATAAAAAGGAGCCATGGAATTGAATAGAAAGGTAGTAAAAAGAAAGAAATATCATAGAAGGGAATTATGAAAGCAGCAGAATTTCGCCTTTTACCAGCCTACAAAGCCTTACTGAATACTTCAAATATTCAAGTTTCGAGTGGCCTAAGTCTCAGTTACTGACTTCATGTAGCGACTTACATTTGGCAATGCAAGACATCAGGGAATTCGGCACGCTCCCACAGCAGCCGCAAAGTGCCGGGTGGAATGAAACAAAAATGAAGTAGCCAGAAAAGTGGATGATGGAGGCAAAAATACTTACTTCTGCCACCACTAGGAGTGGTCAAACCCTGACTTCGTTTTTTGACACTCTCGGGCCCACCGACCTCAGCAGACATGCGATAGACGTTTGTATCAATTTTCTCCCCGTACTCGTCCCACTGAACCTATCACGACAAAGACAACGACAATAGCCAGGATGGAAATACGCAATTGTAAAGAAGAGTGGAGAGGCAAAAACGTACAACCCGCTCATTGATGGGAAAGGCGGGTTGGGTCCGCTTAGTGGAGCGAAAAAATTGTCCTCCAGAGTGGAGTTGGGCACCTGGGAAGATATCATAACAGCCCATGTGGCGACCGTGAGTGAGGGATCCACTGTTGCTTGGGAGTAGACTATAGGGTTGATTGTAGAAGACACTGCCACCAGTACCACCGCCAGACGCAGCGGAGGAAGCATGTGTCTGACTAGCACCGATTTTATCATCACCTTCCTCAGTTTCATCCTCGTTGTCATCGAGATCATCAATCGAGTCGAAAACTTCCGAGTTAGCGACTGAAGAGGATATAAGGAGGTAGTCTTTAAGCACGACGTTTTCCACCACATTTATTAACTTGTTCTAGCATTCAATTGCTACCCGGAGCCTCTCAACACAGAAAGATCAGTTACTACTGTTACGATGTACCAGATGAACCCCTCTACTTCACTGCCATCCATGTTGGTGCGCACCGAGACCTGACTCTTCGAAATTATAAATGTTCGTAATTGTGCTCACCATCAGCAGGGAAGGCATTGTCAATTGTAAAAGCTCACGACGATTTATGCGTCAATTATCTGGGATCAGGCGTCCCGTACCAAATTAGACCGCCACAATCTAGGTCGTAACTGATAGGCGTACACCATTCAGGCGTCTGGTTTCCGAGCTGATGAGGCTCTCAACAATGTGCTGATTTTGATTGAAATGGTGGGCATCTACAGATGTGATTTTGCGCCTTTCATTAAAAACTTTATTACCATACTCTATTTTACGCAAGTATCCACTGACCCTAAGACTTTCCATCCTAATTGACGATGTCTGAACCCATGCACAACATGCACCTCGACTGTAACGAGTGGTGCACACTTGGCACCTGCAGCTGTGCAATGCCACCACTGCATCACGCCATGACAATTAAAAACTTCGGTGAAATTGTGGAACAGTACGGAGCCAAAACCGATTATTCATGAAGAGCCATCCAATCAATACTTTTCACTACCAAGCCCGCAAAGTAGGAGAGTGTTCTAGGAATACAGCTATAAACTAAACCAATCAAAGTGCTAAAAAACCGAACTCGTCGCGAGTTTGTCGTCAAGACGTCAAAATAAACAAATTACTAGCACCAATAGCATTAAAATTTAGATTTAGGCATAAAACCCACAGTTTCGGAACTGGTTAGCAGCCCCGACATTGGAGCCCTTCGATTGAGCCAGGGTCGCCTCCGCCACTGAAGACCGTCCTGCCCCCGCCTCACAATTTCCTTTTTCTCCTTCCACCTCCCCTACCTCACTGACCTCGGTAACAGGCACGCGTTGAGAAAGGTCGAGGGGAATAAGAAGGGTGTCGGCAGCCGCGGTAACAAGACCTTCATGTGCCCATTCCTCCCCCCGACTCAAGCCGATAAGACGTCGGGACAAGGAGACATCGGGTTGATTTGGTTGTTGCTGCTGAAGGAGGGAGAGATCATTTGCTTCGCGAAAGTCGCCGTCTCTGGAGGTAATTACCACCGCGTTTAACTCGTTGTCCGCCCAGTCAGCAAAGAGGAGACGAGCGAACCCTGTTCGCAGACCGGCGTCAGTGGCCAGGATGACCTGAAATTCCTTGAACTTGTCATCCAACAATGCCTTTGATTAACAAACTATATGATTAACCACTTGATCGATTATGTCTCATCTCTTCGGCTGAATGAAGGCGTGACATCGAACAAAATAAAAGGGTTGTAGAGTGGGACTTGGGGAAGTAGACAGATTCATGCTAACGCATTCTTGACATTGACACCAAAAAGGTAGATGGCTCATAAATCTGACCGAATTCAGAATGCCTTATGAACCAATATTTATGGTACAAATCTAGGGCATTCAGCAATAGATTTGTGAATCGACTGATTAAATAAAACTGAGCCTTTAACAACAAAAAAGTTTGGAAATGTATTCTTGATTATGCGAAATGTGATATCGGAGCGATAGCCTAGCCAAGGGTATTTCGAAAACCTAAATCCCAAAAGCCAAAAGGCTTACACTACCAAACATCTCAAGCTCAAGCATAAAGTGACGGGTGTCAATAAGGGAAGTATCACTTAACTATGAAAAATAGGGGTTTGAGGCAGCAATACGTTAATCAGCATGTAGCTGGATCCTCGACCGCTACTCACGCCTTTGTAGAATTCTTGGTTTAATAGGATAAATTTAATGTGCAATCAAACATTTCAGGTGTGTGAATAAATCCATCATCTGACAATGAAAACAGATTACAGGATGGGGAGAGGCCGCTAAGCAGCTAAATAAGAGAGTAAGGGTGGCTAGGCTCTTGGCCACTTACCACGTTCTATTAAAGCTTAAAATGTGGCAGATTCTTCTATTGGAACCAGCCAAAATTATCAGGAAAAAAGTGGTTAATCGCTCAGAATGATGAAGACTACCAAAACCTGCAACTAACTTCTACACCGTGAAAGGAATTCTAAATATGGAGTAGGTTTCACTGTGCAATGCATAAAAGGGGCTAAGGTAGCCAACAGTTATGCAACAAATCAGTGGGAGATAAAGGGAGCAAGGGTTGGCAAAGAAAGTCAGACGAAATCTGATTAATAGGTCAAAAGTGGCCTAAATGACAGTGTTTAAACCGAAGTAACCAACAACGATGTGGAAGAGTTTTTTTTGCTAGTACGCAGTGAAAAAAGAGGGTGTGCGTTTGGTGCCGCTAAACGACATCCTGCAAATCTATCGCATTAATAGGATAACAAGACGCAGAGGAACGATTGTGGTGTAGAACCGGGTCAACGACCATTATGCCAAATTAGGAGAGGAAAAGGATCAGGAATACTTCATGAAATTTGAAAAAACAAAGACGTGAAGGCAACCAAAGACGCTTTCAAAATGACTAGTAGATGACAACGCATCGTGGCTCGGTCCAAATTAGATACAATTTTGGCATATTTCCTGCCCAATGATAAGGCGATTTCTGTGAAAAAATTGTATTCTACTGTAAGAGTAATCGAACATCGAAAACCATTCACAACTATGAGGTAACCAAAGAATTTTGCAAGGCGCCCGTAATAAGGGTCAAGTTATTGCAAAAGGCCTCTCAAGTTAGTTCCGCCGATAGTGATCCGATAATGGTTTATCACCCCTCCCCAGTGAGACAAGAGCTTACTGTGAAGAATACTCTTACGGAAAAACGTTAGTTCTAGAAGCCAAGGAAAACAGCCCTATTCACCTCCACTTCCATCACACCTTTGTTTCCCAACCATCCATCTCGCATACGATTATGTAGTGCTGAGAAAATATGGTAATCACTTGCGCACGTCAATGTTTTAATGTATCAACCAGAAGTCTCGGGCATATTCGTTGGCCCTTCAACAAGTAAGCAATTCCATCTGCATTGCACCGCATAGATTGGACTGTTTGGCAACCAATGCCATGTTTATTCCCCTTAACTTTACGTTGTAAAAGTATAGAAGCCAGTTCTCATCACAACTCACTAGGTCAGTAATTCAGCAAACAAACTAGAAACGGTGTTTTAATGGTGCGCATGAAGACAGTGGAGAAAAAACTGATGGCCCTACAAACCTAATGGCACCTGGTGATACATACAGCGCCCATCTACTTAGCGGGTTCCGGTAGAGAGCATAAATCGGTTGATTCGTTACCATAATGCTCCATACAGCAATCTCGAAACAGCGTACCAAGAAAACCAAGAAGAGAAACTCTTCCCAAACGTGACGCGTCTATCTTTGAGCGACTTATCACTATGATGGAATTGATAATGGGTCGTACATTCTGTCCCACACTCCTAAGCGCTGTAGAACAAATTCTATGAGAAGTTTCTGCAGCCTTGGAAGCCAATTAAAGTCAGTTCATAAATCAGACAAAAAAATCTTGGCGAGCAACAGTCTATTCAGCTAGGACTTCCAATAGTCCAGCTACACGTATACACAAATTGATGCGAGTCACCTACTCCACTTGATGGCATGTTTACCGAAGTTTCAAACTATAAAAAGTCCACCCGACCGGTGGTAAATTGGACAACATTCGTATACTAAAAACAAATCAAAATCAAAATCTTCATAAGCAATTCTCGATAAAGATAGTCAAATTACAAGTCTTCCACGGATTAGTTTGAGGGTCGAAAACCTAACTGAAGGATAATGAGGAGTAAAGGGATGCACAATCGCATAGTACCTAATAAGAGTAGCCTCTATTTATACTAGAGACCCCTATATTCAACATCAAAACCTTACAAGCAGCGGGCCGGCTTTATTAAAAGATTAATAGAGAAACAGAGAACTCACCTTTGGATTTGATACGCAATCCAGTTGGTCAAGCGTGTGGCAGAGTTGCATATGTCTTAAATGAAACGGGTTGCAACGCTGATCTTCAAAGGATCTCAAAATCCTTTCTGACATCCATTCAACCAGAGATTTGGTAAAATCGAAGACACTATATCCCACGTGTGAGAGCATCGCCAGTCCGTAGGCCATGAACCCCGAGTCCTAAAATGAGACGCGTCAGCGGAGGCAAACAAGAAAAGATCATACTGGACTGTGCCAAAGACTTTCCAGCATATTTGCAATCTCCAGGCAGTATCCAGCAGTGTCTACAGCAACTAAAACATTTCCGCCACGACGCAGCGTCTTGAGGAGCAACTGACGCAAAGCCTCGTTGCGATCTTTACGGCCGACCTACAAGTTAGCAATTATGACAGCAACCAGGCCCACGTGAGTGTATAGCGCATTCGAGACGTCAATTATGAGCAATCGCGGACGAATACAAGCGTCAAAGGCGGCTCCATTCAGATGACGACTCTTTTCATTGTTAAAGTCTATTGCATATATGATATCAGTTTCATCTTTGACCGCTTTCCAAATGGTACCACCCAACATATGACCTGCGATTTCATTAGCTCGAAAAAAGATTACCGGAAGGTAGCGGTGTAACACTAAGTCCGCGACCCTTTCCCTGCAGATTAATAGTCTGAGAGTACTTAACCTGGACAAACAGTTCGAAAGCGTCATCAACATCATCCAGTGAAAAGAGTGAAAAGTCCTCAGATAGAAACCGTGATTGAAACTCGTCGTAACAAAAGAGTTGGCCGAGCTTACAAACTGGAGTGGTGGAATAAACGGGACATTTAAGGCCATATTTTCCGACGAGAACAGGGAGAAGACCTAGATGCCTCATGCTTGGATGGCTGATCAGAACTGCACCAATCTTCTTCGCCCATTTGCCCACTTCGGTGATGCGAGACTTTGGCAGATTCTCTGACCATCCGCAATCAAGGAGACAGTAAAAATCATCAACTTGGAGTACAAAACATGGCGGGTAGCTATCACCAGCACCGGAGAATGTGTGCAGTTTAATTATTGAGGTGGCCATTGTATTATAAATGCAGGTAAGAATTAAAACCGCATGGACTGTGGGGCGAAGGAATGTCT
Organism: Taenia hydatigena; assembly: GCA_036345935.2. Lineage (NCBI taxonomy): Eukaryota > Metazoa > Platyhelminthes > Cestoda > Cyclophyllidea > Taeniidae > Taenia > Taenia hydatigena. The sequence continues at coordinate 14,355,399 of JADWOT020000008.1, forward strand.
ACACAGCCACCCCAGAAAGGCGGAACGGACCAATGAAATCGTCCGTATTTGAAAAATCGGCACACCAGTCAATTGTTCCTAACAAATTTCTTGCTCTCGAAAAAACTTGCTTGCCTTATTGTTACAAAAGACATTTACTATTTGAGGACGAGTATCTAAGTTGTATGACTGCATTTACTACGTGATATTTGCTGTAAAAATGGGATTTCTGCTGGCTCACTTTTATTTCTGATTCTTGATTGCCATTTCGTTTTATTTAAACAATCTTGCGTTTTGTCTTTAAAAAATTCTAGCTGCAACTGAGCCCTTGCTCATTCTTGGTTTCCAAGCCCTTCGAATTCAAGTCAAATTTTGGGTCGCCGTATACGGAAGCGACAACTGGAAACAGTCACTGTAGCACTCCGAGACTTCTCTAAAGGCAGAGAAGGCAAAATATTAGGGTAGAATACACACTTATTCAATAAATAGGGGAATGGGGCTGATGACAACCAGGAGACCAGCCTGCGCGGCTAGGGCAGTATGGTTACCTCTGCGGCCGAAATCGAAACCGGCAGTCACGATAAACAAAAGACTGCAGTTATTGTGTCACGTTATTGGATGACCTAGTACATTATGCACCTTTTTAAATACAATCTACAAAAATTATCACGAGGAAGGTCCTTACTTATTCAATGCTACTTGCATTCCTTTTGTGGCTAATGCGATATCTTTAGAACCTTAAGTTGAGAGGACTATGCGTGGTAAGTGTAGTACTTTGTTTGTTGGAACTGCCGGTTCCGGTCAAGGTCAAAGAGGTGGCTGTACTGCTCTAGCTGCGTGGGCTGGCCTCCGGGCCATGCCAGCGGCCTATTTCCCTCTGTCCTTTGAATATATATATTCTACTCTAGCATTCTGGATTCTTTTGCCTTCGAGGAAGCCTCGGGACGCTACAGTAAGATCATTCAAATTTGTACACTATGCCAAAATTTTGTAGAAGGCCAATTCTTAATCAAAATGGCACACTTGTCATTAAAGTGTGCTTGTTTTGCATGGCCAACTGGTAGGTCCTTTTGTTAGCTATCTGCCTTCTGGTTTTGGGACAACACTTTAGGCATATTCACGTTTCTCTCGTGAATTTCTCACATTAAAAATTCTATTCGGGATTGCTGCCTTGTAGAGGGAGTGGCGTAGTGTGCTTGTGACTAATAATATCCAAAATAGTAATTGCGCCTCATCATGTGCAACTAAGGTTGGCACGCTTCCCTGAGGGATGCTGCCGACGGTGTTGTGAGGTTGGTCTCACTTACCGCCTCGCAGAATAATCAAATTAACCCATTTGAAAACAAATTATTGGGTATAAAACCGGTCTTCGGACCACATAATTTAAAGGCGCAGCTTTCTATTTGAAGGATAAAATTAATTTAATTCCTGAATTGGATACATTGTCCACTCAACAGAGAGTGTGAAAAATTGTCTGGGGACGAGTGAGAAGCTCAAAGTACAAATTGGTCGCACGGATTAGAAATGGTGATTGGGAAAGCTGTTAAGCAATAATGAGCATATCAGCGTCTAGGAGGTGCATAATGTATGATAATGCTAAGCGGCAACTAGTCATTACGGTGCAAAACTTCTTTGCTGTAACTTCCATTCACGAGATAGGCCATTTGAAAGAGGCAGTAATTCATCTTGATTTCCAGAACTTCCATGACCGAACATCCGTCTCATCCACTGGTTTAACAACGAGATAGAAAAGAATCCTTTCGCAGTGCCCAGGAGGATCTTTAGGATTTGACGCCATAGCGAGCAAGCTGCAAGAGTCCACGGTAATGTGTAATAAATTAACTCCGGTGAACGCATGTGATAGGTCGCTAGTCGGTCCGTATGTCGACGAGTGATCGTATCGCACACTGGCTTTTTGGTTGCGTGAACAGTCGGATTATCAAGCGGTCACCTGCCCACTAGCTCCAACCTTCCACCCCTGTAGAATGGATTGGACTGATTAAACTACTTCTGGTGATTTGTACACTTCACGAGTAGCTTCTGAAGCCTGAGAATTCCAACAAGTCTACATGTGTGAGGCCAACAAGCTCGGATCACATCTTTCAGTGTGGACCATAGCAGGCATTTCTCATGCCCCTACAATGTAAAGGTAATTAAGGGAGGCGCTACTAAAAGATCGCGCTAAATTGGTTAACTATCTAACACAAACATTTTGACGGGTTTAGCGATCGTAAATCGGTGAAACTGTCATTCCTTGTTCACGCTCAGATTGCTTAATCGAGGGTTCACTTGCCTTCAAGGTGGGCGTAGCAATCCTCCGTTTATCATTCAAAAACAAGCGTTGTCCGAACCATTTTAAGGCTGTTGCTATCATTAACTGGAAGTAGGCATGATTCGAAGTTATGACTTAGGACGGCCTCGCCAAAAGTGGATCTGTTGGCAAAAGCAAATCATCCAATTTCTCCCTGGTCGGAGGAGAGAGGGACGGCAGACTTCCTCTTTTCACCATCATCTTAAAAACAATATTTTCTGATACTCTTCTGGAAACACTGCTAAGATACGACTTGTTGATTATCTTGCAGATGAAGTTATAGACTTTCAACTTTTTTCAAGGCTAAGTTGGAATCCTTACAAGGCAGATTAATGACGCCGTTGGGAAAAGGCGATGTTACTTCGATAAGCCCCGAAGGCTACTCTTTTTAAAAAACTGTTTCTTCCTTCTAGGAACTTTTAAGTCTAAAACTAGTTGTCAAATCCAGACTTTTAGCTTGTTTGTTGGTTCTTTTGAGCTATACAATTCAATTCATAGGAAGCTTTAACGTGCATGATGTCACATTTTTGATCACATGACGTCTTAAGGCGGCAACGAAGTTAAGTCTTTTTGATTACGCCAAGTAATGAACGTCAAAAATGGTTTGTTTTAGCACACTTTTTGATGGCAGATAGGTCCAGACAAAAGCATGCAAACTACTTACAGGAAAGCACGTGTCACCACCTCCACACCGATGCCGTCCGCGACCTGTTGGTGGGCTCCCCAAGGTTCACCTCCCCAACACACTCCGGTCACCCAGGCGTCACCCGTTTGGCCCATTCCGTTGCTTCGTTATGCGCACCGATGGTAGCTTTCAATCAGGTCGAGGCCACCTGGGCAGAATAAAGGCATCTGCGGGAGAGCCCACTGAAGTCGCAGCATAGCACCAGAAATATGGTAAACGATCAAGAAAAGGCGAAGCTCTACACAGATTCATAATAGGGTTGCGCAATTGGAGGTGCCTTGGAGACATCGGAAGTGACTAACACGATTGAAGAATTGAAATACTAAGAAATAGACCAAATCTAGGTTACTCTCTACTTTAATTTTCATTACTTTTCCTATCCAAAGGTGAAAGTACTCTGAACAGATGACACCATCACAAAGATGGCCGTCAATCTGAAGGAGTGTTAGTAAACATAGCGGCATTTAATAATTCATAAGGTCTACAGTCCAATACATAGTTGTGTGGCCTCAAAGACATTTGACCTCTTTGGTTCATTTGCAGTTACCACACATCTCTGTCCTTCCCAAAGTATACCTTAACCACATCGTTTAGTTTTGTTTTTGCGATTTATTTTAGGTTATACCGTCGAATTTGGCACTATGCATTGAAGTATTTAGCAGATCTGAAACTTTGCTCTCAAAACAGTTTTTGAACGGCGTATTTGATTTGCGTCCCGAGAATTTCCCGAAGACAAAAGAAACACATTATACGTGGAAAGAATGTAAATTGTCGACGTGGGATTCACTGGTCATATTGTGTGCCCACCTCTAGTTCTAAAAGCAGTCATTTAGTACAGAGAGTAGAGTACCGCGGCTGCGCCTCTATTCCACTTTGCTGCTCACTTCAGCGAAGGCCACCCACATATCCACCAAAACTGCATTGACTTATAGCTAAGTGGATGGGAAGGTTTTGCGCATTCGCTTCACTAGCATATTCTTACAAGTATCGTGGACAGTTCTGTGACGAACTTTTTTGATATTTTACAGATAATGCCGCTTCCATTATAGATAATGTTCCCACGGAAGACAAGACTGGAGAGGGTTATCGCAGCAAAATGCACTTCTTTCGTCAATTTGAAGCTTACAACCCAGAAGTAAAAACCACGATAGATGTCCTTTAGAATCGGATTCGCATTTCACCTCTACCAGTGTAGCACCTGAAGTTCATCCTGACGTCGGATGAAGACGTAGATGCATGACGAAAGAAATAATACTGATACACAGAAGCGCCCAGGCTACTGGCATGGCCCATGAGCCATGCTGATGAGCAGAGGCACAAAAGTGAAGCCTCAAGTGACTGCTCCATCAATACAAGGGATTAAACAAATAATCAAAGTATGATATTTGACTACAATCACTTGTAACCAACATTAAGCCTCCAGATGCATCTTTCCAGGCAAATATTTACTACAGCCAAGGGTAATAGCGCTCATGACCAAATCATTGGAGTCTATTAGTAGGAAACTTAACACTTTACTTGTCTTTGCATTCTCGGGCCCCGAGTTAATGTTTAGTTAATAATAGTCCTCTTTTTCCCGCCTTACTCTTCACCCAATTATTTTATTTTCCGCAAAAGGACCAAATTCAAGGCTGCCTTCGCAATAAATTAAAGTCTTCCCACTCACTAAATGTCCTCCTCCCTTTAAAACTTGATCCGCAGCCTTAAAACAATCTTCCAAATCTGAGTTATTTGCTGAGTTGGAAAGTCAACTCTCCCGATGGCCTTTGGAAACTTGTTTACTTAGTATGCATGGGTGGCAAAAAATTTGCCCTTTCGCTGCGCAGTTCGCCTACCGAACTTTGCTTTTGGGAAAATCCCAGTTGATTACCTCTTATCTACATTTATTTGTATCCTCTCCTTCCCAAGTGGACAGATTCACGAGTGAGCGCCTTTTTACGCGACCTTTTTTCGATTCTGTCCCTGTCGTACTTACACCCACCGCCACTTTTCACTTGTCTAACCAAGTCACAATGTCAAATATGATCATAACGGCAACACATGGTCGATTCAAATAATCCTCCTCCCAAATACGTGCGTCATGGAAACTTATTGTTAAGTGGAAGAATAAGAATTGAGTCATTTCAATGGAAACGAAGTTTATTTATTATCGAGTACCTTCTCTTCAAAACTTTCACCATGATGGTTTGTTTTTGAAGCGGAAAAATTTAGGCTGATTATTTTTGCGCATTTACTAAGAATTCTTTGAAGTTTTAAGTGAGTCCTACAAAATGCGGATGGACTTATCGCTCCTCTATTCCCACTCGACTGTAGCCTAACCATGTTACAAACTATCACTATCAGATTTGACACACCTTTGACAAAATCCTTATTTATACACAGAGTGACAAGACTAGAAACGAATGCAATAATTTTAATCCAGTCCATAAGCATTTGCCTACCAAAATTCTGTTTCAACTTCTTGTAAGCTAAAAGTCGCCCTGAATCCCTCCTTTAGGATTGTCAATTAGTTTGCATTAGTTATGGGCCCAAGTGAAACGATCCCAAGAAGAGAGGCTCATACGAAGTGCGACGACGAAAATAATACCACTAAACATTTATTGTGTGTGGACGCTACTCACCTTGTTTGAATTAATCTTAAGTTTTCTGCCACACTCTATTGAAGTGAAAAAAATTGGTTAGAAGTAGACTTCCTACGGGTAGAAGGCAGCAAAACTTATGCATGCTTTGGGATTACGAAGAAGACGGAAAGGCAGGGAGGCCTTCCATCTCTTCTGTATGTCCCGGGTCGTCTTTTTCTACACCGCGTGTTTTTGTTGTAAACTTTACCTGACAATGCACTGTACCTATGTCTGTAAAATAGATAGTAACTAAATGGCAATGAAAAGGAAACCCAGGTTTTACTGTCAGCTTATTTGCTTCGAGACAATTTAGGGAGAGAGACAAACCGTTTTGTGGGGAGGGAAGTCGTAAACTCGCGATAATGGCGATTGCTGCGACGAGAGAGAAGTAGGTAGGTGATCGTTGCCAACTTCGCTTAACATTTTATATTCAAATACGGAATGGACAGTCCATAAGTAGATTGGAAGTAGTAAAGGTGGCTAGTAAAAGTACTGGATGGATTGGAAACTTTATACTTAGCAAATTCGAAGAAAAAATAGCAAATTCTTCGCCCCGGGCAATCTATTGTCACTCATCCTGAACTCATCGTCATTGCGTTTCTCCCCGATTGTACTGCATAAAGAGATACGAACTTCCTCTTCACTTCTAGGTAACAGACACTTTCGTAATCCTTTCTAACTCGTCTAGCCAAATGGTAGCAAAAGCAGTTACAGTTAAGGAACAAGAGCCATATTTACATGGTTCCTTAAAACAACACGGGTGCAACTTCATCTCATAAAGCCGATCTTACCTTTTCCAAAGCCCAGAACTTTTCCTTCCCATTTAAAGTGGCGAGTATGCATGATAGATTATCTAAGAATCTATTCTATTAATCATAGCACACAGTTCACAAGTTCAACCCACAGGGTATAATGCCTCGTACTTTGTAAAATCACTAACAAATTCTGCCCCATGAGAAGCATTCTGTAGTATTCTCATTTCGGATCCTATCACCCATAATTAACGCAGCTGAAGTAATATTACTACAAAAGGAGCATCTAGTAAGGTGCGAGGTGATTACTGTAGCGGATAGATTTGCCTATCTCAGCTGCAAAAGAGGTTACTTAATCCCCGATGAACCTGATTGGCCCAAATATGATTAATGTAACTGTGTTAGCGAAATACTTTTGGTTATTTTAAAACGCCACTAACTTAAATTGTATCAATAGTAAAAATTAATTCAAATTCTTATGGTTCAGCTGTGTGATTAAGTGATAACTTGATCAAGAATTTAGTAAACAGTCTCCAATTCCATTAAGAATCTCAATATGCATCCCACTCTACTTATGATATGTAAGTAGGACACTGCGCTTTTGTATTTTCTAAAGCGCTCTGCAAAGAATTTGCGTAAACCGTGTGCACCTCTCAGTAGTAGCGAATAACGATTTGTTCGGCTTCTGGACGGAATGAAAATTCACATTTTCCCAAAAATATTACCAACATGGGAAGGGCAAGCGCTTCCATTGATCCCAAGCATTTGCTTACTATCGTTTTGCCTCTGAATCCCACGAAAGCACACGAAATCATGCGGCTACAGTATCAGCCAGTGTAAACAAAATTTCGAGGAAGGATGCAAAGTTCACACCTTTATTTACCGCATTTGCAGCCATTCAAGCTGAGATGAACGTCGATACCACATTGATGGCCAAATGTCTGTGAATAATCTAGCCCGCCTCGACGTATTAGTCTCTAGTTCGACTAAGATGACTTGCTGCGGCGTTATTGTGCTAATCGTGATGTTTTGATACGCAGATCACCACTGACTATAATTCAATATTCTCCTATCGTTGGGGATACCTGCTTTTGCCTCAATTCTCTCTTCTGATAAAACCAATCTCTTTCCAGGTCCCACATCAATGGGTTGAAAGCATCAAATGTATTTCCACCTACCCCTCTTGCCTTGGTGATTCTGACACTCCTTTTATTGGTTGCTTGCAGATGTGGCTTCGAGATTGGAGCATCTCAGCATGCGATTCGAAATTGTTCAATGCGGGAGTGTGAATGAAGGTGACCAACTTTATTACTCCGTGACGTATGTTATAGCGACACTAAAAAATGTAAAACCATGTTTAAACGCATCATTTGATGAGACGACTGCCTTTACCACCACCATCTATTTCGCCATTACGATTGTTGAAATCTACCATTCATTCCTTCCTTACGAGAAGCAGGTTGGCGAATTCATCTCTCGCAAAATGGGTTGCCTCTCCTTTCCTCTGAAAGCTACCCCCGAAAAAATAATCTGGCTGTAAGTTCCTTAACTTCTACCCTGTCAACTACCAACTGTCTATTGCACAGACATTAGGATTGCTTAGTGTCAGAAAAGTTTGCATTACAGGCGAGTGTGATACAGAGGAAAATGGTGAGAGACATACAGGTGAGATGGTTTGGAGTAAGGATACATATAAAGTGAGGTATCGTGGCGAAGTAAGATCGGATTAGACGAGGCAGAAACAATCTCTACCTCTCCGCACCCTTCTCTGTAACCGCAACGTCTGCAGTAGTGTTGCAACATTGGTGTTATGAGGTATGGGGCGGGCGGAGTCCTATTCTTTTGTCAAACAAGACCTAGAGTTGGACCAGCACTCTCCCGAAACTGATTGTCCTATGGGCTTCCCGCATGAGTCGCTGCCGCAGTTGTAGCGTGGTGAGTGTACAGTTGTCAGTGGAGGAAAATTTTATGAAAAATGCCTCTGTCTGCTGTTCACCACTCATCCTCTGCCCACTCATCCACTCGCTCACATGCCTTCAGATAGTGAAGTAAAGTGGATATTAGCAGTGGGCAACTGGATGGGTTTGAATGAGTTACGTTGGGGTGGTGTGGAGTGATGTGTAGTGTTATTTGGATCGTATAAGAATAATCTATGATCTGCTGTTTAATTTAACGGACTGGGGAATGCGAAACCACAGAAGCCATTTCCCATTACCATTCAGTAGTTCAGTCTACAAACATTCTAAAGTGTACCGTACGATTCCATAGTGAATGCGATTATCTACAATGAAGAAAATGGGGTCTTTCTGTCTTTGCAAGTGCTTGAAGTATTTCCTGCGGGCATCCACTGGCGATGGTCTACACCATTTTCAGGTGACAAGTTTGGCTCCGGCATACTCTGCCCTTTAAAATACCATGCAACCGTTTCGACGCAATGTTGCAGCATCTGCTCCAACATCGAAACGACGGAGTTAACCTCGGTGCAAGGAGCAAACTAACTCTCATCACCGACAAGTGGTTTGTTCAAGCGAAGTTTTGACGACACGAGGCAGTGGCGAAGAGCACAGCAAAGTGTACCGTGTCGTGCCGTGTCACGTACACAACAATGCCAACGCCAACACAAACTGGTTGGTGTGCCACGCGATGCAGTAATCTAGATGAACTTAACTTTCATCAGATTATGTCAACTGCTCCAGTCTATTAATTTACGAATTCACCAATTCCGATTACACCGAAACTGTTTATTTGCTTTGGAACCGTAATGTGTATCCAATTCACTCCACTCCACTTATCACCTCCCTTGACCACCTCACGATTCCAGTGTCGTGCAAGGCGTTTCAGAGCTCACCTACAAAACACCCAACTTAACTATTGAAGCCTTTCCAAAATAAGTGAAAGAGAGTCCGAAGCAACTTTATCGCAGATGTACTACAGTGAGAAGCAAACAGCATATTTCCCGAGACCGAAAATTCAACTCACTCGAGCGTCAATTCATGTAACTCTCGTGCAAAATAAACAATCAAAGATTTTTTTAAAACTTATTTATGAAGGCCTCGTGTTTGTGTGCCAAATTGCTGGATCCGTGTCACTATAACCTCTGTGCATTTTGGCCTGACCGCGATCGACGTGACCCCGAGTACAATCCTGATTTACATCCTGTTCTATCAGCACCACATGACTGAAATCGGCGCAAAATCCACTCTCACCACAACATACCGCATGTGCTAGTTTAAGTTCATTTGGTGATACAATCACCTGCTTTTGAAACAAGCTCAGCTTCAATCTTCACACCTTTTGTTAAAAAAAGCCACCTTGATGATCGGTGATATAGTCAAGAGACCCTTATTAAATTATTCACTGTTCAACTGGTTACACATTTTACATCTCCGATTTATAGTTTTTAGTAGGTATACAAGTTCAATTAATCTTTTTGAAGCGGAAAAAAACCACTAGGCAAATTTATATAATGCTGCCACTTTTGAAATACCTTGGCATTGATGTGTTAAGACTTCAAAATGCATCAATTTTCAGATCGGTTCAGGTGAAATTGGTCACTGAGATGCAGAGATATCCATCTGTTTGGATGGAAATAAGCTACATAATAGAGGAATTTGACAAAGTGGATAAATTTGGTGTCTCACCGCAGGCCATGCAGTGCACCTGATAAGAATTTTTCTCCAAGGATTCACCCTAATTAACCAACTAAATTTGGCCGGTAAACTGGTACCTGAAACGGGAAACAGTTTTGTATTGTTTGGCCTATTGCCAACTTATTTTTATCACTGGGAGGTAGAGAGGAAAGGCACCCAGCCACCAACATCAAACAACTTTGTCCGACATCCGCTAGTTTCCAGAATTCAGCCTAATTTAACCCACTGCATAAATCATCCACGTAGTCCATGATCTAAATGCTGGAGTCTCATCTGTCGACTTTGCCAGTGCTTTGATACCCTCACCGCTTCCATCTGTCCGCCTCACCTCTCCTCCCTCCCCTCCACCCGCCTCACCAACCCTTCCAATGCGGCTACGAACAAGTAGACAACAAGTAATTGTCCAATCACCAACACTTTCTGGAATGCAGATTAATTATACTCTCTTCATTCATGTGTTTTGAGAAACCTCCACACTCTCTCCTCATGTACTTCCACAAGAGACCACTTTCATAGCCTTATTAATGCCATGAGGACACCAATTCAGGCATGAACATACCGGATACGAGATAGCTCTAATTTGTCTGCCACCATTCTACTTATCTCAAAAGTAGTCTCTTCTGGAGGTAGTGGTACCATTAATATGAATTTGACTTCACCTCACATGCAACCTAGCCCAGTGCCTGGTATGTTAGTGCTATATCAAAAGGCTGCCAAGTCAGATAGCACAAAATCCACCCCACTGTCATGTATGATTAATCCTGGCAAATACGCTGTACCCGTATGTTTGATGACATCCGTTTAAACTAGTCTAGCCCGCTCCAGGGACGAGAGATCAGTTTAAGAGATAGTAAGCAATTTCCACTATATCAGAATCGTTGTTCCAACTATCGGCAAGGCTATTCCCTTGAGACATTATCAACACCAGATGTACTTCTAACCTATCCGTCCAACCCACAAACCAGGTCTCCCACTGTTGTCGATGTATGAGCATTGTGAAGTCCTTTGATTCAACACAAAATTGGTCTTATCACGAAGGCAGCCTACCGCCTTCAAGCCTTTAAACTACGCGCCTAGTACCTACAGCTATGCGCGTAATTTCATTGTCTCGTGCTAGCATCACCGCAAATGTAGCGAGGTCGTCCTCTCAGGTTTAAACAGGCGCGCCTTCTGCAGCGTGATGAAACGCGTTGAATGGAATGACTGCATATGCTAGGTTTCCTACGCGGTAATTGTACTGTGTTTAATTAAAAATTGGGTTGGAAATTCCTCCTGGGTAGAAGGTAACACCGAAGGGAGATTGACAATTTTGACATGGAAAAGGTTATGCTGTGAGGGAATAGCTACGCATGGCGAGTTAGTTACTACCATAAATCTAATCCCCACTGCACACATTTCATGGTTTTCCCATCCGACAAAGTCATTATCGTAAGTTTAGGATCATCCTCCCTTATAAGTACATTCTACATGGTCACATCAGGGGTTTAATTTGGTGGTATCCATTAAGCATCCTACCTATTAGGGCAAATAAAGCGTGAGAGGTCCTTGTCCAAGGCAGTTTTAACGCCGTAGAATCCACCCAACAACCTCTCCACCCATGAGTTGACTTCTCCGGCTACCGAATTTTTCCTTCATGTTACTCAACTAGCAAATCATTTTCATCTTGCTTCACCTCATCAGTCCGTTTTCTGCCGCGTGTGATTTGATGTGGCAACAGTGATGGAGGTTCTAATGCGTCTTCATCTGGTACTACGGAGGACAACTCATTTTGACGCTTCACTATCAAGTAAAACTTCTACTTCTGGTAATACATCCGTGCTTTGCGATAGGTCTCATGTCGCCACGTGCCACCTCTCAAACAAACCCCCTGAGAGAGAAGAAGTTATTATCATTACTAGTACGATGAGAATTCGTACATTCATGTATCAACAAGTCTGCCACCCAATGATGCATGATAAAACGCACCGCTTGTCGCTATCACCCTGCCCCTCTGCGCGTGGCTTGTGGCTATCACTGGGTCGTCGTGAGGAGGATGACAATGGCAAAGGTGGCAACAGAGGTGAAAGCGGGTACTCATTGTAGCAACCCGACCTAGAGGCCAGCACACCATAGCTATCGCTAACCGCACCCAAAGGTTCATAGGCGCCTAGAGTAAATTATTTAGTCCTCTCTTTCATTCTACATGCGATCTTGGCAGGAGGCCCACTCAGTGCTCCAATTTTTAGCAAGTCGTGCTGTTGGAGAGAGAAAAAGGGAATACATGAAGACGGCCTGCCGATGAGACTCAGAAGCTCAACCAATTTGATTTGTTCATTTGTGGGCCTTGACAACCAACAAATGGATGTTGTTGGTTCTATAAGACGGAGTGTATTGATCCAAAAAGGGTTTCCCGAATGCCCCTGAAAATCTCCCTTTTGACAGGCCAGATAACAAAAGTGCAACCCAAAGAAAGAGATGCCACGGTAGAGTAAAATAACAAATTTTTAACAATTTATGTAGTCCAGTTACTAATTTGCTTAGGTGTTCGTTGTCGCCACAAAGTGGCCCTGAAAAGTGGCGAGACTTCAGTGAGTTTGGAGTGCATGAAGTGGGAGGCAAGTCTGCATGGAAAAGTACGAATTTGAACTATGACACGAACTCTCCAGGAGGAAACTTTTTATCCACTCAACTTGGCTACCATCGCTGCTGCTGCAGCGTTTGGTAACCGGAAATAAACCTAAACACAACTCGATACTGTCCCACTTTTTATTTACGCCGTGACCTCGCAAGATGGATGAACGGAAATTTCTCCCTTTTCCTTTCTCCGTATTTTCAATGCCTTGCAACATGGACGTGACATGGCGTCAAAGCGGATGCGAACTTTGACGGGCAGCGCACAATTACAGTCCACTGAGGGTAATGGAAGGTGGGAGGAGGGGGTAATAGATACTCCAAGCGGCATATGTGATTTTTTGCCATCTAGATTAAATGCAATTGCGTTGTTAATCTGCTTAGGCATATCCACTCTGCTGATAACATCCTCTGATAGCCCAACCAATTTGTGGGGCTGCAATTGGTGTACTTTTAGACCCCTTAAGTGACCTGATTTTATGTGTTCGTAGTGAGACTTCGTCTTTATGTGCAGACCTCACCTGGGGCACTAAAGACAGCCTCCATCGGTAGACTTCAATCCAAAAATAAATTGCTTTAGGCTAAATTCAAATCCCTCTTGTTGTTAACGGTCCTCCACCTTGAGTTAAACCACAAATTTTGCCTCCACCTCTTCAACATTGAGACATGCCTCTTTTCCAGTGCCATGTTTTCTGCGTTGTCGAAAATTATCTTCGGCGCTTTTGGAGCACGGACTCTGACCAAAAACAAGAAAAGATTCTGCGTTGACGAAGTTAATTTTATGCGACCTTTCCTCACCACCATCGCCTGATGTGGCCACACTTCATATAAATTAAACCGAGGGAAGAGGAGATTCCAAAGAAACAATACATTGTTTCACCTCGAACAAAAAGCGACTATGCGCATTATGGTAAAGAGCAACCGTTTGTTCTCATCAAATTCCACGGCCTATCTAGAGCAGTAAGCCATTTGAAATCCTTTTTCCACTTTGCAATCAAGACTACGTCAGTGCATTTAATTTATGCTGGCTGGAGAAAGGATGCCGATACGGTCACCTGGAAGGGACAGTGTACTGATTAAAAGTGGGGGCTCGAAAAGTGTAAACCACCAAAGTCGTTGCTTTGCTGTAGTGCTTTGGTTGTTCGTTCCATTCTCGGTTTCGGTTCCGGACCATGCCCGTAGCCTGCCTTCAGCTCTCCTGCTCGTTGAAAAATCCCATCCTGCCCCGACATTGTCTTCTTTCGTCTTCAGAGAGGTCTAGAGGCTCTACATCGGTGGCAGCGGAAAATGAACCCCATATTTAAGGAAAACTACCTCGATTTCCATCACTGGGCATTAAACCTTCGCATGGCGGAAGAAGAACATATGCTGCGGAGGCGACCATTAGTGCCCACTCCCTTGACCGAAGGATTGGAAATGACGTCCATTCCCTTGTTCTGAAGGAATGCTGGTAATAGCCGAGGCGGCCGCGGCAGCTGTGAGCTACCTCAAACATTTTTTATCGAGCCGCCTGCGATATTTGCATGACAATGGCAGAAAGTGAAGCATGCGATGTTTTCTCTTTCTCTCTACTAGCTGGTTAGAACCCTAACAGCGTGGCTGGGTAGCAGTGAAGCGAAAAAAATTGTGACGGAGGAGGATAGGCGCTAGGCATTATCCCCATTAAAGTATTTTTGAACCCTGGAATCCTTATGACTGGCGAAGGCCATACAATACGGCCAGTGCATTCCCCTTTCCTTAATGCAGTTCACAAACGGGATAGAACTCACGATCAGATAAAATTGCCAAGAGAAATCAGTAACTTCGCGGTAAAATATACCACTAGATGCATCCAAATTCGGTGACTGGCACGATTGGTTCGTGAGCATCCGTCTTCACAACACCGACTACGTTGTGATTGGCCCACGTGGGAAGATGCCAAAGGGGAGCACCGGGGCCAACGACCAAAATGAGAGCGGAGCTGTAAAATGCTTTGTCTGTTTGTCTACTCCTCCATTTTGTTGTTGCAGGCACATAAAGCCCAGTTTCTGTACTTCTTGACAACAGGCCCTCAGCTCCCTTACACCTCAACTATACATTTTCTGTCACAGCATCATGCCTTCCGTCTTAAAGGGGATCTCGATGAGCCAAATTACGAACAATCTTGAGGTAAAATTCCAGCTGATGCAATCAACTACTACTTATGAAGGTCCCTTCCACAATGTGGTTATTGACAATGGTGTGCTCAACATGAAGGTATCCAAGTTCCAAACCGGAAAAGATGGCCCTGCAGAGCCGTTGGATGTCTGAAAACCATGTCACTGTGTCGACATGGAATAGCAATGGGCGTTAGACCACCATCACCAACAAACGAAGTTGTCGGCATGTCCGATTTGTGGAACACTGGCCGAAGTGGTGGTGGCAATAGTAGTAGCTCGAAGGTTGTGGATATTTACGCTTTAGATCTGTGTATCTAGTTGTTTACCACTGTTTATTACTGTTGTCTTGGCCAACAGCATGGGGGGTACCCTGTGTCGTGCTGAGCCGCCGTTAGCAGAGGTTAACATCCTGCTAATAACTAGCAGCAATTATTCCTCGTTCGGTCTTGTTTTGCCTCCCCCTGCTCCCGGGTTGGTCTTTTTTGAAGTTTTACGACCCTTGTATAAGTGGTGGTCGCATCCGTTGTTAAGCTTCACCCATAGGGACGCCACTGCTTCCGTTTTGAGTCACCGAACGGCATCCACCCACTCTGGCATTGCTGTTGTTGCTACTTCCCTGTAAAACCGGTTGTTCGCCTGGTTGGACAGGACAGGCCAAACAAATTTGCTCCCAGCTTGACCTGTTCTGCCACACCGCTCCAGCACCCCACCCCTGTCGTGCGCTCAAGCTATTGAGACTGAAATAGTGCCGTCGCCCAAGTGCCTCATTGTTAATTTGTTCAACGATCATTAGTTCCAATGTCATTGGTCCAGCATTTCTGCGCCATGAAAGCTGTAGGGAAGTTTCCAACCAAAAAGCGAAACCCCTGAATTTACCCTCTTAATTTAAAAGAAACCCTAGAGCTGGGGAGGAAAACTGAAAAAAAGGGAAGCAGACTTGGATTAAGAGCGCAATACCATGTCAAAACTTAAAATCCTCCCACAGACCTCTCCAACCTTCTAATCGGCTGCACACCGTTCAAAACCACCCGTTACCCCAATGACACCCAGCCCTCTTTGTGAGGTGTCTCCGAAGAAACCCGCACTTCGCATTTGTCCAATCGAATCCCAAGAGGATGATGATATTCACGAAACTACCTGGCTTCTTCAGAACCAGAATAAGGCTTCTCTTTCAACACCAGATCAATTAAGGCAGCGACTCATTGACATTTTGACTTGGGTCAGAATCTGCAAGTGGTCGTAGCTCAGCAAACTGAGGGTAACATCTGCCCTCAAAACTATTTCAATTCGATTTGCGAATGAGAGGCCGCCAAAGCCACTTTGTCTCACCCACCTTGCCGGAACAATTGCCAGAGTGGTTTAATTAATTGCTAGATGGGTCAACCTCCAAGCCCCCCGACATGATGAAACTCGCTCAACCATTTTGAAGCAACTCAAATATCGGTCAGATCTACGCCCACATTATCATTTAGAGGTCAACGTATCAACCTAAGAGTTGATTACTTTAAGGGGCCTTTCCCCATTATATAGGCAGAATGTGGACCAACCTTTCCTGGCACCGTCGATCCCACTTGCACTGAGCAACCCTAAATCTAAGACAATGAGCCACCCAACTCTAAGTTTCAGCTGCCCTTAGCTCTGGTAGTCCAAATAGGGGACCATTTAATGGCACGAAAACCCCATTACCGCGATAAAGGTCCAAGCTCCCAGGCAATGCTTGTTCCACTGGGGCACGGAGTTACAGGAGTATCCAAGGAAGACCCTCAAGCCACCAAGTCCCCCAACTGTGGAGACATCTTTCTGGGCAATTGCAATTCCCAATTACTTGTCTGTCACACATCGCTTGGTACTTGCCGTCACCCTCGTGGGGAACGACTCAGATAAACCGACCAATGTCTCGTTGATAGTAGAGCCGCGAGTCCAGACCACTCGCTGTTAATGCGCGCACGCCTGAGGATGCTAGACAGATTCAAGCATTGAAGTTTAACTTAATGTCTTACCAAGGTTGGTCTTGATCGATTAACACTCCGCCGAAGCATAAGTTAACGGTCCACAAGCAATCCAAACCGAAGGTCCACCGCATGATTTTGGATCTCTTTAAGACTACTTTGTGTCCTTCCTGCCCAAGTCAGGCCTTGAGGCAAACCAGAGTGTCACATAACCGAATGCGATAGCAGGGTAATCGATCTAATAAAACGAGATACCCATGTCCTTTGTTAAATGGGTTGAATGAGTAGACAAAGCCCTATGAGAGGCACAGTTGTTTCAACCTCACTTACAAGTGACAGTAACAGTAACCCCCTTCAAGGAGAAAAGTAGAATTTGGAAACCAAGATGGTTTCGTGCACTGAGTGGACAACTTCTCTACCTGGCCACGTTGGAGAGGTGATCCACTCAGGTTTAAATAATTGTTCTCTCCATGACCGAACGACATCTAAAAGGCAACTACGTCGTCCGTTTCAAGGCACCAATCAACATTCGAACTGCCAGTGCTATTGCAAGAACAGTCCCCCACTTAGTGAAGCACGACAAAGGGGGTAAACGCGGCTCCTTAAGTGAATTATTCTGCTGTCCTCCTCGTGCATTGAGGGTAGTGAGATCAAGTCAACCCACCGAACCATCAAGCCTTACAAAAGTGCAGACATCCTGGGTTGTCACTTTAATACCGCGGATGTTTATTAGTTATGCGGACCGTTTAGCGGCCGATTTCTAGTTTGAGTCAATGTTGCACTCGGAGACGTTGGGAATATCACCTCCCTTTAGGAAGCGGTTCACCTACATATCGCAACTTATAACGTAAACCTGTTAAGGTGTGGTGACGATTTTCATTTACTTGACTAAAAGGTACACCTGAAAAAGGCACAACTAAACCGCCTAGAACTGTTTTTGGTTCCAACTGAAATAACGCGTAATTTACTCAAAAGTAATTCAAGTAACCGCTAGTGACTGTGAACTAATTTCAAACACAAATTTATTTTAAGCAAAATTCTCGGATCTGAGTTTAGGGTAAGAGGAATTAAAAATTAATAGAGTTCACCACCTGCATAATGGAAAAATAACCCATTACTCGATCATGCGACCTCTGCTACAGCGGCGAAGGAATCAGTGCTTTCCAGGCGGGGTACCGACCACGCTTTAAGGTCCATAGTAAAAAAAATGTTTTTTTTTTTTTGCGAAACTCCTTCCTGAATTACAAAACGGATGTTCGTTCTATTTTGTGCACAATATAGGAATGTCCAAGTCCTCATAGGGGAGGGCATTTTGCGGAGGTTTCGCCACTCGAGCAAATTGCAAGGCGGTACCCATGCGATGCTTTCTTCACCAAATATGTCAAAAATATGCGCAAACTCATTCCGACTAACAAACTATTTATGTAGGAGGAAGAACCATATGCTCAACAGGAAAAAGGCAAGTAGTAACCAAGGGCCAGAAGGGGAAGTAGATGCCGAACCTTTCGGGAAAAGGGCATCGTTTCAACACTCGCCAAAGCCTATACCAATGAACGTAAACTGCGGTCTTCGAAACAATACTTTGTAAATAAAAAACTGACGAATGAAAACTAACAAATGAAATGAAACTGAGATTAATGATACACGACTCGTTTTGTGCAAAATCTGTTCTAGATTTGCCCGCATTTTGCCAGTTATTGCCATTGTGGACGCATTGAGAAGCACAACTGACGTTAGAAGAGAATTCAATTTGAACGATTAGGCTTTGTGCCCTTTCAAGAAGGGAAAAACCGAAGTGGACTCACTATGGGCCCTTCTCATCCCACGTAGTTTCGCAAGCATTCAAGGGTATGCCGTTCTTTTAAAGTCTACAAGAAACAATTGGAAAGGATCCACTCCAACGATCGTGCAAGAGTGCCATACTGGTTTTTCTTTCCTTAGTTCCAAAAGAAGCAGTTCCTTATATTCGTTGTTACGGTTTTTGAGTCATTCTCATTGCTATGAAAGGCGGATATCCTCTGCATTAGGCAAAGGGGACTGTAGACCGGTTCCTCATTTCACGAACTATATAAGGCAAAATAAAGGCAATCATTGGTATTTCCAGAGGACTCACCACTAGACCAGACATACTTTTATTTCATAACGAAGAAAACTGTTGGCAGCATATCGAAACTTTGAGAAAAAAGGCATCAATTGGATGCAAAGCAAATAAAGGTGCAATGAGAGCCTTCTAAAACAGGTAAAGAGCAACGTAGCAATAGTGGCTACAGCCTTTTTGAGTCAAGCTAATACCTGTTCTGGGCAGAACTAGCTGCTATGAGGAAGACATCGAATTGATAGTTAATCTAAAACCCACATACCGTGTCCTGTATAGGCCTAAATCACAAACTAACTGGTTTGTCGGATCCATACGTGGGCATTAAGTGCCACTGACCATAGAGTGCATTTGAAGAATCGCTACCTAATGGTTTGAATTATCGCAAAGATACAAGAGATGCTCATGCGGTTGATTATTTTTCATAACAGCAAATATTTTTATTTGGACTGACTGATCGCCGATGCAGTTATCATAAATGGCAAGCATTTCTAGGAGAGACATTAATCCACTTTAAGTGAATTTGTATGCAGAAGCCTTTTCCCACGAAAAAAAAAACCAAGCAAAATGCAGAATCAAAACCCACATTGTGATAAAGTGCTGCAGGTGAAGAGGAAACAGTGCCCCTTGTCACTCAGACAGGTATACCTACATGCGTCTCGACATTGCATCAAGTCATTCAGCAAATAAATTTTACCAAATGTTACACGTCTGGCTAGAAGAAAAGCTGTTATGGATCCGATGCACAAATGCCTTCGAAATTCCATTGCCTTTGAGTTCTTTGCAACTTGAAACGTCAGTGCTCTAGAACATTGCATTCTTCTCATGGCAAATATTACATTTCGTAGAAGTCAGTGATGGTACCAGACATCTTTGTGGTCTCCCCTACTCTTCCCTGCTCCAACTTTGTCAGTCACGGAGGCAACTTTTAATGAATTGGTAGTACAAGTGATGTGTTGAGTTGCGTGATTTACGTACTTGAAATACCCGTAGGCCATCCTCTCCTCCTCTATAGGCCGGTTTTAACCAGCACTCGAGTCTGAGAGACGTGTTTAAATCGTAATTACAGTCATGTTTCTTAAATAAGGCAAGGGGTCTCATTTTTAAAAATTGGTAGGTTTTCCAAGGGTGAGTCTTGGTGGGGCGTGGGGTCGACGAATCTCAGCCTAAATACGTGAGCGTGCGGGACTTTGCTGATCCAGGAATACCGGAGGAGACGTGGATATGTTATTTGCTCAAGAAGCTTTTAGAGTTGGTTTGCTGTAAGGATTCTGCGTTGAAATTTTGCAATACCCCGTAGAAACTGAAGACCACATTGACACATCACGCTTTCCCTGACCGACCATGAGGAATCAAATAAAGATACGTCATCATTTGTCTTGCGATTCCTTTTATGAACAGGCACAAGCCCTGATGGGGCATTTCTTCGTGATTTCATTGAAGAAATTCTTCTGGATTGCAGTCCTCTTACCTTCCATCACTTTTTTGAACCTATACGTCGCCGCTCAGTAGGCTTTAGCCTCAAAGTCTGGCAGTCTAGCACATTCACATCGTATCGATCTACGTCAGTTCATATTTATCCAGTCTGGTCGGATGAATTTCTGGTTATGTTTGTCCTTCTTGGATTTCTTATAAGAATCTTGATTACCAAATCATTTTTAATTGCCACAACGTCTAATGAAATGTGGAATCATAGGCCTCTGCTCATTTTGATGTGTCTCCGTGGCAAAATTGAGGTGGTTTATGAAGCTCCTCCTTCGCATTCGTTTAGATAGTCCAAAATCGAAGACGTGGAAAGCAACTGGCATGACCAGGAGACAGGCAGTTTAAGAGGCTCATTTGGATTCGTTGAAGAATATTCTTATTTATTGGTGACGGAGACGTAGCTTCCGATTGTTCCGGATTTCAGACAGTTAAACGAGGCACTGAATCGGACAAATCGAATTTCTCCTTTCATCCTCGCTCCTCCATTGGTAAGATCCATCGCGGCAAACGAGGAGTGCGGCCGCAAAATCTGCTCTTAGGCCACAATTTGATTCACCTCTTTGGGACTACAGTGTGGTGTGTCTAGTAACTCATCTGGTGACAAAGGAATTGGTATAAATGGGAGAAAATTGTTTCATCCAGGTAGAGATCCCCACCTTTTACATTTTTGTGATTTTTTCGGTTTCGAAGAAACAAAAGATTGCTTTGCGATCTTAATTTATGCCAATTTTTGTGGATTTTTCGTCCCACGAAGGCTTATAAATGGACTCTTAATCAGCTCAGGTGGTGAGTTTATGAGTCTGAATAAGGACTTGATTTTAGATTTGTGTTTCGGTGTAGAGATCGATGTTTCGTAAATTTAATGCGAGATGGAATTTTTGGGATACTTCTCCCTGTAACTTTACTATTTACAACGACTATGGAAGAATTAGGTGTAGATGTACGCCCCCTTCTTCGATTCTGGTTGATTGGTTAGAAATCCCCAGGTCTAAGTATTTCATGTAGTGTTTTTGGAAAAGGATTTCACTTGTAGAAATGCTTACCCTCCTATCGCGCACATGGGCATACTTAAGTTCCAATGAAAAATTACAGCGAACGATTTTTAACTAAGAGTCTTCGAGTAGTGAAATAGTCGCTGTTTTAATTAAACTTCACTGACTATCGATGAAGTTAAAAATTCGACGGCTAAAGCTGCTAGGGTTCCTCGAGGTGGAGATGCACTCATTGGGAATTTGGTAAGCCTGATAAACTTTAGAAGGAGCATTTTTGTTTGAAGAGCTCCATTAAAAAGTGAATCATTTTTCCCGGATTAGGTGTGGAAGTTACAAATAAAATCTAGGTCTATCCAACGTGTGTGGGAATGTGTGAGTACTCATGTTCCATGAAATGTGGATGATAAAATAAAAGATGAATTACCGTGTCAGCGGAATTGTCTACGTCCCTGCCAACCGAGAAAGTGCATTTCGTGTGGGTTGGCGCCATTGATTCCTGCACTTCAAAATTTCTAATCAATGCGGCGTTTTTTGAAAGTTGGCACGATAGCTGACGCTTAAAAAAATTACGACTTTTGGAGTGTTATGGGTAAAACTGGATGAGAAAAATGGAGTTGTTCTACAGTAGGTTGTCAGTTCATACCTTAGGGGGGTAATTTTCGACAAATTTTCCGTCATTATTTCAAGGCATTGGAAGAATGCGTTTTTATTTCCTGCATTTCATTAGACTTCAGAAGCGACTTTTGATCGATCGCCCTTGTCACCGTTGTGACAATAAGGTCAATCTAACCTCTTATGAGTTTTTGAGTACTTTCTACGAATTCTTTAGCCTTGCTGCCATATACTTCTGTATGGAATCTCTTCTCCTTCTGAAAATTGGGTTCCTTACTGTGATCAGCAAAGTAATTTTAGAAAACTTGCCACTTTTAGACCTGTTGAATGATTGTGGCTAAGAAGGACGAGATGTCAACTTCCCTTGATTCTGGCCAGAAGGACTAGAAGAGATGGAAGCAAATTGAAGCCATAGTCTTGTAACTGTTGATAATATCCAACTTCAGATTTTACGCCGATATCGTGAAATGAGAAAAATTTGTCGATGGAACAGGAACTCAGTGAGTAGAAGAATAGAGAAGTGCGGAGCACTCTTATTGACCGCAGTTATCCGGAAGGTGTGTTTTAACTGTTCACTGCTGGGAACTCCAATATAGAGATTTGATAAGAAACTGAAGACCGTTGTAAACAAATTACTAAATGGCAATACTCCTTTGCATGCAGCAAATTGACAACGGCTATAATTCCTATGATGGCCATCAGTTTTTGCCCTTCAGCTTCAGGGAGCACAAAACGTACAAATCCAAATCTGGTGCAAGGGAACTCCATCCACCGAAAAAACAGGCATATTCATAAGCAGCCCATGAGAATGATTAAGCGTTTGCATTTAAGTCAAGATTTTAAATCGTGCTCTAAGTGAAAAAATTGCGTTTCCCTGAGGATGGTAAGCATCCAATTTGGAAGAAAATTGGCCCTACTTGTCACCTCTGAGTTCTGGTGTCTTTTGTACCAAGAATCCACATTCTTCAAATCTTCGTGACCATCCGTAAGATTTGGAAGTGACAAATCGTTCGATGCCAACAAAAAATGATGGTATGTCGGAAGTAGTTTGGAATATGTATCGCCACATTTAGTTGATCCATTTTAGCCAAACTTAGCTGATTCTTGCCGTTTTGAGACCTAATTCAATCGTAGGGATTAATGAACTGGAAAATGTATTTTAAGTCTTCTTGGCAACTTGAAATAAACGCCTCACCATCAGCACTAAACATGATATTTCTTTAGAAAAACATCCATGCATCATGTTTGTCGCTTTGTGCAAAGCTGAATATTTGAAGTTCACTGTTTCTGCCCGTGGAACGACCCTGTAAGTTATTTGGCAAATTGTAAATACTTCAAAACTAGTTTGAACACGAAGTCCAAATAAATAAAATTAAGGAAAAGCTTTGGAATTCTGAAAGGATTTATGAGAATGTGTTTCGGTTGATTGAGTACTGTTACGAAGTCAAAACCGTTTTATTAGTAGCCACAGTGTTTTGTTATTTAAAAAAAGGAATCTAATCCAATTTCTTCATGTCCTTTCGTCACTCAACCCTATTCCCTGGAATTTAGGTGAATAAGCAACTAAATCGGGCTTAATTCGCTTAAAGATCGGTACTTGAACAACTGTTACCTAACTCAAACTAGACTATGCTAATATCTTTTGACGTTGCACTGCTTTGCGTATCTGCTCCGCTCTTTGTTTTGGTTTCGCGAGCACTCAAGTCCCTCTCTGCCCTTTTACTGAGGGGATTGACCTCCGGGCTACGCCAATAGCCCCTCAGCCCCTCGCTACATATACAATGCAAATTCTATCATGATGCGTCTCTTTCAGCTTTGATGAAGGCTAGGGAACCTACAGGCATATTGAATAAATCACATTAAAATGGGTCTATTTTACTGAGGGCACATCAAGCAATCAGATCGGAAGCGAGAGTACCACAGCAATTTTACCGCCATTTCGAAGCCAGAGACATCAGGAATTTCTTCATAAATTAAAAACAATGGTGTTATTAACTTGAACGTGACAAAGTGTAATCTTTAGTCTTGGGTTCTCTTGAGGTAGATCAGGCCCAGTTTCCATTAAAAAAGTAAATACCTTTTCCCCGTCCCGTTATATGAACTTTGGATTAGCGAAAATACCAACCCGCAACGGAAAAGACCGTTTTGAATGTAAAAATAATCAGTCTGGAAGGCAATGATTACCAACTGCGATAACCGTTTCATCCCAGCACTTATTTCGTATCCAAAAGGACCACTGCTTTTGAATCTCCAAATAAATGGAGTAGTTGAATAAGACTTGCTTAGGGAGAATAAAAGTTGAATAGACCAATCAAGAATACCATAAGGGCTATCGAAATTCATGCGCTGAAGGTCATTTCGAAATCCCTTACTGAAAGCAGGCAAGCCAATGATGTTAAAACTAAAAGCCCTTTTTCTCACCCACCACTTTGTACCATGTTGAGAGAAGCTGGTAAAAGTTTGTGTGATACCAATTGAAAGGCATAAAAAGAAGCTTCTAAAATACACCAACTCGTTGTGCAACCTTTTTTTTCTCCTTGTAATGAACGCAATACAACAGATCAAAATGAATGTGATAGTCACATTTCTTTTGATAAGCACCACATGATTTTAAGCTTCTCTGTTGGACATAATGATGTTAGCTGACTTACTTAAAGGCGCATAAATCATATCAGTGTGCGTGTGTTTGGCACGACTTTGTCGTTATCCATGAGGAGAGAGTAGATACAAGAGGTGCACTTGCCTCTGATTAATGAATGCATGACTTTACATCAATAATTTAAATCTACGGGACTAAAATAACACTAAAAACATACCACCTAAGTGCCAAGGGTTCTGATTCGAAGAAATGAAATCCTCGCAGGCCAATGCTGATGATGAATGTATACGACACACTTGAAACAATGAGAGCTGCGTCGCGTAACCCACATCTTCTTGGCTATCCTCCAAGGTCACGTTTTGTTATCGTAGCAGCTGTCAAAAAATGATGCTGTGGTCCTTTTTCTCCTCGGTGAAGTACAGAGACAAGCCTCGAAAATTACACGTCGTCGCATGCACAGTGCAAGCACACAAAAAGCGGCTTTTTCAATATTTGTCCTCTTCCTCTTGGAGCCCCTGTCAAGTTTAGCTCCCACTCAGTAGAATGACGTACACAACGAAGCGCCTTTTAAAGAGTGCGCTCCCTGATTAATAAAAAGCGAGAAAATATCCATAATCCAACAACGATCGGTAGTACATTAGCGCGCGTGAGTCATACATGCAGAGCACAAGTGCCCTTCAAGTCCAAAACGGCGCTCTAATGCTACACATATTTCGAATTTTCTCCTTTTGTTTAGAAGGCAATATTTAAATTCACAGAATGCAACTTTAAGAGGCTCCTCTACGCTCAGCTCTACTGCCTTACTACGCGCCTACTTGGCTGGCCGCCGTTTGAATCACGTCTCCGGGGCTTTATTGTGTGCACAAGGATCCAATTTGTTTTTTTTTCTGGGAACATTTCAACCTAGCTTTTCTGCTCCAAAAGGAATTAATTTGATAAGGATTCGCCATCTTGCTGCACCTAGAGTGCTTTGATCTTCCTTAGGGAGGGAGAGAAGCAAACAGTTTTTGATGCAAAACCTTCCATTTTGGACTCTCAGTCCAGCTATCCAAATAATCGAATTCTGCCGAAAGTATTTGTTCATCGAATTTCTTGAAATGCCGAAATTTAAATCAGGTCTTGGGGCAAATAGATAAAGAAAGGAAAAACCTGACCTTGTTGCTGGTGCTGAATGGATGGCATGGAGTAAGTTGAGGCAATTTACTATCTGTTCAGTTAAAAAATGTCACAGATCATAAGCGACGATTCAAATGTGCTCTTAATAAACGTCTCTTATTAAGTAATTGGGACGTATATTTTCAGGGAAAAGGTACAAGAGTTTTGATCGTAATTCACTGAGATCATTTCCTCAGTTTCAAGCTCTGACTCCCTCCGTCTTCGCACCTTAGTGAGCAATGAAGTAAAAACTGTGCTTCGCAAACCAGTACTTTCGACTACTGGAGCTAGTCAAACGGAAATTGTGATAATGACGTCTCTTTTCTTGCCTGACCTCCCTGCCCCTGCTTGAATGGAAGGATAATTAATTTACAATCTCTAAAATTCTCCCTAAGTCATTTCGGGGACTAGAAATAGGAAAAAAAAATAGTATCATTCAGCAGACAGGCTTACGATAATGCGGTGATCAAATACTACCGAGAAAGATGACTTCATTTATAGTTCTTCCCCAAAACGCGGTGAATCAAAACTAATTTTGAGAAACAAAGACAGATAGGCTCCTTAATACGGGCATTTCCTGAATTCCTGAGATGAAAGCCATGCAGCTTTGACATCCATGAGATGTATGGCATTGTATCAGGTGCATTGACTGGAAACGGAGAGAGGGAGAAAAGAAGCTATGTTAAAACCTTCCCGACCTTGAAATTTTAATGTGTGTGTAGGAAGTTGAACAAAGAATGGCGTCTTTTATACGCACATCCATGCGCACATGGGAGCCCTCCTGGGGTTTGCTAATTCCATTTGGCAAATTTTGTTTAAAACTCCATTTCTCATGGCCAGGGCGTGGAGGAACTCCTTGAGAGGTGTGTCTTCTCTACTCCAGGCTCCACTCTGCACACACACACACAAAAACACAAACGGATAACAAATGCAAATGCAAATACTCAAAGGGAACTCTCTACCAGATTACGAGTCCTCACTGTGTACTCTTGCTTTAAGTGCCATCATTCATGATCATCAACCATTTCTATCAGCCAATTCCTTCCTTTGAAAAACAAGACTTCAAGGTCGCATTAAGGAAGGCTAATGACATTACTTGCCAATCATCACATGTGATGTGGAGGAGATGAAAAAGTTCGTTTCTTAAGGCCACTATACAAGGTACAAGCAGAGATGAAGGTAAGGGGACATAGTGGGGTTTTTTGACTAAGTGTTGCACGATCATCTTAGCCTGCGACAGAAAGTTTCTCCAATTTTCTATCTTAATTACCTTGAAGATTGAGATTTCCCATCAGTTGATGTGGAGGTGATTCCATGACAAGAAACAACAGAGCCTGCTTAAATCAAGTCCTGAATTATCCATGAACTGTGATAATGACAGCATTAAAATAGGTAGCTCATGAGGGATTTAAATTTGGCAGCCCGCAAGAACTAGCTCCAGCCCTTCTTTGCGTGGGCGAATGAAGTAAGCGCAAAAAGTGTTCCATGCTTTGGCATTGTGTGCCAGCTTTACAAATGTAGAATTGAGAGCTGTGATTCGAATGTGAGTCACTGACGTCTACTTCCCACAACATCAAGGTTCTAAACTTGTTATAAAATCCCGTCCCCATCATCGTCGGGTTGACTAATCAGGTATTTACCCGGTAAACAAACGAAGTTAAAATGGGAAGTCTTTACACAGGGCAGGCGAGTCTTTCTCCACAATAGTTGAGTCGAAAGTGCCCACATTTCTTGCCGAATCCTGTCGAATTTTAATATTCCAAGGCTATTTTTAAGTAAAAAATTGGACACAATGACCCAAGGGAATCTTTTTCCATTAGCCAATAGGAAAATTCCTAACATAATAAATTAATAAGTCTTATTATCCTATTGGTTATTGATTTAAGAGCAATAATTACGGCGATCCAATCAAAAATTGTCTATCTAAACGGTCAATCCCAAATGAAACGCGACCAAAAAATTGCCTCGTTCCTCCTTATTTTTGATATTATAAGCGTCATTTGTAATTATTCTTTTAAAATAAATTTACGTTAACTCTTGCAATTGTAGAGGTGTTTCTGAGCTCATGAGAATTTTTTCTGCCTCCAAGCGCATTATTCATTCATTCGTATCAGTAATCTTTTTTTCAGGCAGAAGAAAATGTGTTACATTTTTTTCAACGAGGATAATTTTTAAACTTACTTCCGGTAATTCATTTTCCTTTAGGAATCGTCAAAAAATGCACCTCCACGTAGACTCGATCCGAATTACCGATTTGCTTAGCTCCAAGCGAAAACGAGTAAACAATGTAACCTTCGCTTCTAATTTTTGCAGGGAATTCCAGCCCTCCTAATCACTAATTCGGATCAGAGAGGCTAAATTACAAGCCTATTTTGAGAATACAAAGCTGTTGGCGCTAATGGTTTTCGACTGGTAATGAAAATAACAAAATTAAGCAGTTTAGACAAAAAAAATCTCAGTAGATCTATAAGTGGTAGGGATAATTGGCTAAACACTTAGAATGGAGGCTTCGGCACAGTAAGAAGATTTTGATGTTTAAAATTTAAGTTAAATATCACAAAGGTGGACCTTTTATGCTATTTGACATTAAAAAAGAATTTTGAACAATGATTAAAAGGTAACGAGGATACGGAGAGAGAGAGAGAGTAGGGCAGTTAATTCTACGACTGCGCTACAGCAGATGACGTGTCTCGTCGGCGCTTTGAGGTACATCGCGTCTGAAAGACGTAATAAAACTTCTCATCTCTTCTGTCCCTAACTCCCGCCAACGTAGGCGGAGTCGTCGTCGTGGTTGTCGCAATAAAAGCCATGCAAAGATCGCTGCCAAACCAATCACAGAGGTTCTGGCAATCACTAGCGGTGTTACCAAGTTCTCCCAACCAACCAAGCTAACTCATGGTTCGTAATTTCCACTTCTCGACCTCCCAATAATGCTTCATGACCTTGACAAAATATGTGGGTTCCCCTCTCACCACTTAAAATCAGCAACAGTCTAAACTACGGCGAGGGAAGTGTTGCACTAAGGCGGAAGCGGATTGGGTAACCGAGGGAATAAAGCTGGCACGGTCAAAGAAAAATGGAATAAAATTTAACAATGACAAGGAGTAAAAAGAAGGATTAAGCCTTTCCTGTCTTACAGATGTTCCACTACGGCTAGTCATTACTGGTAGGCGAAAATTTGAAAAATAAAGGAAAATAAGAAAGAAGCGAAATGAATTGCGTCTCTCGAACTTCAAACTGAGCTGCTCTTGGTAATTGACATTTCAAAAATCTGCTTCTGCTACCATAAAAATAGACACATTAACCCTTTAGGATCTGAAAGGGCTTACACCTCAATCGAACAGGGTCGCATGAGGTGCGAACTGTCCTGAAACCAGGGCGTCTTGTTTATTTCAAACCTGTTGATTTGCTGCACTTCTGCCCACTGTGAGGTGACCAACGAACCAGCCAGGAAGGGATGGAGATAGGGGGGAAGGAGAGGGAGCGGTCTGCGCCTTTGCCGTCGATGTGATGCTGTTGTTGACGCAGAGTAGAATTCTTCACCAGAGTAAACACCATCGTCAGGCAGATGTGATTCACTGGTCCTTGTTTTCGCTGTTTGTCAATTACCTCTCGTTCGTCCTCATCTCAGACTCTCCAACCTCCACTTCATGCACTAATTCCCTCCTCTCAAGCCACAGTTTACTTCACTACGGCTGCTCGTACGAATTTCTACGGTCGTATTGATTTTGCACCGAGGAAAATCGATATCAATGCGCCGTTTGATCGCAGTGGCTAAATCGGACCAATAGGCGAAGTGCAGTTATTTAAGGACTCTAAGTTCACATTGTTGCACTTTTGTGTGCTACGATTTCACTTTTCACGATGAAAAAAAAAAATATGCACGCAATTAAAGTTACAAAATCTGTGCGAATTCGTGGATGCGACAGGAAAATTGGGACCAGGTGGCACCGTTCGAGATTCCTTATTGATTCTTCAGCATCACTTGACTGTAAAATATCAATTCGACTCACATGATTGCATCGAACCGAACTGTCAAAATATTTTAAGCATCGCCATGCTGAAATCTACTAACGTCATTAGTAACGTACCATAAAGTTGCGCATTCCCATAATCCGCTCTGACGCTTGCATTATGTCAAAACCCTCGCTAAATTGGATTTGCTGTCAAAAGTTAGAAACATAGCTTGTAAGTGGACCATTCAAAACTCTCATTCCAAGGAAATAATAAGGAACTTTGATGGACTTAATTTTCCCAAAGGAGCTGCAACATTGCGACAACTTTCACCGGAATTCATCCGTTTTCATGAGTGCGGTGCTTTGGTACATTGCCAACATTCGAACATAGGTAGCCGGTAATGTTTCACTTGTCAGAATGCAAGGTTATTTACCCCTAGGATGGCGTAACAGCTTCCATAATTATCATTGCCTCCCGTGATCACGTTCACATGATTATATGTTTACCATTGCGATCTAACAAGTACCAAGCCATACTCAATGACGTACATGTCACATAAGGATCAAACGGTATAACATTTGTATTTCGTTTTTAACCAACTTGCAGCCATTCCAACAGTGTCCTCCGTGAAGACTCCCTTGAAGACATCATCAACGTAATGGCTTTCAATGCTACTGAAGGAAGACGCTGTTTCTACTGTTATGCAGGTAGATAGTTGGATGGGTACGGGATGGATGTTTACCTATTTGGCACACCACATATGAACATGCACACCATTGTGAAAGCATGAGGCAGAGCTTCCCATAAGCATCAAAATATGGCGAAAAGCAAATTTCCTAATATTTTCCCCATTTTAAAAAGTCCTAAATTTTTCCCTCATTTATTAGTACTGCCGGAACAGGTGGGGTCGAGGCGGAATCTTCTGCCGCCCACATCGTCACGCTTCCGCGTGGATGGACATCCATGCTCTATCCACTCTCATCTGCCCTTCCTTCCTGCCTTACCCTCCTTCTCTAATGTGATGCCGCTTTGAAGTTTATCGGGTTTTTTATAATGTCTCTCTTATTGCTACTCCTGTAAAAACTAGGACCAACCTATGCAACAAATCTTTAAATCTATGGGACGAATGTGCTGGCGCAGAAATGTATGAGCCTCGCGGACTCCACTATCCTGATATGTCGGGCTGTTTAAGTCAAATGCCCGTGCTGACTTCCTCTGGCAAGACATGCAATGAATGCGCTGAAACCTTCTCTCAAGAAACCTAATCCATATCCATTTTGTGGCTTCTCTGATTTGAACCCGAGGGCATAATACCTACTTCATTATCGTTGATAAGACTTAAAGATCTTGATAACCAAAGGCATAAAAAGTCCTGTTGAAAGAGCCTACTCTCATACGCTAGACTGGGTGTAGGCATTTTGGAATTTGTTCATCGATGCCAACACTCCAGTCTAGTCCCTTCTACACCTATCCAGAGGTAATTCCTTCCAACTATATTCCCTCATTTTCCATATTCATACATCCAAACACACAGTTGCGCTCCACAAGGCATCAAAAGCGCATGTATTTAGAGACGACAGCTTAGCGCCCACCTCGGCGTGGTGTGCCAAGGTGTAGGGCGCGCAGGCTTAATCGGTCACGATTATTCGTACAATCCTCCATCTTCGTTACAGTGTGGGTGTATGTGTGTGTGAGAGTGTATATTTGTATTTGTTTGCATAAACAAGCGATCAGACTGGTTTCAATTTGCGTGCCTTTCCTCTCCACCCACGATGCCTTTTTCACCTTCACTCTCTGTCTGTCTGTCTGCCAATGTATATTATAACCACACATGACCAAAAAAAGCAGAATCTCCGCGACACCGACTGACTGAGACAGTTCTGGATTCGCCACGAACTTCCGACTTTACCCTCCTCCTCTGGTTAAAGGCTCTTGGTGTGCACTTCCTCTGTAGAGACATTTATATTCCTTATAAGACTAAAAATTCTCTTAAGGTGGTGCGATCACAGTCAAAGCACTTTTTACTTCACCTCTGTGGACCTCTGACCCAAAAAGCTAGCCAATATTAGCGTTAGAGAAGATTCCATGAAGAAGGAATTGCATTGACTTACCGCTGCATGTCTCACAATTGTGTAACGCTTCAACTTTTGATGGATAAAGAGTAAATCATAAAGTTCGGATTATGCACCTATCCAACCGTCCACCCACCAAGTTCGCACGGTTTACCATGAGAATAATCAAGCCATATAACCTTGAGATGGCACCACGATGATAGCACTTCAAAAAGGATAGCTGAGCGATAAAACTGGAGTCACCTTTTTCCCTTATTCTAATCAAACTTTTAGTGAAGTTTTTGAGTTCCGGAAACCAAAACGTCCTTCTTGATAGTGAGTCATCCTACATCAAATAGACCTATCTTATGGGTCTTAAAACTGATTGGTTTGGATGAGCTGCTAAAAATCGGTTTTAAAACCGATATTGAATGTAAGCGAAACATCAGAAAAAGAAGGTACTTTCGTCATTTTTTGACTAGACTATGAAATGGATGGATCGTTTACTTAATTTGCAGAATCTGTAAGTTTCTATTTTCTCCCCAAAGGCTTAGCGACTGTCAACGAGGGAGAGGAACTATCCATAACTGAATCCGACACCTTTCTACCTCAGTCACATTTGGCGTAGCAACTTTAGGCCACTTTATTCCAGATAAAAATTGACGTCGAGATTTCCTGCAGAACTCCCTTATTTCATACTATTTTATGTAAAACTTACAGGCTCGGGTTAATTATAACCCCAAATATTGCTGAAAGCTTCAGCTGTCGGAGGGTGGTTAATCTAAACCTCAATAAATGGAATTGAAGCCCCTTGCAGTGAAATAACCGTTTTCTAGGTCAGGACTATCTCTTCCCACTGATTCAATAGCTCTCCATGTGTCCATCGCGGTGATGGAACGTAGAAGAGATGGGCAGCGGGGAGCGGAGGGCGAAAAGGGACGAGACGAGGCGAGAAACAGCCGCTGAGACCGTGATAAGGATGACTAAAAATCATCCCCTTCACCCAACACACAAAATGCCACAATTTGCATAGACGAGCGCACATACCTGGTTACCGATTTTCGCCTCCTTTGGCGGGATGATGATTAAGTGTTGAGGGCGGTTCTGACGGATTACAGATTACTTGCTGTCTCCTGACGCTATACACCTAAATCTAGAACTCCCCATTTGCAGTCTACAATGGGGGGGGGGGGGAGGAGTGTACTCGAATAAAATCCCTCACCAAAACCATCCAGTGCTTCCCAAGTCTTCGGAGAAAATCTAGAGATCACCTGGAGTAGCGATAATTCCTTTGCAAGTGTTGAATGAGTTCTTCAAACGCAAGATCCCTTAGAAATCATCCCGTAAACTTTGGAGTCCTGTATTCATTTTTCATAGCCTCATTTCAATGAAAGCGCATTTAATTGGTTGCGTTCTAGATAGTGAAATCTTTGTGTGGTCTACGGATTTAAGAAATTATTTAGGGACCCCATCAAAACGGTATTCCCCTTCGAGATCAAGCATCAAATCCATAGATTCTTCGTCTTGGTTGACTGAATTTCGAAGCAAAAGATTGTGACCTCTCGTTTCAACACCGTTTCCCAAGGCCATCTGTAGCTCAAAGAACCAAAATATCAGTTAGCCGACCTTCGATGAAAAGGATTTGCCATGAAATTCTCCATACATAGCCTGCAAAAGAACCAATTCGGAGCATTTCCCGTCGATCTCTGCGCCAGCAAACACAACTCGGAGCTAGAAGGTAACCCCTTCGAACACAGACAATTAAAGCCAGTGTCAGCTATCACTGTGTTCAAAGCTGTAGGCAAAGTGGGGCTCCCCAATTCAACCGTATCTCACCGCCAGCCGAGAGAGAGAGAGAGCAGTTAGCGTATAACACAATAGCAAACATTTATTAGTTTCACAATGCAAAAAAAGTAAAAACGGTCTGTGTATGCTAAAGTCAGTCAGCGCGTGAAAGCGGACCTACACTATCAATGCGCCAAGGGGATATTCACTCGATGTCAATTCACTACTTTTTACACTTTTAACAGAGATCATGAACACTTCTTTCCTTTTGTTGCCTTCGCCTTTTTGGGACAATCGCCGCCAGACTGAGGTAGTACTAGGAGGAAGGAGGAGGGGAAGGCAGGAGGTGGAGGGATGGAGGGACGACAGGGGAGAAGAATACTAATAATGGCTCCATTATATGCACAAAAACTAAAAGTTACGCGGTTTGGAGCCACGAGATTGTGCGTAAGCATCCCTATCCTCCTCACCATCACTGACACTCCTACCACTGCTGCTGCTGCGGCTGTTTCTCTTCCTGATGCTTTCATGGGGCCAAAGAGTAGTCGCCCAGGCCGTGCTGAGATTGCGTTTAAGGCACGAATAAGTGGAAAGCACATCCGGTTCTGGAAGATCGTCGCCATCACTCCCATCAGCAGCAGCAGCAGTAGTAGCACCAGTGGTGAGGACCGTCAGGGAGCTGTCCACCGGCGCTCTCCGGCTCAACGAGGGATATGCGGAAGCCGGCAGAACAAATTGTTGGCTGGCTTGCGTGAGAGTGGCCAGGTCTTGAAGTGCTGGAGCCTGACCATCCTCCCCCTCCATTGAGTTCGAACGGGTGAAATACCCTGAGCTATTGTGGGACTCATTAGAGTTGGGTCGCGTTGACTCCTCCTGAAATTCGAAGTCATGCAAGATGTCCCAGCTAAACTGTTGCTGCTGCTGTTGACGAAAAAACGGATGTCCATCCGATTGCGGATGTCGTGCGTCATAACGATGGAGAGGACCGGGAGCGGTAGGGTTGATATAGACTGAATTTCTACGAAATACAGAATTAATGCTGCTATCCACATTATTGGCAGGTGGAGATGGTCCTCGTCTTCTAAGGTAGCCACTGTAGACGTGGCCGTTGTATATTGAGCTAACCGATTCGGGGGATTGAATTGGTAGGAGATCGGGCGAAACTTCGCAGTTTTCCTGAGCTTGGGTTGTAACCCGTTCTTCTTCTTCTTCATTCTCCATCTTCTCTGGTTCGGACTCTTGTTCTGGACTATCCTCTCCTTCCATCCTCTTCTTCAACTCCGATTGACTCAACGAGACATTGCCCTGTGCAATGCACAAGTTCGCGAGATCGCAGAGTCCAGAGCGAACAGTGATGGAGGGAGCCAGCGGCGATGGCATATACTTTGCCGACTCATCCAGGGCGTACTGAGAAGGTTCGCACTCGAGCCTAGCGATTGTATTGCGGAATAGTCGCATCCAGGGATGGAGAAGGATCTCCATTAGCGTGGGACGCTCACGTGGATCTTGACGGCAACAACAACTACAAGGCAGGAACAAGGGTAAACGAGTCCGCTTAGAAAGTGGGAAGAATTTTAATTGAAAGAAGGCTCACTGTATGAGGTCCATGGCCTCGTGGCTGACGAGGGTTCGACGGAATTGTACTGTGCCAGAGAGAATTTCATTATCACTCATAAAGGGAATGTCTCCGTTGATCATGTCAAACAGCAGGATGCCGACCGTCCAAATTTCAGCGGATTTACCACGATATCCATTACTTTTTATCCACTCCGGAGGAGAGTAAACTCGTGTACCTTTTATGGAATAAAAGCATTGAAATATTTAAGATCAAGCAAGACGGATGGACAGACAGACAGACAGTAATTACCATCGAAATCACGGTAGATCCCATCATGCAAGAAGGCGCCGGAGCCGAAGTCAATGAGTTGAATTTCATGATTATCCGAGTCGATGAGAAGGTTCTCATCCTTCAAGTCGCGGTGTAGAACTCCGGCTTGGTGGCATTTCAACAGTATGCCAACAAGTTGGTACATTATGAAGGCGGACTCACATTCGCTCAAATAGCCTCGCTTACAGATATAATCGAAGAGGTCTTGAACAGCAGGTGTATTGCCGGCCATCACAATATTCCACGTTCCATGGAGGTCGTAGACCTCCAACATTCTGGAAATTCCATCGATATGTGCAAGCTTTTTCAGCAAAACCACCTCCATTGGAAGCATATCTCCATCCAACTAAGGTAGGGGGAAAACAAGGGTTCAGTTTCTACTCTTGTGACAGTCAAAAGAACGAAAGAGTCAAGTGAGTGTGTGACTTACTCGGCACCAGCAAGGGATGCGATCAGAATCCACCTGCTTTATAACAACCTTCGCACCGTTTCCATTATGTCTGGCTTGGAAAACCTTGCCAAAGCCACCCTTTCCCACCTGAGTGCATAGGGAGTAGGTCTGGTCAAAGATATCCGGATCCCTTATCACATTGAGCTCTACGATTAATAAAATGATACACGAAACACACATGAACGAGGGAAGGAGTAAGTGGTACAAGCACAAGCAAAAGCATCACTTACTGATGTCTAATTCCGCCGCGGTTTTTTCCACATAGCGCACGTGCGGATTTAGCTTGCGAGGCTCGGGAAACAACTTGTTCACGTCCCTTGAACTATCGTCCGCCATACCAGAAATAGTCTCAACAAACAGAGAGAACGAAAGAAAACAACCGTGATCAACGAGTACCTCCCGCCTCTGCCGAAGGACGCGTATATATGTTTGGTGGAGTGTGTAGGGCACTGATGGCACACTGTGCCTCCAGCCAACCAATTGCAGGAAAGCCTTGTAAATACGCATTTCTACTCGCATTCACCATTTATACTAAGCCAATGGCGAATCGGCTCAAACGTGATTGGTGGGCCCAACACGCACCTCCGCACCTGCATGCGAATTGCGCTTCTAGAGCGGCTGTCCACTAAGGAAATTACTTTTTTCAGTTTTATTTTATTTTTTTATCCAAAGTAATGTTTTGCAGAGTAATAATAACAGAAATATAGGGAATGATTTTAGCCTACTAAAAGGGACAATTTTTACATTTATTTCACCAGTTATGCGCCTACCCCATCAATCGCCGTAGTTGGAGAGATGGGTAGTTATGTACCGGCTGGACTGGCTTAGACTTGAAATGAAACTCTTCCGTCCGTACACTCCAAGAGCACGCATATCCAGAGGCTGTGGGAGCCAAAAAGGGACAGGAATGCTGCACATGTGTGTACTTCTTGAGTTGATGGGTCGTGGACACGCAGTGACGCGACATGAGACCTTACGTCGGTATCTGGTAAAGATCTTAACTTTACGGCGTGAATCAGTACTTTTATCCACCCATTTTGTCACTAATAAAGTGTTTGTTTTCCCCATATCTTTATCCCTTGCTGGGGTCCTATACTCTGCGACTTAACTCTTAAAGCTATGAATGCGATGTCGTTTTCCCGGAATTTGCGACTTTTTTGTGCATTCACTAATTGGAATCTCCTAGACTTGTGGATTCATCTTCCTCAATTTCTACACACAAGAGACGAAACTTGTGTGGGTAGAGCTCATTGTAGTTGGGATTCTGGAGGAGTCAGTGTCAAATGGATGTTAAAAGCCCTTGCAGTGTGAGGATGGCTAGCGTTTCTAACGTGGGAAAGTGTTTCCCTTTCGGAACAAACCCTTTCCATAATCGCCTCGCGTATTCTCTGGCATAAACTGACATGGAGTGTACGGGCGATACTGGAATAGCGTGGACCCTGAATGACATGACACCACCCCTTACGGTATAAAGTTAGTGACTTCTGTTAGCGATTGTCCCCCTACTCTTGGCTACTTCCTTTTCTATACCTTCTTGACTGATCACATTAGAGTAACTCCAAGTTTACCACGATCTCGGCTAATTGGTTAGGGTATTTGTATGCGTGCGTGTGTGCATGCGTTTTTTCCAGAATTCAAACGATATATGGAGTGTCCCTCTGTTCTTCACTTTGGGTTAGATTCTACCGATTCCCTGTGCCTTGATTATCTCCACGTTTCATGCCAAAATGACATCTTGTAACAAATCTCAATTGCAGTTCCGATTTCTCAGCAATAAGGGAAACCTGTTAATTTTTATCATTTGGCTTTTTTCTTCTTTCCCACCATTATTTGTATCAGGAAGCACTACCAACGGTTGGTGAACATGGCTCCCCGGATGAAATGGACATTAACAGCTGGCAGCTGCCACGTTGCCAGCATGCAATTAGCCTGTTTGTAAAGGATTTGGACGCTACATGAAGGAGGATTATTAAATCTGTCAAATCCATTGTCAAGACGAATGCTTAATTAAACTTTCACTGTGTCAGTGTATTTGTCTTGTCTGAAAGTGGAGAAGAGCATTGCCATCTTGAGAAGTGATTGATGATTTCATCGGTATCGATTGGCACAATCAAACAGGGTACCTTGAAAGAGAATGTCTTTCATAATATCGGCCAAAATTTCCCAATCTACATATTGCAAAACGAATTCGTCTGTCATACCCCAATGTTAATAAAAAACCAAAAATAAAAGTCCCTCCTTTTCTCCCCTCTAGTCCACAGAACAAGCCGGGCATCGTATGAAAGGAATAATGCGTGAGGCTATTAACAGTCCATTTCATCCTCAAAAATAGACGAGCATTTTCCCATTTCGCAAATGTTGAACAATTCATTGGCTGTCTAAAAAGGGCCTGTGACTCCCTCCATTTTTTATTCCATATAATCCCAACAATCCTAATGCATTTTTCATTTTGGTGGCGTGGCTTGACGACAGCCACAGAGAAACTAAATCGTTAGTTTAGTGGAGAGTTGCATCTGGAAATGAGTCAATGAGATATCTCTATGTTGCATCTATTAAAAGTCTGGCCGAGATGTTTTTTCCTGTTCCAAAGTCAAGCGTAGGCTCACTTCGCTTCCATATGCACTGGAGGACTGTGCACTTTTGTGGAGAGAAGAACGAAATTTGCTTGAACTCCCACCCTGCTGCAAAAAAGGTGGCATTGTCTCCTGACCATTGCATCAGACAGCTGAATGCAGACCGTGCCTATTCATGTTGGTCGGTTTGGAGAAAAAGTAAAATAAGTTCACAGGCACAAAACTTGCCGCAAATTATGCGATATTTGGGTTAGTGAGACTGACTGAACAGTAAGGACATGATGAGGTCAGGCCTAACGCTCACATGCCGGTGCTTCTGCAATTGCTTCACTCATCACCGATTGAATGCTACTAAGATCCCCGAAATAAGTAGTATAGTGGCAAGTCGTAACTGCATGATTCGTTGAATTGGGATAATATGTAGCCTATAGCCATTCTCCCAGATAATTTGATTTGTAAATGAAAACTCCAGAGAGAAGAAATAGTGTTTTTTAGAGGAATTGAATTGAGACCGTAAACACCAGTTTCTGAGATCGGTTTCTGGTAAAGTCGTGAAGAAACTAAGTCCAGCACATTTTTACTCCCCCACGGAGCCAAGCGTGTTCGAATATGTGTATGAACCGATCCAAACATTCTGCCTCCATAAAAAGTGGGAGATTTTTATTTTACAGAATGGTCAGAGGACCCAAAGGAAAGGGCTCGAGGGATTCATCAGCACTAGAAAAATTCCATTGTTAAGGCCTAAATGATTTATAACTGACCAAACGGGACAACATTTTCCCTTCCATTTATTCATGCATTTTTGAGACACTTTCTTCCATGCATTTTTGGCGCTAAGCCACAAAAGCATTTATCACACGCACACTCACTTTTGTCCCCACGCCGAGGCATAAATAAAGTGGCTGTGGTACCAGCAATTGTGATTCACTCCTCTTTGCAGACAGAGGCATTAGTTTCACCACCTCCTCATGCAGCACTATTTTTCCTCAAACTATCCGCTCTTTGCAGGTGATTTGATGGAGGACATGGAAGCAACCTGAAGGGACAAAATATGTTCCAGGCAGGAGTGCGTCTTTCACCATGTGAAGCTTTCACTTTGATATAAAAGTCCTCTATTAATATCAACAAAAATTTGGTCAAATTTGTCATGGTTCTTTGTGTAACATGTGTGAATACAGACAATAGGTCGTTTTAATTGAAATCCTTTGATAATGCATAACATACTACCATATCTAGCTTGCTTGCTTGCTTGGCCTGCCTTCAATGAGTGAGGTGGCGAAGGGAGTGTTTCAATCCTCTACTGGTTAAATTATGCATAACTCAGGGTTTCATTGTGCGAAGAGGCGAGCCAATTGCCTCAATTATACATCAGGAATGAACGATGTGGAGCAAAAAACCAGCCAATACGAGGGTGACACATTGTGACAGTGAACTTTTGGGGCTTAGACGATTTTTTTGTCAACGCAGTGGGTACAACGAGGGCGGTGATCGTGGGGCCCGCATCTCTACCTCTATTGTACAATGTACAATCAGCATTTCTTGCCCTTTCTTGGAGAAAGGATAACTCAAGAAAAACCTTGTATTTTGATCTAGAATCACCACTCTGAAAGCATTGTGAATAGCAAAGGTGATCCGAAAAAGAATTTGAAAATAGAGCTTTTTATGGATCAACTATTTGTTAATAGAATGAAGATCAGATTTCCCAATGTCTGGGTTCCCCATTGTTCGGTTTATTTTAAGCAAATTCTACACCGTTTTTTAAATTCGCTGGAGTAAAACGCATTACAATACCTGCTTCTTCAATTGTGAGGAAAACAGTTCCAACTCTTGCAATGAAAATTAACCCCCTAGGCTCTGTGACCCACCTGGAGTGCTCACCTCCCGCCGCCCCAGCGAGATGGCTCCTCGAGAGGGCACCGGTTAGCGCTAGCGACAAGTTTGTGCTCGTGGCGTGCGCATCTACTCTCACAGGTTGAGACTGACAGAACGCTGTCTCCTCCTCCCTGATACAACATGCGCATGAGTTCCGCAGCTTTCTCCGATTCGGAGTGACAGCTCTCGTTGCCAAGTTGCAAGGCAGACAGTATCGCCCGTGAGAAGCTCGTGTAGGTCATGCTCAGACATGACTGTGCTCCACTTCTCTCGTTCTGACTGTGAAACTGAGCACACGCTGGTATCTCGAATCGGTCAGATTAACTCAATGCAAAAGATTCCCTCATAAAACAATCAATTTAACTGTACCGTCAAAGGCCATTTTTTTTAGTCTTTCCATAGATACAATTTGATTCTATTGAGAAGATGTAAAATATCTTAATTTGAAATCAAAAGTTAACTTTTACTGGGAATCCTAGGACGGGTTTTGCAGGTTCTGTTGGCTGATTGAGTTGTAAAGAGCAGCTATCAATTTCGCCATCAAATCCACCTTAAAAGAACTTGCCTCAACATCAAAAGAAGTCCTATTTTGCATTCATGCTTGCATTGGAGAGACGAAAAAGGCTATTTTTAAGTCAGCAGAAAGAGTAAAGATTGTGGAATGTTCTTCTGACTGTACTTTGGTTACCATAAATCATCACATCTGGGCATCACCAGTTCAGGAGTTGGTAGGCCAATGTTCAGTCTCCAAGACAGGATCTCGCCTACTTCATTGAAAGAAGCAAGATCTGGCTTACAGAAGTGTTTAAAGAGGTATTTGTCAAGTTTCCAATCAAAATGCATTAAAAAAGGCATCACAGTGGTATATTTCCTACCGAAGAAGGATTTTTGATCCATAATGTGCTCCAGTCCATCCTTGCTCCCAATGGTCCATCTCTTGTCACTGAAGTCCTTTATGAAGAGATCATGTGACCATGGCTCTGTAGAGAACTTTATTATCCACGCACGAGTTGAATAATTGAGAGATTGACAGGATCCTGTCTTGTGACGGGTGCCTTCAGCCTTCTAACCAATCTTCATGCATATAATGAACCAGCCTTCTATCTTGGTACAAGCTAAAGTGGCACTACAGTGCTGCCAGTAGAAGGCGGACCCTATCCGAGGGAAGAGCAGACCTTGCTCAGGTGGCTCCTTTCCAAGTCAAGACGTCGCGAACGAATATCTCACATTGATTCTTAAAACTTGTGGAGATTCACCACAAATGAGTTGAAGAAACATGTGCTCTGCTGTTGCCAAATTCCAACTTTCCGCCTCCACGTAAATGCCGCTAATGCAGTGAGATCAAACTCCAACCAATCAAAATTGTATAAAATGAACCGGTTTGCATTGCAGGCCATGTAAAACTTAGTATTATCTTTCCTCATGTAGCTTTGAGGCAAATGTAACCACAAGGAGCAACGGATGACCTGAATATGCTCCTAAATGGAATCTTTTTCGCTTCAGCTTTACCTCGTATGGGACATAACGCACAGGAGTGCCGAACATATCTACAGCGGGTACAATCACCGATAGGCAGCACTTTCATAATGATGTGTATCCACCATCTTCTTCCCTTTTGATGCCTTCGATAGAGGACTCATTCCCTGTCCGAACGGAAAGTTGACCACA
The DNA here is from genome assembly GCA_036345935.2 of Taenia hydatigena. NCBI lineage: Eukaryota > Metazoa > Platyhelminthes > Cestoda > Cyclophyllidea > Taeniidae > Taenia > Taenia hydatigena. Next base: position 14,397,277 of record JADWOT020000008.1, read on the forward strand.
GGAAGTTTTGATGACGATGCATGGGAAGAGGAGGAGGGGACTTTGTAGTGACTCCCTATTTGTTCTAATGCAAGCCTAACCACGTGGGCTCTACAATCACTGCAATAGGTTTTCCCGTCTTACTTGTAGCCCCTCAATCTTTTCGCAGACCCACAATAGGCTTGTTGGGGAGTTCAATAATATATATCACTGCGGCCCGGAATCTCACTTCACTAACATGTCAGCACTAGGCCTGAAGATTTGGGATTGCATGACTAGTCCGCGCTTATTGTAACACATTTTTATTTGAAAAATGTATCAATTGTTTTTTCGCCTGCTCGTAAGAAGCAGTAAATCAGGCACTAGAGCGTGTCGTACAGCTACGTCTATCAGACATGCCAACAGTCTTCACACCACTCTACTGGCAGATGTTGGCGGACTGGGGTAAGGGTGTCTGAGAAACTTATGCAAATCGCACTACGGAGTGGCATCATATATCAAGCTCTGATAGCGTATTGGGCGGAGTGTTTGTGTGTGTGTGTGTGTGCGTGTGTGTGCTCTAGACTTGCAAACGTTTTCTTCGTAAGCGCTGGCACTCCCCTGATACAGTCGTTGTCCCCACTAGTGGATTGGAGGGATGAAAAGTGGCCTTACCGGGTGTGACGAGGACAAAGTGCGCCAGACGTCCAGCCACCTACAAGTGGGAAGAGGATGACTTCAGAGAGGTGTCTCCAACGCGTCAGTGACTGAATGACGGAGAAAAACGGAAAAAAGTGAAAATGAGAGTTCCGATTGTGTCCTGGACCTCGGTAAAATTAATTTCCATATTATGGGGACCTAATGGTTTAAACCCGTAATTTAGTAGCTTTCTGAAGCAAAATGACATTGACAGCTATGCATTAAAAGATTTTATTAGCTCGTAAATAAATAGTTTAAATGCTTAAAACCTTGCTAAGTCCCCGTCAATTTTTAATGCTTATTTTGAAGCACCACTCTGAACCGCAGAATGCAACATGCGTTAGTCAATGAGACTTGACCTTGACATGCGAGATAAAAGAATACTGTCTGTCTTGGCTCCAATGTAAGAATATGCGTGCAATCAGTCTCTTTAGGTTTCAGTCGCCGTCTTGGTGACAACCCATCACCCCTTCTGCACGTCAACGACAGATCTCCACAATGATAAGCTCTGTTTGCGTCTTCGATGAAAAATCAAGGCGCAGAGGTAAATGCACATGAGAATTAGCAAAAACGGCTTCCCACGTCATTCAGAAAATAGAATTCTGGAAGGCGTAGCATTATTGTAAAGGAGAAGTAAAACAGGGAGCTGGCGAGCACTTTTGCGGCTCATTTTGGGTAAAAGTAAAGAAGAATAATGAAGCCCTTGGCTACGTAATTTTTCTGAAATACACGACTGAAGTAAAATATCCTTTCGCATTTTCATCAACAAATTATGAGCACAAAAGAAGCACAAAATTTTGCGCTTTTTACGAGTGATCATCTATGTATACGCAAACCCACAAGAAGGATAGTTTTACAACTCCTATTAAAACTTTGAACAAAGAACTTTTAGGTTGCGCGGTCTTCCATTCGAACGAATGATTTAACTATTGACTGTGCGGCGCCTCCAGCCTTCGCCACGCAAGCATAAGATCCCATCCCTTGGAATGGATTTCCACAATGGCGTGTAGCAACCTTCAGCCTCATCCCAACTATCTGATTCATCTCTTTTTATGCCTACTCAAGGAACACTCGTAGCGCCGCATTGTTGGCAGCGGCGGGCGGATCCTACGATAGGGAAGAACAAGCCCTCAGTAAAATAGTCACCTTACAAGCCTCAATTTTACGGACAGGTATATTCTCGATTTTCATCACAGATGGATTCAAACGACGTCTGGTCTGGTTTTAACAAACTTCTGCTTTCCACCTCCATGCAATTACCGCCACTAAAGCAGTGAAGTCAAGTCCCAACCAATTGAAACTGACCTTAAAAAAGAGCAGGTTCATATAATGATCCACAAACCTCATGTTCTCCTTTCCAATGTGGCTTTAAGGTAAACGCAACCGCAAGAGGCATTTGGTGAACAGAAATGCCTGATTGCAAAGCATTCGAAAGTAGCTTTCTTCCAATTTTTCGTTCCTATTTTTGTAAAGAAATACATTCATTATTAAAAGGCAAGGGGTTCTTTTTCGCCTCCGCAATTCTCTGTATTAAATGTTACCTGCGATTGGTGCAACAACCATTTGACCCTCTTCACGTGTTCAGCACACTTCTTCACAGGGATTTCGACTCAGGCCTCAAGTCAGGTCAAATCACTCCTCACAGTTTCATCGCCACTTGGCTGGGGGTATTAATTCTACCACCACTTCTTTTTTCTCAGGTTAAACATCGCGGTTGCACGAATGTCCTCGCCACTGCTACCACCATCGTAACCACTACCAGTGCCATCATCGCCCCCTTCGGTGATGCTGACTTAATGGCCTCAACCGTTAGAGTTGCCGTGTCCTTCCGGTCATCAATGCAAGATTACGCCCTCTTCTCCAACTGGACGCCACACTTACGCATCTTACGCTTTAATGGAGTACTTTCGCTGTTTCTACGGTTGGACTATGGAAGGCTGGCTGCTGGGTCCCCATCCCTGCTGCATGCCTATCGCAAATACACATCCCGATTTATCAGCTCCATAGGGGGCTGTTCTGTGCTATGAAAAAATGACTTGAATTTGTTTAAACTGTAGCATTTGCTTTCTCGTATCCCTTTTTGACCTTAAGCCGATGATGATCGCCATTCGAAGCATTTAAATATTTATGGAAATAATTTTCGCCCGGATTATTCAAAACTTTATCAACTCTGTCAACTTTGCGACCCAATTAACACATTTCTTACAAACAAATTGCTAAATGCTTTTTTTGATCTCGAGTTCAATTGGGGCATAAATTTAGTCGACTGTTCCAAAAAGGTCCATTTAATATAAATATTTGACGCAAAAAATATTTTGCATGTTTCCCTAAAACACGTTTCAAGAGCTCGAAAAAAATAAGGTGGACGTTTGAAGAACAGAAGAGACATCTGCTATCAAGGTAGCATCGAAATTCTTTAAAAACTGTACAACCTCCCGTATTTTGACGGCTCCAACCGGTTTTATTTCTCAGATTTTCAAGAATATGGTTGAATTCCTGCTAATAAAATAGATTTTTGTTTGCTTTTATGGTCTACTTAAATTTCCTTGATCTGTGAGGCTTACGAGGGCGCCTTTGGGTGTTACACCTCAAAACTTTAGGGCGAGTCAAACTTGAGGCCATCGCTTACTTTCCCTGGTCGGGAAATCTCTTGTTTAAATAACTCCTGAGGTTCACAAATGCTGTGATTTAATGTTTACTTTAATGTACTTTAAAATGCGCGGGTTCTTCATTCTCCGCAAACTGCACTTTTGTCTCGGGAATGTGGCTTTCGGTCATGCCTATAGTCACCTAGCCTTTCCGTTCTATGCGTTTTCTTACTGTTGCGAAGGCGGTTCGGAGCTCTTCCGCAGAACTAATAAGAGTTTAGCATTGGGGACGTAGCTTTCTCGTGGAGGAACGCAAATTACCGACCTAGTGAAAAAGGGAAGAATAAAAAGTGCTGCTGGAGGTGCTGTTAATGATTTTTCTACTTCTTCCAAAACTGCTCCAGATTCTGGATTGAACTGTCTGTCTTCAAATTTAAACAATCGTTTTGAAATTGAGTGGAAACATTTCCTGTTAATGTTCTGTCGTCTAGAAATTTGATTAGCACCACAACACAGGCTAGTTTATCATCTGGATGGATGTTATGACTTCCGGCAAAGTTTGCATTAAACTCGTATACTTTGTAAAAAGTGTGAAAATTCCATCACAAAATAATAACTACAATCACAAATCAAACCGGTCCCGTTTACTACCTTTGTACAAAAAAGTATTGAAAAAAAGCAATCGCTTTAATGGGTGTTAATCATGGCCACTGCATCCAGATTTTCTTGGAAAAATAGGCAAAACAATGAGAAATGGCTGTCCCTACGCCGGCCCGCAATCTTTGCGGTCAAGGCGAGCGAATTTCACCGAAGTAAAAAGCGATATCGATTTTTGCTGGCGATTTGAAGGTCACTGGTGCAGCGCAGGACCAATCTTGAGCGCTGGAGAAGGAGCAGCAGCAGCAGCCGAGGAGGAGGAGGGGGTGGAGGCGGAGGTAGAAGAAGTGCATTGGCAAAAGTGTTGCAGCGATGAATCACGCTGCCAGGGTTCGTTGGCCCAGCTTCCGGACAGGCAGTTCCCTTGCAACGCCTTTTTCCCTCTCGGCCAACCAACCAGTCATAGGCGGCCGGGAGGCTTGGACTTTAGCACACCGGCTGTGTGTACTTTGCGCCTTCCCTGCCCTTCTTCCTTTTTCCTCCTTTGCGACCTTGAGCCTTCCTTTGCATGTGTGCGTTGGGTAGGTGGATGGGTAAAGAAATGACGCCTTTAGCTTCGCTAAGGTGGATCGTGCGAGGGTTATGTAAATGGGTGGGTGAAATATACAAAGCGATACATACTGCAACCTTTTTAGACGCCTTAATTCCTAATTTGAAGAACCATGCTGGTCCTTTTTTGAAGAGGCATTTGGGGTTTTTTTCGCATGTAAACGCTTCTACGGATTTCACTCAAAAAAGCAATTTTATAATGCATTTGCTTGCCTCTCATTCCCCATGGGTGATTTCCATTATCCAAAGAGGAACTTCAAAAATTCAGAAACCGGAACTCCTTCTTTATTAAACATAGAAAAGTAGTGGCAAATAAAAGAAGTCGACAAATGGTATAGCTTGCGCAGTACATAATTTCTAGATTTTAAAAAAGCTCGTCTAGATAATCCTCACTGAATTTGCTAAGGACAAAGTGCGCTAGCTAATTATTAATAAAGAATACAGATTAGAATATTAGTTTGTTCCTTCTGCCTCTGTTTAAAGGCCCCTGGACCGTGAAGACCGATCAAGGGGAGGCGGCATTTTATTGTGATAATGCGAGGTATTACAAACAATCAATGTTTTGTAGGAGGACCACAATTTTTCCCCTCCAACTTCCCCAAGATATTAATGGCTTGCCTGACCTCTTTTTGTATCTCACTTACGTTTAAAGTACAGTATCGGGAATGCCAAATGTCAAGAAAGGATTATAATTATCGTTTTTAGAAATATCCTCAGAGAATGAAGATTAATCGGCATCTCTCTCCCTCCCTTGGGTACGGACTAAAGTGCAAACCTACTCACGTGCCAGTTTTGCGATATCCGACTTGGCGGTTTCGCCTTACTTCGGCTTGTATGAATTCAAGAAGGGCTTTCTCCCACTGATTCAAAGGTCCTCTTCACTTCTTCGGAAGAAGTCGGTCTCGCACACCTTCGAGGGGTTAATTGTGTTTGAATTTCATCAGGTGAAGATTGCCTCTGTGGTCCTCCAAACACACACACACACACACACACACACACACACACACATATGATTTGGTGCATGCTTTAAAAGTACGGAGTGAGGTTGCAGGTGGACCGTTTGAAGACTACCAGTGGTAAGTTCGTTCTCTGAACTACACGAAAAATAAGTGAGAAATTAAAATTATTGCAACGATTAGTTCGGAAAGTTGTTTGCCCCCTTTCATGAGCCATAATCACAGCCGTCCATTGAGCCATTCGATGCAATCTGATAAGGGCATGAGCGCATCACTCATTATCTAATAACTTTACCCTCTTTAGATAGTTTTTCGAAGACTAAATAAACTAATTCGTTAACCAGTTGGCCTTACTGAGAGATGAGTTACGTCCTCTCTCGAAGAGATAAAGTTAGGGCCCCTGCAAGCATTTTGATGGAGAAATTTTAGTAGGATTTTATGAAGTATCAGCTCCGAGCAGAATTTGGTGTCTCAGAACAGTTTGGTTTACAGTCAGAGCGGTTTCGATAGGGAAGACAAGCTTGCCAAAAATAAGGAACAAACAGTGTTTGGGCCTCGAAACCATAATTTGGCACACCAACAAGGAAAAATGATTGACTGTTAGTGCAAAAAAGGGCTGAACTATACCATAAAATCCAAACATCAGATCACCAAATGACCTCTTTCTTCTCTCGGATGTGGTTACCAAAGTTCTCTTTGACGGTTTCTCTGCCCCTACAAGGAATGAGTCTTCCAGCAAAATGCAAACATTCACAAGAAGTCATAGAAGACGATGATGATGGCGGTTTTAGAGCATCAATTCGACGCCACTACCCATTCGTTATTTTACTTCTTATGGGAATGGTCGACAGTTCTGTATGCCCTGTTCTATACGAGGTGGTGCTCAAGGCTGGACCGCCTTCAATGACGAGCAGTTTCTGTTTACCACGTGCTCCTTGTGGTTGCATTTGCTTCAAAGCCATATGGAGAAGGAGAGCACTAGGTTAGTGTGGACTTTGAAAAAGGGATTCCTGGTGTGGCCCTTCTCAAGGTCAATTTTAATTGGTTAGAACTTGATCCCACTGCTTTAGCGGTATTTGCATGGAGGTGGAGAGGGGGAATTTGGCAATATCAGACCAGACGCCGTTCCAACTCGTCTTTGGTGAGTCCCTACAGATTATAGGCATCCACATGAGATAGTGTCCGTCCATGCCTTAGAGACGTGGGAAGCATCCACGTCAGTGGAGATTGTTCTGCACTGGCATTCCCCTAAATGGATAGAAAGGCACACTGATCCACGCCGAAGAAGAGAAAACACTCAAGGCGAAGATGGGATGCTGCTATCCACCATGGCATAAGCACAGTTTGCAACATAGAATCGTATTTACACCTGACTTTCCACATGCGGTACCGAGGTAATCCGCAAAATCGTCTGAGTTTGCCCCATTTGGCGATTTCGCAAGGTGGCCCATTTTCATCTACAATATAAATTTAATTTAACTGTGATAAAAAGGAGAACAAAAGACGTCTCTCGCTCCTCTACGTCTATTGATAGTTAGGTTGCAAATCCCTTTTCCCAACCAGCTCGAAAGCGGAATTGGATCCATTCATTTTCCTTCCCTTTCTTATGGTGGCAAGTAATTGGGGCTTTAAGGCATTGGCTTAATTCTTTCCCGTCCACTTAGTCAAAAAATGTTCATAACTTAAAAAATTTAAGTTTTCTATTTAATGTAGCATTTCACATCATCCCCCAAGACTTGAAGTAGCCTCGTATGTCAAAAGGAGCCCCATTAGTAACGTACAGAATCCCTGAGGGCCTGTGTGCACGGAAGAGGCGCCTCAACACCAAGATAGTCGGTCGATTCGGGGCGAATGAACAGTCTACATAATAAAACGTCGTTTGCTCACGTAGTTTTCCCTTTTAGAGGCATGGTTCCCTACGATCCCTGCATTCACTTCCTTTTAGACTGTCAGAAGTCCCATGTATCGTGATCAGCAACAGGATGAGAATGGGGCTAGATTTACATTATGGAGAGAATGCTACTGATTGCATTAGCGGTAGCCCGTGCTATCACTTTACTTGGGATCCATCAATATGGAGTTCTCTGTAAAGCCTTCTAAGGCCATTGACTTATTCACAAATCAAGGTATTCTGAAGGCACCGCCTTAGCGCCTTTTTAGTTAACCCGGTGCGGGTGTTTTGACCCTAGCTACCTCATCTGCGCCACAACACACATACACGTACTCGCTCTCTCAGGTCACTTTGTGCCCTCATGCATTAATCATCGCCTCACCGAGGTCACGTGATCTCCCCCCTCCGTCCCTCAGAGCACCCGCAGCTCCAATTACTCATCGGCGAGGTCAGTAGCGGTGTCCTTGGAAGGCCATTCCATGCCGTAGCCCAAACTGCGGCCACCGCCCGTATAACATGCCCTCACCACCAGGTAGGCTTAGGGTAGGTGAAATCACTCCAAGTCATTCGAATCGTTTGGAGCCCCCGTTAAGAGGAACTGATGGTGGTTAAGTTAGGCCTCCATGTCACTTCTCCTGATCGCGTTAATGGGGCTTAGTTTAATGGACCTCTCTGCGAGTCATGTCGATAAGTCGAATTTCTATGCTAATATTTTACCTGGGCGGTCGCCTGGATTTGATGACTCAGTGGATGTTCGCCTAGTGAAATGTGGGATTGGCTCTCCACTTGCCACTATGAATCCACCGAATAAAAGTAACAGGGTTTGAATAAATAGCCCTTGAGTTAGTAAGCAATTTCTGCCCGACTTCGCTTTTGTGATACTGCTTTCATTCGGTTTTTTGGCACCTCGCAAAAATATAGTGCTATTGGACATTTTTCCCATCCCCAAGGAGATGAGATGATGGAGACCAGTTTACGAGAGGTGAAAGCACCACGTCGATTTCATCAAGTGGCTTATTTTTGTTAGTGTTAGGACTGACTTGTGAAATCTTGCCTTTGGGCAGAAAGACGGCAGTTGAGCAACAGTGACGTCTCGACTGCATGGCTTGACAGATTTTTGGCAAAAATGGAAACATGAGACTTTATGGCGTGGATTAAAGTATGGCAAAAAATGTTGTTCGTTTTTAATTCCATTTGCAGTTTCGCTATGGTTTCCGATTCTCGACTTTGATACTATTCAAGTTTAACCAGAGCATCGGTTGTTTATTTGGCGCCTGATGTTCCTCCCTTGGCTGCCCCAAGACCACTTGGTTTTCTGGTGTCTCAAAACTAATCATGACCCAAAAGAATCGGAGTCTTCATTCTCAATGCCTCCAGGACTTACTTTCTCTCATTTCGTACGTCAAAAGGTAGTTGGACGCATTGAACCCACCTATTAGAGGAGAACTGCGACCATGCAGACTTTGCGTCAGGGCTGATGCAACGGTTGTGCTTATGATAAATCCGTTCGCCGCCTAAGAATTTATGCTCCTCGCTCAGCTTAAGAGTGGGGGATATGTCATTCGCTTATCTTTAAAGACAGCCTAAAAGTAAATTCACCTAATACAAAAATCCGATGGGAGGTGATTTCACATAAATAGGCTCCATGCATTACCCACTCGGTTATCTGGATTATTCCGAGACACCTGCAACCTAGGGTGGGACCTAATCTCCAGATGACACCCAAGTAAGGATTGCATCCAGGTCTTGTACTAATGTTATCAACCCATTTGACATTAGCTCCACTTTGGTATCAGTCGCTGTGCGCAAGTGGAGAACTTTGAAAACGCTTCTCTCAGAAGTGTTTTAAGATTCAGCTCTCGGAAAAGGACACTTCCTTCTGGTGTTGGTTAAGCTCAGCATCTAGCCACCGGTCCATAAATCTTATTGTCACCAACCAGCTAGGCGAATTGCAGGTGACTCAAAAAGCTCGTGCATTTGAGGACTCATTCAAAACACTTACTATCACATCGGTGGCCTGTCTCACTCCACACAAATCACTCACATGAAACTCCACCGAGTGGAAGCCCGATTTTAGACTTTTGACAAATAAGGAAAGAGTCTATTCAAGTAAACATTAGAGAAAACCCTTCGTTATCATTTGCCATTTCAATGAATACCTAGGATGACCTAGAGTGGTTCAGGTGTAGTGAAAAATCTTCCATGTCGAAGGTTGGAACAGATTTATGGGCGTAGCAGAAGCATATGTGAAAAAGATGCATTTTTCACTCTTTAGGGTCTTTTGTCTTTCTAAGAGTGAAATGCGTCTTTTAGAGTATTGTCTGCTCTCTAACTCTGTAACGAATTAATTCGAGAATGAATAACTCAACTACATGGCTTGGTGGTGTAGAGCTGCCAGCAATTAAATTGAATGCAAACCGAACCACGGTAAACGTTTCTCGGAGGTGCATTTGGCGCGAGTTCACAAAAGAAGAGTTTTGTGCCCAACGGAAAACTTCCCCCTTTCGGCACAGGAGGCTACATTGATGGTAATACGAGCCACGCCCAGACGCCACAGAAGGAAGGCGTCTATAGTACATGGCTTGATGCGTAGGGATTCAATTCAAGAGAAGAGACGAAAACTACACCGATTTTGAGCTTGAATATTTGCCCTATGAGGGTGATCAGACAAGATCCAACTTGAAATATCCATTAAATGAGTGTTCACGGTTTGTGGTCTGATGTAATGACATAAAATTTCTTCCTTTTTCGTTCAGTTTTTAGACGATGCTCCAACAGAAGGACGAATAGATGACAAGTTGCTTTGGATTTTAAAATTATACCGCTGCGATGGGGAATAATGCTACGATCTTGAGCATCCTCTAGCAGTCTGTTCCATTCTTCTCCAAAAAAACCGGTGGCGATGCTAAAGAGGTAAGCTCTGGGAGCTCGGAAGAGGGACACGAAGGCTATGCAGCCTCAGAAAGGTGGTTTAAATTATGTATAAAAATTAGGGAGTTTTTTACAGCCTCTTCATGGGTGAGTATGGAGTTGCAGTCATGTTATTTAGACCACCAATGTCCCAGGCGGTGGGAGTATGCCATGCTCTGCACAAGGTGTTTGTCCGATGTGATAATCCTTGCATACTGTGACTGCTCTCCCTGGTCCTTAAGGGCAGATTTAGGCTGTCAAGAAAGAGTACCTCATATCGCAATCTATGATGAGAGGTACTGCGTCAGCCCCATTCTCATTCTACAGATCCAAAGTGATAAGTATCAAGCTTTCTAGGCATCAGAGGATCTCTTGCTCGCATAAAATCTAAAAATCGGCAGCTAAGAAATCGAAGTGAAATGGAATTGAGGATGGTTAAAACTGGCAACAGGCTCGTGGACAACAGTTAACTCTAAAAGTCCTTGATAGTGCCACTGTTGATTAAAAGTGGCATTAGTATAATCGAAAATCTCAATTTAGCTGGAAAGTTCGGAAAAAATGGGAAACAGTTGGCTTGTCATCTCCCCATCTAACAATGAGAAGGAGTGAAAGACGGAGCAGGCAGTCTGATGAAAACGACCTTGAGAAGAGCAGCTCAACAATGCATTTTTCCTTCTGCTCCTCAATAACTAGTTTTTTGCGGTCTTTTTTCATGTCAACTGATTATTCTTCGAATAGCTGACGCATCTCTGCCGCTGTGGTGAGGGTGGTGAGTCAGTTGCTAGGAGAAGGCCAACCACCGTAATCACCAGCAGTGTCGGGGGCTACGTGTGTGTTTGACCCTCCAGTGACTTGATTAAAGGTCAATTGTGGATTGACTCAGGCATATTAAAGGGTTATTGTGGTGGTAAATCTTCACCCTCTTCCAAATGATCTTTGCATAGGAGTTGTCAGGACCCGGATCAAATTAGAATGTCTTATGGTTAGTAAGTAATAAACAAAGTGGTCTACCATTAAGGGTGTACTGAATGAGATATACCCTCGTTGTGAGCTATGTTAACTTGGATACTGAGAGTCAGTGACGTGGTAAACAGACCCCATCTGAGATGGCGATGGCGACACCAATTAACAGTGTTTAATTTGCGTTTCCTGCTTAATTACATCGGTTGAGCGTGCATTCCAGAAGTGGTTTCGCCAACTCAATTCAAACGAGGAAACGGGAGAAATGCAAATTAATCACCCTGCCGAACTCTTCATTCCCCTTTTCCGATAAAATGAAGAACATTCAAATGCTTATACCTTCCAATAAGTTGATCAAACATCTTCAAGTGGTCAGGTGATGGCATCATCCACCTGTCATTGTCGCCTCTTAAGGAGAACAAGTGATAAATGCCAGCACACTTTCATTACAGTTAGGTGACAGAGAAGACAGAGGTGAGAATGTACTTTTACAATGCAATGAGGTCATGAGCTGGGTACCAGCGTCTTCCCTTCCTCACACGTCATTGTTAGCTGGGACAACAGAAAATGCAAGCGGGGCGTGTGAAACTATTTTGCTGGAAGAGGTAGAGAACTGTTAGAAAGAAAAAGTGCTGGTGGATTGATAAGCCTTCGGGCACATTGTCTTTTACCTGTTTATGCATATGGGTGGAACCGGGTTGATGGGTAGTAACGACCTTCCAAAGGGATGCAGGTGGAAACCAAGTGGTTCATCACTCACCCCGTGTTAAACATGACTGAAGGTTGTTATTGGCACGTAGCTCTTCAACTGTTTCACTCGATTAATAGCGACACGTAATTCTTTGCAAGCATTAAGGCGTGGGGAGAGAGGGTCTTGCAGGAGGAGGTGCACCCACTTTTGAGTGAATCAGCATCGCAGTCAAATTGTTTACTTAAATCACTTTCTAGTCATTAGCACAGGAAATGAGTTCCTTACTGAACAGCCACTGGGAGCGAACAATGCTAACCGACTGCTGTCGCAGACAAGTAATCTCAGAAAAGCACTGAAGTCAGTGGTTACTCCTGCAGTCCTCTTCATGCGAACTCAATGGCAATGCAGGCTCCTAGTCCTATCGGTAGAGCTTTTAAATTCAGAGGCAACTTGGACACTAAAGACTACTCACTCTTCTAACTTTGACCATTCTGGACATCAGCCAATTGTTACTGGTGTCATTCCACTGCTTGATGATCTTCCAATGATAGAAAATCCTTTGTAATTTTATGAACCTGTTTCCGGAGCGATTTCAGTCCAGCCGACAACCTTTTGATGGCCAGAATAGAGGTGGGATCACGAAGAATGAAAAAACGTCTAAGTGATTTTTGCCTATCTCCCGATCTCGGCAGAGGCGCAAAGCCCCATCCTTTGACCTTACGCTTGGACTCTTATGATGTATTGCGACTTCGAGGCATGGTTTCATGTATCTCTTCTAATGGCATTTAAGAGATAGATGTGACGCAGTGCCTAAACTGTGTTTGAGATGGGCGACACACTCACAGTAATGACGAGTAGTGTATAATTGCCTGCGTGCCCGCCTGTCTGCCTGTCCGCGTGGTCCGCTTCACTTCCATCAGTGCTTGGGTGTGGGTGCTGTTGTTGATGTTGTAGGCTTTGGGTGGTCTGGTCAGCAGAGCGCGATGGAAAGTGGGTCGAGGTCAGTCCATTACACACACCCACACGAAATGCTGATGACTCATGGCACCGCTGGTCGTTGCCACCAGCATGTCCACTCTCTAACACAAAAGAGATGATGCCAGGCCTTCTCCAGAGACGACTTGTTCTTGTGAGCCATCAGAAATAACTCCACCCTGAAAGACGCAATTTGAGTGAACAGGCTTGCTCGCCAAATCACTTAAATAGAAATAACAAAAATGACTTATAAAACCTGTTCGCTGTAAAGTTTTGCCACCACATTACCAACAATGCTAATTTGCAAAACCAAAAAGAAGAGAAGTAATCTGAAAAAGCTCACCGTGGTAAGGTGGAATGTCACTCGACGAGTGTAAATTAGTTTCCACCTCAAGTAGGTTCTACGGGCAGTAGTGTTGCTTGTGCTTGTGACAGCGCTAGATCATCAAAGACACTGCATCGTCTTTCGCCAGATGCAGTTTTTGTGTTTCCTCATTGTGTCAGGTGCCTGCCGAACTGAAATAATGCAATGACAAGCTAATCTAACCCACCACTTCATCGCAATTGAGTGAGAGAGGATGCCAATTTTGGGAAGGTGACTTACTTGTTTTATTCGCCTTGCATCCAAACAACTGATTAAAGCTGAAATGGAACCGCAGATAGAACAGTCAAACAAACATCCTACACTTATTGCCATAAGTTGGACCGTCTGTTGGAAAATAACGTCTTAATTGTCACGATTTGGCTTCTCAAGCTTCCTGCTACTGTGGCGTATTTCAACTTGTTAGTCAGCCAATAAAAATAGCTGTCAAATTATGCCGATTTTTACATCAAAAAAAGCTACTATTCAAAAGTAGGCTTAAAGATACTGACCCTAGCAGTCGATGCTACTCACGATGCTGAAGTTTTTGCAGAAGGTAGAATTGAACAGGTTGTAGGTGCTGCTAATCTGATCAGTGCCATTGCAAAATCCTCCCATTAAATGAGAAACACATCAAAGTGTACTTTCCTCAACGCCTTCATTCAGCACTATTATTTTCTCCCCTTCATCTTGGCCTTTAAAGCCGTCTTTTTATTGCTATTAGGGATCCACCAGTCCAACTATTGCGCTATGGTGACTGCAGTCCTCCCAGAAGTCGTACTAGGATAGTAGCCGTTTGTATGAAGACCTCTTCTCAGCTTACACCAGGGCTGGAGGGCTGTAGACACGATTTGAAGGGCCAGACTGCCGAGCGAAGATTAAAGGATTTGATGAACGAATATTAAATTACCACACAGCCTTTCCTTGTTTGAGTGGTTGTCCTTCCCCTGCTTTCCCCGTGGCCACCCTTTGGCTTCCACCGCCACAACTCGGTCGGTGCTTTAACACCCACCCCACATGAACCATTGATGCATCTAGCCGATGCTATTGTTTGTAAACTGCGCTGACTTTGCATTGTCCAGTGCTGGGCGATGCTCTGCAATGTGTGAATTTCACATGCCAGTCGTTAGGGGTTGGAACACTTGCCTTCAATTAGAACCATTTACTTGATCACAACTTGGCTTCTCTGAGCCGAAATTGCAGTATTAGTTCCTCCTTGCCACGGTACTTTTACTTCAATGCCTCTCAGCCGTTCGTCCGAGTTCCCATCAAAAATCTGATCATATTGCCACGGCAAGTGTGCTAACTCCGAGAATTAAGTAACCCGAGAAGTTATATAGGACTTTCTCGACAATGACTGGAATTTTAATCCCGATGATTGGTCAGTTCAGGGTCCTTTCAAGTTTCTACCATTTCTCAACCGCTTTGCGAAGTATATTGCTCTCCTCAACTATCCTCCTTCCCTTCTGAGTCATTTGACTCCCTAACCTTTTTATTTCAGCATCCTCGTGTTTTGAATGTGAAAAAACATTAATGTTCCGAGCTGTCTTGCCTGTCCTTCTAAGTATTGCTTCTGCACAATAAGGTGTTGCTTTGATTGAAACACCGTCTCAGAGTCAATTGCATGTTGCCGTTCAGTTTGTGACTTGAATGTTCACCAGTGTTCAAGCTTAATTGCACTTTGTTTATGGCAGCTGGCCTTAATCCAGATGCGGTTGAATAACCGGGTCGAGCAGATCTGTAGTCATCCCTTCGGTACCACTTCCCCCCTCCTCTGTCCTACTCCACTTCCTCATATTTATCACTGCTTTAAGGTGGCTTTTGAGGTCAAAGGATCAGCGCTAAGACGACCCCAGACTTCGGCGTTATGGTCCACCTTGGCATAGACCGTTAACTGAACAGTCGCCATGACTGATACAGAAGGCTGTCCGCGGCATTCTTGCCTATGTAGACGGTGGCCTTGGGCTGACTTCACATTTATTCGTTGCTCTGTAAATAAACCTTGCCCTTTCTCCCTAATGCCTTACTGGTCTGTTAAAACTGCGCCATCATGTTATCCACCCGCTCAGTAACATGATCATTTGGCCATTTAAACGCATTCTCCTTCCTCTCGCCTCCTTTGCCTATTTGAATGTAAACTTATTACTACTTCAAGAAGGCCTTGGAGAGCTACTTTACAGCATAAACCAGTTTCAAGCTCTACCCATCATGTGGATTTCGTTAAGTTAGTGGAATGGTAGGTGGACTCAGTGCTACCACCATTAAAAGCTTCTGGGATAGGAAATTTCCTGTCCCGAGGGGAGTTTTAGAAAACCCGAATACCGTCCCATTGACCAATATCAGTCCTACCAAATGGGTCTGTAGTCTCTCAGCCCATCTGTACGCTTGTAAGGGAACCTCTCCTCTTCTCCTGAACCTTGTATTATCTTTAAGGGTAAAAGTCTCATTATTTAAATAACTTTCCATTTCTCAAATACTTTTTCCAATTTTTACCATCCTTTTTTAAGTCCAAACACTGGTTTGAATGCAAATATCTTCCCATCAAGCATCTTTGAAGAAAAAGTGATGCTTTAATGAAGCTGGTCACCATGCAAAAGGAAGTGAGGTGTGTCTGAGACTAATCCTCCAATGCTGATCCAACCGACGCAATAAATCTTCACGTGTTGCGTTTTTTTTTTCACCGAAAAATAAGAGAATAGCTTTAATTGAAGTTTGTGAAGAAGTGGTTTTCGAATGGTCGGAAAAGGCAAGAGAGTGAGAGAGAGGATTGAATACGCAATCAAAAACCCCGCCGAAAATCATTTAACGATATGGCTATGAGTGCGTTTATTTACAACTGCGCCTGTGTCTCAGACGGCTAAATAATGATGGTCCGGTGGGGAGGAAGGCGAAGTAGCCGCCTTAGTTAAATTAATGAGGTTGCATGTGCTTTGGGGATTCACAGTTTAGAGTGTGCCCGACAATAAACATAAACCAGGGCTTTTTTGACTCTGTAAGCCATTTATCACTATTTATTAGAGGAGACCAAGTGGAGGAGGTATCGAAAGGCCCTGTTTGTTTAAATTCTGTGTCCGTGACGTAACTGGAGGTGCAAATTGACATGACAAGGGCACACACAACCGGTAGACTAAATAGTCAAGTGAACCTCACACGTAAGCAAAACAAATGTCAACAAAGCTGGTAAACATGTCATTATGCACATAGAAACCACTTGCAAGACAGCAACAAAGGCAGTGGATGCGGAAAGTATTAACACGGCACAGCCTCGTTTAGCTGAGACATATGTAACTGACTGGCTAGTCAGGTAATTAGAGAGAAATTTGTGCAGTTTCGATGTCTGCCTGAAACTTGCATGTGATCGTTTGGCTAAGACTTTGCAAAGCAATGGCACACGTCTGTATGTGATCAGCATGGAGCCCCTTATTGTGATTTCCCCACCTCCTGCCCACTTTAAACCGAACTCTACATCCCCAAATGCTGGTCGATTCTGACAGTAAATGTAATTAGAATCTATTTCCTTTAACCTTATTCCAAACATGCAGGCATGGAAGCTAGAATATCTGCTCGTCGAATTTGCTGTATGGTATTTAAAGAAGGTGGGGTGGCAGAGCGTGCCGCCCGGAAGCGCTTTAAGTAAACAATTTGGTTGTAGCGATGAATCACTCAAAGGTGGGCGCACCTGGTTCAAGAAGACCCTCTCTCTCTGCATTCTCTGATGATGACAAAGGATTACGTGTCGCTAATAACAGAGTGGAACAAGTGTAAAGTGAGTGGTGGTGAAAGAGATGTAGTGGAAGCTGAGAAGCTAAGGAATCTCATCCCATGCAATAACAGGACAGTTTATTAAACCTTAATTATTTGATGACTGCGTGCGTTGCTGCTAATGTGGAGATGCTTTGTGCTCATCGGTTCCTAAAACTGTCCACCCATTTCCTCTTCAAACATACGCATCCATGGCATCACTTCGTCTGCCATTTCTGCATCAATAGTCCATTCTTCCAGACGTGGTTGCTGGGAGTCAGGCTGCACTTACGGCTTCAGTCCATTATTCCAATATCTTCGATAAGGCAGAACTCGAAGGTAGGTAAATAAATAACTTTGTTTTGAGAAATAATGTATCATTGGGAAGAAAGGCCTGTTCTTAATCACTT
Source organism: Taenia hydatigena (assembly GCA_036345935.2). Classification (NCBI taxonomy): domain Eukaryota; kingdom Metazoa; phylum Platyhelminthes; class Cestoda; order Cyclophyllidea; family Taeniidae; genus Taenia; species Taenia hydatigena. The sequence continues at coordinate 14,414,623 of JADWOT020000008.1, forward strand.
AAACCATTACAAGACCGAAAGAGAAAGCTACTACCATATCCTCGTCCTCGTCCTCGTCCTTCGTACAATCTCCAAGTCCTGTGTAATCATCATCATCTCCCCCTCCAGTCAGACACTCGCTTGATCATGTGCGTTATAAAAATGACAGTTATAGAAGACTAGAGGACAGCTAACTTTTGCTTTAATAGACAAAAAGTTCAGTCAACTTTAATGTGGCGGCTATCCTGCGTCTTTATGGCATGGGAAATGATGATGCCATGTGATTGTGCTTATTTCCAGGGGCAAATTATTTCCAGAATCTTTCCTCCCATTCTTCTTTGGCATAAAGCAGCATGAACTTAATTTCCCACCTTTCATCAGAGATTCAGCTTCCGCTATCCTTTATTTTGCAAGAGGGAAATTTTATGATCCATCAAAACTCATTAAATCCATGTGCCGTCTCGCAGTTTATTGTCTGACCCAGCCTCCGTCCAGGTATCGGTGGAGAATTTAGTCCAACTCGAAAATTGGATTAGTTAACCAATCAGCTAGCAAAACTGCTTTGCATCGACTGCCCTGACCTGCCATCTATCCAGCCATCCCATCCCACTTATGGCCCACCAACATGACGTCCATCCAACTTACTCCCAAACGCGCCCTCAAGGCCACGATGGTCACGCATCGTGCAGCGCCTTCACTATTGTTGCTATTTTTGGCATGAACAAGCAGAAGGGTTGCAAGACCGGGACTCGTGGCATCGGTGCAAAAATTGACTGTCTGACCGACCGGCAGACTTCAAAGGTGCAAGTAAAAGTGCATCTCCCAGAGACATGTGACATTCACATTGTGACACATCACGTGCCTTTCAGTCGAACGCTGTATTCACCTTCCACTTCGGTCATTAACGTAGACTACTTATAATAAATCAGCACACAGCATAGCAATCATAAGTTTAAAAAATATTTCAATTTCAAGAAACGTTGCCATTCTTTTTAAAGGTTATCGCTTACAATCTAAAGTAGGCCAGAATATTGCTGGAGGAAAAAATTTTTATGCCAATCTTTTATTGATTTCATATGACCGTGTCAAAGGCATGTATGAACATTCACCTCTTCCTTCCTTCCCTCCTTCCTTCATTCCATTCCCACCCTTTTCGACACCGTAGTGGAAACACTCCACGGCATTAAAGCATACTGCTCCACATACATACCGCCTCCCTTCCTCCTCCCACCTTTCTCCCTTCACCCTCCCATCTGCTCCACCCAACTCCTCCCTACAGTCTACCCCACGACGTAATTCACTTGCCTCACTTCAATAACTGACTCAGTCACTGCACCTCCCTCCTCTTCATCGTCGTGGAGTCGACAAGACACTTGCACAATCCATCGCCACCTTCATCACTCTCCACTCTTCATCTCAATTGTTGTCACACCCTCAACGAGTGCAGGCTTCCTTTCCATCTTGTCAAAGCCCACCGTTGAATGCTTGTCCAAACACTGTCACGCATTTCGCTTCCAGTGTTGAGTAGTGGCACGTCAGTGCCTCACTCGGGCGTAAGTTGGCATGCAAATCCCGTCAACCGTGAGTCTTGAATGTGGGTGGTAGCGATGGAGGTATTCTGCGACAGAGTCCAAGTTGACTTAGCCGGCCGCCGAGTGTGTGCTCACGTTTTCTGAGTTAGGAATCGCCCTCCTGGTCCAAACTGACTATCCAGAATTAGGGTGATGAGATAGAGAAGGTCTTCGACGGTGAGTCAGACACTGCATGGGTGGCAGCGTGATGGATGGTGTTTTCTACACAACTTATTCTTTGATGATCCCCTTGCCAATTTGACCTGTAATTTGGAACTAGTTAGCATTTAAATGAAGTCAGCAGTATACTGTGTTCGTATGTGCTTCCACATTTACCGGTCTTGAACCACCCTCTGAGCTTTCCTCTAGGTGGAGTCGCAGGGACTCGTTGAGCTCTAGCCCCTCAGCACATGTTTTACTGAAAATACCGTACAACACTACATTAGTCAACGTAGTAGAAATGAAGAAATGGGAGAAGACAACAAAGATCCAAGTTAACAAGGCATCCAGGAAAAGTATTCATGCAAAAGGACAAAAAAAGAAAAAATGTAACCTAACCACGGGAAAAGTTTGCCATACTAGCGGCAGCAGCTGTGGCAGTTAGTCAGCTGTCCACAGCCTTCCTTAACTTCTCTTCACACTTCTCTCAGCCCACCTACTCATGCCAAATTCTCCCACTCCCCTCCAAGTGCTTTGTTTGGCAAATTCAAAACCGCCTTTTCTCCGATACTTTTCGGCCTTATTATAATGTGCGGGCTCCTCAAGCTATTCTCAACAGTTCACTATTCCACATTCTAACAAACATCAAGAAATTGATGAAAGTAAGCGGTGTTTGCCTAATTGGCTCTACTGAACATCCTATTATGTGGTCAATGAATTGTTTCGCTCGGTGGGACTAATATAGGGATTAGGTTCTAGACCTTGGCTGTGTTCTATGGAAAGCCTTTATTCGTGCATCAATCAGGTTGACTAAAAGAAACATGAGGAAGAGAGTTTTCTTGTTTATCGCTCATGTCATACGTGACTGCATTTGAGGCTAAAAGAGGCATTTAGTTCTTTAAGAGCTGCTGTCAGCTGAGAATCAATCTGAGCCAAGGTCAAACGAGTTTCAATCGTCTTCTTTGGAATATTTTCACAGGGACGGCTAGCTGGGGCATTTACTGTCCGTTTGCGACACCTAAAGCTGCCAGCATGCCAAGTGCTTTTGCAATGATGCTCATTTGGATCAGATCCGCGAAACGCCATCAGCATCGTAAAACTTCACTATTTTGTCAATTGATTTTAGCTCTCCTTGCATTCCAATGCAACTTTGATGACACTGATGGCGACACTTACAGAGGTTCAATTGGCTGAAAATTGTTCTTCTGAATAGCCCAAAGGACTTGCACTGAATAAATTACTGAAGAGACTCAAGTTAACCACAAAAAATCTGAATTCCAGTTTTAATTTAACTGAAAAATTCCAAAAATGCTGTCAACTTTGAAAAAGAATTAGGAGAAAAGTAATTCCTATCGCATTCCTTCCAATCAGAAGAGGATGTTTATCATCCTGTATCTAAATGACCCAGCTTCTCTTCACACACTGTCCGAAGGACAATTTTGTGTGATTCTCTGTTTGGATAATGTATAAATTGGGCAGTTTATTTTTCTTATTCCGGAAGAAAGGAGAGAGAAGGTGTGTTAATTTATTTTGGCACCTAACATGAAAACTCATCACAAATTAAGGAAGTCTCCGAGATCTCATTATTATTCGACCGAAAATTAAAAAATTGGACTTAGATTAAGGGCAAGGGACGAAGGAATAAATAACACTCGGGCAGAATATGTATTGTCGACGTAGAGAAGAGCTTGGGACTGGTGGCATGGCTCGAAGATCCGACCATTTTGGCGCAGGTACAATAGCGGAGCTTTCCCAGAACCTCGTTACCAAAATCGAGAGTTAAACACAAAAGTGGCGCGTTATACTAGCTGCGCATTTGTCGAGACCGAAAGCCAGAATACTGAAGGCCTCCAAGTCCTGCTGCGTGCCAAGAAAAGACATTGAGACTGTCACCCAAAGCTTAATTTTATGTTTGCCAAAAGTACACGCCTTAATTAGTAGACTAGTGGAGGGACGAGGGGAGGAGGTGTCCAAGGGTGAGAACTGAGACACCGTTGCCATTAAAATAATGTACCTAGATGCAGGTTTGGGTGTGCGTGGGTGGCTTGCACGTGTCGTCTGTCTTTCTGTGCGGCAGATATTAAGATGTGAACTCAACTTTACCAACGCTTCAGTCTTCCGCAAATTTGGTCAATCACCTCTGTACCATGGCCTTTCAGCCACGTCAATAGTCCCACGGTCTTTCCGTTCGTTTTGAATAAGTCCCTTTTCGTTCTCACATGCTTTATTGTGTTTACAAGACTGACGCAGGTAGGCTAATCCAATCCAAATGCACGGCATCATAGCAGGAGGACGCCTGTTATGGTCAGCCAGATCAGCACCGACGCGTCGTGGAGCGGTTACTGAAGCAAAATCAACTCCTTAGCAAGCACGACAATTTCAAAACGCAGATGGAATAGAGGACTTCCTCTTCACCAGCGTCACTTCTCGAATTGGTGCCAAGCAGCACTACAAAATGAATTGTGTAATTTTTTCCCGTTTGATGGCTAAAGGTACTGACATGCTGACATTTCTTCTTACGGCTTCAAGGGAATTGCGTTGCTACAAGCTGATGCCTTTAAATGTCCATTCTGTCTGCTATCTCGTCTTGTCTATGCGCGATATCATCGAAGCACATGCCTGTAGACCATGTGACACTCGGTAAAACGTTCAGTTGTTGTTGCTGCTGCTGTTGCTGTTTTTCGACTTTCTGTTGTTTTGGTCGGTTAGCAACTGCACAACACAAGACCTGTAGCGTTGTGACATGCCCGGTATGCGTGGGCTGGTGGTAGTACAGTCTTTTAGCCTCTGTGAATTTGGAGGTAGGAAAAAATCACCTTTTCCAAAATTAACTGTGGTATGCATTTAATCGTAATTTGTTTTAAATGTGCTTTAAAACCAGGTCTGAGAACAGCAACTATGGGGCTTGACAGCAACTCCTTTTTGATTGACAGATTCGCTTAACCCCTTCAGAAAGTGCAAATAACAAAAAAAAAAAAAACAACAAAATTGTGGGGAAAATCAGTTTACGATCCATTGAATAGTCCCCCTAAGGAAGGCATAATGAATTTGCCACCGTGTCCGACATCCCGCTTTGAATGCAGCGATCACATGCATTTTTTATGTGGCCCTTCATTTGTGTGGGCATAATGGTCCTGGTAGCAAATATCAAGGAGTTGGTTCCTTGCCTGGGGAGAATGCCTACCGGCAACCCTTTCAATGATAAACTAAGCAGTTGTCCATGGCACTGCAGTCAAGACACCATGGAAATTTTCGGTCGTTCCCTCCAGGATTGGTGTAGGCTATGTCGGCGAGGAAAGAGTCATGCCGAAACACGGAAGTCTTCCTTTAAGCAACCCCTCTGCGATGGCACGCATAAACTGCTATGAATAAAAATATTTGGGATAACTGAGATAAGGTAGGAAGATTAGCTCTCCAAGTACCTTTCGTAAATCAGGAGGTCCAAAAAATCAAATGTTTACTTACTTTTTATCTCATCTTCATCGCCTATTCTTTCGGTTAAACTGGAATTACCGATTAAAATTCACATAAAAGGTTTCTCCATTTTTATTTTTGAACCTGTTCAAGCACAGGAGGTATGAAAAGGCATTTTGGAAGAGCTCTGTCACAGCAGTACCAGTGAGGGAGAGGAAGATGAAGCAAGAAAGAAATTAGAGCGATGCCATCAAGGGTTGTACAGCATCGGTGATTTCCCTTTTTTCATGTGGCACAGGCAACTGCAATTTTGGTGTAGATAAATGGAAGCGTGGAGGGTCAGTCGCAAACTAAGTGAGTTGGACCACGTTTCTTCTCGGGTTTTACAGACGGTGTTTTGTAGGAAGGTGAAGTTAGCAACAAGCCTTTGCCTGGTTGAGAGAGAACGACCAATTTTAAGAATAGCAGGTGGTTAATGAAGCTTTCTGCAATTAAAAAGTGACCTTTTTACTTCTTAAACCACCTAGACTATACGTGATTTCAAAGGTGTCCAGGAAAGTACCGTCAAATGGCCTTTGATGCGCAGATATTGTCCTCCTCCGTGTCATGTGATCTTTGTGGCTCAAAGGCAGTCCAATTTATTTCTGATACTTTGTAAATATCCGCCTAATTAAGAGGGAGAGGGGGAGAGGAAGAGCTATCACGAGGTCGAGCTTGTGGTAAAAATTGAGCACTAACTCCAGTTGGCGCGTGACCCATGATAAGCAGCTTAACATTTAACTCAAAATTCGTCCGACTGGTTTTGGGAGGAAAAGCCTAAGACGTTGTTTTTAAGAGGAATAAAGAAGGACTCACTCATGTGTGATCATCTGCCTCGGCTGTAACGGTTGGTGATCCACTTTTCATCCCGTGACCACCAAGCAGATTAGTTTTCAGCTTTCACTCAGGGCTATTGTCACACAGACCTTTTTCTTAGCTCTCCAATCAGTCTCCTAGACTATGAAATGCAGTTCAGCTCTTTATTGATGGCTCAATCATTCCCACTTGATTCGAACGTTGTCACTTCCAGATTAACAAGACTTCAAGCTTCTCACAAAGCAGCTTTAACTTCTTCCGAAAAATGTGGCCACTTGTAGTGATTTTCCATGGCAGTGAGTTGGTTACTGGCGTAAAAGGGCATCAAACGTGACTAGCTATAAAAGGATTGGAAAAATTACTTTCAACTGCTTGACAATTGTCATTTGCTAAGACCTGCATCGGGCGGTAATAAGGCAAAGTTTCTCTTCAAGGGGCCATGAGCTGTGAACAATCTTAAATGGTTGGACAGTTTCGAGGTAGCAGAGCAATGGAAAAGGATATTTAGTCAGCGATGAATTATTCAGAAACTATGTCTTGCCATTTGCTTTTTATTAAGGAAAGGAATAAGAGAAATTGTCACACGAATTCGGTCCTTGAAGAACAGCGCCAAGCCTTAATTAAAACTTATTTGATGTTTCTTCTGATTAGACGTAGTTTCTAAAGTACTTCATAAAACTTGACTAGACACAAACCACCTCTTTATATCATCGCCATTTCGTGACAATCGGACACCGTGGTGCTGTACCCTACAGGACAACTCCCGAAAGATGACGAACACCGACGAAGAGTATACTGTTGACTTCTAAAAGGACGAGCGGTCAAATTAAGGCCGAATTATTGTCATTTACATAATCACACTGAAGATTATACATTTCCGGAGCCTTCAGTTGTAGCAGCGAGGTGCCCAGTTTTGTTCAAAAGTTGACCACTTAAACATAACCTACACACGGACTTGGAATTGACCCCTCACATATGCCCCGAGATGGAAAAAGTTGCCCCTAAAAGACATCGTTGTACTTTGCTGCAAATCAATCCTACAGCTCGTAAAAGTATCTTAACTAACTGCAGTAATTAAAGGGTTTATTACTAATTACTACCTCCTAATTTGTTCGTTCACCTTCATTCCGAGATTATAGAAGAGTTTTTTACGACTCCTGTTTGGTTTGCCCTCATGACCCATCGCGTCACACACACCTGACACGTCTAACTAGGGTGTTTTGAGCCAGATTAGAAGAGTTTGCTTGGGCCATTGTACAGCATTAGAAAATATGAGTAGAGTTTGCCTCCAATTTCGCCTTTGGGCAAACCCTGCTAACAAATTCATTATCATCCGTCACTCAAAAGAACTCACCAACCAAATTGCCAGCTACATGCAAAACCCAAATTTAGCTTAATTCCCCACTTCAAATTAAAAAGGGACTGTTCTCCAAAAAATGTTGATATGTGTAACGTTTTAATAATGGTGAATTATAAAGGTAGCCACAGATACACGGGATTTGGCGGTTAGCGCTAACCAAGCATGTCCATTTGATTTTTCGTGATAAGTAACACTTTGGGATGCTCCATTCGTCAACAATGCTTGGTTTTCTTTTCCAACGAGGAATAAATTTTGCTGCGGATCTCACGTCTTGCATGTTTTGTTATCGGGACCGAAACATCTACTTTCGATTTTATTTCATGCGTGACCATGTTATTTTCTTGTAGGAGAAAACGGTGCTAGCTGTCGGAGTAATATGGAGGATGGGGACAAGGGCATGTCTTTCGCTTATACCCCATCCTTAAGTGAGATGTGCGATCCCTTCACAAATCAGGTCTGCTGAACTATGGGGCCTTGCGTTTCGTTGTCAGTGGTGTTAAAAAAAGGAATTTCCTCTCAATGATTCAATAGTTTGTTGCGAAATTCCATTCCTTTAATCTGCGCGAACGATGGTTGAGAAGCCTCAGAAATGTGAAGGCTGTTAGGGGCTAGCCAATGGTATGGTGATTTTTTTGCTCAGTATAAGAAACTCATTTGGCGTCACAAGTCACACGATCAGTCATCAAACAACCCTTTCTTCAATGACACATTTCATAACGTTATGCTTTAATGGACTGTAGGGAAGTTTCATTCTGTTCTTAGCTTCCATCAAGACTTCTTCCGCCTAGACGATGTGGATAGAAGCAAACCTCTTCACCATCACCCAGGTTACGCTAAACCTGATTGAAATCCGTTAGTGAAAAGAGGGTCTTCTGGAACGAGACGTATCCATACTTGAGCGCTTTGTCGCTACACTCAGTTTGTTTACTTAAAGCCTTTATGGGCGGTACTTTCTGCTACCACGCCTTCTTAAAGCGCCACATTAGTGAATTCGGACAATATTTAGCCTCTGGAGACACAATTTGGGACTGAGTTCGAACAAATTCTTGGGGCAGACACACTCAAACCCTATCCCTCTCTCTCGGGCCACCTTTGATGGCACAAGGTCAGATTCAAACTGTGCGGGTGGCAGATTGATGCGCACAACGCTTTGTAATGCCTTTTACAGGAGCCTTCCGGTTGCAAATGCCATAGCACATATCGCCTCCTTAAATCGGTCGCCCGATGTCTTTCGCCTTCTCAGGCTAATTAAGACTTCCTACTGCACTTTATTAAGCCCCCAAATTGGAATTTTGGGCTGGACACTCCGGTGTCTTTATCTCCATTGTCTTTGTTATTAGATCAAAGAAACCGCCGACTGCGCAGACTCCTTTTTACTGCTGCTAACCAGTTACTCCTGTCTGAAATAAATCTCCGCCAAGTTTCTTTCGTGAATGGCAAAACCGGGAACCAAGTTAACACCTGAACAAATTCATCCAATTTAGGTGGCAAGTTCATTAACGATTTTGGTTCATCTTGAGCTGGCTATTTTTCTACTTATCACGGTCGTTACGGCCTAGGAGAACTAGCGTACTATTTCCATGGCATAAAGTACAGGTGGTTGCTATGGCACAAGCCTAATATTTTAATGACCTTATTTTATTTGCATCGCTGCCCATTCAAGCTAAATTGGCGTGTGTAAATAGCCGCAGTGTTGGATGAAAATTAATTTTAACTGAATTCAAAAAGACCAATGAGATGTGGGGGAGGCAGCAACTGGACATCAATTTTCTCTCCTTCTGTATGTCTGCAATACATATTCTGCCTTATTATTAATGTCTACTTCCGTGTTCTAGGAGGTCTTGGGATGCTACAACTGGTCTAGAAAGTGTCTCAGCAAATTATCCAAAACCATATTTTGCGAATTGTTACAATCATGAGTTAATTGGAACGCAAATTTTGTCTCGGTAAGAGGCTTGACACCGAAAAAATTAACTTGTCTTTGGAGTCGCTGACAATTTGGAGTCAGCAAACTTCCATGAAAGACTTGTACAAGGTGTGGTTCGAGGGCTACTGACACCGCTCGCAGGCCACCTCGCTTTGTGAGAGTACAAAGGCGGAGCCGCTTTTGTCCCCAAAACCAAAACGCAGAATTAAGCAAGGTTTCAAAGCATTACCTAACCACCAAGATTTTATCAAAAAATAAAAATTACATAGAGGGAACATCGGTTATCCAAAGACCCATAAGATCGCTCCGATTCATTGATTTCTCCTTGTGCTCGTTAGCCATTGGCGCGGACCGAAGTTTGCGGTGGCTCTGCATGCCACGTTGTGCAGTTAACGAAAACCCGACATGTAAAAAGACATAAAGACTATTTGGGCATGTGCACCCATCTTCAAAGCGGCTTCGATGAGGACTCATGAGTCATTACTCGATAAGTAGTCACGACAAGAGACTTTGCTGCGCCTATTTCTCCACACCTGAAGCTTGAGGAAAAAGAAGGAGAGGGCCTAGCGACTGCTGCCGTCACAGGCAGATACTGCATTCATTTAGCCGTGAATTAGTGTTTTCGTAAAGCGGAGGCATGTTGAGTGAGAATCTGTCTGGTGTAAATTTGGCTCGAAGGTGATCGGTTAGTTCTACAGCAATTGGTGAGCTCTATAGTCCACGTGAATTTGGTTTTGAATAACTTCCATGGGCCAGATTTTGTTCTTCCAAATCCTCAACCCCCCCCCTCCCCTAAGTAGACCCAGTTCGATCTTCTACAAAACTTATTTAGATGCACCTTATCTATCGTTGTGATAAAACGAGACCAACTGACCCCTTCGGCAGTGGATATACTCTGGATGGTTAAATAAATAGGTGTCGTCACTTTTTGAGCAGAATTAATTTGCCATTGCCCTGAATGGGCTTGTTAAGTTGGAATAGTGCAAAGGCGAAGGCTGGTGATGCCGCAACACTAACCACTTTCATTTGGCACTGAGGCTAGTCATATCGCAAGATTGGCTTGCTGCCAAATTTCTTTCTTGTGCTGGAATCTTTGACCTGGATGCTCTTTGCCATTCCCGCGTGAAGAGCATGAAAAGTCTTACTTCCAATCTAGCTTAATCTGACAAAACTGCGCCTGTAATAGCAGCTCTTCCCCTAGCAGAAGAATTTAAGTTTTCGGATTTCCTTCCCACGAATGGAATGCTGGCATCCCTTAATGGGCCTAAGCCTAGCCAGTATTGGTTGGAGAGGAATAGCCGCTGGCTCCATTGTCTGGTGAACTCATGAATTTATGAGAGGAAAAAGGCGACACACTTTTTTATGGCCCCCACCCTCCCCTATGACCACTCTCAAAGCATGAGAGAATGTTGTCGTCACGCCTCATTGAAGAGTACTTACAATTACATGAGGAAAATCAAATAATGAATAGGCTCACTTGATTGCTTTCCAAGTTGTGAGTGATTTTTGGAAGCACTTCCATTGTGAATCCGTCAGAAGAAGAAAATTCAGTTGGATTAGGCTGAACTAAACTGGCAACTCTAACGCAAATGTTTTTTGGCTCTCTGCTACATGTGCCGTTTGATGACAGGCCGAAGGATTTCCCGGCATCATGTACCAGCTGCTTTTAATGGAAAAGGGGTTGTTCTCGTAATGCTCACACGAGGTGAAGCAAAAACTTAGTGATGAAAACCCCATTTTTTTGGCACAAGAGACGCGCCACGGTAAGATGAGAGTTTTGCTCCACCCACACAAATCCCGTTACGCCAAAAAGGTGTGGCTAACAGAAGGGGAGGGGAAGTGCACGAACGTGTCACCTCATCCGCCCATCTGGCCATCTTTTCTCCTTTTAACCCGTGACTGAACACTGAGTCCATTCAAAGCAAATCAATCAGCCTGCCAAACCGTCAGTTGGTAGAGTGAGTGAATATGAAGAAAAACTACTGCAGTAAAATGAAGCATATTTTCTTCTCAGTTGAAAAGACTTCCGTTTTTGATGGTATCTTAGGTCTAAGTTTCAAAATAAAGAACAAAACATGCTGAATGTTTTTAATTGATGAAATAAATTTGATCGCCTAGCGGGCAGGTTCTTAGAGAACGAACAGGTTAAAACTATTCCTTAGCCCATTGTATCCGGATTTGATGTCGTGACATAGTAGATAAGTTTAATTATGGCAAGATTCAAGAGAAATCGCATAATTTCGAAGCCCCTAATTTTCTCCAGTCCCATTGACTAGTCAAGGTCATTTGGGGGTGTTTGTAAGACTAATCGCTTTAGCTTACCTGTTCACACGCTCTTGTTATGGTTACAATCTCAGGTGTCAATGCACCCCTTTGTGTATATTCGAATTGAGAAATACCGGCTCACATGATCCTCCATGTCTTCACTCATCACGGGTTTTTCAACTTAACTGCTAGGCCTCGGTGAGATTTCGCGACTGCAAGAAACAGAAGGGTGTGATGTCAGTGACAATCACGTTGATCGAATGCGCAATTAAAAAGAAAGTGCTTAAACGACTTTGGCAATCTAAGTGTTAATCCACTTTCACAACACTTTAAGGCTTCGTTGAACATCTTTGTACGCCAATCTATTTAAAAGTTCGAAACAGAAACTAGAATTACATGATCGAAAAAATGGTAGGAATTCATAGCGTTTTCCCGGTCAACAGTAGTAGCTAAAAGTACACGATAGCATTCCCTTAAATCGCTGTCTGAGTAAACAGATCTAGTGCCTCCCAGTTTGTTCGATGAAGTTGGCAATCCATTTTGCATTAGAATAAACATTCCATCATCAAAAACTGTCGATAATAACCACCTTACCGAATGTATTCTAAGCTGTGAATGCAAAGTTGCTCCTTTTTACATCAAAATTATGCCTGTTGGACCTTCACTTTGTCAAAGAGACGGACGGAGTTCACGTTAACCAGCCTGCATTTGATGAATGAATGGGCGGGTGGATAGAGGTTCATGAATTGTCGAGTCAAACAATACGTCATTCCAATGATGTCAACGTCTCTCCACCAGATTCACTCACAAATTTTGCACCGCAGAGGATTTATCTCTCAGACGTCGCCATTGTAACGCTACATACAAGTGAATGGTTTTACGTCTATGTGAAAGTAATCAATCAATCAAATATCATTTACGTCAAGGTTTTAACTGTTATTTACTCCACGTGAGTGTCCATCAGTTCATGAAGATCCAAAAAGTCAGCGGGGCTGTTAGACTTGTACCCACAAAGTGCAGGACGAAATACGCAAAGAGGAAACACGTTTATACTCAAAACGGTTCATTAGTTTGGCATGAGGCCAATTGGCATAAATACTACTGAGCTAGAGATTAAGAATGCCCAATCTCAATTTCACCAGATCGTGCGGATTCGGTCCCATTTGTACAAGGATTTATCGGTTCCGCCAATAGTGGTCGGTGACCATAGCCTTCTAGCCTGGCTATTTGTAGACTGCCAGTTTCCATACTGTTCACAGGGGTGTCTAAAAATATCGCTTTATGAATAATCCCATGCTTTCAAGAACAAAAAGGCCTAATTAGATGTGCTGATGTACGCCAGGGTTGGGATTGGTTTAGCATAACTGCAGTTATTTACTCCATTTAGCGCATTATTTTCGAGTATTGACATGTCTGTGACCTTGTGTTTACCAAACTTCGTCTCTACCTGGCACCATTGGTCGGAAACGGGGTCCTAAACAAATAACTCCCAGACCTTTTAATCCGTGTCAATCACCTCACGAAGGTCAAATAGGTGCTGGCTGTTTATTATTGGACTGTGAGTCACTGTACTTAAATCAAGTTTTGGTCTCTAAGCTCTGCCTGAGCCACACCAGCCTGTGGCATGATTATCATCGGCTTCCAGAGGGGCTAGACGAAGCCATTACACTCGATGTGGAAATCAAATGATGAACGAATATACTAAGCTTGAATAGTCTTTTCCCCTCTCGAAAGTCCTCCTCGGTGCCCTCGGTATTCACTCCTCTACGGTATTAGAATCACAGGGAGACAAAGAAGATAAAGCGTGCGATGGTGTTCCAACACTTCAGGAAGATCCCAGAATTTAGTATTAATTGTGCATCTCGTTTTGACGAAGCATCTTATGGCAAAGACTTTACGAGCTTTATTATTACACCTCATTGAGACAGGATGCTGTTCTGCAGCCGGCGCAAACTAATTGCTATACCATTCCTACCACTTTGAGTCCTTTTCATTTCTATACAACCGCCCATCTAGAGCACTCTCCGGCTCTTAGAAAATGCCCATGATGAAAAAATTCAAGCGTTTTACTTAAATATGAGATTCTGTTGCTCGGAGTCCGGTGCTAGATACGACATGCACCTCTAAATCCGAGCGGTTTTTAAGAGTTGACGTAATTTCGGTAGACCCTTTTTGTTAGTATCCACAGGACCACATGTTCACAGGGGATATTTTCTCCTTGTAGCTTTTAGGTGAGTTATCCAGACGCCATAAATGTACCAGTCTTGAACTAAGTCTAGTTTTAGTGCATTGTAAGGCTTGGAAACGCATCGCCAAGCGGACAGGACATCATAACATCGAGACCGAGAACCAAGCCACTCCCTTCCCCCTTCCCCATTCGCCTACACACCGATTTAATTCCCTTACGTAATGTGTTCGCAGTTTTCAAAATTTTTAATAAAAGCGAGAAAAATGAATTAGTCTCTTCATTCGCAGTCACTCAAATGTAAGCAGATGCTCGAATCGAGTTTAAAAGCGCCACTCAAAACAGGAACTAATTGCAACCACCAAACTTGACCTGAACCAATCATCGACGTGGGTGTTGGCAACAGTATATTTGATCAATTTTTAAGAGTGAGCCCTGATTAAGACTCCTTAAATTATTAAAAGAGGTGAACTCCTTTTTTTGTAAAACGATGTATTTCAATGCAAAGACAAGGCACCCAACCTTTTAAGCTGATGGGAATTTAACTGGATGCAGCCAGGCTGTTTCGGAAAACAGACAGTCCAAAAAATCTGCTTGTGATTCGTAAATTCACACCGGCATCCATTTGCGATTTTTTTTAAAATGCCACACAAATTGTCGTGTTGGTGTGCGCATGTGTGTGTGTGTGTGTATACAGTCCGGTAGGATGGGGGTGCAAGTAAACAATGTGTTGTTCCAAATGCGTGAAGGAGGAAGGTGGGAAATAGAGGTTGGGGCTAGGGGAATAATTGTACTGTCAGTTAGCCCTATCACCCACTAGGCTGTCATTTGAAAGCCCAAGCGAGCATATACGGCGAACGGACAAACTCGGCAACAAATACACGTGCAAATGTCCACAAACGGAAACATCGATGTCCACTAACCCGGTAATTTGACTCAAGAGGCTGTGTGACCTTGTCTGATAAACAAGGCCATCCATCCCGAGTAAAAGAGAATGTGTGTAAGCAAAGTGGCAAAAAATTGTTTTCACTTTTTGCCTTGTTGTGTATTCTTCTTTTCATCGACGATGAAGAAGAAGAAGAAGAAGATGGAGGCCAAAAGAAGCCTTGTTTTACACTGCTGTTGTGACCTCCAGGAGATGAGTCATACTGGTGCGCATTAGGGACCAGTAGGCGACCGGGAGGTCACTGATCTCTGCATCATATGATTATGATCCATATTAGTTGATTAAGGCGCCACAGCAACAGCTAGACCGAAACCGATTGACAACCTCTTTATGCAATACATTGCCTTTTTGCTATAAAGGCCCGGAAGTGAACAATAATGGGGTTAATCAAAATCCATCACCACCTGATGAGCTACACCTGCAATGTCTACTGCCGAAATAGATTACCAGATCAAGGGGATGGACAACGGAATCGAAGGCTATCGGGAAGACATTTAGCTTGCGCCTTATGCACTTTACGAGTACAGTCACTGGTACAAATCAGCTGCTCCTGTGTCATGGTGACAAATGAACTTGGAGGAGGAGGAGGAGGAGGAGGAGGAGGAGGAGGAGGA